>JAECXG010000481.1:0-600000 GCA_018152135.1 Drosophila paulistorum | reverse complement strand
TTCCAGCAGCTTGTATAACTATTACATAACTATTATATAAAGGATGGCAGCTATAAGAATCAAAATGTCGGTTGTATTAAGCTTCCTGCAGCTTCTATATCCGTTATATGAGGTATGGCTACTATAAGACTGCAAATGGCGGCTGTAGAATGGTTCCAGCAGCTTATATAGCTGTTATATAAAGTATGTCGGCTATAAGACTCAAAATGGCGGCTGTATTATGATTTCAGCAGCTTTAATAGCTGTTATATAAAGGATGTCGGCTATAAGACTCAAAATGGCGGCTGTAGTATGGTTGCAGCAGCTTGTATAGCTGTTATATAAAGGATGTCGGCTATAAGACTCAGAATAGCGGCTGTATTATGGTTCTAGCAGCTTGTGTTACTGTTATATAAAGGATGGCCGCTATAAGACTCAAAATGGCGGCAATAGAACGATTCCAGCAGCTTCTATAGCTGTTATCTAAAGGATGGCGGCTATAAGACTCAAAATGGCGGCAGTAGAACGGTTTCAGCAGCTTGTATAGCTGTTATCTAAAGAATGGGAGATATAAGACTTAAAATGGCGGCAGTAGAACGGTTTCGGTGGCGGCTATAAGACTCAAAATGGCGGCAGTAGAACGGTTTCAGCAGCTTGTATAGCTGTTATCTAAAGGATGGCGGCTATAAGACTCAAAATGGCGGCAGTAGATCGGTTTCAGCAGCTTGTATAGCTGTTATCTAAAGGATGTCGGCTACAAGACTCAAAATGGTGGCTGTACTATGTTTCCAGCAGCTTGTACTGCTGTTATTTAAAGAATTTCTGCTATGAGACTTAAAATGGCGACAATATAACGGTTCCAGCTGCTTCTATAGCTGTTATTTAAGGAACGGCGGCTATAAGACTCAAAATGGCGGCAGTAGAACGGTTTCAGCAGCTTGTATAGTTGTTATCTAAAGGATGCCGGCTTTAAGACTTAAAATGGCGGCAGTAGAACGGTTCCAGCAGCTTGTATAACTATTATATAAAAGATGGCGGCTATCAGACTCAAAATGGCGGCTGTATTATGTTTGCAGCAGCTGGTATAATTATTATATAAAGGATGGCGGCTATATGACTCAAAATGGCGGTTGTATTATGCTTCCTGCAGCTTCTATATCGGTTATATGAGGTATGGCGGCTATAAGACTTCAAATAGCGGCTGTAGAATGGTTCCAGCATCTTATATAGCTGTTATATAAAGTATGTCGACTATAACACTCAAAATGGCGGCTGTATTATGGTTCTAGCAGCTTGTGTAGCTGTTATACAAAGGATGGCCGCTATAAGACTCAAAATGGCGGCTATATTATGGTTGCAGCAGCTTGAATAGCTGTTATATAAAGAATGTCGGCTATAAGACTCCGAATAGCGGCTGTATTATGGTTCTAGCAGCTTGTGTACCTGTTATATAAGGGATGGCCGCTATAAGAATTAAAATGGCGGCAGTAGAACAGTTCCAGCAGCTTCTATAGCTGTAATATAAAGGATGGCGGCTATAAGACTCAAAATGGCGGCAGTAGAACGGTTTCAGCAGCTTGTATAGCTGTTATCTAAAGGATGACCGCTATAAGACTTAAAATGGCGGCAGTAAAACCGTTCCAGCAGATTCTATAGCTGTTATCTAAAGGATGTCGGCTATAAGACTCAAAATGGGGGCAGTAGAACGGTTTCAGCAGCTTGTATAACTATTTCATAAAGGATGGCGGCTATAAGACTCAAAATGGCGGCTGTATTATTGGTCCAGCAGCTTGTATAACTCTCTTATAAAGGATGGCGGCTATAAGACTTAAAATGGTGGCAGTAGAACGGTTCCAGCAGCTTGTATATTATTATATAAAGGATGGCGGCAGTAAGACTCAAAATGGCACCTGTACTATAATTCCAGCAGCTTGTATAGCTGTTATTTAAAAAATGGCTGCTATGAGACTCAAAATGGCGACAATGAAACGGTTCCAGCTGCTTCTATAGCTGTTATTTAAAGAACGGCGGCTATAAGACTCAAAATGGCGGCTGTAATATGGTTCCAGCAGCTTGTATAACTATTATATAAAGGATGGCGGCTATAAGACTCAAAATGGCGGCTGTATTATGGTTCCAGCAGCTTGTATAACTATTATATAAAGGATGGCGGCTATAAGGCTCAAAATGGCGGCAGTACTATGTTTCCAGCAGCTGGTATAATTATTATATAAAGGATGGCGGCTACAAGACCCAAAATGGCGGCTGTATTATTGGTCCAGCATCTTGTATAACTGTCCTATAAAGGATGGCGGCTATAAGACTTAAAATGGCGGCAGTAGAACGGTTCCGGCAGCTTGTATAATATTATATAAAGGATGGCGGCAGTAAGACTCAAAATGGCACCTGTACTATAATTCCAGCAGCTTGTATAGCTGTTATTTAAAGAATGGCTGCTATGAGACTCAAAATGGCGACAATGAAACAGTTCCAGCTGCTTCTATAGCTGTTATTTAAAGAACGGCGGCTATAAGACTCAAAATGGCAGCAGTAGAACGGATTCAGCAGTTTTTATAGCTGTTATGTAAAGGATGGCGGCTATAAGACTTAAAACTTCGGCTGTAGAATGGTTCCAGCAGCTCCTATAGCTTTTATATAAAAGATGGCGGCTATAAGACTCAAAATGGCGGCAGTAGAAAGCTTTGAGCAGCTTGTATAGTTGTTATCTAAAGGATGGCGGCTTTAAGACTTAAAATGGCGGCAGTAGAACGGTTCCAGCATCTTGTATAACTATTGTATAAAAGATGGCGGCTATAAGACTCATAATGGCGGCTGTATTATGTTTGCAGCAGCTGGTATAATTATTATATAAAGGATGGCGGCTATAAGACTCAAAAAGGCGGTTGTATTATGCTTCCTGCAGCTTCTATATCGGTTATATGAGGTATGGCGGCTATAAGACTTCAAATGGCGGCTGTAGAATGGTTCCAGCATCTTATATAGCTGTTATATAAAGTATGTCGACTATAAGACTCAAAATGGCGGCTGTATTATGGTTTCATCAGCTTTAATCGCTATTCTGAGTCTTATAGCCGAAATCCTTTATATAACAGCTATACAAGGTGCTGGAATCATAATATATCCGCCATTTTGAGTCTTATAGCCGACATCCTTTATATAACAGCTATTAAAGCTGCTGAAACCATAATACAGCCGCCATTTTGAGTCTTATAGCCGACATACTTTATATAACAGCTATATAAGCTGCTGGAACCATCCTTCTTTAAATAACAGCTATAGAAGCAGCTGGAACCGTTTCATTGTCGCCATTTTAAGTCTCATAGCAGAAATTCTTTAAATAACAGCTGTACAAGCTGCTGGAAACATAGTACAGCCGCCATTTTGAGTCTTGTAGCCGCCATCCTTTAGATAACAGCTATAGAAGCCACTGGAACCGTTCTACTGCCGCCATTTTAAGTTTTATAGCGGCCATCCTTTATATAACAGCTACACAAGCTGCTAGAACCATAATACAGCCGCTATTCTGAGTCTTATAGCCGACATCCTTTATATAACAGCTATTAAAGCTGCTGAAACCATAATACAGCCGCCATTTTGAGTCTTATAGCCGACATACTTTATATAACAGCTATATAAGCTGCTGGAACCGTTCTACTGCCGCCATTTTAAGTCTTATAGCCGCCATCCTTTAGATAACAGCTATACAAGCTGCTGAAACCATAATACAGCCGCCATTTTGAGTCTTATAGCCGACATACTTTATATAACAGCTATATAAGCTGCTGGAACCATTCTACAGCCGCCATTTGAAATCTTATAGTAGCCATACCTCATATAACGGGTATAGAAGCTGCAGGAAGCATAATACAACCGCCATTTTGAGTCTTATAGCTGCCATCCTTTATATAATAGTTATACAAACTGCTGGAACCAAAATACAGCCGCCATTTTGAGTCTTATAGCCGCTATCTTTTATATAAAAGCTATAGAAACTGCTGGAACCATTCAACAGCCGAAGTTTTAAGTCTTATAGCCGCCATCCTTTACATAACACCTATAAAAACTGCTAAATCCGTTCTACTGCTGCCATTTTGAGTCTTATAGCTGCCATCCTTTATATAATAGTTATACAAACTGCTGGAACCAAAATACAGCCGCCATTTTGAGTCTTATAGCCGCTATCTTTTATATAAAAGCTATAGAAACTGCTGGAACCATTCAACAGCCGAAGTTTTAAGTCTTATAGCCGCCATCCTTTACATAACACCTATAAAAACTGCTAAATCCGTTCTACTGCTGCCATTTTGAGTCTTCTAGCCGCCGTTCTTTAAATAACAGCTATAGAAGCATCTGGAACCGTTTCATTGTCGCCATTTTGATATAGCAGCCATTCTTTAAATAACAGCTATACAAGCTGCTGGAATTATAGTACAGGTGTCATTTTGAGTGTTATTGCCGCCATCCTTTATATAATATTATACAAGCTGCTGGAACCGTTCTACTGCCACCATTTTAAGTCTTATAGCCGCCATCCTTTATAAGACAGTTATACAAGGTGCTGGACCAATAATACAGCCGCCATTTTGGGTCTTGTAGCCGCCATACTTTATATAATAATTAAACCAGCTGCGGGAAACATAATACTTGATTCTTATAGCCGCCATCCATTATATAATAGTTATACAAGCTGCTGGAACCATAATACAGCCGCCATTTTGAGTCTTATAGCCGCCATCCTTTATATTACAGCTATAGAAGCTGCTGGAACTGTTCTACTGCCGCTATTTTAAGTCTTATAGCGGCCATCCTTTATATAACAGCTACACAAACTGCTAGAACCATAATACAGCCGCTTTTCGGAGTCTTATAGTCGACATCCTTTATATAACAGCTATACAAGCTGCTGCAACCATAATATAGCCGCCATTTTGAGTCTTATAGCGGCCATTCTTTATATAACAGCTACACAAGCTGCTAGAACCATAATACAGCCGTTATTCTGAGTCTTATAGCCGACATCCTTTATATAACAGCTATACAAGCTGCTGCAACCATATTATAGCCGCCATTTTGAGTCTTATAGCCGACATCCTTTATATAACAGATATTAAAGCTGCTGAAACCATAATACAGCCGCCATTTTGAGTCTTATAGTCGACATACTTTATATAACAGCTATATAAGATGCTGGAACCATTCTACAGCCGCCATTTGAAGTCTTATAGCCGCCATACCTCATATAACCGATATAGAAACTGCAGAAAGCATAATACAACCGCCATTTTGAGTCTTATAGCCGCCATCCTTTATATAATAATTATACCAGCTGCTGCAAACATAATACAGCCGCCATTTTGAGTCTTATAGCCACCATCTTTTATATAATAGTTATACAAGCTGCTGGAACCGTTCTTCTCCCGCCATTTTAAGTCTTAAAGCCGTCATCCTTTAGATAACAACTATACAAGCTGCTGAAACCGTTCTACTGCCGCCATTTTGAGTCTTAAAGCCGCCGTTCTTTAAATAACAGCTATAGAAGCAGCAGGAACCGTTCCATTGTCGCCATTTTAAGTCTCATAGCAGAAACTCTTTAAATAACAGCTGTACAAGCTGCTGGAAACATAGTACAGCCGCCATTTTGAGTCTTGTAGCCACCATCCTTTAGATAACAGCTATAGAAGCTACTGGAACCGTTCTACTGCCGCCATATTAAGTCTCAGCAGATTGTATAGCAGTTATCTAAAAGATGGCGGCTATAAGACTTAAAATGGCGGCAGTAGAACGGTTCCAGCAGCTTGTATAACTATTATATAGAAGATGGCGGCTATAAGACTCAAAATGGCGTCTGTATTATGGTTCCAGCAGCTTGTATAACTATTATATAAAGAATGGCGGCTATAAGACTCAAAATGGCAGCAGTAGAATGGATTCAGCAGTTTTTATAGCTGTTATGTAAAGGATGGCGGCTATAAGACTTAAAACTTTGGCTGTAGAATGGTTCCAGCAGCTTTTGTAGCTTTTATATAAAAGATGGCGGCTACAAGACTCAAAATGGCGGCTGTTTTTTGGTTCCAGCAGTTGGTATAACTATTATATAAAGGATGGCAGCTATAAGACTCAAAATTGCGGTTGTATTATGCTTCCTGCAGCTTCTATACCCGTTATATGAGGTATGGCTACAATGAGACTTCAAATGGCGGCTGTAGAATGGTTCCAGCTGTTATATAAAGTATGTCGGCTATAAGACTCAAAATAGCGGCTGTATTATGGTTTCAGCAGCTTGTATAGCTGTTATATAAAGGGTGTCAGCTATAAGACACAGAATAGCGGCTGTATTATGGTTCTAGCAGCTTGTGTAGCTGTTATATAAAGGATGGCCGCTATTAAAATGGCGACAGTAGAACGGTTTCAGCAGCTTGTATAGTTGTTATCTAAAGGATGGGGGCTTTAAGACTTAAAATGGCGGCAGTAGAACGGTTCCAGCAGCTTGTATAACTATTATATAAAAGATGGCGGCTATAAGACTCAAAATGGCGGCTGTATTATGTTTGCAGCAGTTGGTATAATTATTATATAAAGGATGGCGGCTATAAGACTCAAAATGGCGGTTGTATTTTGCTTCCTGCAGCTTCTATATCGGTTATATGAGGTATGGCGGCTATAAGACTTCAAATTGCGGCTGTAGAATGGTTCCAGCATCTTATATAGCTGTTATATAAAGTATGTCGACTATAAGACTCAAAATGGCGGCCGTATTATGGTTTTAGCAGATTTAATAGCTCTTATATAAAGGATGTCGGCAATAAGACTCAAAATGGCGGCTATATTATGGTTGCAGCAGCTTGTATAGCTGTTATATAAGGGATGTCGGCTATAAGACTCAGAATAACGGCTGTATAATGGCTTTATATAACAGCTTGTGTAGCTGTTATATAAAGGGTGGCCGCTATAAGACTGAAAATGGCGGCTATATTATGGTTGCAGCAGCTTGTATAGCTGTTATAAAAAGGATGTCGGCTATAAGACTCCGAATAGCGGCTGTATTATGGTTGTGTAGCTGTTATATAAAGGATGGCCGCTATAAGACTTAAAATAGCGGCAGTAGAACAGTTCCAGCAGCTTCTATAGCTGTAATATAAAGGATGGCATCTATAAGACTCAAAATGGCGGCAGTAGAACGGTTTCAGCAGCTTGTATAGCTGTTATCTAAAGGATGGCGGCTATAAGACTCAAAATGGCGGCAGTAGAACGGTTTCAGCAGATGTATAGCTGTTATCTAAAGAATGGCCGCTATAAGACTTAAAATGGCGGCAGTAAAACCGTTACGGCAGCTTCTATAGCTGTTATCTAAAAGATGTCGGCTATAAGACTCAAAATGGCGGCAGTAGAACGGTTTCAGCAGCTTGTATAGCTGTTATCTAAAGAATGGCGGCTATAAGACTTAAAATGGCGGCAGTAGAACTGTTCCAGCAGCTTGTATAACTATTATATAAAGGATGGCGGCTATAAGACTCAAAATGGCGGCTGTATTATGGTTCCAGCAACTTGTATAACTATTATATAAAGGATGGCGGCTATAAGACTCACAATGTCGGCAGTACTATGTTTCCAGCAGCTGGCATAATTATTAGATAAAGGATGGCGGCTACAAGACCCAAAATGGCGGCTGTATTATTGGTCCAGCAGCTTGTATAACTGTCTTATAAAGGATGGCGGCTATAAGACTTAAAATGGTGGCAGTAGAACGGTTCCAGCAGCTTGTATAATATTACATAAAGGATGGCGGCTATAAGACTCAAAATGGCGCCTGTACTATAATTCCAGCAGCTTGTATAGCTGTTATTTAAAGAAGAACGGTTCCAGCAGCTTGTATAACTATTATAGAAAGGATGGCGGCTATAAGACTCAAAATGGCGGCTGTATTATGGTTCCAGCAGCTTGTATAATTATTATATAAAGGATGGCGGCTATAAGACTCAAAATGTCGGCAGTACTATGTTTCCAGCAGCTGGCATAATTATTAGATAAAGGATGGCGGCTACAAGACCCAAAATGGCGGCTGTATTATTGGCCCAGCAGCTTGTATAACTGTCTTATAAAGGATGGCGGCTATAAGACTTAAAATGGTGGCAGTAGAACGGTTCCAGCAGCTTGTATAATATTACATAAAGGATGGCGGCTATAAGACTCAAAATGGCGCATGTACTATAATTCCAGCAGCTTGTATAGCTGTTATTTAAAGAATGGCTGCTATGAGACTCAAAATGGCGACAATGAAACGGTTCCAACTGCTTCTATAGCTGTTATTTAAAGAACGGCGGCTATAAGACTCAAAATGGCGGTTGTGTTATGCTTCCTGCAGCTTCTATATCGGTTATATGAGGTATGGCGGCTATAAGACTTCAAATGGCGGCTGTAGAATGGTTCCAGCATCTTATATAGCTGTTATATAAAGTATATCGACTATAAGACTCAAAATGGCGGCTGTATTATGTTTTCAGCAGCTTTAATAGCTGTTATATAAAGGACGTCGGCTATAAGACTCAAAATGGCGGCTATATTATGGTTGCAGCAGCTTGTATAGCTGTTATATAACGGATGTAGGCTATAAGACTCAGAACAGCGGCTGTATTATGGTTCTAGCAGCTTGTGAAGCTGTTATATATAGGATGGCGGCTATAAGACTTAAAATGGCGGCAGTAGAACGGTTCCAGTAACTTCTATAGCTGTTATCTAAATGATGGCGGCTATAAGACTCAAAATGGCGGCAGTAGAACGGTTTCAGCAGCTTTTATAGCTGTTATCTAAAGGATGGCGTATATAAGACTTAAAATGGGGGCAGTAAAACGGTTTCAGCAGCTTGTATAGCTGTTATCTAAAGGATGGCGGCTATAAGACTGAAAATGGCGACTATATTATGTTTCCAGCAGCTTGTGTAGGTGTTATTTAAAGGATGTCAGCTATAAGACTCAGAATAGCGGCTGTATTATGGTTTTAGCAGGTTGTGTAGCTGTTATATAAAGGATTGCCGCTATAGGACTTAAATTGGCGGCAGTAGAACGGTTCCAGCAGCTTCTATAGCTGTAATATAAAGGGTGGCGGCTATAAGGCTCAAAATGTCGGCAGTAGAACGGTTTCGGCAGCTTGTATAGCTGTTATCTAAAGATGGCGGCTATAAGACTCAAAATGGCGGCAGTAGAACGGTTTCAGCAGCTTGTATAGCTGTTATCTAAAGGATGTCCGCTATAAGACTTACAATGGCGGCAGTAGAACGGTTCCAGCAGCTTCTATAGCTGTTATCTAAAGCATGTCGGCTATAAGACTCAAATTGGCGGCACTAGAACGGTTTCAGCAGCTTGTATAGCTGTTAACTAAAGGATGGCGGCTATAAGACTCAAAATGGAGGCTGTATTGTGGTTCCAGCAGCTTGTATAACTATTCTATAAAGGATGGCGGCTATAAGACTCAAAATGGCGGCTGTATTATGTTTCCAGCAGCTGGTAAATTTATTATATAAAGGATGGCGGCTACAAGACCCAAAATGGCGGCTGTATTATTAGTCCAGCAGCTTGTTTAACTGTCTTATAAAGGATGGCGGCTATAAGACTTAAAATGGCGGCAGTAGAACGGTTCCAGCAGCTTGTAAAACTATTATATAAAGGATGGCGGCTATAAAACTCAAAATGGCGGCTGTACTGTTTCCAGCAGCTTGTATAGCTGTTATTTAAAGAATGGCTGCTATGAGACTCAAAATGGGGACAATAATTCGGTTCCAGCTGCTTCTTTAGCTGTTATTTAAAGAACGGCGGCTAAAAGACTCAAAATGGCAGCAGTAGAACGGATTCAGCAGTTTGTATAGCCGTTATGTAAAGGATGGCGGCTATAAGACTTAAAACTTCGGCTGTAGAATGGTTCCAGCAGCTTCTATAGCTTTTATTTAAAAGATGACGGCTATAAGACTCAAAATGGCGGCTGTATTTTGGTTCCAGCAGTTTGTATAACTATTATATAAAGGATGGCAGCTGTAAGACTCAAAATGGCTATTGTATTATGCTTCCTACAGCTTCTATATCCGTTATGTGAGGTATGGCTACTATAAGACTTCAAATGGCGGCTGTAGAATGGTTCCAGCAGCTTATATAGCTGTTATATAAAGTATGTCGGCTGTAAGACTCAAAATGGCGGCAGTATTATGGTTTCAGCAGCTTTAATAGCTGTTATATAAAGGATGTCGGCTATAAGACTCAAAATGGCGGCTATATTATGGTTCCAGCACCTTGTATAGCTGTTTTATAAAGGATGTCGGCTATAAGACTCAGAATAGCGGCTGTATTATGGTTCTAGCAGCTTTTGTAGCTGTTATATAAAGGATGGCCGCTATAAAACTTAAAATGGCGGCAGTAGAACGGTTCCAGAAGCTTCTATAGCTGTTATCTAAGGATGGCGGCTACAAGACTCAAAATGGCTGCTGTACTATGTTTCCAGCTACTTGTACAGCTGTTATTTAAAGAATTTCTGCTATGAGACTTAAAATGGCGACAAAGAAACGGTTCCAGCTGCTTCTATAGCTGTTATTTAAAGAACGGCGGCTATAAGACTCAAAATGGCGGCAGTAGAACGGTTTTAGCAGCTTGTATAGTTGTTATCTAAAGGATGGCGGCTTTAAGACTTAAAATGGCGGCAGTAGAACGGTTCCAGCAGCTTGTATAACTATTATATAAAAGATGGCGGCTATAAGACTAAAAATGGCGGCTGTATTATGTTTGCAGCAGTTGGTATAATTATTATATAAAGGATGGCGGCTATAAGACTCAAAATGGCGGTTGTATTATGCTTCCTGCAGCTTCTATATCGGTTATATGAGGTATGGCGGCTATAAGACTTCAAATGGCGGCTGTAGAATGGTTCCAGCATCTTATATAGCTGTTATATAAAGTATATCGACTATAAGACTCAAAATGGCGGCTGTTTTATGTTTTCAGCAGCTTTAATAGCTGTTATATAAAGGACGTCGGCTATAAGACTCAAAATGGCGGCTATATTATGGTTGCAGCAGCTTGTATAGCTGTTATATAACGGATGTAGGCTATAAGACTCAGAACAGCGGCTGTATTATGGTTCTAGCAGCTTGTGAAGCTGTTATATATAGGATGGCGGCTATAAGACTTAAAATGGGGGCAGTAAAACGGTTTCAGCAGCTTGTATAGCTGTTATCTAAAGGATGGCGGCTATAAGACTGAAAATGGCGACTATATTATGTTTCCAGCAGCTTGTGTAGGTGTTATTTAAAGGATGTCAGCTATAATACTTAGAATAGCGGCTGTATTATGGTTTTAGCAGGTTGTGTAGCTGTTATATAAAGGATTGCCGCTATAGGACTTAAATTGGCGGCAGTAGAACGGTTCCAGCAGCTTCTATAGCTGTAATATAAAGGGTGGCGGCTATAAGGCTCAAAATGTCGGCAGTAGAACGGTTTCGGCAGCTTGTATAGCTGTTATCTAAAGGATGGCGGCTATAAGACTCAAAGTGGCGGCAGTAGAACGGTTTCAGCAGCTTGTATAGCTGTTATCTAAAGGATGGCCGCTATAAGACTTACAATGGCGGCAGTAGAACGGTTCCAGCAGCTTCTATAGCTGTTATCTAAAGCATGTCGGCTATAAGACTCAAATTGGCGGCAGTAGAACGGTTTCAGCAGCTTGTATAGCTGTTAACTAAAGGATGACGGCTATAGAACTTAAAATGGCGGCAGTAGAACGGTTCCAGCTGCTTGTATAACTGTTATATAAAGGATGGCGGCTATAAGACTCAAAATGGAGGCTGTATTGTGGTTCCAGCAGCTTGTATAACTATTCTATAAAGGATGGCGGCTATAAGACTCAAAATGGCGGCTGTATTATGTTTCCAGCAGCTGGTAAATTTATTATATAAAGGATGGCGGCTATAAGACTCAAAATGGAGGCTGTATTGTGGTTCCAGCAGCTTGTATAACTATTCTATAAAGGATGGCGGCTATAAGACTCAAAATGGCGGCTGTATTATGTTTCCAGCAGCCGGTAAATTTATTATATAAAGGATGGCGGCTATAAGACTTAAAATGGCGGCAGTAGAACGGTTCCAGCAGCTTGTATAACTATTATATAAGGGATGGCGGCTATAAAACTCAAAATGGCGGCTGTACTGTTTCCAGCAGCTTGTATAGCTGTTATTTAAAGAATGGCTGCTATGAGACTCAAAATGGGGACAATGAATCGGTTCCAGCTGCTTCTTTAGCTGTTATTTAAAGAACGGCGGCTATAAGACTCAAAATGGCAGCAGTAGAACGGATTCAGCAGTTTGTATAGCTGTTATGTAAAGGATGGCGGCTATAAGACTTAAAACTTCGGCTGTAGAATGGTTCCAGCAGCTTCTATAGCTTTTATTTAAAAGATGACGGCTATAAGACTCGAAATGGCGGCTGTATTTTGGTTCCAGCAGTTTGTATAACTATTATATAAAGGATGGCAGCTGTAAGACTCAAAATGGCAATTGTATTATGCTTCCTACAGCTTCTATATCCGTTATGTGAGGTATGGCTACTATAAGACTTCAAATGGCGGCTGTAGAATGGTTCCAGCAACTTATATAGCTGTTATATAAAGTATGTCGGCTATAAGACTCAAAGTGGCGGCTGTATTATGGTTTCAGCAGCTTTAATAGCTGTTCTACAAAGGCTGTCGGCTATAAGACTCAAAATGACGGCTATATTATGGTTCCAGCAGCTTGTATAGCTGTTATATAAAGGATGTCGGCTATAAGACTCAGAATAGCGGCTGTATTATGGTTCTAGCAGCTTGTGTAGCTGTTTTATAAAGGATGGCGGCTATAAGACTTAAAATGGCGGCAGTAGAACGGTTTCAGCAGCTTGTATAGCTGTTATCTAAAGGATGGCGGCTATAAGACTCAAAAAGGGGCCAAATTATGGTTTCAATAGCTTGTATAGCTGTTATCGAAAGGATGTCGGCTATAAGACTCAGAATAGCGTCTGTATTATAGTTCTAGCAGCTTGTGTAGCTGTTATATAAAGCATGGCCGCTATAAGACTTAAAATGACGGCAGTAGAACGGTTCCAGCAGCTTCATTAGCTGTAACATAAAGAATGGCGGCTATAAGACTGAAAATGGCGGCAGTAGAACGGTTTCAGAAGCTTGTATAGCTGTTATATAAAGGATGGCGGCTATAAGACTCAAAATGGCGGCAGTAGAACGGTTTCAGCAGCTTGTATAGCTGTTATCTAAAGGATGGCCGCTATAAGATTTAAAATGGCGGCAGAAGAACGGTTCCAGCAGCTTCTATAGCTGTTATCTAAAGGATGTCGGCTATAAGACTCAAAATGGCGGCAGTAGAACGGTTTCGGCAGCTTGTATAGCTGTTATCTAAAGGATGACGGCTATACGACTTAAAATGGCGGCAGTAGAACGGTTCCAGCAGCTTGTATAACTATTATATAAAGGACGGCGGCTATAAGACTCAAAATGGCTGCTGTATTATGGTTCCAGCAGCTTGTATAACTATTATATAAAGGATGACGGCTCTAAGACTTAAAATGGCGGCTGTATTATGTTTCCAGCAGCTGGTATAATTATTATATAAAGGATGGCGGCTACAAGACCCAAAATGGCGGCTGTATTATGGTTCTAGCAGCTTGTGTAACTGTTATATAAAGGATGGCCGCTATAAGACTTAAAATGGCGGCAGTAGAACGGTTCCAGCAGCTTCTATAGCTGTAATATAAAGGATGGCGGCTATGAGACTTAAAATGGCGACAATGAAACGGTTCTAGCTGCTTCTATAGCTGTTATTTAAAGGATGGCCGCTATAAGACTTAAAATGGCGGCAGTAGAACGGTTCCAGCAGCTTCTATAGCTGATATCTAAAGGATGGCGGCTATAAGATTGGCTACTATAAGATTTCAAATGGCGGCTGTAGAATGGTTGTAGCAGCTTCTATAGCTGTTATATAAAGGATGTCGGCTATAAGACTCAGAATAGCGGCAGTAGAACAGTTCCAGCAGCTTCTATAGCTGTAATATAAAGGATGGCGGCTATGAGACTTAAAATGGCGACAATGAAACGGTTCTAGCTGCTTCTATAGCTGTTATTTAAAGGATGGCCGCTATAAGACTTAAAATGGCGGCAGTAGAACGGTTCCAGCAGCTTCTATAGCTGATATCTAAAGGATGGCGGCTATAAGCCTTAAAACTTCGGCTGTAGAATGGTTCCAGCAGCTTCTATAGCTTTTATATAAAAGATGGCGGCTGTTTATGCCCAACCGGGCAACACAAGGGTTAAAGGAGGCGGAAGCTTGAACCTCGCGCCGCTCTCCCGATGATGCCCATCGCTCTCCCCACAAAAGAACTCCCCACACTTCGCTCCAAGCGGGGCTTGGTGCCCTGCTGTTAAGTAAGCTAGGTTTAGATGAATTATATACGTGAATATAAGTAATACATACAAGTGAAGTGAAATTTCTCTACGTCTCAATATTTTACTGGGAGGAAAAAAAGGAAAAAGGAATAATTCATCTAGCTGCCCCAAACCAGAAGGAAGTTCGACCCCCCTAGATAATCATTTCGTCCTTCGAGCCGGATACTAAGATCCTCTCGAACCATTAGCATCGGTGGAATTTCATCCATATTTCAAGCTAAGTAATTTTTTCCAAATTATAGGTATATGAGTACATGTACATGCCTCCAGCATCCGTACCCATACTCACATACATATAATTGTTGCCCTTGATTCTCCTAATCCAAGTAAAATTACTTTCGCGCAAATTTTTCCTCCTCAAAGGAGAGAAAATTTTGGTCGCCAAATTTTCATACATATATATGTGTCCCGTACATAAGGCGCCATATTGTTTCACCCACTTCAAGTTTTTTTTTCTCGCACTTTGGCATATATAGGCCGAGTATATAAGGCGCTATATTTTATTTGCCTATTTCCAATATATATTTTTTCGTAATTTCAAAAAAATATTAACACATATGTATGTATGCAGTGAATCAAACCTACGAAAAAAGTGATCTCCTACATATAAAATATATATATGCAAGCAGAGTGTGTGAATGTGACAAAAAATTACAAATTTATAAAGTGCTACATTAAATCCAAAAATAAAGGTTTTGTGCAAATACAGTCCACTCCCTGGGAAAAGTGTGCGCGCAGTGAAAGGTGGTTCCAACGAAGAGAAGAAAATTTTCAATACAAATAATAAAGATTTAAAAAAAAAAAAAAAAAACGAAAGTGAACCACTCTCTCACATATAAAAGCCACACTTAGACATTTCTGGTATCCCGCGACACCCTATAAAGTTGGGGCATATCGGTTAGCAAAGCAAAAGAATTCATATTTAAAAAAAAAAAAACCATTAATTTATATAAAGAAATCCGATCCATTCACACCTCTGCATATCGCCATTCCATATTTTCATATTTAAAAAAAAAAAAAAAAATTTTTAAATACATATATATATACTCCAACATTTTACATATCCATACACATACATATATATACATATTTTCCATACATAAAATTTTACATATATATATTCATATCCATATACATATACATATTTTTTCCATACATAAAATTTTACATATTGATACTCATATACATATCCATACATACATTCCACAAAAATTTCTAATTTTTTCGCACACAAATATATTTTTCCATCACCGCGAACAAATCCCGCTACCCCTTGCAGCCTATATACATACATACATACGTGCATACATAAGTACCGCTTAACTGCAGTATACCAGCACAGCTGCAAGCTCATGTGCCAAAGACCGGCACAAAGCAAACGACCAAAAGTAGCTGTGCTATATACCCTAGGTTGGCAGGCACTTTGTGGGGTATATATGTTGAAGGGTCACGTTGAGGAAAAAATCGAATAATATTTAATTATTAAAAATTTGTGTTCCGCGTTTTTGTTTATTCTATTCCCACGCGTTCCAAGTCGTATCTTTGGAGTTAGATTCCAATTCCAAAGTGTTTCCACGCGTTTCAAGTCGTATTTTTGGTTCTATTTCAATTCCAAAGTGTTTCCACCCGTACCAAGTCGCATCTTTGAAGTTATATTTCAATTCCAAATTATGGTTTCAATAGCTTGTATAGCTGTTATCGAAAGGATGTCGGCTATAAGACTCAGAATAGCGTCTGTATTATAGTTCTAGCAGCTTGTGTAGCTGTTATATAAAGCATGGCCGCTATAAGACTTAAAATGACGGCAGTAGAACGGTTCCAGCAGCTTCATTAGCTGTAACATAAAGAATGGCGGCTATAAGACTGAAAATGGCGGCAGTAGAACGGTTTCAGAAGCTTGTATAGCTGTTATATAAAGGATGGCGGCTATAAGACTCAAAATGGCGGCAGTAGAACGGTTTCAGCAGCTTGTATAGCTGTTATCTAAAGGATGGCCGCTATAAGATTTAAAATGGCGGCAGAAGAACGGTTCCAGCAGCTTCTATAGCTGTTATCTAAAGGATGTCGGCTATAAGACTCAAAATGGCGGCAGTAGAACGGTTTCGGCAGCTTGTATAGCTGTTATCTAAAGGATGACGGCTATACGACTTAAAATGGCGGCAGTAGAACGGTTCCAGCAGCTTGTATAACTATTATATAAAGGACGGCGGCTATAAGACTCAAAATGGCTGCTGTATTATGGTTCCAGCAGCTTGTATAACTATTATATAAAGGATGACGGCTCTAAGACTTAAAATGGCGGCTGTATTATGTTTCCAGCAGCTGGTATAATTATTATATAAAGGATGGCGGCTACAAGACCCAAAATGGCGGCTGTATTATGGTTCTAGCAGCTTGTGTAACTGTTATATAAAGGATGGCCGCTATAAGACTTAAAATGGCGGCAGTAGAACGGTTCCAGCAGCTTCTATAGCTGTAATATAAAGGATGGCGGCTATGAGACTTAAAATGGCGACAATGAAACGGTTCTAGCTGCTTCTATAGCTGTTATTTAAAGGATGGCCGCTATAAGACTTAAAATGGCGGCAGTAGAACGGTTCCAGCAGCTTCTATAGCTGATATCTAAAGGATGGCGGCTATAAGATTGGCTACTATAAGATTTCAAATGGCGGCTGTAGAATGGTTGTAGCAGCTTCTATAGCTGTTATATAAAGGATGTCGGCTATAAGACTCAGAATAGCGGCAGTAGAACAGTTCCAGCAGCTTCTATAGCTGTAATATAAAGGATGGCGGCTATGAGACTTAAAATGGCGACAATGAAACGGTTCTAGCTGCTTCTATAGCTGTTATTTAAAGGATGGCCGCTATAAGACTTAAAATGGCGGCAGTAGAACGGTTCCAGCAGCTTCTATAGCTGATATCTAAAGGATGGCGGCTATAAGCCTTAAAACTTCGGCTGTAGAATGGTTCCAGCAGCTTCTATAGCTTTTATATAAAAGATGGCGGCTGTTTATGCCCAACCGGGCAACACAAGGGTTAAAGGAGGCGGAAGCTTGAACCTCGCGCCGCTCTCCCGATGATGCCCATCGCTCTCCCCACAAAAGAACTCCCCACACTTCGCTCCAAGCGGGGCTTGGTGCCCTGCTGTTAAGTAAGCTAGGTTTAGATGAATTATATACGTGAATATAAGTAATACATACAAGTGAAGTGAAATTTCTCTACGTCTCAATATTTTACTGGGAGGAAAAAAAGGAAAAAGGAATAATTCATCTAGCTGCCCCAAACCAGAAGGAAGTTCGACCCCCCTAGATAATCATTTCGTCCTTCGAGCCGGATACTAAGATCCTCTCGAACCATTAGCATCGGTGGAATTTCATCCATATTTCAAGCTAAGTAATTTTTTCCAAATTATAGGTATATGAGTACATGTACATGCCTCCAGCATCCGTACCCATACTCACATACATATAATTGTTGCCCTTGATTCTCCTAATCCAAGTAAAATTACTTTCGCGCAAATTTTTCCTCCTCAAAGGAGAGAAAATTTTGGTCGCCAAATTTTCATACATATATATGTGTCCCGTACATAAGGCGCCATATTGTTTCACCCACTTCAAGTTTTTTTTCTCGCACTTTGGCATATATAGGCCGAGTATATAAGGCGCTATATTTTATTTGCCTATTTCCAATATATATTTTTTCGTAATTTCAAAAAAATATTAACACATATGTATGTATGCAGTGAATCAAACCTACGAAAAAAGTGATCTCCTACATATAAAATATATATATGCAAGCAGAGTGTGTGAATGTGACAAAAAATTACAAATTTATAAAGTGCTACATTAAATCCAAAAATAAAGGTTTTGTGCAAATACAGTCCACTCCTGGGAAAAGTGTGCGCGCAGTGAAAGGTGGTTCCAACGAAGAGAAGAAAATTTTCAATACAAATAATAAAGATTTAAAAAAAAAAAAAAAACGAAAGTGAACCACTCTCTCACATATAAAAGCCACACTTAGACATTTCTGGTATCCCGCGACACCCTATAAAGTTGGGGCATATCGGTTAGCAAAGCAAAAGAATTCATATTTAAAAAAAAAAAAAACCATTAATTTATATAAAGAAATCCGATCCATTCACACCTCTGCATATCGCCATTCCATATTTTCATATTTAAAAAAAAAAAAAAAAATTTTTAAATACATATATATATACTCCAACATTTTACATATCCATACACATACATATATATACATATTTTTCCATACATAAAATTTTACATATATATATTCATATCCATATACATATACATATTTTTTTCCATACATAAAATTTTACATATTGATACTCATATACATATCCATACATACATTCCACAAAAATTTCTAATTTTTTCGCACACAAATATATTTTTCCATCACCGCGAACAAATCCCGCTACCCCTTGCAGCCTATATACATACATACATACGTGCATACATAAGTACCGCTTAACTGCAGTATACCAGCACAGCTGCAAGCTCATGTGCCAAAGACCGGCACAAAGCAAACGACCAAAAGTAGCTGTGCTATATACCCTAGGTTGGCAGGCACTTTGTGGGGTATATATGTTGAAGGGTCACGTTGAGGAAAAAATCGAATAATATTTAATTATTAAAAATTTGTGTTCCGCGTTTTTGTTTATTCTATTCCCACGCGTTCCAAGTCGTATCTTTGGAGTTAGATTCCAATTCCAAAGTGTTTCCACGCGTTTCAAGTCGTATTTTTGGTTCTATTTCAATTCCAAAGTGTTTCCACCCGTACCAAGTCGCATCTTTGAAGTTATATTTCAATTCCAAAGTATTCCCACGTGTTCCAAGTCGTATCTTTGGAGTTAGATTCCAATTCCAAAGTGTTTCCAAGCGTTTCAAGTCGTATCTTTGGTTTTATTTCAATTCCAAAGTGTTTCAACCCGTTACAAGTCGCATCATTGGAGTTATATTGCAATTCCAAAGTATTCCCACACGTTCCAAGTCGTATCTTTGGAGTTAGATTCCAATTCCAAAGTGTTTCCACCCGTTTCAAGTCGTATCTTTGGTTCTATTTCAATTCCAAAGTGTTTCCTCCCGTTCCAAGTCGCATCTTTGTAGTTATATTTGAATTCCAAGGTGTTCCAAGCCGCTCCTAGGGTTTTTTGGCAGTGTTCCAAGTCATTCCAAACGTACCAGCTCGTTTTCTGGATTTTCAATCTAGTTCAAGGCGTTTCAAAGCCGTTCTTTAAGTGGTTTGGTAGTGTTCCAGTTCTTCCCAAACGTTCCAGTTGGTCTTTTTGGCTAATTTTCAAGCCGTGCCAAACCAGCTCACCACTTTACAACCGCCACTCGCTGGGGTTATGAGCACGAGCCCGTCAAAGGATGAGAAAGCAGCTGAGAACACTGCAGCCCCGAGCAAATCCTCAATTGCTGCTCCAGGTCAGCGCCAGAGGAGTACCAGCCCTACTACTCCTCCTTCCCGAGCATTTCAGACCCTCTCTAGTCCATTAACTCTCACGTCCGCACCATAGAGCACGACCTTTCAGCAAGCCACGTCAGAGGCACGACGAGCAAGCCAAAAAGAGGTCAAATCATTGGTACCACTTCCACAGATTTTGGTAACCGCCCCAAGAGTCACTCGGTCCGAAACCAAAAGGGTTTTAGCTGCTTCCACCATGGCTTTGAAGAAGTTTGTTTCCATTTGCGATAAACTAATTCAGTTTGAAGTCGACACCCACGTCACTTCACTGTCCGAGGTCAGCGTATTTACGCTCCAAGTCCGTCGTGATCGAGTTCAAGCGTTTGGGGAGAAGGTCGAGCAGGAATATGAGAAATGCGAGGCACTCACAGATGGTAAAGACGATAACTCTGAAGATTTAGCCATCCAAGCTAAATATGACAAATGCTATCAAGTTTACGAGCGATGCACGGCTCGATTAAACGAGCTTATCCATGAAGGGTCTGCTCCTACTCCTCCGAACCGTCATGCGCCTACCTCTGCACCAGCAGAACGAGGCTGTCGATTGCCACCCATTGACACAGAAGTCTTTACGGAAGATTACTTAAAATGGCCCACGTTCCGTGACTTGTGTGGCCTGCCAGTAACCACTTGGGGAGGCATGTTCGTATTTTTCTGTTCCATCAAATTGCCAAAGAACACCCTTTCATTATGGGAACAATCTCTGGGAGACAAGACTGCCATTCCAGAGTGGCAAATGATGGACGATTTCCTCACTGAGCGTTTCCGTACGCTCGAAGCAGTGGAAAATACAACTGCAATGGCTATTTCGGTTCCCACACCGAAACCTCCACGAAATCCGCTTCCAGCCACCCGAAAGGCTAATACATTTGAAGCCAAGGTGACCACCAAACCAAAATCCTGTGATCTCTGTATGAAGGAGAATCACCCGGTGCGTCGATGTCCCCGCTTCCTTCAGATGACGGTGCCAGAGAGGGTGGCATACATAAAGAAAAAGTCCCTTTGTCTGAATTGTTGCGCAAGAGGACATCAAGTAAAAGATTGTTCGAGTCAGCACAATTGCTTCACATGCAAGGGGCGTCACAATACGCTCTTGCACAAGGACGCCCGACCGGAGAATAATCCAACGCCGGTCCCAGCTCAGCCCAGTTCGCACAATATTGTCCGGACTTACTTTACCTCTGAGGCAAGGTCCTCACGAGATAAGTTGCTAGGTACAGCCATCGTGGACTTTTGGCACAAGGCCACTACTTATGCTTCACGGGCGCTATTAGACCCGGCTTCGGAAGCCAATTTCATATCCGAAAGAATGTTCCGACTCATGAAGTTACCATTCCAAACTGTCAGGGCCGAAGTGACAGGCATTAACGGAAAGGTCAATAGAACCTTGAAGGTCTGTCGCATGGACCTCCAGTCCAGATAGAGATAGAAGCTTTTGTCTTGTCCCAAGTTGCTGATGATTTGCCGTCATGTACGATAGCCCAAGCCACACTGGAAGGAATGCCCAATATTCCTCTAGCCGACCCCTCCTTCAGATTAAAGGCAAAGATCGATCTACTTCTTGGCATTGATGTCATACCAGCGGTGACTCTTTCCTGCATCCAGACCGAAGAGTGCGGATCTTTAATGGCTCAAGAGACGAGATTCGGTTGGGTCATTTCAGGCCCGTTGCAAGGGGTCCCCGTTAGTTCATGTGCCTCGTTCACCACGAGGGTCGCTGTTAGCAGAGAGGAGGGACTTGAAACTCTTCTCACAAGGTTTTGGGAGGTGGAGGATCTACCGGGCAAACCGGTAGAAGATTCTGACTCTGTTTGCGAGGTCAATTTCCAGAAGACCACAAGAAGAGATGTGTCGGGGAGATTTACGGTCTCACTTCCGTTTCGAGATCCAACCAACATCAACCTTGGTCATTCCAGACCAGGGGCATTGGCTCAGTTCCTAAAAAACGAAAGCCGGCTCCTTAAAAATATTCCGGCAAAAACTGAGTATGACGCCGTCATCCAAGAATATTTGGACTTGGGCCACATGCGTTAAGTTCCATTTGACGGCACTAATAACAATTTTTATTTGCCACACCATGCGGTCTTCAAGCCCGACAGAACAAAGGTACGGGTGGTCTTTAACGCCTCTAGCAAGTCCACCAACGGAGTAAGTCTCAACGACATACTTTACCCTGGTCCGGTACTTCAGTCCGATCTCACTACTCAGATTCTCAAGTGGCGTTTTTTCCGAGTAGTTTTCAATGCCGACATCACAAAAATGTACCGCCAAATTATGGTCGATCCAATCCATACGCCATTTCAGAGGATCCTGTTCCGAAATAAAGAGGGGCAACTTGGTGATTACGAGCTGAATACCGTCACGTTTGGCATTAACTGTGCTCCGTTCTTAGCCATCCGAGTACTTCAGCAACTCGCAAGTGATCCAAATTTCCTTTGGCTAGCGATATTATCAAGTCCCATATGTATGTCGATGATGTCCTGGCAGGGGCTCATAATGAAGCAACGGCAATCGCAATGGTCAATGAACTTCAAGACGCTCTTGGTTCAGCAGGCTTTCCTTTGCGCAAGTGGACATCGAATGTGAAGAGCGTGCTCAGTTGCATTCCAAAGAGTCATTTACTGAATGCTGATTTCCTCGATATCGAAGAGGCTAGCACAGCGAAAACACTGGGAATCCGATGGAAAGCGACTACGAATGAGTTTTATTTTGTCATCTCACCCCAAGATGTCAAGTCAGCTTATACTAAGCGAGAAGTCCTCGGGCAGATCGCCAAGTTATTCGATCCCGCTGGCTGGCTGGCTCCCTTTGTGATTCAAGCCAAGGTGTTTATGCAAGAGCTTTGGCTACAAGAGCTAGGGTGGGATGATCAATTGCCCAGTGAACTCCATCACAGGTGGCAGGATTTTACAAAGAGCTACTCCTTCCTTGACCAGATCCGAATTCCACGATGGGTTCTCCATGACCCAAATTCCGACATCCAATTCCATTGTTTTTGCGATGCGTCACAGCGGGCTTATGGTGCCGCAATTTACGTGCGCGTTAGCAATGACCAAGGCATATCGTGCTGCCTTCTTGCAGCGAAATCTAGAGTAGC
This sequence comes from Drosophila paulistorum, assembly GCA_018152135.1. Lineage (NCBI taxonomy): Eukaryota > Metazoa > Arthropoda > Insecta > Diptera > Drosophilidae > Drosophila > Drosophila paulistorum. The sequence continues at coordinate 576,954 of JAECXG010000481.1, read as the reverse complement.
CCCGGCTAAAATGGTTTCATTGCCCCGCCTTGAATTATGCGGAGCCACACTTTTAGCTGAACTGGCAGCTGCAGTTCTTCCACAACTTCCAGTTGATAATGCTGAGGCATTTTATTGGTCAGATTCCACCGTCGTACTGTCGTGGTTAATATGTGTATTCTATCGTCCTACATTAATCCGCTTTCTTCATTATTTGTCCCGGCAGCTTCCTGATATCCGCAACCTAGATCCTGTTTCCATGGCTCCGAGACCACGGTCAGCACAGGCATCGAAAGAGGAGCGCAGATGTTCGCGAGGAACTGAATCCTTCCGTTGCCGAATCTGTCGCGGAATCCATCCTCTGAAGCGATGCCGTCGCTTCCTGCGGCTGAACGTGGAGAAGAGGATGAGGGCAGTGCTTGCGAATAAGTACTGCGCCAATTGCCTGGCCCACCAACATTCCGGAGGAAGCTGCTTGAGCGGTGATAAATGCCGAATATGTGAGGAGGACCACCACACGCTCCTCCACTTCCATGAACAGCCACGTCGACGCACTCCAAGCTCCGTCGTACGCCGAGTCACCCCCTTGTTCTGCGGTATCGTCGATGGTGACGTCACTGGCCACGGCCTTTAAGTTGACAGCCGTCAATGTAGGGGCAGAGAAAGCGGTGGCAGCAGTGATCCGGTCCACAATTAGTGAAGGATGGCGATTGGAGGCGATCCTGAAGGTGGTCGATGGCTTGTGCTGCCGCACTCCAAGCGCTCCGGTGGACCCGCAGATCGCCAAAAAGTTCGAGGGCATCGTCCTGGCGGATGTGATCACGGAGGTCATGTTGGAGGGGAGTCTACCCGGGGTTGGCGCACGGCCAATTGCGATGCGCACATCCTTTGGCTGGTCCCTGTCCGGAGCGTGCCACTAGACTGCCTGGGTCTTGCACTCCTGCAAGGGGGGGAGCATGTTTATGCCCAACCGGGCAACACAAGGGTTAAAGGTGATGCCCATCGCTCTCCCCACAAAAGAACTCCCCACACTTCGCTCCAAGCGGGGCTTGGTGCCCTGCTCTTAAGTAAGCTAGGTTTAGTTGAATTATATACGTGAATATAAGTAATACATACAAGTGAAGTGAAATTTCTATACGTCTCAATATTTTACTGGGAGGAAAAAAAGGAAAAAGGCAAAAGTTCATCTAGCTGCCCCAAACCAGAAGGAAGTTAGACCCCCCTACATAATCAGCGGCTATAAGACTCAAAATGACGGTTGTATTTTGGTTCCAGCAGTTTGTATAACTATTAAATAAAGGATGGCAGCTATAAGACTCAAAATCGCGGTTGTATTATGCTTCCTGCAGCTTCTATATCCGTTTAATGAGGTATGGCTACTATAAGACTTCAAATGGCGGCTGTAGAATGGTTCCATCGCCTTGTATAGCTGTTATCTAAAGGATGACGGCTATACGACTTAAAATTGCGGCAGTAGAACGGTTTCAGCAGCTTGTATATCTGTTATCTAAAGGATGACGGCTATACGACTTAAAATGGCGGCAGTAGAACGGTTCCAGCAGCTTGTATAACTATTATATAAAGGACGGCGGCTATAAGACTCAAAATGGCTGCTGTATTATGGTTCCAGCAGCTTGTATAACTATTATATAAAGGATGACGGCTATAAGACTTAAAATGGCGGCTGTATTATGTTTCCAGCAGCTGGTATAATTATTATATAAAGGATGGCGGCTACAAGACCCAAAATGGCGGGTGTATTATGGTTCTAGCAGCTTGTGTAACTGTTATATAAAGGATGGCCGCTATAAGACTTAAAATGGCGGCAGTAGAACGGTTCCGGCAGCTTCTATAGCTGTTATCTAAAAGATGGCTATAAAACTTAAAACTTCGGCTGTAGAATGGTTCCAGCAGCTTCTATAGCTTTTATATAAAAAATGGCGTCTATAAGACTCAAAATGGCGGCTGTATTTTGGTTCCATCAGTTTGTATACCTATTACATAAAGGATGGCAGCTATAAGACTCAAAATGGCGGTTGTATTAAGCTTCCTGCAGCTTCGATTTCTGTTATATGAGGTTTGGCTACTATAAGACTTAAAATGGCGGCAGTAGGACGGTTCCAGCAACTTCTATAGCTGTTATCTAAAGGATGGCGGCTATTAGACTCAAAATGGCGGCAGTAGAACGGTTTCAGCAGCTTGTATAGCTGTTATCTAAAGAATGGCAGATATAAGACATAAAATGGCGGCAGTAGAACGGTTTCAGCAGCTTGTATAGCTGTTATCTAAAGGATGGCGGCTATAAGACTCAAAATGGCGACTATATTATGATTCCAGCAGCTTGTATAGTTGTTATTTAAAGGATGTCAGCTATAAGACTCAGAATAGCGGCTGTATTATGGTTCTAGCAGCTTGTGTAGCTGTTATATAAAGGATGGCCGCTATAAGACTCAAAATGGCGGCTATATTATGGTTGCAGCAGCTTCTATAGCTGTTATATAAAGGATGTCGGCTATAAGACTCAGAATAGCAGCTGTATTATGGTTCTAGCAGCTTGTGTAGCTGTTTTATAAAGGATGGCCGCTATAAGACTTAAAATGGCGGCAGTAGAACAGTTCCAGCAGCTTCTATAGCTGTAATATAAAGGATGGCGGCTATGAGACTTAAAATGGCGACAATAAAACGGTTCCAGCTGCTTCTATAGCTGTTATTTAAAGGATGGCCGCTATAAGACTCAAAATATCGGCTATATTATGGTTGCAGCAGCTTGTATAGCTGTTATATAAAGGATGTCGGCAATAAGACTCAGAATAGCGGCTGTATTATGGTTCTAGCAGCTTGTGTAGCTGTTTTATAAAGGATGGCAGATATAAGACTTAAAATGGCGGCAGTAGAATGGTTTCAGCAGCTTGTATAGCTGTTATCTAAAGGATGGCGGCTATAAGACTCAAAATGGCGACTATATTATGTTTCCAGCAGCTTGTATAGTTGTTATTTAAAGGATGTCAGCTATAAGACTCAGAATAGCGGCTGCATTATGGTTCTAGCAGCTTGTGTAGCTGTTATATAAAGGATGGCCGCTATAAGACTCAAAATGGCGGCTATATTATGGTTGCAGCAGCTTGTATAGCTGTTATATAAAGGATGTCGGCTATAAGACTCAGAATAGCGGCAGTAGAACAGTTCCAGCAGCTTCTATAGCTGTAATATATAGGATGGCGGCTATGAGACTGAAAATGGCGACAATGAAACGGTTCCAGCTGCTTCTATAGCTGTTATTTAAAGGATGGCCGCTATAAGACTTAAAATGACGGCAGTAGAACGGTTCCAGCAGCTTCTATAGCTGACTCAGAATAGCGGCAGTAGAACGGTTTCAACAGCTTGTATAGCTATTATCCAAAGGATGACGGCAGTAGTACGGTTCCAGCAGCTTGTATAACTATTATATAAAGGATGGCGGCTAAAAGACTCAAAATGGCGGCTGTATTATGGTTCCAGCAGCTTGTATAACTATTATATAAAGGATGGCGGCTGTAAGATTCAAAATGGAGCCTGTACTATGTTTCCAGCAGCTTGTATAGCTGTTATTTAAAGAATGGCTGCTATGAGACTCAAAATGGCGACAATGAAACGGTTCCAGCTGCTTCTATAGCTGTTATATAAAGAACGGCGGCTATAAGACTCAAAATGGCAGCAGTAGAACGGATTCAGCAGTTTTTATAGCTGTTATGTAAAGGATGGCGGCTATAAGACTTAAAACTTTGGCTGTAGAATGGTTCCAGCAGATTCTATAGCTTTTATATAAAAGATGGCGGCTATAAGACTCAAAATGACGGTTGTATTTTGGTTCCAGCAGTTTGTATAACTATTAAATAAAGGATGGCAGCTATAAGACTCAAAATCGCGGTTGTATTATGCTTTCTGCAGCTTCTATATCCGTTTAGTGAGGTATGGCTAATATAAGATTTCAAATGGCGACTGTAGAATGGTTCCAGCACCTTGTATATCTGTTATATAAAGTATGTCGGCTATAAGGCTCAGAATAGCGGCTGTATTATGGTTCTAGCAGCTTGTGTAGCTGTTTTATAATGGATGGCCCCTATAAGACTTTAAATGGCGGCAGTAGAACGGTTCCAGCAGCTTCTATAGCTGTTATCTAAAGGATTGCGGCTATAAGACTCAAAATGGCGGCTGTACTATGTTTCCAGCAGCTTGTACAGCTGTTATTAAAAGAATGTCTGCTATGAGACTTAAAATGGCGACAATGAAACGGTTCCAGCTGCTTCTATAGCTGTTATTTAAAGAACGGCGGCTATAAGACTCAAAATGACAGCAGTAGAACGTATTCAGCAGTTTTTATAGCTGTTATGTAAAGGATGGCGGCTATAAGACTTAAAACTTCGGCTGTAGAATGGTTCCAGCAGTTTCTATAGCTTTTATATAAAAGATGGCAACTATAAGACTCAAAATGACGGTTGTATTTTGGTTCCAGCAGTTTGTATAACTATTAAATAAAGGATGGCAGCTATAAGACTCAAAATCGCGGTTGTATTATGCTTCCTGCAGCTTCTATATCCGTTTAATGAGGTATGGCTACTATAAGACTTCAAATGGCGGCTGTAGAATGGTTCCAGCACCTTGTATAGCTGTTATATAAAGGATGTCGGCTATATCAGAATAGCGGCTGTATTATGGTTCTAGCAGCTTGTGTAGCTGTTATATAAAGGATGGCCCCTATAAGACTTAAAATGGCGGCAGTAGAACGGTTCCAGCAGCTTCTATAGCTGTTATCTAAAGGATGGCGGCTATAAGACTCAAAATGGCGGCTGTACTATGTTTCCAGCAGCTTGTACAGCTGTTATTAAAAGAATGTCTGCTATGAGACTTAAAATGGCGACAATGAAACGGTTCCAGCTGCTTCTATAGCTGTTATTTAAAGAACGGCGGCTATAAGACTCAAAATGGCGGCAGTAGAACGGTTTCAGCAGCTTGTATAGTTGTTACCTAAGGGATGGCGGCTATAAGACTTAAAATGGCGGCAGTAGAACGGTTCCAGCAGCTTGTATAACTATTATATAAAGGATGGCGGCTATAAGACTCAAAATGGCGATTGTATTAGGCGTCCTGCAGCTTCTATATCGGTTATATGAGGTATGGCGGCTATAAGACTTCAAATGGCGGCTGTAGAATGGTTCCAGCACCTTATATAGCTGTTATATAAAGTATGTCGACTATAAGACTCAAAATGGCGGCTGTAATATGGTTTCAGCAGCTTGTGTAGCTGTTATATAAAGGATGGCCGCTTTAAGACTTAAAATGGCGGCAGTAGAACGGTTCCAGCAGCTTCTATAGCTGTTATCTAAAGAATGGCGGCTATAAGACTCAAAATGGCGGCTGTACTATGTTTCCAGCAGCTTGTACAGCTGTTATTAAAAGAATGTCTGCTATCAGACTTAAAATGGCGACAATGAAAAGGTTCCAGATGTTTCCATAGCTGTTATTTAAAGAACGGCGGCTATAAGACTGAAAATGGCGCCAGTAGGACGGTTTCAGCAGCTTGTATAGTTGTTATCTAAAGGATGGCGGCTATAAGACTCAAAATGGCGGATATATTATGGTTTCAGCAGTTTGTATAGCTGTTATCTAAAAGATGGCGGCTATAAGACTCAAAATGGCGACTATTTTATGTTTCCAGCAGCTTGTATAGCTGTTATTTAAAGAATGTCTGCTATGAGACTTAAAATGGAGACAATCAAACGGTTCCAGCTGCTTTTATAGCTGTTATTTAAAGAACGGCGGCTATAAGACTCAAAATGGCAGCAGTAGAACGGATTCAGCAGTTTGTATAGCTGTTATGTAAAGGATGGCGGCTATAAGACTTCAAACTTCGGCTGAAGAATGGTTCCAGCAGCTTCTATAGCTTTTACATAAAAGATGGCGGCTAAAGGACTCAAAATGGCGGCTGTATTTTGGTTGGTATTATATAAAGGATGGCAGCTATAAGAATCAAATGGCGGTTGTATTAAGCTTCCTGCAGCTTCTATATCCGTTATGTGAGGTACGGCGGCTATAAGACTGCAAATGGCGGCTGTAGAATGGTTCCAGCAGCTTATATAGCTGTTGTATAAAGTATGTCGGCTATAAGACTCAAAATGGCGGCTGTATTATGGTTTCAGCAGCTTTAATAGCTGTTATATAAAGGATGTCGGCTATAAGACCCAAAATTACGGCTATAGTTTGGTTGCAGCAGCTTGTATAGCTGTTATATAAAGGATGTCGGCTATAAGACACAGAATAGCGGCTGCATTATGGTTCTAGCAGCTTGTTTAGCTGTTATATAAAGGATTGCGGCTATAAGATTTAAAATGGCAGCAGTAGAACGGTTCCAGCAGCTTGTATAACTATTATATAAAGGATGGCGGCTATAAGACTCAAAATGGCGGCTGTATTATGTTTGCAGCAGCTGGTATAATTATTGTATAAAAGATGGCGGCTACAAGACGCAAAATGGCGGCTGTATTATCGGTCCAGCAGCTTGTACAACTGTCTTATAAAGGATGGCGGCTATAAGACTTAAAATGGCGACAATGAAACGGTTCCAGCTGCTTCTATAGCTGTTATCTAAAGGATGTCGGCTATAAGACTCAAAATGGCGGCAGTAGAACGGTTTCAGCAGCTTGTATAGCTGTTATCTAAAGGATGGCGGCTATAAGACTTAAAATGGCAGCAGAAGAACGGTTCCAGCAGCTTGTATAACTATTATATAAAGGATGGCGGCTATAAGACTCAAAATGGCGGCTGTATTATGTTTGCAGCAGCTGGTATAATTATTGTATAAAAGATGGCGGCTACAAGACGCAAAATGGCGGCTGTATTATCGGTCCAGCAGCTTGTACAACTGTCTTATAAAGGATGGCGGCTATAAGACTTAAAATGGCGACAATGAAACGGTTCCAGCTGCTTCTATAGCTGTTATTTAAAGAACGGCGGCTATAAGACTCAAAATGACGGCAGTAGAACGGTTTCAGCAGCTTGTATAGTTGTTATCTAAAGGATGGCGGCTATAAGACTTAAAATGGCGGCAGTAGAACGGTTTCAGCAGCTTGTATAACTATTATATAAAGGATGGCGGCTATAAGACTCAAAATGGCGGCTGTATTATGGTTTGAACAGCTTTAATAGCTGTTATATAAAGGATGTAAGCTATAAGACTCAAAATGGCGGCTATATTATGGTTCCAGCACCTTGTATAGCTGTTATATAAAGGATGTCGGCTATAGACTCAAAATAGCGGCTGTATTATGGTTCTAGCAGCTTGTGTAGCTGTTATATAAAGGATGGCCGCTATAAGACTTAAAATGGCGGCAGTAGAACGGTTCCAGCAGCTTCTGTAGCTGTTATCTAAAGGATGGCGGCTATAAGACTCAAAATGGCGGCTATAAGAACGGCGGCTATAAGACTCAAAATGGCAGCAGTAGAACGGATTCAGCAGTTTCTATAGCTGTTATGTATAGGATGGCGGCTATAAGACCTAAAACTTTGGCTGTAGAATGGTTCCAGCAGCTTCTATAGCTTTTATATAAAAGATGGCGGCTATAAGACTCAAAATGGCGGCTGTATTTTTGTTCCAGCAGCTTGTATAACTATTATATAAAGGACGGCAGCCAAAAGAATCAAAATGGCGGTTGTATGAAGCTTCCTGCAGCTTCTTTATCCGTTATGTGAGGTATGGCGGCTATAAGACTGCAAATGGCGGCTGTAGAATGGTTCCAGCAGCTTATATAGCTGTTATATAAAGTATGTCGGCTATAAGACTCAAAACGGCGGCTGTATTATGGTTTCAGCTGCTTTAATAGCTGTTATATAAAGGATGTCGGCTATAAGACTCAAAATGGCGGCTATAGTATGGTTGCAGCAGCTTGTATAGCTGTTATATAAAGGATGTCGGCTATAAGACTCAGAATAGCGGCTGCATTATGGTTCTAGCAGCTTGTGTAACTGTTATATAAAGGATGGCCGGAAGGATGGATATAAGACTTAAAATGGCGGCAGTAGAACGGTTTCAGCAGCTTGTATAGCTGTTATCTAAAGGATGGCGGCTATAAGACTTCAAATGGCGGCTGTAGAACGGTTCCAGCAGCTTATATAGGTGTTACATAAAGTATGTCGGCTATAAGACTCAAAACGGCGGCTGTATTATGGTTTCAGCAGGTTTAATAGCTGGTATATAAAGGATGCCGGCTATAAGACTCAAAATGGCGCATGTATTATGGTTGCAGCAGCTTGTATAGCTGTTATATAAAGGATGTCGGCTATAAGACACAGAATAGCGGCTGTATTATGGTTCTAGCAGCTTGTGTAGCTGTTATATAAAGAATGGCCGCTATAAGACTTAAATTGGCGGCAGTAGAACGGTTCCAGCAGCTTGTATAGCTGTTATCTAAAGGACGGCGGATATAATACCTAAAATGGGGCAGTAGAACGGTTTCAGCAGCTTGTATAGCTGTTATCTAAAGGATGGCGGCTATAAGACTTAAAATGGCAGCAGTAGAACGGTTCCAGCAGCTTGTATAACTATTATATAAAGGATGGCGGCTATAAGACTCAAAATGGCGGCTGTATTATGTTTGCAGCAGCTGGTATCATTATTGTATAAAAGATGGCGGCTACAAGCCGCAAAATGGCGGCTGTATTATCGGTCCAGCAGCTTGTACAATTGTCTTATAAAGGATGGCGGCTATAAGACTTAAAATGGCGACAATGAAACGGTTCCAGCTGCTTCTATAGCTGTTATTTAAAGAACGGCGGCTATAAGACTCAAAATGACGGCAGTAGAACGGTTTCAGCAGCTTGTATAGTTGTTATCTAAAGGATGGCGGCTATAAGACTTAAAATGGCGGCAGTAGAACGGTTTCAGCATTATGTATAACTATTATATAAAGGATGGCGGCTATAAGACTCAAAATGGCGGCTGTGTTATGGTTTGAACAGCTTTAATAGCTGTTATATAAAGGATGTCGGCTATAAGACTCAGAATAGCGGCTGTATTATGGTTTTAGCAGCTTGTGTAGCTGTTATATAAAGGATGGCCGCTATAAGACTTAAAATGGCGGCAGTAGAACGGTTCCAGCAGCTTCTGTAGCTGTTATCTAAAGGATGGCGGCTATAAGACTCAAAATGGCGGCTATAAGAACGGCGGCTGTAAGACTCAAAATGGCAGCAGTAGAAGGGATTCAGCAGTTTCTATAGCTGTTATGTAAAGGATGGCGGCTATAAGACTTAAAACTTCGGCTGTAGAATGGTTCCAGCAGCTTCTATAGCTTTTATATAAAAGATGGCGGCTGTAAGACTCAAAATGGCGGCTGTATTTTGGTTCCAGCAGCTTGTATAACTATTATATAAAGGACGGCAGCTAAAAGAATCAAAATGGCGGTTGTATGAAGCTTCCTGCAGCTTCTATATCCGTTATGTGAGGTATGGCGGCTATAAGACTGCAAATGGCGGCTGTAGAATGGTTCCAGCAGCTTATATAGCTGTTATATAAAGTATGTCGGCTATAAGACTCAAAACGGCGGCTGTATTATGGTCTCAGCTGCTTTAATAGCTGTTATATAAAGGATGTCGGCTATAAGACTCAAAATGGCGGCCATAGTATGGTTGCAGCAGCTTGTATAGCTGTTATATAAAGGTTGGCGGCTATACGACTCGGAATAGCGGCTGTATTATGCTTCTAGCAGCTTGTGTAGCTGTTATATAAAATATGACGGCTATAAGACTTAAAATGGCGGCAGTAGAACGGTTTCAGCTGCTATCTAAAGGATGGCGGCTATAAGACTCAAAATGGCGGCTATATTATGGTTTCAGTAGCTTGTATAGCTGTTATCTAAAGGCTGTCGGCTATAAGACTCAGAATAGCGGCTGTATTATAGTTCTAGCAGGATGTGTAGCTGTTATATAAAGGATGGCCGCTATGACTTAAAATGGCGGCAGTAGAACGATTCCAGCAGATTCTATAGCTGTTATCTAAAGGATGGCGGCTATAAGACTCAAAATGGCGGCAGTAGAACGGTTTCAGCAGCTTGTATAGCTGTTATCTGAAGGACGGCGGATATAATACTTAAAATGGGGCAGTAGAACGGTTTCAGCAGCTTGTATAGCTGTTATCTAAAGAATGGCGGCTATAAGACTCAAAATGGCGACTATATTATGTTTCCAGCAGCTTGTATAGCTGTTATTTAAAGGATGGCGGCTATAAGACTCAAAATGGCGGCAGTAGAATGGTTTCAGCAGCTTGTTTAGCTGTTATCTAAAGGATGTCGGCTATAAGACTCAAAATGGCGGCAGTAGAACGGTTTCAGCAGCTTGTATAACTGTTATCTAAAGGATGGCGGCTATAAGACTTAAAATGGCGGCAGAAGAACGGTTCCAGCAGCTTGTATAACTATTATATAAAGGATGGCGGCTATAAGACTCAAAATGGCGGCTGTATTATGTTTGCAACAGCTGGTATAATTATTGTTTATAAGAGATGGCGGCTACAAGACGCAAAATGGCGGCTGTATTATCGGTCCAGCAGCTTGTATAATTGTCTTATAAAGGATAACGGCTATAAGACTTAAAATGGCGGCAGTAAAACAGTTTCAGCAGCTTTTATAACTATTATATAAAGGATAACGGCTATGGGACTCAAAATGACTGTACTATGTTTCCAGCAGCTTGTATAGCTATTATCTAAAGCTGCTTTTAAGTCTTATATCCACCATTCTTTAGATAACAGCTATACAAGCTGCTGAAACCGTTCTACTGCCTCCATTTTGAGTCTTATAATCGCCATCCTTTAGATAACAGCTATAGAAGCTGCTGGAACCGTTCTACTGCCGCCATTTTAAGTCTTATAGCGGCCATCCTTTATATAATAGTTACACAAGCTGCTAGAACCATAATACAGCCGCTATTCTGAGTCTTATAGCCGACATCCTTTATATAACAGCTATACAAGCTGCTGCAACCATACTAAAGCCGCCATTTTGAGTCTTATAGCCGACATCCTTTATATAACAGCTATTAAAGCTGCTGAAACCATAATACAGCCGCCATTTTGTGTCTTATAGTCGACATACTTTATATAACAGCTATATAACCTGCTGGAACCATTCTACAGCTGCCATTTGCAGTCTTATAGCCGCCATACCTCACATAACGGATATAGAAGCTGCAGGAAGCTTAATACAACCGCCATTTTGATTCTAATAGCTTCCATTCTTTATATAATAGTTATACAAGCTGCTGGAACCAAAATACAGTCGCCATTTTGAGTCTTATAGCCGCCATCTCTAATATAAAAGCTATAGAAGCTGCTGGAACCATTCTTCAGCCGAAGTTTGAAGTCTTATAGCCGCCATCCATTACATAACAGCTATACAAACTGCTGAATCCGTTCTACTGCTGCCATTTTGAGTCTTATAGCCGCCGTTCTTTAAATAACAGCTGTAGAAGCAGCTGGAACCGTTTTATTGTCTCCATTTTAAGTCTCATAGCAGACATTCTTTAAATAACAGCTATACAAGCTGCTGGAAACATAATATAGTCGCCATTTTGAGTCTTATAGCCGCCATCCTTTAGATAGCAGCTGAAACCGTTCTACTGCCGCCATTTTCAGTCTTATAGCCGCCGTTCTTTAAATAACAGCAGCTGGAACCGTTTCATTGTCGCCATTTTAGGTCTCATAGCAGACATTCTTTTAATAACAGCTGTACAAGCTGCTGGAAACATAGTACAGCCGCCATTTTGAGCCTTATAGCCGCCATCCTTTAGATAACAGCTATAGAAACTGCTGGAACCGTTCTACTGCCGCCATTTTAAGTCTTAAAGCGGCCATCCTTTATATAACAGCTACACAAGCTGCTAGAACCATAATGCAGCCGCTATTCTGTGTCTTATAGCCGACATCCTTTATATAACAGCTATACAAGCTGCTGCAACCATAATATATCCATTCCATTCTGAGTCTTATAGCCGACATCCTTTATATACCAGCTATTAAAGCTGCCGAAACCATATTACAGCCGCCATTTTGAGTCTTATAGTCGACATACATTATATAACAGCTATATAAGCTGCTGGAACCATTCTACAGCCGCCATTTGAAGTCTTATAGCCGCCATACCTCATATAACCGATATAGAAGCTGCAGGAAGCATAATACAACCGCCATTTTGAGTCTTATAGCCGCCATCCTTTATATAATAATTATACCAGCTGCTGCAAACATAATATAGCCGCCATTTTGAGTCTTCTAGCCGCCATCCTTTATATAATAGTTATACAAGCTGCTGGAACCGTTCTACTGCCGCCATTTTAAGTCTTATAGTCGCCATCCTTTAGATAACAACTATACAAGCTGCTGAAACCGTTCTACTGCCGCCATTTTCAGTCTTATAGCCGCCGTTCTTTAAATAACAGCTATGGAAACAGCTGGAACCGTTTCATTGTCGCCATTTTAAGTCTGATAGCAGACATTTTTTTAATAACAGATGTACAAGCTGCTGGAAACATAGTACAGCCGCCATTTTGAGTCTTATAGCCGCCATCCTTTAGATAACAGCTATAGAAGCTGCTGGAACCGTTCTACTGCCGCCATTTTAAGTCTTATAGCGGCCATCCTTTATATAACAGCTACACAAGCTGCTAGAACCATAATACAGCTGCTATTCTGTGTCTTATAGCCGACATCCTTTATATAACAGCTATACAAGCTGCTGCAACCATAATATATGCGCCATTTTGAGGCTTATAGCCGGCATCCTTTATATACCAGCTATTAAAGCTGCTGAAACCATAATACAGCCGCCGTTTTGAGTCTTATAGCCGCCATCCTTTAGATAACAGCTATACAAGCTGCTGAAACCGTTCTACTGCCGCCATTTTAAGTCTTATATCCATCCTTCCGGCCATCCTTTATATAACAGTTACACAAGCTGCTAGAACCATAATACAGCCGCTATTCTGAGTCTTATATCCGACATCCTTTATATAACAGCTATACAAGCTGCTGCAACCATACTATAGCCGCCATTTTGAGTCTTATAGCCGCCATTTTTTACATAATAGTTATACAAGCTGCTGAAACCGTTCTACTGCCGCCATTTTAAGTCTTATAGCCGCCATCTTTTAGATAACAACTATACAAGCCGCTGAAACCGTTCTACTGCCGCCATTTTGAGTCTTATAGCCGCCGTTCTTTAAACAACAGCTATAGAAGCAGCTGGAACAGTTTCATTGTCGCCATTATAGTCTTATAGCCGCCATCCTTTATAAGACAGTTTTACACACTGCTGGACCGATAATACAGCCGCCATTTTGCGTCTTGTAGCCGCCATCTTTTATACAATAATTATACCACCTGCTGCAAACATAATACAGCCGCCATTTTGAGTCTTATAGCCGCCATCCATTATATAATAGTTACACAAGCTGCTGGAACCGTTCTACTGCCGCCATTTTAAGTCTTATAGCCGCCATCCTTTAGATAACAGCTATACAAGCTGCTGAAACCGTTCTACTGCCGCCATTTTGAGTCTTATAGCCGACATCCTTTAGATAACAACTATACAAGCTGCTGAAACCGTTCTACTGCCGCCATTTTGAGTCTTATAGCCGCCATCCTTTAAATAACAGCTATACAAGCTGATGAAAACCTAATACAGTCGCCATTTTGAGTCTTATAGCCGCCATCCTTTAGATAACAGCTATACAAGCTGCTGAGACAATCAAACGGTTCCAGCTGCTTCTATAGCTGTTATTTAAAGAACGGCGGCTATAAGACTCAAAATGGCAGCAGTAGAACGGATTCAGCAGTTTGTATAGCTGTTATGTAAAGGATGGCGGCTATAAGGCTTAAAACTTCGGCTGTAGAATGGTTCCAGCAGCTTCTTTAGCTTTTATATAAAAGATGGCGGCTATAAGACTCAAAATGGCGGCTGTATTTTGGTTCCAGCAGCTTGTATAACTATTATATAAAGGATGGCAGCTATAAGAATTAAAATGGCGGTTGTATTAAGCTTCCTGCAGCTTCTATATCCGTAATGTGAGGTATGGCGGCTATAAGACAGCAAATGGCGGCTGTAGAACGGTTCCAGCAGTTTATATAGCTGTTGTATAAAGTATGTCGGCTATAAGACTCAAAATGGCGGCTGTATTATGGTTTCAGCAGCTTTAATAGCTGTTATATAAAGGATGTCGGCTATAAGACTCAAAATGACGGCTATAGTTTTGGTTACAGCAGCTTGTATAGCTGTTATATAAAGGGTGTCGGCTATAAGACTCAGAATAGCGGCTGTATTTTGGTTCTAGCAGCTTGTGTAACTATTATATAAGGGATGGCGGCTAGAAGACTCAAAATGGCGGCTGTATTATGTTTCCGGGAGCTGGTATAATTATTATATAAAGGATGGCGGCTACAAGACCCAAAATGGCGGCAGTAGAACGGTTCCAAGAGCTTGTATAACTATTATATAAAGGTAGGCGGCTATAAGACTCAAAATGGCGGCTGTATTATGTTTCCGGGTGCTGGTATAATTATTATATAAAGGATGGCAGCTACAAGACCCAAAATGGCGACAGTAGAACGGTTCCAAGAGCTTGTATAACTATTATATAAAGGTAGGCGGCTATAAGACTCAAAATGGCGCCTGTACTATGTTTTCAGCAGCTTGTTTAACTGTTATATAAAGGATGGCCGCTATAAGACTTAAAATGGCGGCAGTAGAACGGTTCCAGCAGCTTCTATAGCTGTTATCTAAAGGATGGCGGCTATAAGACTCAAAATGGAGGCAGTAGAACGGTTTCAGCAGCTTGTATAGCTGTTATCTAAAGAATGCTGGATATAAGACTTAAAATGGCGGCAGTAGAACGGTTTCAGCAGCTGGTATAGCTGTTATCTAAGGAATGGCAGATATAAGACATAAAATGGCGGCAGTAGAACGGTTTCAGCAGCTTGTATAGCTGTTATATAAAGGATGGCCGCTATAAGACTCAAAATGACGGCTATAGTTTTGTTGCAGCAGCTTGTATAGCTGTTAGATAAAGGATGTCGGCTATAAAACTCAGAATAACGGCTGTATGATGGTTCTAGCAGCTTGTGTAACTGTTATATAAAGGATGGCCGCTATAAGACTTAAAATGGCGGCAGTAGAACGGTTCCAGCAGCTTCTATAGCTGTTATCTAAAGGATGGCGGCTATAAGACTCAAAATGGAGGCAGTAGAACGGTTTCAGCAGCTTGTATAGCTGTTATCTAAAGAATGGTGGATATAAGACTTAAAATGGCGGCAGTAGAACGGTTTCAGCAGCTGGTATAGCTGTTATCTAAGGAATGGCAGATATAAGACTTAAAATGGCGACAGTAGAACGGTTTCAGCAGCTTGTATAGCTGTTATATAAAGGATGGCCGCTATAAGACTCAAAATGGCGGCAATATTATGGTTCCAGCAGCTTGTATAGCTGTTATATAAAGGATGTCGGCTATAAGACTCAGAATAGCGGCTGTATTATGGTTCCAGCAGCTTGTATATTATATAAAGGATGGCGGCTATAAGACTCAAAATGGCGGCTGTATTATGTTTCCGGGAGCTGGTATAATTATTATATAAAGGGTGGCGGCTACAAGACCCAAAATGGCGGCAGTAGAACGGTTCCAAGAGCTTGTATAACTATTATATAAAGGTGTTTCCAGCAGCTTGTATATTTAAAGAATGGCTGCTATGAGACTCAAAATGGCGACAATGAAATGGTTCCAGCTGCTTCTATAGCTGTTATTTAAAGAACGGCGGCTATAAGACTCAAAATGGCAGCAGTAGAACGGATTCAGCAGTTTTTATAGCTGTTATGTAAAGGATAGCGGCTATAAGACTTAAAACTTCGGCTGTATTTTGGTTCCAGCAGTTTGTATAACTATTATATAAAAAATGGCGGCTATAAGACTCAAAATCGCGGTTGTATTATGCTTCCTGCAGCTTCTATATCCGTTATATGAGGTATGGCTACTATAAGACTTCAAATGGCGGCTGTAGAATGGTTCCAGCAGCTTATATAGCTGTTATATAAAGTAAGTCGGCTATAAGACTCAAAATGGCGGCTTTTTATGGTTTCAGCAGCTTTAATAGCTGTTATATAAAGGATGTAAGCTATAAGACTCAAAATGGCGGCTATATTATAGTTCCAGCACCTTGTATAGCTGTTACATAAAGGATGTCGGCTATAAGACACAGAATAGCGGCTGTATTATGGTTCTGGCAGCTTGTGTAGCTGTTATATAAAGGATGGCCGCTATAAGACTTAAAATGGCGGCAGTAGAACAGTTCCAGCAGCTTCTATAGCTGTTATATAAAGTATGTCGGCAATAAGACTCAAAATGGCGGCTGTATTATGGTTTCAGCAGCTTTAATAGCTGTTATATAAGGGATGTCGGCTATAAGACTCAAAATGGCGGCTATATTATGGTTACAGCAGCTTTTATAGCTGTTATATAAAGGATGTCGGCTATAAGACACAGAATAGCGGCTGTATTATGGTTCTGGCAGCTTGTGTAGCTGTTATATAAAGGATGGCGGCTATAAGACTCAAAATGGCGGCAGTAGAACGGTATAGCAGCTTGTGTAGCTGTTATCTAAAGGATGTCGGCTCTAAGACTCAGAATAGCGGCTGTATTATGGTTCTAGCAGCTTGTGTGGCTGTTATAAAAAGGATGGCCGCTATAAGACTTAAAGTGGCGGCAGTAGAACAGTTCCAGCAGCTTCTATAGCTGTAATATAAAGGATAGCGGCTATAAGACTCAAAATGGCGGCAGTAGAACGGTTTCAGCAGCTTGTATAGCTGTTATCTAAAGATGGCGGCTATAAGACTCCAAATGGCGGCAGTAGAACGGTTTCAGCAGCTTGTATAGCTGTTATTTTAAGGATGGCCGCTATAAAACTTAAAATGGCGGCAGTAAAACGGTTTCAGCAGCTTCTATAGCTGTTATCTAAAGGATGTCGGCTATAAGACTCAAAATGGCGGCACTAGAACGGTTTCAGCAGCTTGTATAGCTGTTATCTAAAGGATGACGGCTATAAGACTTAAATTGGCGGCAGAAGAACGGTTCCAGCAGCTTGTATAACTATTATATAAAGGATGACGGCTATAAGACTTAAAATGGCGGCAGTAGAACGGTTCGAAGAGCTTGTATAACTATTATATAAAGGATGGCGGCTATAAGACTCAAAATGGCGGCTGTATTATGGTTCCAGCAGTTTGTATAACTATTATATAAAGGATGGCGGCTATAAGACTCAAAATGGCGCCTGTACTATGTTTCCAGCAGCTTATATAGCTGATAGTTAAAGAATTCCTGCTAAGAGACTCAAAATGGCGACAATGAAACGGTTCCAGTGGCTTCTATAGCTGTTATTTAAAGAACGGCGTCTATAAGACTCAAAATGGCAGCAGTAGAACGGATTCAGCAGTTTTTATAGCTGTAATGTAAAGGATGGCGGCTATAAGACTTAAAACTTCGGCTGTAGAATGGTTCCAGCAGCTGCTATAGCTTTTATATAAAAGATGGCGGCTATAAGACTCAAAATGGCGGCTGTATTTTGGTTCCAGCAGTTTGTATAACTATTATATAAAGGATGGCAGCTATAAGACTCAAAATCGCGGTTGTACTATGCTTCCTGCAGCTTCTTTATCCGTTATATGAGGTATGGCTACTATAAGACATCAAATGGCGGCTGTAGAATGGTTCCAGCAGTTTATATAGCTGTTATATAAAGTATGTCGGCTATAAGACTCAAAATGGCGGCTGTATTATGGTTCCAGCAGCTTGTATAACTATTATATAAAGGATGGCGGCTATAAGACTCAAAATGGCGGCTGTATTATGTTTCCGGCAGCTGGTATAATTATTATATAAAGGATGGCGGCTATAAGACTCAAAATGGCGCCTATACTATGCTTCCAGCAGCTTGTATATTTAAAGAATGGCTGCTATGAGACTCAAAATGGTGACAATGAAATGGTTCCAGCTTCTATAGCTGTTATTTAAATGGCGGCAGTAGAACGGTTTCAGCAGCTTGTATAGCTGTTATCTAAAGGATGGCCGCTATAAGACTTAAAATGGCGGCAGTAAAACGGTTCCAGCAGCTTCTATAGCTGTTATCTAAAGGATGTCGGCTATAAGACTCAAAATGGCGGCACTAGAACGGTTTCAGCAGCTTGTATAGCTGTTATCTAAAGGATGACGGCTATAAGTTTTAAAATGGCGGCAGTAGAACGGTTCCAGCAGCTTGTATAACTATTATATAAAGGATGACGGCTATAAGAGTTCAAATGGCGGCGGTAGAACGGTTCGAAGAGCTTGTATAACTATTATATAAAGGATGGCGGCTATAAGACTCAAAATGGCGGCTGTATTATGGTTCCAGCAGTTTGTATAACTATTATATAAAGGATGGCGGCTATAAGACTCAAAATGGCGCCTGTACTATGTTTCCAGCAGCTTATATAGCTGATAGTTAAAGAATTCCTGCTAAGAGACTCAAAATGGCGACAATGAAACGGTTCCAGTGGCTTCTATAGCTGTTATTTAAAGAACGGCGGCTATAAGACTCAAAATGGCATCAGTAGAACGGATTCAGCAGTTTTTATAGCTGTAATGTAAAGGCGGCAAAGTAAAGTAAACGGCGGCAATAAGACTCAAAAAGGCAGCAGTAGAACGGATTCAGCAGTTTGTATAGCTGTTATGTAAAGGATGGCGTCTATAAGACTTTAGACTTCGGCTGCAGAATGGTTCCAGCAGCGTGTATAACTATTATATAAAGGATGGCGGCTATAAGACTCAAAATGGCGGCTGTATTATGTTTCCGGCAGCTGGTATAATTATTATATAAAGGATGGCGGCTATAAGACTCAAAATGGCGCCTGTACTATGCTTCCAACAGCTTGTATATTTAAAGAATGGCTGCTATGAGACTCAAAATGGCGACAATGAAATGGTTCCAGCTTCTGTAGCTGTTATTTAAAGAACGGCGGCTATAAGACTCAAAATGGCAGCAGTAGAACGGATTCAGCAGTTTTTATAGCTGTTATGTAAAGGATAGCGGCTATAAGACATAAAACTTCGGCTGTATTTTGGTTCCAGCAGTTTGTATAACTATTATATAAAGGATGGCAGCTATAAGACTCAAAATCGGGGTTGTATTATGCTTCCTGCAGCTTCTATATCCGTTATATGAGGTATGACTACTATAAGACTTCAAATGGCGGCTGTAGAATGGTTCCAGCAGTTTATATAGCTGTTATATAAGGGATGTCGGCTGTAAGACTCAAAATGGCGGCTGTATTATGGTTTCAGCAGCTTTAATAGCTGTTATATAAAGGATGTAAGCTATAAGACTCAGAATAGCGGCTGTATTAAAGTTCTAGCAGCTTGTGTAGCTGTTATATAAAGGATGGTCGCTATAAGACTTAAAATGGCGGCAGTAGAACGCTTCCAGCAGCTTCTATAGCTGTTATCTAAGATTCAAAATGGCGGTTGTATTATGCTTCCTGCAGCTTCTATATCGGTTATATGAGGCATGGCGGCTGTTGAATGGTTCCATCAGCTTATATAGCTGTTATATATAGTATGTCGACTATAAGACTCAAAATGGAGGCTGTATTATGGTTTCAGCAGCTTTAATAGCTG
The DNA here is from genome assembly GCA_018152135.1 of Drosophila paulistorum. Lineage (NCBI taxonomy): Eukaryota > Metazoa > Arthropoda > Insecta > Diptera > Drosophilidae > Drosophila > Drosophila paulistorum. The sequence goes on along the minus strand of JAECXG010000481.1, from coordinate 557,256 downwards.
TTATATAAAGGATGTCGGCTATAAGACTCAAAATGGCGGCTATATTATGGTTGCAGCAGCTTGTATTGCTGTTATATAAAGGATGTCGTCTATAAGACACAGAATAGCGGCTGTATTATGGTTCTAGCAGCTTGTGTAGCTGTTATATAAAGGATGGCCGCTATAAGACTTAAAATGGCGGCAGTAGAACGGTTCCAGCAGCTTCTATAGCTGTAATATACAGGATGGCGGCTATAAGACTCAAAATGGCGGCAGTAAAACGGTTCCAGCAGCTTCTATAGCTTTTATATAAAAGATGGCGGCAATAAGACTTAAAAAGGCAGCAGTAGAACGGATTCAGCAGTTTGTATAGCTGTTATGTAAAGGATGGCGTCTATAAGACTTTAGACTTCGGCTGTAGAATGGTTCCAGCAGCTTCTATAGCTTTTATATAAAAGATGGCGGCTAGAAGACTCAAAATGGTGGTTGTATTATGCTTCCTGCAGCTTCTATATCCGTTATATGAGGTATGGCTACTATATTTCTATTTGAGTGCTGTGATATAGATTGTGCAGTAAATTTTTTCTACTCTGCTCTTAATTCTCTAATTGATAAATGCGTTCCTTATGTGAATGTCTCTACCGTCTCCAGTGCGCCAGTCTGGTTCACACGTAGGCTCTCTAATCTCCGTAACACTAAATCGAGATATTTTAAAAGATTTAAAAAAACTGGTTCGCGACTTGACTATGCAAATTATTGTGTAGCCAAATCTCAATTTTGCCTTTTAAATACTCAATGCTACAATAATTATATCGTTCGCTGTATGGTTGAATTTTATAAGAACCCCAAAAGATTTTATAACTTTGTTAATTCCAAAAGACGCTCTAATTTACTACCTTCCACCTTCAGACTTAATGACCAGACTGGTAATTGTGATTCAGATATTGCAGATCTGTTTGCTAAATTCTTTCAGTCGACTTATTCTTCTACTGCTTCGGATCCCTCACCTTATCCCTTCACAATTCCACATTTAAATTGTAAGTTTTTTCCTAATATTACTGAAGACTGTATTATCTCTAGCTTGTCATCTATGACGTCTTCCTTCGTACCCGGGCCTGATAATATACCTAGTTGCATCCTTAAAATGTGTTCGATTTCCCTATCTAAGCCTTTATCTCGGTTATTCTTTATATCGAGTGAGACTTGTCGCTTCCCTGATATTTGGAAGGAGTCTTTTATTATTCCGCTTTTTAAAAAGGGTAACAAATCGGATATTTCAAACTACCGTGGCATTGCCAAACTTTCGACAATACCTAAGCTGTTTGAGAAAATTATTACGTCTTCCCTTCAACACCTATCCAGATCCGCTATTTCTGCTTGTCAGCATGGCTTCATGAAAGGTCGTTCGTCGCTTACCAACCTTTTAGAATTGACTACCCTTGTACACCATGGTTCCGTAAAAAGTATCAAACTGATGTTATTTATACTGACTTTAGTAAGGCTTTTGATACTTAACATCATGGGTTTTTCCCCGAAACTATTGGCTTGGTTAATGTCGTATCTTATTGGCAGAACCCAAAAGGTGTCTTTTCGTTCCTCGATATCTAAAACTGTTCAAGTTACGTCAGGTGTCCCCCAAGGCAGTCATCTGGGCTCACTGTTATTTACCTTTGGCCTTGGCTCATTCACGCGTGCTCATGTTTGCGGATGACGACAAGATTTGTTATTCATATAATGATCCTTCTTTCCAACAGTACTTGCAATCAGATCTCGATGCGTTCTGTGTTTGGTGTCACGATAATAAATTACACCTTAATGCCTCTAAATGCTCTTTTATGACTTTCAATCGTTTGTCGCCGTTCCTAGCTCATTACTCTATTAAGTCTGTACTGTTAGATTGTGTACCATCATTTAAAGACTTAGGCGTTATGTTTGAAAACTTTCTTTTAATATTCATATATCTTCAATTGTTAATAGAGCAGGCAGTCTTCTTGGCTTCATTAAACGTTGGGCCAATGAATTTGATGATCCATATGTGACAAAGGTTTTATACACTTCGTTAGTTCGCCCTACTCTAGAATATTGCTCGCCAGTGTGGAACCCTCAATATGATGTTCACCAGCGTAGTATTGAATCGGTACAGAAGCAATTCCTTAAGTTCGCGTTACGCGGTCTTAATTGGGACCCGAGTCTCCGCCTACCTTCTTATTCTGACAGACTTCTTCTTATTAATCTTCCTTCACTTTACAACCGTAGGCTCGTATTTGGGATTCTCTTTCTACATAAAGTAGTCAACGGCGAAGTCAGTTCTACCAATTTACTAGACACGCTATATTTTTGTGTTCCCTCACGTCGGACCAGAAACTTTTTTCTTCTTCACCTTAGTAGATGTTTGACTAACTACTCTCTTCACGAACCTCTTCGTGTTCTTTGCCAATCTTTTAACAACCTTTCTCACCTTATTTCTCCACATCTATCTGTCACTTCTCTTCGCGCTATACTTTTTAATTATCTACAGCGTAACCACTGAAAGTATTCTGGACTGGATATTGGATTGGCTGCAACTCATCTCTGACCACATTGGCTGTGAATCGGGGCATAGCTGGCACCTTGTTGCAAATAAAACACCTCCACCGGGTCGGGGATGTTGTGCATAAAGCTAAGCTACCTTCATGAATTAATTACTATCTGTATCTTAGCTTAAGCTTTTTCGTCGACTGCTGACTTAGTTGACGTAAATAAATAAATAAATAAAATAAAATAAAATAAATAAATAAATAAGACTTCAAATGGCGGCTGTAGAATGGTTGCAGCAGCTTATATAGCTGGCGACAATGGCGACAATGAAACGGTTCCATCTGCTTCTTTAGCTGTTATTTAAACAACGGCGGCAATAAGACTCAATAAAAGCAGTTTGTAGCGGCTGTATTATTGTTCTAGCAGCTTGTGTAGCTGAGATATAAAGGATGGCCGCTATAAGACTTAAAATGGCGGCAGTAGAACGGTTCCAGCAGATTCTATAGCTGTTATCTAAAGGATGGCGGCTATAAGACTCAAAATGGCGGCAGTAGAACGGTATAGAAGCTTGTATAGCTGTTATCTAAAGGATGTCGGCCATAAGACTCAGAATAGCGGCTGTATTATAGTTCTAGAAGCTTCTATAGCTGTTATCTAAAGGATGGCGGCTATAAGACTTAAATGGGGCCTATATTATGGTTCCAGCAGGTTTTATAGCTGTTATATAAAGGATGTCGTCTATAAGACTCAAAATAAAGTCTATATTATGGTTCCAGCAGCTTCTATAGCTGTTATTTAAAGCATGGCGGCAATAAGACTCAAAATGCCGGCAGTGGAACGGATCCAGCAGCTTCTATTGCTGTTATTTAAAGTATAGCGGCTATGAGACTCAAAATTACGCCAATGGAACGGATCCAGCAGCTTGTATAGCTGTTATTTAAAGAATGTCGGCTATAAGATTCAAAATGGCGGCTGTAGAATAGTTCCAGCAGCTTTTATAGCTGTTATATAAAGAATGGCTGCTATGAGACTTAAAATGGCGCCAATGGAACAGTTTCAGCAGCTTCTACAGCTGTTATTTAAAGGATGGCGGCTATGAGACTCAAAATTACACCAGTAGATCGGCTCCAGCAGCTTATATTGCCCTATATAAAGAATGGCAGCTATAAGAATCAAAATGGCGACTGTATTATGGTTCTATCACCTTTTATAGCTGTTATATAAAGAATGACTGCTAGGAGACTCAAAATTACGCCAGTGGAACGGATCAAGCAGCTTCTATATTGTCTGGACGTTGATGCGTACAATGCAAAGTATGTTCAAGTGGCCCTTACGACACCAGACAAGCAGAACGCGTCCCGCCCGACCGACCGTGGGGCGCAGCCGTATATCGGACGGCACGATCGCGTGGACAAATACAAGTATTTCGGACAAACAATTAAAAATTATATTAACTACAGCTAATTACGAGCTAAATGTGCTAAAATAGAGGTTTTCACAAGAGAAAGAGAGGCTTCTGAACTGATTACGGGATACAGAAGATTGTAATCAGAACATAGGACTCGAAAAGGTTCATGCAAAGAATAGTTAGAACTACAATGTTTTAAAGATAGAGGAATAAAATTTCTGGTAGGTCTACGGGGTACAGATAGGTTTAACTGGTTCAATTGCTCAGGAGAGTCTATTTCACATATTAAAAGTTTATGAATAAAGATAGCACCAAGCATTACTCTAAGATTAATTAATGAAGGAAGATTGATTAAAAGAAGCCTACTGGAGTATGATGGCAAATTGACATTGCGATCCCAATTTAGACCACGAAGAGCAAATAGCAGAAATTGCTTTTGAACAGATTCAATTTTACTTTGGTCCGTCTCATATTGAGGTGACCATATGCAAGATCCGTACTTTAAGATAGGATTAATGAAGTATACAGAAGTTTGGTTGTGTACGGATCGTCAAACTCTTTTGACCATCGTTTCACAAACCCAAGAACATTCATAGCTTTACTAACTGTAGCAGAAATATGAGGATTAAAGGTTAATTTATGGTCCATAAGAACACCTAAGTCATTGACAATATCTAACCGCTCTAAGGGAGTGTCGTTCAGATAATAAATTGCTAAGTGTGGAGTGCATCTAAAAAAGGAAATAACTTTACATTTAGAGCCGTTAAGGTTTAATAGGTTGGTTTCACACCAACTCTGAAGATCATTAAGATCCGATTGAAGTAGGCAAGAAGACGATATGTCTTTAAAACTGAGGTAAAGCTTAACATCATCCGCGTACATAAGCACCCGAGAATGTGACACTACCAATGGAAGATCATTTATAAAAAGAGTGAATAGCAATGGACCCAAATGACTGCCCTGAGGTACTCGAGAAGTCACTTGGATGGTCTTAGAAAATGAAGACTTAAAGAGGACCTTTTGTGTACGCTTAGAAATATATTGAAGAATCCAATCTAGCAAAAGGCTGGGGATGCCAAGTGCATTTAATTTATATAAAAGTAGAGTGTGATTAACAGAGTCAAAGGCCTTGCTGAAGTCAGTATAAATGACATCAGTTTGCACGGCAGTCTTGAACCCTTTGATTGAGTGAGATGTAAATTCTAATAGGTTAGTAGTTGTCGATCTACGTTTTTTAAACCCATGTTGGGATGACGAAATTATTGAGCTACAAAAATGCTGCAATTGAGACGTTATTATTTTCTCAAATGCTTTGGGTATGGCAGACAATTTAGAAATACCCCTATAATTGGAGGCTTCGGACTTTTTCCCCTTTTCATGAAGAGGAATAATATATGATTCCTTCCAGATGGACGGGAAGGCGGAATATGTAACGGACAGTGTAAACAACTTAAGTATTGGCTTACATAGGGCCTCTGCGCAAAACCTTAAGAGGCAGCCTGGTATTCCATCAGGGCCAGGTGCATATATTGGTTTGACGGAACTAAGAACGCTAAAAATCGAACTTTCTTCAAACACAGGGTCTAAAATGCAATTAGACGATTGCAAGTGATAAGGATAGGGAGGATTTGCTTGATAAATCGAAGAGGAATAAGTTGTTTTGAAAAAATCAGCAAACATATCAGCAATTGCCTGATCATTGTCAGCTTTATTGTTTTCGAAAGACAAGTAAGACTGATGATGTCTTACGTTTTCCATTGACGAATTTATAAAATTGCTTAGGATCGCGAGAAAACCTAAGTTTACATCTCTGAGGATAATCCTTATAGCATTGTGAATTCAGCACCATAAAATTTGATCGACCCACTACGTATAGGGAAAAATCCGATGCTTTAACGGATTTTTTAAATCTTTTATAGCATCTCGATTTTAGGTTCTTCAAGTTACATAACTCACGTGAGAACCAAGGAGGTTTATCAGATCATCCTTGAGTCACACGCGGGACACAAACATCAAAGAACGACTCAAGAGTTTTATAGAAGACAGAAAGGGCAGAGTCCATATCCGTGCAAGTATACAGATATGTCCAATAATTAGTCACTAAAAGTTTTTTAGGTTTAGTAAAGTTTGTCTTGCGAAAACATCGGGTTGGAGGCATTGAATTATTATTTCGAGGCATAAACCCAAAAGGAAGGTCAATGGTTACATCCAAAATTGGATGAAAGTTGTCTTCAGGGATAACTAAGGAATCAGTCCTGGAAATATCACAGTTGGAAGAATTCAACACAAATACCAGATCTAGTGATCTGTTCCGACTCAAAATGCCGGCAGTGGATCGGATCCAGCAGCTTCTATAGCTGTTATTTAAAGTATAGCGGCTATGAGACTCAAAATGGCGGCTGTATTATAGTTCCAGCAGCTTGTATAACTATTATAAAAAGGATGGCGGCTATAAGACTCAAAATGGCGGCTGTAGAATAGTTCCAGCAGCTTGTATAAATATTATGTAAAGGATGGCGGCTATAAGACTCAAAATGGCGGATGAATTATGGTTCCATCAGCTTGTATAGCTGTTATATAGTATGGTTCCAGCAGCTTCTATAGCTGTTATATAAAGGATGGCGGCTACAAGACTTAAAATGGCGTCTATATTATGGTTCCATCAGCTTGTATAGCTGTTATATAGAGGTTCCAGCAGCTTGTGTAACTATTATATAAAGGAAATCGGCTTTAAGACTCAAAATGGCGGCAGTAGATCCATTCCAGCAGCTTGTATAGCTGTTATTTAACGGATGGCGGCTATAAGATTCAAAATGCCGGCAGTTGAACGGTTCTAGCAGCTTGTATAACTATTATATAGCGGCAGTAGAACGGCTCCATCAGCTTCTATAGCTGTTATATAAAGGATGTCGGCTTTAAGACTCAATATGGCGGCTGTATTATGGTTCCAGCAGCTATAACTATATAAAAAGGATGGCGGCTATAAGACACAAAATGGTGGCTGTAGTATGGTTCCAGCAGCTTGTATAACTATTATATAAAACGTGGCGGCTACAAGACTCAAAATGGCTTCTGTGTTATTGGTCCAGCAGCTTTTATAGCTGTTATATAAAAGATGTCGGCTATAAAACTCAAAATGGAGGCTGTATTAAGGTTCCAGCAGCTTGTTATATAAAAGATGGCGGCTACAAGACTCAAAATGGCGGCTGTATTATTGGTCCAGCAGCTTGTATAGCTGTCATATAAAAGATGTCGGCTATAAAACTCAAAATGGAGGCTGTATTATGGTTCCAGCAGCTTGTTATATAAAGGATGTCGGCTATAAGACTCAAAATGGCGGCAGAGGAACGGTTTCAGCAGATTATATAGCTGTTATGTAAAGGGTGGCGGCTATAAGACTCAAAATGGCGGCTGCATAATAGTTCCAGCAGCTATTATAGCTGTTATATAAAGAATGGCTGCTATGTGACTCAAAATAACGCCAATGGAACAGTTTCAGCGGCTTCTATAGCTGTTATATAAAGGATGGCGGCATTAAGACACAAAATAGCGGCTGTATTATGGTTCCAGCAGCTTGTAAAACTATTACGTAAAGGATGGCGTCGATAAGACTCAAAATGGCGGCTGTATTATGGTTCCATCAGCTTGTATAGGTATTATAAAAAGGATGGCGGCTATAAGACTCAAAATGGCGGCTTTAGAATAGTTCCAGCAGCTTTTATAGCTATTATATAAAGAATGGCTGCTATAAGACTCAAAATGGCGCCAAAGGAACAGTTTCAGCAGCTTCTATAGCTGTTATTTAAAGGATGGCGGCTATGAGACTCAAAATGGCGGCAGTAGAATGGTTCCAGCAGCTTCTATGGCTGTTATGTAAAGGATGGCGGCTATAAGACTCAAAATGGCGGCTGCATAATAGTTCCAGCAGCTTTTATAGCTGTTATATAAAGAATGGCTGCTATGAGACTCAAAATAACGCCAATGGAACAGTTTCAGCGGCTTCTATAGCTGTTATATAAAGGATGGCGGCATTAAGACACAAAATAGCGGCTGTATTATGGTTCCAGCAGCTTGTATAACTATTACGTAAAGGATGGCGTCGATAAGACTCAAAATGGCGGCTGTATTATGGTTCCATCAGCTTGTATAGCTGTTATATAGTATGGTTCCAGCAGCTTCTATTGCTGTTATATAAAGGATGGCGGCTACAAGACTTAAAATGGCGTCTGTATTATGGTTCCATCAGCTTGTATAGCTGTTATATAGAGGTTCCAGCAGCTTGTATAACTATTATATAAAGGATGGCGGCTATAAGACTCAAAATGCCGGCAGTTGAACGGTTCTAGCAGCTTGTATAACTCTTATATAAAGGATGTCGGCTATAAGACTCAAAATGGCGGTAGTAGAACGGATCCATCAGCTTCTATAGCTGTTATATAAAAGATGTCGTCTTTAGGACTCAATATGGAGGCTGTATTATGGTTCCAGCAACTATAACTATATAAAAAGGATGGCGGCTATAAGACTCAAAATGGCGGCTGTATTATGGTTCCAGCAGCTTGTTATATAAAGGATGTCGGCTATAAGACTTAAAATGGCGGCAGTAGAACGGTTTCAGCAGCTTATATAGCTGTTATATAAAGGATGGCGGCTATAAGATTCAAAATGCCGGCAGTTGAAGCTTGTATAACTATTATATAGCGGCAGTTGAACGGATCCATCAGCTTCAATAGCTGTTATATAAAGGATGTCGGTTTAAGACTCAATATGGCGGCTGTATTATGGTTCCAGCAGCTATAACTATATAAAAAGGATGGCGGCTATAAGACTCAAAATGGTGGCTGTATTATGGTTCCAGCAGCTTATATAACTATTATATAAAAGATGGCGGCTACAAAACTCAAAATGGCGGCTGTATTATTGGTCCAGCAGCTTGTATAGCTGTTATATAAAAGATGTCGGCTATAAAACTCAAAATGGAGGCTAAATTATGGTTCCAGCAGCTTGTTATATAAAAGATGGCGGCTACAAGACTCAAAATGGCGGCTGTATTATTGGTCCAGCAGCTTGTATAGCTGTTATATAAAAGATGTCGGCTATAAAACTCAAAATGGACGGCAGTATAACGGTTTCAGCAGCTTATATATCTGTTATGTAAAGGGTGGCGGCTATAAGACTCAAAATGCCGGCAGTGGAACGGATCCAGCAGCTTCTATAGCTGTTATTTAAAGTATAGCGGCTATGAGACCCAAAATGGCGGCTGTATTATGGTTCCAGCAGCTTGTATAGTTGTTATCTAAAGGATGGCGGCTATAAGACTCAAAATGGCGGCTGTACAATGGTTCCAGCAGCTTGTATAGCTGTTATATAAAAGTTGTCAGCTATAAGACTCAAAATGGCGGCTGTATTATACTTCCAGCAGCTTGATCAACTATTATATAAAGGATGGCAGCTGTAAAACTCAAAATGGCGGTTGTATTATGCTTCCTGTAGCTTCTATATCCGTTATATGAGGACTTAAAATGGCGGCTGTGGAATGGTTCCAGCAGCTTGTATAGCTGGTTTATAAAGGATGGCTGTATTATGGCAGCTTGTATAACTATTATATAAAGGATGTCGGCGCGAAGACTCAAAATGGCGGCTGTATTATGGTTCCATCAGCTTGTTTAACTATTATATAAAGGATGGCAGCTGTAAGACTCAAAATGGCGGTTGAATTATGCTTCCTGCAGCTTCTATATCCGTTATATGAGGACTTAAAATTGCGGCTGTAGAATGGTTCCAGCAGCTTGTATAACTATTATATAAAGGATGTCGGCGAGAAGACTCAATATGGCGGCTGTATTATGGCAGCTCGTGTAGCTGTTATATGAAGGATGTCGGCTATAAAACTCAAAATGGAGGCTGATTTATGGTTCCAGTAGCTTGTTATATAAAAGATGGCGGCTACAAGACTCAAAATGGCGGCTGTATTATTGACTCAAAATGGCGGCAGTAGAACGGATTCAGCAGCTTATATAGCTGTTATGTTAAGGGTGGCGGCTATAAGACTTAAAATGTCGGCTGTATTATGGTTCCAGCAGCTTGTATAGCTGTTATATAAAGGATGGCGGCTATAAGACTCAATATGGCGGCTGTATTATGGCTCCATCAGCTGGTATAATTATTATGTAAAGGATGGCGGCTACATGACCCAAAATGGCGGCTGTATTATGGTTCTAGCAGCTTGTGTAACTGTTATATAAAGGATGGCCGCTATAGGACTTAAAATGGCGGCAGTAGAACGGTTCCAGCAGCTTCTACAGCTGTTATCTAAAGGATGGCCGCTATAAGACTTACAATGGCGGCTATATTATGGTTGCAGCAGCTTGTATAGCTGTTATATAATGGATGTCGGCTATAAGACTCAGAATATCGTCTGTATTATGGTTCTAGCAGCTTGTGTAGCTGTAATATAAAGGATGGCCGCTATAAAACTCAAAATGGCGGCTATATTATGGTTGCAGCAGCTTGTATAGCTGTTATATAAAGGATGGCGGCTATAAGACTCAAAATGGCGGTTGTATTATCTTTGCGGCAGCATGTATAACTATTATATCAAGGATGGCGGCTATAAGACTCAAAATGGCGGCTGTATTATGTTTGCAGCAGCTTTTATTTCCGTTATATGAGGTATGGCTACTATAAGACTTCAAATGGCGGCTGTAGAATGGTTCCAGCAGCTTATATAGCTGTTATATAAAGTATGTCGGCTATAAGACTCAAAATGGCGGCTGTATTATGGTTTCAGCAGCTTTAATAGCTGTTATATAAAGGCTGTCGGCTATAAGACTAACAATGGCGGTTGTATTAAGCTTCGTGCAGCTTCTATTTCCGTTACATGAGGTATGGCTACTATAAGACTTCAAATGGCAGCTGTAGAATGGTTCCAGCAGCTTGTATAGCTGTTATTAAAAGGATGTCGGCTATAAAACTCAAAATAGCGGCTGTATTATGGTTCTAGAAGCTTGTGTAGCTGTTATATAAAAGATGACCGCTATAAGACTTAAAATGGCGACAGTAGAACGGATCCAGCAGCTTCTATAGCTGTTATCTAAAGGATGGCGGCTATAAGACTCAAAATGGCGATTGTACTATGTTTCCAGCAGCTTGTATAGCTGTTATTTAAAGAATGTCTGCTATGAGACTTAAAATGGCGACAATAAAACGGTTCCATCTGCTTCTATAGCTGTTATTTAAAGGATGGCTGCTATAAGACTTAAAATGGCGGCACTAGAACGGTTCCAGCAGCTTCTATAGCTGTTAGCTAAAGGATGGCGGCTATAAGACTCAAAATGGCGACTATATTATGTTTTCAGCAGCTTGTATAGTTGTTGTTTAAAGGATGTCAGCTATAAGACTCAGAATAGCGGCTGTATTATGGTTCTAGCAGCTTGTGTAGCTGTTATATAAAGGATGGCCGCTATAAGACTCAAAATGGCGGCTATATTATGGTTGCAGCAGCTTGTATAGCTGTTATATAAAGGATGTCGGCTATAAGACTCAGAATATCGTCTGTATTATGGTTCTAGCAGCTTGTGTTGCTGTAATATAAAGGATGGCCGCTTTAAGACTTAAAATGGCGGCTATATTATCGTTGCAGCAGCCTGTATAGCTGTTATATAAAGGATAGCGGCTATAAGACTCAAAATGGCGGTTGTATTATGTTTGCAGCAGCATGTATAACTATTATATCAAGGATGGCGGCTATAAGACTCAAAATGGCGGCTGTATTATGTTTGCAGCAGCTGGTATAATTATTATATAAAGGATGGCGGCTATAAGACTCAAAATGGCGGCAGTAGAACGTTTTCAGCAGTTTGTATAGCTGTTATCTAAAGGATGGCCGATATAAGACTTAAAATGTTATCTAAAGGATGTCGGCTATAAGACTCAAAATGGCGGCAGTAGACCGGTTTCAGTAGCTTGTATAGCTGTTATCTAAAGGATGACGACAATGAAACGGTTCCAGCTGTAGAATGGATTCAGCAGTTTTTATAGCTGTTATTTAAAGGATGGCGGCTAAAACTTCGGCTGTAGAATGGTTCCAGCAGCTTCTATAGCTTTTATATAAAAGATGGCGGCTATAAGACTCGAATTGACGGCTGTATTTTGGTTCCAGCAGTTTGTAAAGCTATTATATAAAGGATGGCAGCTCTAAGACTCAAAATCGCGGTTGTATTATGTTTGCAGCAGCTTGTATAACTATTATATAAAGGATGGCGGCTATAAGACTCAAAATGGCGGCTGTATTATGTTTGCAGCGGCTGGTATAATTATTATATAAGGGATGGCGGCTTTAAGACTCAAAATGGCGGTTGTATTATGCTTCCTGCAGCTTCTATATCGGTTATATGAGATATGGCGGCTATAAGACTTCAAATGGCGGCTGTAGAATGGTTCCAGCAGCTTATATAGCTGTTATATAAAGTATGTCGACTATAAGACTCAAAATGGCGGCTGTATTGTGGTTCCAGCAGCTTGTTATATAAAGGATGTCGGCTATGAGACTCAAAATGGCGGCAGTAGAACGGTTTCAGCAGCTTATATAGCTGTTATGTAAAGGGTGGCGGATATGAGACTCAAAATTGTCACAGTACAACGGTTTCTGCAGCTTGTATAGCTGTTATATTAAGGATGGCGGCTATAAGACTCAAAGTGCCGGCAGTTGAACGGTTCTAGCAGCTTGTATAACTATTATATAGCGGCAGTAGAACGGATCCACCAGCTTCTATAGCTGTTATATAAAGGATGTCGGCTTTCCAGCAGCTATAGCTATATAAAAAGGATGGCGGCTATAAGACTCAAAATGGTGGCTGTATTATGGTTCCAGCAGCTTATTATATAAAAGATGTCGGCTACAAGACTCAAAATGGCGGCTGTATTATTGGTCCATCAGCTTGTATAGCTGTTATATAAAAGATGTCGGCTATAAAACTCAAAATGGAGGCTGTATTATGGTTCCAGCAGCTTGTAATATAAAAGATGGCGGCTACAAGACTCAAAATGGCGGCTGTATTATTGGTCCAGCAGCTTGTATAGCAGTTATATAAAAGATGTCAGCTATAAAACTCAAAACGGAGGCTGTACTATGGTTCCAGCAGCTTGTTATATAAAGGATGTCGGCTATAAGACTCAAAATATCGGCAGTAGAATGGTTTCAGCAGCTTATATAGCTGTTATGTAAAGGGTGGCGGCTATTAGACTCAAAATGCCGGCAGTGGCACGGATCCAGCAGCTTCTATAGCTGGTTCCAGCAGGTTGTATAACTATTATAAAAAGGATGGCGGCTATAAGACTCAAAATGGCGGCTGTAGAATAGTTCCAGCAGCTTTTATAGCTATTATATAAAGAATGCCTGCTATGAGACTCAAAATGGCGCCAAAGGAACAGTTTCAGCAGCTTCTATAGCTGTTATTTAAAGGATGGCGGCTATGAGACTCAAAATGGCGGCTGTATTATGGTTCCAGCAGCTTGTATAACAATTATATAATAGATGGCGGCTACAAGACATAAAATGGCGGCTGTATTATTAGTCCAGCAGCTTGTATAGCTGTTATATAAAATATGTCGGCTATAAAACTCAAAATGGAGGCTGTATTATGGTTCCAGCAGCTTGTTATATAAAGGATGTCGGCTATAAGACTCAAAATGGCGGCAGTAGAACGGTTTCAGCAGCTTATATAGCTGTTATGTAAGGGGTGGCGGCTATAAGACTCAAAATGCCGGCAGTGGAACGGATCCAGCAGCTTCTATAGCTGTTATTTAAAGTATAGCGGCTATGAGACTCAAAATGGCGGCTGTAATCTTGGTCCAGCAGCTCGTATAGCTGTTATATAAAAGATGTCGGCTATAAGACTCAAAATGGCGGCTCTGCAATGGTTCCAGCAGCTTGTATAGCTGTTATATAAAGGTTGTCGGCTATAAGACTCAAAATGGCGGCTGTATTATAGTTCCAGCAGCTTGTTTAACTATTATATAAAGTATGGCAGCTGTAAGACTCAGAATGGCGGTTGTATTATGCTTCCTGCAGCTTCTATATCCGTTATATGAGGACTTAAAATGGCGGCAGTAGAACGGATTCAGCTGCTTATATAGCTGTTATGTTAAGGGTGGCGGCTATAAGACTTAAAATGTCGGCTGTAGAATGGTTCCAGCAGCTTGTATAACTATTATATAAAGAATGTCGGCTATAAGACTCAAAATGACGGCTGTATTATGGTTCCAGCAGCTTGTATAGCTGTTATATAAAGGATGGCGGCTATAAGACTCAATATGGCGGCTGTATTATGGCAGCTTGTATAACTATTATATAAAGGATGTCGGCGAGAAGACTCAAAATGGCGGCTGTATTATGGTTCCATCAGCTGGTATAATTATTATATAAAGGATGGCGGCTACAATACCCAAAATGGCGGCTGTATTATGGTTCTAGCAGTTTGTATACTTATTATCTAAAGGATGACAGCTATAAGACTCAAAATGGCGGCTGTATTATGGTTCCAGCGGGTTCTATAACTATTATATAAAGGATGGCGGCTATAAGACTCAAAATGGCGGCTGTATTTTGGTTCCAGCAGTTTGTATACTTATTATCTAAATGATGACAGCTATAAGACTCAAAATGGCGGTTGTATTATGCTTCCTGCAGCTTCTATTTCCGTTATATGAGGTATGGCTACTATAAGACTTCAAATGGCGGCTGTAGAATGGTTCCAGCAGCTTATATAGCTGTTATATAAAGAATGTCGGCTATAAGACTCAAAATGGCGGCTGTATTATGGTTTCAGCAGCTTGTATAGTTGTTATTTACAGGATGTCAGCTATACGACTTAGAATAGCGGCTGTATTATGGTTCTAGCAGCTTGTGTAGCTGTAATATAAAGGATGGCCGCTATAAGACTCAAAATGGCGGCTATATTATGGTTCCAGCAGTTTGTATACTTATTATCTAAAGGATGACAGCTATAAGACTCAAAATGGCGGTTGTATAATGCTTCCTGCAGCTTATATTTCCGTTATATGAGGTATGGCTACTATAAGACTCAAAATGCCGGCAGTGGAAGGGATCCAGCAGCTTCTATAGCTGTTATTTAAAGTATAGCGGCTATGAGACTCAAAATGGCGGCTGTATTATGGTTCCAGCAGGTTCTATAACTATTATATAAAGGATGGCGGCTATAAGACTCAAAATGGCGGCTGTAGAATAGTTCCAGCAGCTTTTATAGCTACTTATTATATAAAGAATGGCTGCTATGAGACTCAAAATGGCGCCAATGGAACAGTTTCAGCAGCTTCTATAGCTGTTATTTAAAGGATGGCGGCTATGAGACTCACAATGGCGGCTGTATTATTGGTCCAGCAGCTTGTATAGCTGTTATATAAAAGATGTCGGCTATAAAACTCCAAATGGAGGCTGTAGAATGGTTCCAGCAGCTTCAATAGCTTTTACATAAAAGATGGCGGCTATAAGACTTGAATTGACGGCTGTATTTTGGTTCCAGCAGTTTGTATAACTATTATATAAAGGATGGCAGCACTAAGACTCAAAATCGCGGTTTATTATGTTTGCAGCAGCTTGTATAACTATTATATAAAGGATGGCGGCTATAAGACTCAAAATGGCGGCTGTATTATGTTTGCAGCGGCTGGTATAATTATTATATAAAGGATGGCGGCTATAAGACTCAAAATGGCGGTTGTATTATGCTTTCTGCAGCTTCTATATCGGTTATATGAGGTATGGCGGCTATAAGACTTCAAATGGCGGCTGAAGAATGGTTCCAGCAGCTTATATAGCTGTTATATAAAGTATGTCGACTATAAGACTCAAAATGGCGGCTGTATTATGGTTCCAGCAGCTTGTTATATAAAGGATGTCGGCTATGAGACTCAAAATGGCGGCAGTAGAACGGTTTCAGCAGCTTATATAGCTTTTATGTAAAGGGTGGCGGCTATGAGACTCAAAATTGCGACAGTACAACGGTTTCTGCAGCTTGTATAGCTGTTATATTAAGGATGGCGGCTATAAGACTCAAAATGCCGGCAGTTGAACGGTTCTAGCAGCTTATATAACTATTATATAGCGGCAGTAGAACGGATTCACCAGCTTCTATAGCTGTTATGTTAAGGGTGGCGGCTATAAGACTTAAAATGTCGGCTGTAGAATGGTTCCAGCAGCTTGTATAACTATTATATAAAGAATGTCGGCTATAAGACTCAAAATGGCGGCTGTATTATGGTTCCAGCAGCTTGTATAGCTGTTATATAAAGGATGGCGGCTATAAGACTCAATATGGCGGCTGTATTATGGCAGCTTGTATAACTATTATATAAAGGATGTCGGCGAGAAGACTCAAAATGGCGGCTGTATTATGGTTCCATCAGCTGGTATAATTATTATATAAAGGATGGCGGCTACAATACCCAAAATGGCGGCTGTATTATGGTTCTAGCAGCTTGTGTAACTGTTATACAAAGGATGGCCGCTACAAGACTTCAAATGGCGACAGTAGAACGGTTCCAGCAGCTTCTAAAGCTGTTATCTAAAGGATGGCGGCTTTAAGACTTAAAACTTCGGCTGTAGAATGGTTCCAGCAGCTTCTATGGCTTTTATATAAAAGATGGCGGCTATAAGACTCAAAATGGCGGCTGTATTTTGGTTCCAGCAGTTTGTATACTTATTATCTAAATGATGACAGCTATAAGACTCAAAATGGCGGTTGTATTATGCTTCCTGCAGCTTCTATTTCCGTTATATGAGGTATGGCTACTATAAGACTTCAAATGGCGGCTGTAGAATGGTTCCAGCAGCTTATATAGCTGTTATATAAAGAATGTCGGCTATAAGACTCAAAATGGCGGCTGTATTATGGTTTCAGCAGCTTGTATAGTTGTTATTTAAAGGATGTCAGCTATACGACTTGGAATAGCGGCTGTATTATGGTTCTAGCAGCTTGTGTAGCTGTAATATAAAGGATGGCCGCTATAAGACTCAAAATGGCGGATATATTATGGTTCCAGCAGCTTGTATAGCTGTTATATAAAGGATGTCGGCTATAAGACTCAGAATAGTGGCTGTATTATGGTTCTAGCAGCTTGTGTAGCTGTAATATAAAGGATGGCCGCTACAAGACTTAAAATGGCGGCAGTAGAACGGTTCCAGCAGCTTCTAAAGCTGTTATCTAAAGGATGGCGGCTTTAAGACTTAAAACTTCGGCTGTAGAATGGTTCCAGCAGCTTCTATGGCTTGTCGGCTATCTCAAAATGGAGGCTGTACTATGGTTCCAGCAGCTTGTTATATAAAGGATGTCGGCTATAAAACTCAAAATGGCGGCAATAGAACGGTTTCAGCAGCTTATATAGCTGTTATGTAAAGGGTGGCGGCTATAAGACTCAAAATGCCGGCAGTGGAACGGATCCAGCAGCTTCTATAGCTGTTATTTAAAGGATGGCGGCTATGAGACTCAATCTGGCAGCAGTAGAATGGCGACAATGAAATCTACAAGTAGATCCATTTCAGCAGCTTGTATAGCTGTTATTTAAAGGATGGCGGCTATAAGACCTAAAATGCCGGCAATTGAACGGTTCTAGCAGCTTGTATAACTATTATATAAAGGATGTCGGCTATGACAAAATGGCGGTAGTAGAACGGTTCCATCAGCTTCTATAGCTGTTATATAAAGGATGTCGGCTTTAGGACTCAATATGGCGGCTGTATTATGGTTCCAGCAGCTATAACTATATAAAAAGGATGGCCGCTATAAGACTCAAAATGGTGGCTGTATTATGGTTCCAGCAGCTTGTATAACTATTATATAAAAGATGGCGGCTACAAGACTCAAAATGGCGGCTGTATTATTGGTCCAGCAGCTTGTATAGCTGTTATATAAAAGATGTCGGCAATAAAACTCAAAATGGAGGCTGTATTATGGTTCCAGCAGCTTGTTATATAAAAAATGGCGGCTACAAGACTTAAAATGGCGACTGTATTATTGGTCCAGCAGCTTGTATAGCTGTTATAAAAAATATGTCGGCTATAAAACTCAAAATGGAGGCTGTATTATGGTTTCAGCAGTTTGTTATATAAAGGATGTCGGCTATAAAACTCAAAATGGCTGCAGTAGAACGGTTTCAGCAGCTTATACAGCTGTTATGTAAAGGGTGGCGGCTATAAGACTCAAAATGCCGGCAGTGGAACGGATCCAGCAGCTTCTATAGCTGTTATTTAAAGTATAGCGGCTATGAGACTCAAAATGGCAGCTGTAATCTTGGTCCAGCAGCTCGTATAACTGTTATATAAAAGATGTCGGCTATAAGACTCAAAATGGCGGCTCTACAATGGTTCCAGCGGCTTGTATAGCTGTTATATAAGCTGCTGGCTACTAAAGGTTGTCGGCTATAAGACTCAAAATGGCGGCTGTATTACAGTTCCAGCAGCTTGTTTAACTATTATATAAAGGATGGCAGCTGTAAGACTCAAAATGGCGGTTGTATTATGCTTCCTGCAGCTTCTATATCCGTTATATGAGGACTTAAAATGGCGGCTGTAGAATGGTTCCAGCAGCTTATATAGCTGTTATATGAAGAAAGTCGGCTATAAAACTCAAAATGGAGGCTGTATTATGGTTCCAGCAGCTTGTTATATAAAAGATGGCGGCTACAACACTCAAAATGGCGGCTGTATTATTGACTCAAAATGGCGGCAGTAGAACGGATTCAGCAGCTTATATAGTTGTTATGTTAAGGGTGGAGGCTATAACACTTAAAATGTCGGCTGTAGAATGGTTCCAGCAGCTTGTATAACTATTATATAAAGAATGTCGGCTATAAGACTCAAAATGGCGTCTGTATTATGGTTCCAGCAGCTTGTATGGCTGTTATATAAAGGATGGCGGCTATAAGACTTATAACTTCGGCTGTAGAACGGTTCCAGCAGCTGCTATAGCTTTTTTATAAAAGATGGCGGCTATAAAACTCAAAATGGCGGCTGTATTTTGATTCCAGCAGTTTGTATACCTATTATATAAAGGATGGCAGCTATAAAATGGCGGTTGTATTATGCTTCCTGCAGCTTCTATTTACGTTATATGAGGTATGGCTACTATAAGACTTCAAATGGCGGCTGTAGAATGGTTCCAGCAGTTTATATAGCTGTTTTATAAAGTATGTCGGCTATAAGACTCAAAATGGCGGCTGTATTATGGTTTCAGCAGCTTGTATAGTTGTTATTTAAAGGATGTCAGCTAAACGACTCAGAATAGCGGCTGTATTGTGGTTCTAGCAGCTTGTGTAGCTGTTATATAAAGGATGGCCGCTATAAGACTCAAAATGGCGGCTATATTATGGTTGCAGCAGCTTGTATAGCTGTTATATAAAGGAAGTCGGCTATAAGACTCAGAATAGTGGCTGTATTATGGTTCTAGCAGCTTGTGAAGCTGTAATATAAAGGATGGCCGCTATAAGACTTAAAATGGCGGCAGTAGAACGGTTCCAGCAGCTTCTATAGCTGTTATCTAAAGGATGGCGGCTTGAAGACTCAAAATGGCGGCTGTAATCTTGGTCCAGCAGCTCGTATAACTGTTATATAAAAGATGTCGCCTATAAGTCTCAAAATGGCGGCTCTACAATGGTTCCAGCAGCTTGTATAGCTGTTATATAAAGGTTGTCGGCTATAAGACTCAAAATGGCGGCTGTATTACAGTTCCAGCAGCTTGTTTAACTATTATATAAAGGATGGCAGCTGTAAGACTCAAAATGGCGGTTGTATTATGCTTCCTGCAGCTTCTATTTCCGTTATATGAGGTATGGCTACTATAAGACTTCAAATGGTGGCTGTAGAATGGTTCCAGCAGCTTTAATAGCTGTTATATAAAGGATGTAAGCTATAAGACTCAAAATGGCGGCTATATTATGGTTCCAGCACCTTGTATAGCGCTTATATATAGAGGATGTCTGCTATAAGACTCAGAATAGCGGCTGTATTATGGTTCTAGCATCTTATGTAGCTGTTATATAAAGGATGGCCGCTATAAGACTTAAAATGGCGGTTGTATTATGCTTCCTGCAGCTTCTTTTTACTTTATATGAGGTTTGGCTACTATAAGACTTCAAATGGCGGCTGTAGAATGGTTCCAGCAGCTTATATAGCTGTTATATAAAGTATGTCGGCTATAAGACTCAAAATGGCGGCTGTATTATGGTTTCAGCAGCTTGTATAGTTGTTATTTAAAGGATGTCAGCTAAACGACTCAGAATAGCGGCTGTATTATGGTTCTAGCAGCTTGTGTAGCTGTTATATAAAGGATGGCCGCTATAAGACTCAAAATGTCGGCTATATTATGGTTGCAGCAGCTTGTATAGCTGTTATATAAAGGAAGTTCCAGCAGCTTGTGTAACTATTATATAAAGGATGGCGGCTATAAGACTCAAAATGGCGAATGTACTATGTTTCCAGCAGCTTGTATAGTTGTTATTTAAAGAAAGGCTGCTATGAGACTCAAAATGTAGACAATGAAACGGTTCCAGCTGCTTCTATAGCTGTTATTTAAAGAACGACGGCTATAAGACTCAAAATGGCAGCAGTAGAACGGATTCAGCAGTTTTTATAGCTGTTGTGTAAAGGATGGCGGCTATAAGACTTAAAACTTTGGCTGTAGAATGGTTCCAGCAGCTTCTATAGCTTTTATATAAAAGATGGCGGCTATAAGACTCAAAATGACGGCTGTATTTTGGTTCCAGCAGTTTGTATAACTATTATATAAAGGATGGCAGCTATATGACTCAAAATCGCGGTTGTATTATGCTTCCTGCAGCTTCTATATTCGTTATATGAGGTATGGCTACTATAAGACTTCAAATGGCGGCTGTAGAATGGTTCCAGCAGCTTATATAGCTGTTATCTAAAGTATGTCGGCTATAAGACTCAAAATGGCGGCTGTATAATGGTTTCAGCACCTTGTATAGCTGTTATATAAAGGATGTCGGCTATAAGACTCAGAATAGCGGCTGTATTATGGTTCTAGCAGCTTGTGTAGCTGTTATTAAAAGAATGTCTGCTATGAGGCTTAAAATGGCGACAATGAAACGGTTCCAGCTGCTTCAATAGCTGTTATTTAGAGAACGGCGGCTATAAGACTCAAAATGGCGGCAGTAGAACGGTTTCAGCAGCTTGTATAGTTGTTATCTAAAGGATGGCGGCTATAAGACTTTAAATGGCGGCAGTAGAACGGTTCCAGCAGCTTGTATAACTATTATATAAAGGATGGCGGCTATAAAACTCAAAATGGCGGCTGTATTATGATTGCAGCATCTGGTATAATTATTATATAAAGGATGGCGGCTATAAGTCTAAAAATGGCGGTTGTATTATGCTTCCTGCAGCTTCTATATCGGTTATATATTATATAAGACTCAAAATGGCGGCTGTATTACAGTTCCAGCAGCTTGTTTAATTATTATATAAAGGATGGCAGCTGTAAGATTCAAAATGGCGGTTGTATTATGCTTCCTGCAGCTTCTATTTCCGTTATATGAGGTATGGCTACTATAAGACTTCAAATGGCGGCTGTAGAATGGTTCCAGCAGCTTTAATAGCTGTTATATAAAGGATGTAAGCTATAAGACTCAAAATGGCGGCTATATTATGGTTCCAGCACCTTGTATAGCGCTTATATATAGAGGACTCAGAATAGCGGCTGTATTATGGTTCCAGCAGCTTTAATAGCTGTTATATAAAAGATGTCGGCTATAAGACTCAAAATGGCGGCTCTACAATGGTTCCAGCAGCTTGTATAGCTGTTATATAAAGGTTGTCGGCTATAAGACTCAAAATGGCCGCTGTATTACAGTTCCAGCAGCTTGTTTAACTATTATATAAAGGATGGCAGCTGTAAGACTCAAAATGGCGGTTGTATTATGCTTCCTGCAGCTTCTATTTCCGTTATATGAGGTATGGCTACTATAAGACTTCAAATGGCGGTTGTAGAATGGTTCCAGCAGCTTCTATAGCTGTTATCTAAAGTATGTCGGCTATAAGACTCAAAATGGCGGCAGTAGAACGGTTTCAGCAGCTTGTATAGCTGCTATCTAAAGGATGATGGCTATAAGACTTAAAATGGCGGCAGTAGAACGGTTCCAGCAGCTTGTGTAACTATTATATAAAGGATGGCGGCTATAAGACTCAAAATGGCGAATGTACTATGTTTCCAGCAGCTTGTACAGCTGTTATTTAAAGAATGTCTGCTATGAGACTTAAAATGGCGACAATGAAACGGTTCCAGCTGCTTATAGCTGTTATTTAAAGAACGGCGGCTATAAGACTCAAAATGGCGGCAGTAGAACGGTTTCAGCAGCTTGATTAGTTGTTATCTAAAGGATGGCGGCTATGAGACTTAAAATGGCGGCAGTAGAACGGTTCCAGCAGCTTGTATAACAATTATATAAAGGATTGCGGCTATAAGACTCAAAGTGGCGGCTGTATTATGTTTGCAGCAGTTTGTATAACTATTATATAAAGGATGGCGGCTATAAGACTCAAAATGGCGGCTGTATTATGTTTGCAGCAGCTTTAATAGCTGTTATATAAAGGATGTCGGCTATAAGACTCAAAATGGCGGCTATGTTATGGTTGCAGCAGCTTGTATAGCTGTTATCTAAAGGATGTCGGCTATAAGACACAGAATAGCGGCTGTATTATGGTTCTAGCAGCTTGTGTAGCTGTTATATAAAGGATGGCCGCTATAAGACTTAAAATGGCGGCAGTAGAACGGTGCCAGTAGCTTCTATAGCTACTATCTAAAGAATGGCGGCTATAAGACTCAAAATGGCGGCAGTAGAACGGTTTCAGCAGCTTGTACAGCTGTTATCTAAAAGATGGCGGATATAAAACTTAACATGTCGGCAGTAGAACGGTTTCAGCAGCTTGTATAGCTGTTATCTAAAAGATGGCGGCTATAAGACTCAAAATGGCGACTATACTATGTTTCCAGCGGCTTGCATAGCTGTTATTTAAAGGATGGCGGCTACAAGACTCAAAATGGCGCAGTAGAACGGTTTCAGCAGTTTGTATAGCTGTTATATAAAGGATAGCGGCTATAGGACTCAAAATGGCTGTACTATGTTTCCAGCAGCTTGTACAGCTGTTATATAAAGTATGGCGGCTATAAGACTCAAATGGCGGCTGTATTATGGTTTCAGCAGCTTTAATAGCTGTTATATAAAGGATGTCGGCTATAAGACTCAAAATGGCGGCTGTATTATGGTTCCAGCAGCTTGTATAGCTGTTATATAAAGGATGTCGGCTATAAGACTCAGAATAGCGGCTGTATTATGGTTCTAGCAGCTTGTGTAACTTTTATATAAAGGATGGCCGCTATAAGACTTAAAATGGCGGCAGTAGAACGGTTCCAGCAGCTTCTATAGCTGTTATCTAAAGTATGGCTGCTATAAGACTCAAAATGGCGGCAGTGGAACGGTTTCAGCAGCTTGTGTAGCTGTTATCTAAATAATGGCAGATATAAGACTTAAAATGGCGGCAGTAGAATGGTTTCAGCAGCTTGTATAGCTGTTATCTAAAGAATGGCAGATATAGGACTTAAAACGGCGGCAGTAGAACGGTTTCAGCAGCTTGTATAGCTGTTATCTAAAGGATGGCGGCTATAAGACTCAAAATGGCGACTATATTATGTTTCCAGCAGCTTGTATAGTTGTTATTTAAAGGATGTCAGCTATAAGACTCAGAATAGCGGTTGTATTATGGTTCTAGCAGCTTGTGTAGCTGTTATATAAATGATGGCCGCTATAAGACTCAAAATGCCGTCTATATTATGGTTGCAGCAGCTTGTATAGCTGTTATATAAAGGATGTCGGCTATAAGACTCAGAATAGCGGCTGTGTTATGGTTCTAGCAGCTTGTGTAACTGTTATATAAAGGATGGCCGCTATAAGACCTAAAATGGCGGCAGTAGAACAGTTCCAGCAGCTTCTATAGCTGTAATATAAAGGATGGCGGCTATAAGACTCAAAATGGCGGCAGTAGAACGGTTTCAGATGCTTGTATAGCTGGTATCTAAAGGATGGCGGCTATAAGACTCAAAATGGCGGCAGTAGAACGGTTTCAGCAGTTTGTATAGCTGTTATCTAAAGGATGGCCGCTATAAGACTTAAAATGGCGGCAGTTAAATCGTTCCAGCAGCTTCTATAGCTGTTATCTAAAGTATGTCGGCTATAAGACTCAAAATGGCGGCAGTAGAACGGTTTCAGCAGCTTGTATAGCTGCTATCTAAAGGATGATGGCTATAAGACTTAAAATGGCGGCAGTAGAACGGTTCCAGCAGCTTGTATAACTATTATATAAAGGATAGCGGCTATAAGACTCAAAATGGCGGCTGTATTATGGTTCCAGTAGCTTGTGTAACTATTATATAAAGGATGGCGGCTATAAGACTCAAAATGGCGGCAGTATTTTGGTTCCAGCAGTTTGTATAACTATTATATAAAGAATGGCAGCTATAAGACTCAAAATCGCGGTTGTATTATGCTTCCTGCAGCTTTTATATCCGTTATATGAGGTATGGCTACTATAAGACTTAAAATGGCGGCAGTAGAACAGTTCCAGCAGCTTCTATAGCTGGTATATAAAGGATGGCGGCTATAAGACTCAAAATGGCGGCAGTAGAACGGTTTCAGCAGCTTGTATAGCTGGTATCTAAAGGATGGCGGCTATAAGACTCAAAATGGCGGCAGTAGAACGGTTTCAGCAGTTTGTATAGCTGTTATCTAAAGGATGGCGGCTATAAGACTTAAAATGGCGGCAGTAAAACCGTTTTAGCAGCTTGTATAGCTGGTATCTAAAGGATGGCGGCTATAAGACTCAAAATGGCGGCAGTAGAACGGTTTCAGCAGTTTGTATAGCTGTTATCTAAAGAATGGCCGCTATAAGACTTAAAATGGCGGCAGTAAAACCGTTCCAGCAGCTTCTATAGCTGTTATCTAAAGTATGTCGGCTATAAGACTCAAAATGGCGGCAGTAGAACGGTTTCAGCAGCTTGTATAGCTGCTATCTAAAGGATGATGGCTATAAGACTTAAAATGGCGGCAGTAGAACGGTTCCAGCAGCTTGTGTAACTATTATATAAAGGATGGCGGCTATAAGACTCATAATGGCGAATGTACTATGTTTCCAGCAGCTTGTATAGCTGTTATTTAAAGAATGGCTGCTATGAGACTCAAAATGTAGACAATGAAACGGTTCCAGCTGCTTCTATAGCTGTTATTTAAAGAACGACGGCTATAAGACTCAAAATGGCAGCAGTAGAACGGATTCAGCAGTTTTTATAGCTGTTGTGTAAAGGATGGCGGCTATAAGACTTAAAACTTTGGCTGTAGAATGGTTCCAGCAGCTTCTATAGCTTTTATATAAAAGATGGCGGCTATAAAACTCAAAATGACGGCTGTATTTTGGTTCCAGCAGTTTGTATAACTATTATATAAAGGATGGCAGCTATAAGACTCAAAATCGCGGTTGTATTATGAGGCTTAAAATGGCGACAATGAAACGGTTCCAGCTGCTTCTATAGCTGTTATTTAGAGAACGGCGGCTATAAGACTCAAAATGGCGGCAGTAGAACGGTTTCAGCAGCTTGTATAGTTGTTATCTAAAGGATGGCGGCTGTAAGACTTAAAATGGCGGCAGTAGAACGGTTCCAGCAGCTTGTATAGTTGTTATATAAAGGATGGCGGCTATAAAACTCAAAATGGCGGCTGTATTATGTTTGCAGCATCTGGTATAATTATTATATAAAGGATGGCGGCTATAAGTCTAAAAATGGCGGTTGTATTATGCTTCCTGCAGCTTCTATATCGGTTATATGAGGTATGGCGGCTATAAATGGCGGCTGTAGATTGGTTCCAGCAGCTTATATTGCTGTTATATAAAGTATGTCGACTATAAGACCCAAAATGGCGGCTGTATTATGGTTTCAGCAGCTTTAATAGCTGTTATATAAAGGATGTCGGCTATAAGACTCAAAATGGCGGCTATATTATGGTTGCAGCAGCTTGTATAGCTGTTATATAAAGGATGTCGGCTATAAGACTCAGAATAGCGGCTGTATTATGGTTCTAGCAAGGCTGCTACACATGCGTGTAGCTGTTATATTAAGGATGGCCGCTATAAGACTTAAAGTGGCGGCAGTAGAACAGTTCCAGCAGCTTCTATAGCTGTAATATAAAGGATGTCGGCTATAAGACTCAAAATGGCGGCAGTAGAACGGTTCCAGCAGCTTGTATAACTAATTTATAAAGGATGCTATGTTATGTAAAAGGTGGCGGCTATAAGACTCAAAATGCCGGCAGTGGAACGGATCCAGCAGCTTCTATAGCTGTTATTTAAAGTATAGCGGCTTGTGAGGAACATTATAATTAACTATAATATCCCACACAACAAGCAAACAGCGGCACAATCCAACGATACAAATAAAGCACCGAACACAAGATACAGCCGAGACACAAACCTAAGTTACGATATACGACCAAGCCTGCTACTGATCGATCGAACCGATGGCTTACGATCAAACCGGGTCGATCGAGCCACACGTCACCGCTGGCGATTTCGTACAAGCGGGAAGATGCGTGGGAAGCATAACACAAAAAAACCAATATACACGCATATGCAAGGGACGACCAAGACCAACATGGCTCGATCGAACCTATGACGTGCGATCGAACCTATGACGTGCGATCGAACCTATGACGTACGATCAAACCAAGGTGGACTCATGACGTACGATCAAACCAAGTTGGACTCATGACGTACGATCAAGCAAGGCTCGATCGAATCACAGGCGACCGCTGGCAATTTCGTACAAGCGGGAAGTTGCGTGGGAGGCAGAATGTAAGAAATCAACGATATAAGAGTAATGGAACCCGGTTTGACTGCATAATTGCACACAAACGGGGGCATTGGCCTACTTATGCAAATTAAGAGCACGGAGAGGCAAATATGAATGCATGCGTTAGAATGCGCTGAATAACGCATGTCACACGTACACTATGCGTGAGGGAGAGTATCGATGACCAATAGCGCACTATCTGCCTACGTCACGCTCATGAGAATGAAAGCAGTTAGACTGCGAGCAGCCGAAATCTGATGAGCGAGAGAAAATGAAAGTGAGGGCCAAGCAAACCCATGAGACGGGTGCGGGGCATGCATGCTTGGTATGAAGCAATGATGGTTTGTGGATTGGATAGGGGAATATGCGAACCGAAGGGGGGGATGAACAATGGGGAAGCCCGCTATCCAACAGATACGATATACGTATGAAAGGGGATTGTATGGGAAATTAAATGATTTCGTGTATTAATTTAATCAGGCTAATCATTATTAAGCAATAATTTAAGTTAATACAACTAATATATGTATGTATAAGCATAATGTGGAAGGAATATGGGCGAAATTGGGTATGACGAGTGGATCAAAGAGAGCGACGGGCGACGGCAGCGCCGACAGAGAAAAGAAAGCAGAGAAAGTCAACGGGATACGATGGGCGGCCAATAGAAAGGCGACGCCAACGGAGTGAAAGTGATAGAAGCCAATGCATACAAGGGAGAAAGACAAGGACAAGGAAACGAATGGGCGCGCAGCCACAAAGAAAGTGGACACATATGCGCCAAGAACTACGGGACTTTCACCACGCATAGCAACAAGTGGATGCGTGGATGAAAGTAGGAGGCCGATGGAAAAATACCAGCTGTATAGCGGTACTACACCAGCCAGTGCCAGAGGCCAGAGGAGCTGCCTATATAAAGGCGGCACAAATCAGATCAAAGGATCAAGTCATCGAGGCATGATCAAGTAACAAGTAATTAAGGCCTTACGAGTAACCTTAAGAACTTACCAGGGAAAATACAAGGAACAAACAAGTCATTAAGGCCTTACGAGTAACCTTAAGAACTTACCAAGGAAACACAAGGAGCAGAAAAGGAACTAGGAACTATACAGGCCTTACGAGTAACCTATACAGTTCATGTCGACAGCAACAAATCCGTAAATAAGGATAACAAGTACCATACGCAGTCAAGGGAAGACAAGCAAGGACGACGAGGGATTCGAAACGACTCACCAACGCTGTCCAAGTCCAGACATACCGCAGAGAAACTCGTCATAACCAATCAAGCCCATAAACGATCGCAAATAAACATATTATAATACCCAAATCAATAAAAAAAACTGTTCTGATTTCACCGGGGCACAAAATAAATTTTGTTGTGCCGAACCTAGCCCAAGAGATATTATAAATATCCCGAAGGACGAGAAAGGATCGTTACAACTGGCGCCCAACGTGCTATACTGGTGAAATTTAGAAATAAAAATACAGTTTATAAATCACAAAAAGATCAAAAATGGGAAAAGGATGGATTTACCACATGAAGAAGGAGGATTTGGTACAGACAGGCCAAAGGATCGGGATCGAGATAAACGGCACAGTGGAGGAAATGAGGAGACAGCTAGGCGAGTGGATAGAAAGGAATGAAAAGGACCCAGACTGGAAGGAGGAAATAAATAGATTGGAAACAAAGTACTCGAAAAATGTAAAAATGAAAACAATAGCAAGCACATCAAAAACATGCGAGAGTGAGGCTGAGGAATTCCAGAAAATAAACATCGCCACACTAGCAATCCCTCCATATTTACCACCAAGATGGGGAAGCGAAGGAGCCCTAGATAGCGCAGAGACAAAGGGGGACATAAGGAGACAAACAATAGACCCCAAGAAAACGGCACCACATACAACAAACAAGACCACCGAATACGCCAAGGTGGCAAAACAAGTGAGGGAATGGACATTCAGGTTCGACGGCAATTCCAGACCACTAGAGTTCATAGAACAGATCGAGTGGTCAGCAGACATGTATGGCATCGAACTGGACATGATCCCGAGAGCGATGCCAGAGCTACTGAAAGATAGGGCACTCAAATGGTACATCGCAAACAATAAGCAGTGGCGAACATGGAAGGAATTTGTTGAAGGCTTCAAGAAATATTTCTTGCCGAAAGGATTCTTCAACAAATTGGCTGATCAAGTGAAAAATCGCAAGCAAAACAGAAACGAGTACTTCAAGGACTATATGGTGGATATGCAAACATTGATGAGACCCCTAAAAATACCAGAGTACGAACAATTGGAGGTCATATTGGAAAATTGCACTCCAGATCTAAAAATATTCGTTCGGCCGCACAGGGTCAGAGATCTAGATGAGCTGATGCAGTTGGCAGAAGAACACGAGATGCTCGAACAAGAGCGATTCGAGTTCCATCGCGAAAGCAATGCTCAAAGAACACATAACAACCAATCAAACCACAGAGGAGGAAATAATCACGGGCCACCAGTCACACAGTGCCGAAGATGCCAGGACAATGGCATGGAGAATCATTCGAGACCAAACCAAGAAAACAAGAACATACAAGACGGAAAAGTCTTGAACCCGAATCAGGCGTGCCGCAGATGCGGGGGAGCCGGACACTGGGCCAGGGAATGCAACAATCAGAGACTAAACTTCTGCTGGCAGTGTGGAAAAGTGGGCAGAAGGACGAAAGAATGTTGTTGGAATTCGGGAAACGAAAGGCGGTTCCAGTCTATCAGGGGCGAGCAGGGACCGAGCCAACAAGCTCCTCACCACTAATAGGCCAACTAGTAGAAGAAGAGGATCAATTGTCAGCGATTATCGAAGTAGCAGGAATACAGATGAAAGCGACAATTGACTCCGGAGCCACGAGTAGCTTCATCAGCAAGCAGATATTGGAAACAGTGAGGAATAAAGGAAAATGGGAGAACACACACAAACAGGTATACATGGCAGACGGAAAGGTGCGAGACATTGAAGAGCAATGGACAGGATGCGTGAGATTCGGACACAAGGAAATCCACATGCCATTTCTAGTCATGCCAGAAGGAATGGATGCGCTAATATTGGGGTGGAACTTCCTCCGGATTATGAACACAGAAATATCGTGTGGTGGCCACAAAGTGCGAATACCGACAGTAAGGCGAATACAGGGCAGGCTCGTAGAAAGAATATCCATCATGGTCACTCAGAAGAGTGACCAGCAAGAAATACAAAACTTTCTGAGTCAGGAATTGAATGAATTAGGGAAAGTTAAGGGACTGTCAAAGGTGGGGATACATCGCATAACGATGAAGGACGATATCCCAATAAAACAAAGGTATTACCCGAAAAACCCGAAGATACAAGGAGAAATCAATGCAAAGGTCGACGAGCTGTTGACAATGGGATGCATAGAACCATCGCAAAGCCCATATAGCTCACCCATTGTGATGGTGAGAAAGAAACAGACAGGCAAATGGAGATTATGCGTAGATTTTAGACAGATTAACGCAAAATCTATAAAAGATGCATACCCAATGCCACGCATCGATTACATCTTGAATCAACTACGCGAAGCAAAATTCACAAGCAGCTTAGATCTGAAGGACGGATACTGGCAGATTCCATTAGAAGAGAAAAGTAGACCAATGACGGCATTCACAGTCCCAGGGAAAGGGTTGTTCCAATGGAAAGTAATGCCATTCGGTTTACACTCAGCCTCAGCAACTTTCCAACGCGCACTGGACCAAATCATTGGCCCAGAAATGATACCAAACGCATTCGCATACCAAGATGACATTGTGATAGTGAGCAAAACAATCGAAGAACACATGAGTCATCTACAAGAAGTGTTCAGGAGATTGAAGGAAGCGAACTTGAGAATTAATGCCGAGAAGTGTCAATTCTTTAGAAAAGAGCTAAAATTCCTAGGCCACTTGGTGACAGAAAACGGTATTGCAACGGACCCAGAAAAGGTGGCCGCAATAGCCCAATTAGAACCACCAACGTGCACAAAGGAATTACGCCAGTACTTAGGAGTGGCATCGTGGTACAGACGGTTCGTACCGGGTTTTGCAGCACTAACACACCCATTGAACGAACTACTAAAGAAGAGAACAAAGTGGCACTGGAGCGAGGAGCATCAGGCAGCATTCGATGCTGTAAAGGAAAGGCTGACGAGTGGCCCAGTATTGGCATGTCCAGACTTCACAAAAATGTTTGTGCTCCAGACGGATGCAAGTAACGTGGGATTAGGAGCCATATTGGTACAAAACACTGAGGATGGAGAGAGAGTGCTATCATACCTGTCAAGAGAATTAAACCCAGCGGAAAAGAACTATTCGGCAACAGAAAAGGAATGCCTAGCGATAGTATGGGCAATACGCAAACTAAAGCCATACCTTGAAGGATACCGATTTAAAGTGGTAACAGATCACATGGCGTTGAAGTGGTTGAATAGCATAGAAAGCCCTACGGGCCGTATAGCCCGATGGGCACTGGAACTGCAACAATACGATTTCGAAATAGCATACAGAAAGGGCAAATTAAACATTGTCGCAGACGCTTTGTCAAGGCAACCAATGGAAGGGTGCAAAAGAATAATAGATAATGGTGCCAGATTAAGACAAGCAAACAACGAGTGTGGGTGGATCCAAGACATAATGGGAAAAATAAAACAACAACCACAGAAATATCCGGATTACATTATAGAAAATAGTCAGGTATACAGGAACATTCCGCACAGAGCAGGCCAAGAAGAAGTGGTAGCTTGGAAACTATGTGTGCCAAAAACACTACGTAATCAAGTAATGGCCGAAAACCACACGGCAACAACAGCAGGGCATACAGGGAGCAGGCGAACTACTGCCAGGACCGCAGCAAGATATTACTGGCCAGGAATGCAACGAGATATCAGGACATTTGTAGGAAAGTGTACGATATGCCAACAATATAAACCCAGCCAACAGCAGGCAGCGGGAAAGATGCTAACACAAATACCGGAAGAACCATCGGCTACAGTATGCGCTGACTTTGTAGGACCGTTGCCAAGATCGAAACACGGAAATTCGATGCTACTAGTAATCATTGACAGGTTTTCGAAATGGACAGAACTGATACCGATGCGGAAGGCAACGGCAGAAAGTCTAGTTAAGGCCTTTCGAGAGAGGATACTATCTCGATTCGGAGCTCCAAAAATGGTGATAACGGACAATGGAGTTCAATTCACTAGCAGGATATTCAAAAAAATGTTAGAAGAATGGGGATGCCAACACCAACTGACAGCACCGTACACGCCACAAGAAAATCCAACCGAAAGAGCAAATAGAACAGTAAAAACAATGATTGCTCAGTTTACGGGGGAAAATCAACGCAACTGGGATGAAAGTTGGCCAGAAATAACGCTAGCAGTAAATACAAGCCAATCAGAGGCAACAGGATTCACGCCAGCGTATGTAATACAGGGGCGTGAACCAAGAATGCCGGGTGCACTATACGATAATGTCACGATAGGCACAGGGAAGCAAACGATACCACCAGTCGCGAAGGTAAAACAAATGCAAGAGCTGTTCGAACTGATACGGCGAAATCTGGAAACGGCTGCACAGGATCAAGCCCGCCACTACAATCTGAGACGAAGAGAATGGAGACCAGTGATTGGAGCAACGGTATGGGCAAAAGAACACCACCTTTCAAATGCTGCAGAAGGATTCGCAGCGAAGCTGGCACCAAAGTTTGGAGGCCCATATGAAGTGATAGGCTTTGCATCTCCGGTCATATGCAAAATACGGCACAAAGAAACGAAAAAAACCAGACAAGCACACATCAGCCAACTGAAACAACAAATATGCGAAGAAGCGGATGGCACGAAAAGTGATGAGCAATGAGGATGGACGACTCGAATGACATGGCGGCGAGAAAATCTGCACAGACCGGCCGGCTGGACAGAGAACTCAAAACATGACTTAGAGTTGAAAATCTAAAAAACGCATCGCGTCAGAAACAAATTATAGCAAAGTTGCAAACCGCATCGCAGAGCACAATGAAGATGTGCGAATATCGTAATGACACATATACAAGCATGCAAAAACGGATTTAGAAACGGGCAACGGATACACGAATATCGTAACGATGCAATCAATGCAGGCATAATAGAAAAAAAAAACCAGAGATAGAAAAGAGAGGGGACAACACCAACACATATGCGCATACACCGCGAAAAGAGAGGGGAAAAGCACCCACACAAGCGCATGATGTTACGCACCCACACATACGCACGATATGACGTATGTAATGGTGAGTCACCGCAATGCACATACGCATCCCAAGAGAACAAGTGCAAGGAGGAGAAGTCCTAAATATCGGTAAAGATCAAAGAAATGACCGAGAGGCGAGGTTTCATGCGTGCAAATGTCATGATCGGGAAACACTCAAAGTTTAACACTCGAAGAGGAAAGTTAGAACAAAACCAAAATCAATAATGAACGCATTCAATGCAAATTTTGGCCAGGATGAAGGCGTAGTCCGACGAGGTGCGGCACCGCGAGCCAATATGGAACGCGGTGACTGGCATCGGTCCGATGAGGAGTCCGACGACGATGTGCCGGACATGGCAAATCCGGCCATCGCCGCCTCTTCGGACGAGGAGTGGGATGAGGACGGAGAGGACAGCGGATATCTGACGGAGGAGAGCGAGGCCGAGTCAGCGGCAAACATAACGGAAGAGGAGAGCGACGATGAGGCGATGTGGAGAGAGCTGGACGAGGCGATGCAGCTTATAGAGTACGAAAGGGCGGAAGAGGCAGGAAGTGAGCAGGATGGCCCAGACGAATACGCGCCATGGGACCAAAATGAAGTACATGGGCCGCCGGCAAGATTATGGGAGCCAGCGCGGCCATCAACGCCGTTCCGTATGGTGGACGCAGAGTCAGAGGCCAGCGAGACGGCGGAGATGGCCGTGGCTGATGAAGGTGCGGCTGATGGAGTAGCCAGCCCACCTCCAGTCGAGCCGGAGGAAATAAACAGAGAGGCAGAACGGGCAGCAGCTGAATGTACTCAATGGATGAGTTGGTGGCGTCAGCAGATCCTGCAGCAGCAGGAAGCTGAAAGGGATCTGCTGGCGTGGGAGAGGGCACAAGAGGAGGAGGAGCAGCTGAAGCGGGCGAGGGAACGGCTGGCACTGGCAATGCAGCAGCAGCAACAGCAGAACTGGGCAGCATGGTTCCAAATGGAAATAGAGGAGCAGATGCGGGGGGATTGGTATTAGAAATATAAGAAGGGAAACGGGGAAGAAAAGATGCGGAACGGGCCAAAAAAAAAAAAAAAAAGGGGGAAACACAAATAATGAAAAGATGCCCTAATCCGCCAACATTACCGAAAAGATACTCAGTAATCGCCAACAATAGAAGATGCCATAAGGCCAATAAAAGATGCGAGCTGAGTCCCAAAAACAAAACAAGTAGAACACATGCCAAAACTAAAAAAAAAAAGGAACAAAGATAATACAAAAAAAAAGGAAACATATATACAACAAGCACAAGGTACAAGGGACAGGGGAGGGCAAATCCCTCCCGAAGAAGGGGGGGAGTGTGAGGAACATTATAATTAACTATAATATCCCACACAACAAGCAAACAGCGGCACAATCCAACGATACAAATAAAGCACCGAACACAAGATACAGCCGAGACACAAACCTAAGTTACGATATACGACCAAGCCTGCTACTGATCGATCGAACCGATGGCTTACGATCAAACCGGGTCGATCGAGCCACACGTCACCGCTGGCGATTTCGTACAAGCGGGAAGATGCGTGGGAAGCATAACACAAAAAAACCAATATACACGCATATGCAAGGGACGACCAAGACCAACATGGCTCGATCGAACCTATGACGTGCGATCGAACCTATGACGTGCGATCGAACCTATGACGTACGATCAAACCAAGGTGGACTCATGACGTACGATCAAACCAAGTTGGACTCATGACGTACGATCAAGCAAGGCTCGATCGAATCACAGGCGACCGCTGGCAATTTCGTACAAGCGGGAAGTTGCGTGGGAGGCAGAATGTAAGAAATCAACGATATAAGAGTAATGGAACCCGGTTTGACTGCATAATTGCACACAAACGGGGGCATTGGCCTACTTATGCAAATTAAGAGCACGGAGAGGCAAATATGAATGCATGCGTTAGAATGCGCTGAATAACGCATGTCACACGTACACTATGCGTGAGGGAGAGTATCGATGACCAATAGCGCACTATCTGCCTACGTCACGCTCATGAGAATGAAAGCAGTTAGACTGCGAGCAGCCGAAATCTGATGAGCGAGAGAAAATGAAAGTGAGGGCCAAGCAAACCCATGAGACGGGTGCGGGGCATGCATGCTTGGTATGAAGCAATGATGGTTTGTGGATTGGATAGGGGAATATGCGAACCGAAGGGGGGGATGAACAATGGGGAAGCCCGCTATCCAACAGATACGATATACGTATGAAAGGGGATTGTATGGGAAATTAAATGATTTCGTGTATTAATTTAATCAGGCTAATCATTATTAAGCAATAATTTAAGTTAATACAACTAATATATGTATGTATAAGCATAATGTGGAAGGAATATGGGCGAAATTGGGTATGACGAGTGGATCAAAGAGAGCGACGGGCGACGGCAGCGCCGACAGAGAAAAGAAAGCAGAGAAAGTCAACGGGATACGATGGGCGGCCAATAGAAAGGCGACGCCAACGGAGTGAAAGTGATAGAAGCCAATGCATACAAGGGAGAAAGACAAGGACAAGGAAACGAATGGGCGCGCAGCCACAAAGAAAGTGGACACATATGCGCCAAGAACTACGGGACTTTCACCACGCATAGCAACAAGTGGATGCGTGGATGAAAGTAGGAGGCCGATGGAAAAATACCAGCTGTATAGCGGTACTACACCAGCCAGTGCCAGAGGCCAGAGGAGCTGCCTATATAAAGGCGGCACAAATCAGATCAAAGGATCAAGTCATCGAGGCATGATCAAGTAACAAGTAATTAAGGCCTTACGAGTAACCTTAAGAACTTACCAGGGAAAATACAAGGAACAAACAAGTCATTAAGGCCTTACGAGTAACCTTAAGAACTTACCAAGGAAACACAAGGAGCAGAAAAGGAACTAGGAACTATACAGGCCTTACGAGTAACCTATACAGTTCATGTCGACAGCAACAAATCCGTAAATAAGGATAACAAGTACCATACGCAGTCAAGGGAAGACAAGCAAGGACGACGAGGGATTCGAAACGACTCACCAACGCTGTCCAAGTCCAGACATACCGCAGAGAAACTCGTCATAACCAATCAAGCCCATAAACGATCGCAAATAAACATATTATAATACCCAAATCAATAAAAAAAACTGTTCTGATTTCACCGGGGCACAAAATAAATTTTGTTGTGCCGAACCTAGCCCAAGAGATATTATAAATATCCCGAAGGACGAGAAAGGATCGTTACAGGCTATGAGACTCAAAATGGCGGCTGTCATCTTGGTCCATCAGCTCGTATAACTATTATATAAAAGATGTCGGCTATAAGACTCAAAATGGCGGCTCTACAATGGTTCCAGCAGCTTGTATAACTATTATATAAAGAATGGCGGCTATAAGCCTCAAAATGGCGGCAGTTGAACGGTTTCAGCAGCTTGTATAGCTGTTATCTAAAGGATGTCGGCTATAAGACTCAAAATAGCGGAAGTAGAACGGTTACAGCAGCTTGTATAGCTTTTATCTAAAAGATGACGTCTATAAGACTTAAAATGGCGGCAGTAGAACGGTTCCAGCAGCTTGTATAACTAATTTATAAAGGATGTTATGTTATGTAAAAGGTGGCGGCTATAAGAATCAAAATGCCGGCAGTGGAACGGATCCAGCAGCTTCTATAGCTGTTATTTAAAGTATAGCGGCTATGAGACTCAAAATGGCGGCTGTCATCTTGGTCCAGCAGCTCGTATAACTATTATATAAAAGATGTCGGCTATAAGACTCAAAATGGCGGCTCTACAATGGTTCCAGCAGCTTGTATAACTATTATATAAAGAATGGCGGCTATAAGCCTCAAAATGGCGGCAGTTGAACGGTTTCAGCAGCTTGTATAGCTGTTATCTAAAGGATGTCGGCTATAAGACTCAAAATGGCGGAAGTAGAACGGTTACAGCAGCTTGTATAGCTTTTATCTAAAAGATGACGTCTATAAGACTTAAAATGGCGGCAGTAGAACGGTTCCAGCAGCTTGTATAACTGTTAAATAAAGGATGGCGGCTATAAGACTCAAAATGGCGGCTGTATTGTGGTTCCAGCAGCTTGTATAACTATTATATAAAGGATGGCGGCTATAAGACTCAAAATGGCGGCTGTATTATGTTTCCAGCAGCTGGTATAATTATTATGTAAAGGATGGCGGCTACAAGACCCAAAATGACGGCAGTAGAACGGTTCCAAGAGCTTGTATAACTATTATATAAAGGATGGCGGCTATAAGACTCAAAATGGCGCCTGTACTATGTTTCCAGCAGCTTGTATAGCTGTTATTTAAAGAATGGCTGCTAAGAGACTCAAAATGGCGACAATCAAACGGTTCCAGTGGCTTCTATAGCTGTTATTTAAAGAACGGCGGCTATAGAACTCAAAATGGCAGCAGTAGAACGGATTCAGCAGTTTTATAGCTGTTGTGTAAAGGATGACGGCTATAAGACTTAAAACTTCGGCTGCAGAATGGTTCCAGTAGCTTCTATAGCTTTTATATAAAAGATGGCGGCTATAAGACTCAAAATGGCGGCTGTATTATGGTTTCAGCACCTTGTATATCTGTTATATAAGGGATGTCGGCTATAAGACTCAGAATAGCGGCTGTATTATGGTTCTAGCAGCTTGTGTAGCTGTTATTAAAAGAATGTCTGCTATGAGGCTTAAAACGGCGACAATGAAACGGTTCCAGCTGCTTCTATAGCTGTTATTTAGAGAACGGCGGCTATAAGACTCAAAATGGCGGCAGTAGAACGGTTTCAGCAGCTTGTATAGTTGTTATCTAAAGGATGGCGGCTATAAGACTTAAAATGGCGGCAGTAGAACGGTTCCAGCAGCTTGTATATCTATTATATAAAAGATGGCGGCTATAAAACTCAAAATGGCGGCTGTATTATGTTTGCAGCAGCTGGTATAATTATTATATAAAGGATGGCGGCTATAAGACTCAAAATGGCGGCTGTATTTTGGTTCCAGCAGTTTGTATAACTATTATATAAAGAATGGCAGCTATAAGACTCAAGACGCGGTTGTATTATGCTTCCTGCAGCTTCTATATCCGTTAAATGAGGTATGGCTACTATAAGACTTAAAATGGCGGCAGTAGAACGTGTCCAGCAGCTTGTATAACTATTATATAAAGGATGGCGGCTATAAGACTCAAAATGGCGGCTGTATTATGGTTCCAGCAGCTTGTATAACTATTATATAAAGGATGGCGG
Organism: Drosophila paulistorum; assembly: GCA_018152135.1. NCBI lineage: Eukaryota > Metazoa > Arthropoda > Insecta > Diptera > Drosophilidae > Drosophila > Drosophila paulistorum. The sequence continues at coordinate 518,911 of JAECXG010000481.1, read as the reverse complement.
CTATGAGACTCAAAATGGCGGCTGTATTATGTTTCCAGCAGCTGGTATAATTATTATATAAAGGATGGCGGCTGGAAGACCCAAAATGGCGGCAGTAGAACGGTTCCAAGAGCTTGTATAACTATTATATAAAGGATGGCGGCTATAAGACTCAAAATGGCGCCTGTACTATGTTTCCAGCAGCTTATATAGCTGTTATTTCAAGAATGGCTGCTAAGAGACTCAAAATGGCGACAATCAAACGGTTCCAGTGGCTTCTATAGCTGTTATTTAAAGAACGGCGGCTATAAGACTCAAAATGGCAGCAGTAGAACGGATACAGCAGTTTTTATTGCTGTTATGTAAGGGATGACGGCTATAAGACCTAAAACTTCGGCTGTAGAATTGTTCCAGCAGCTTCTATAGCTTTTATATAAAAGATGGCGGCTATAAGACTCAAAATGGCGGCTGTATGTTGGTTCCAGCAGTTTGTATAACTATTATATAAAGGATGGCAGCTATAAGACTCAAAATCGCGGTTGTATTATGCTTCCTGCAGCCTCTATATCCGTTATATGAGGTATGGCTACTATAAGACTTCAAATGGCGGCTGTAGAATGGTTCCAGCAGCTTATATAGCTGTTATGTAAAGTATGTCGGCTATAAGACTCAAAATGGCGGCGGTATTATGGGTTCAGCAGCTTTAATAGCTGTTATGTAAAGGATGTAAGCTATAAGACTCAAAATGGCGGCTATATTATGGTTCCAGCACCTTGTATAGCTGTTATATAAAGGATGTCGGCTATAACACTCAGAATAGCGGCTGTATTTTAGTTCTAGCAGCTTGTGTAGCTGTTATATAAAGGATAGCCGCTATACGACTTAAAATGGCGGCAGTAGAACGGTTCCAGCAGCTTCTATAGCTGTTATCTAGAGGATGGCGGCTATAAGACACAAAATGGCGGCTGTACTATGTTTCCAGCAGCTTGTACAGCTGTTATTAAAAGAATGTCTGCTATGAGACTTAAAATGGCGACAATGAAACGGTTCCAGCTGCTTCTATAGCTGTTAATTAAAAAACGGCGGCTATTAGACTCAAAATGGCGGCAGTAGAATGGCGACAATGAAATCTACTAGTAGATCCATTTCAGCAGCTTGTATAGCTGTTATTTAAAGGATGGCGGCTATAAGACTCAAAATGCCGGCAATTGAACGGTTCTAGCAGTTGGTATAACTATTATATAAAGGATGTCGGCTTTAGGACTCAATATGGCGGCTGTATTATGGTTCCAGCAGCTATAACTACTCAAAATGGCGGCTGTGTTATTGGTCCAGCAGCTTGTATAGCTGTTATATAAAAGATTTGGGCTATAAAACTCAAAATGGAGGCTGTATTATGGTTCCAGCAGCTTGTTATATAAAAGATGGCGGCTGCAAGACTCAAAATGGCGGCTGTATTATTGGTCCAGCAGCTTGTATAGCTGTTATAAAAAAGATGTCGGCTATAAAACTCAAAATGGAGGCTGTATTATGGTTACAGCAGCTTGTTATATAAAGGATGTCGGCTATAAGACTCAAAATGGCGGCAGTAGAACGGTTTCAGCAGCTTATATAGCTGTTATGTAAAGGGTGGCGGCTATAAGACTTAAAATGGCGGCAGTGGAACGGATCCAGCAGCTTCTATAGCTGTTATTTAAAGTATAGCGGCTATGAGACTCAAAATGGCGGCTGTATTATAGTTCCAGCAGCTTGTTTAACTATTATATAAAGGATGGCAGCTGTAAGACTCAAAATGGCGGTTGTATTATGCTTCCTGCAGCTTCTATATCCGTTATATGAGGACTTAAAATGGCGGCTGTAGAATGGTTCCAGCAGCTTATATAGCTGTTATATGAAGGATGTTGGCTATAAAACTCAAAATGGAGGCTGTATTATGGTTCCAGCAGCTTGTTATATAAAAGATGGCGGCTACAACACTCAAAATGGCGGCTGTATTATTGACTCAAAATGGCGGGAGTATAACGGATTCAGCAGCTTATATATCTGTTATGTTAAGGGTGGCGGCTATAAGACTTAAATGTCGGCTGTAGAATGGTTCCAGCAGCTTGTATAACTATTATATAAAGAATGTCGGCTATAAGACTCAAAATGGCGGCTGTATTATGGTTCCAGCAGCTTGTATAGCTGTTATATAAAGGATGGCGGCTATAAGACTCAATATGGCGGCTGTATTATGGCAGCTTGTATAACTATTATATAAAGGATGTCGGCGAGAAGATTCAAAATGGCGACTGTATTTTGGTTCTAGCAGCTTGTGTAACTGTTATATAAAGGATGGCCGCTACAAGACTTAAAATGGCGGCAGTAGAACGGTTTCAGCAGCTTCTACAGTTGTTATCTAAAGGATGGCAGCTATAAGACTTAAAACTTCGGCTATAGAATGGTTCCAGCAGCTTCTATAACTTTTATATAAAAGATGGCGGCTATAAGACTCAAAACGGCGGCTGTATTTTGGCTCCAGCAGTTTGTATACCTATTATATAAAGGATGGCAGCTATAAGACTCAAAATGGCGGTTGTATTATACTTCCTGCAGCTTCTAGCTGTTATATAAAGGATGGCCGCTATTAGACCTAAAATGGGGGCAGTAGAACGGTTCCAGCAGCTTCTATAGCTGTAATATAAAGGATGGCGGCTATAAGACTCAAAATGGCGGCAGTAGAACGGTTTCAGCAGCTTGTATAGCTGTTATCTAAAGGATGGCGGCTATAAGACTCAAAATGGCGGCAGTAGAACGGTTTCAGCAGTTTGTATAGCTGTTATCTAAAGGATGGCCGCTATAAGACTTAAAATGGCGTCAGTAAAACGGTTCCAGCAGCTTCTAAAGCTGTTATATAAAGGATGTCGGCTATAAGACTCAAAATGGCGGCAGTAGAACGGTTTCAGCAGCTTATATAGCTGTTATGTAAAGGGTGGCGGCTATAAGACTCAAAATGCCGGCAGTGGAACGGATCCAGCAGCTTCTATAGCTGTTATTTAAAGTATAGCGGCTATGAGACTCAAAATGGCGGCTGTCATCTTGGTCCAGCAGCTCGTATAACTGTTATATAAAAGATGTCGGCTATAAGACTCAAAATGGCGGCTCTACAATGGTTCCAGCAGCTTGTATAGCTCTTATATAAAGGTTGTCGGCTATAAGACTCAAAATGGCGGCTGTATTATAGTTCCAGCAGCTTGTTTAACTATTATATAAAGGATGGCAGCTGTAAGACTCAAAATGGCGGTTGTATTATGCTTCCTGCAGCTTCTATATCCGTTAAATGAGGACTTAAAATGGCGGCTGTAGAATGGTTCCAGCAGCTTATATAGCTGTTATATGAAGGATGTCGGCTATAAAACTCAAAATGGAGGCTGTATTATGGTTCCAGCAGCTTGTTATATAAAAGATGGCGGCTACAACACTCAAAATGGCGGCTGTATTATTGACTCAAAATGTCGGCAGTAGAACGGATTCAGCAGCTCATATATCTGTTATCTTAAGGGTGGCGGCTATAATTCTTAAAATGTCGGCTGTAGAATGGTTCCAGCAGCTTGTATAACTATTATATAAAGAATGTCGGCTATAAGACTCAAAATGGCGGCTGTATTATGGTTCCAGCAGCTTGTATAGCTGTTATATAAAGGATGGCGTCTATAAGACTCAGAATAGCGGCTGTATTATGGTACTAGCAGCTTGTGTAGCTGTTATCTAAAGGATGACGTCTATAAGACTTAAAATGGCGGCAGTAGAACGGTTCGAAATGGCGGCTGTATTATGTTTCCAGCAGCTGGTATAATTATTATACAAAGGATGGCGGCTACAATACCCAAAATGGTGGCAGTAGAACGGTTCCAAGAGCTTGTATAACTATTATATAAAGGATGGCTATAAGACTCAAAATGGAGCCTGTACTATGTTTCCAGCAGCTTGTACAGCTGTTATTTAAAGAATGGCAGCTATGAGACTCAAAATGGCGACAATGAAACAGTTCCAGCTGCTTCTATAGCTGTTATTTAAAGAACGGCGGCTATAAGACTCAAAATGGCAGCAGTAGAACGGATTCAGCAGTTTTATAGCTGTTATGTAAAGGACGGCGGCTATAAGACTTAAAACTTCGGCTGTAGAATGGTTCCAGCAGCTTCTAAAGCTTTTATATAAAAGATGGCGGCTATAAGACTCAAAATGACGGCTGTATTTTGGTTCCAGCAGTTTGTATAACTATTATTTAAAGGATGGCAGCTATAAGACTCAAAATGGCGGCTATAGTATGGTTGCAGCAGCTTGTATAGCTGTTATTTAAAGGATGTCCGCTATAAGACTCAGAATAGCGGCTGTATTATGGTTCTAGCAGCTTGTGTAACTTTTATATAAAGGATGGCCGCTATAAGACTTAAAATGGCGGCAGTAGAACGGTTTCAGCAGCTTCTATAGCTGTTATCTAAAGTATGGCGGCTATAAGACTCAAAATGGCAGCTGTATTTTGGTTCCAGCAGCTTGTATAACTATTATATAAAGGATGGCAGCTATAAGAATCAAATTGGCGGTTGTATTAAGCTTCCTGCAGCTTCTATATCCGTTATGTGAGGTAAGGCGGCTATAAGACTGCAAATGGCGGCTGTAGAATGGTTCCAGCAGCTTATATAGCTGTTATATAAAGTATGTCGGCTATAAGACTCAAATGGCGGCTGTATTATGGTTTCAGCAGCTTTAATAGCTGTTATATAAAGGATGTCGGCTATAAGACTCAAAATGGCGGCTATAGTATGGTTGCAGCAGCTTGTATAGCTGTTATTTAAAGGATGTCCGCTATAAGACTTAAAATGGCTCCAGCAGCTTGTATAACTATTATATAAAGAATTCGGCTATAAGACTCAAAATGGCGGCTGTATTATGGTTCCAGCAGCTTGTATAGCTGTTATATAAAGGATGGCGTCTATAAGACTCAGAATAGCGGCTGTATTTTGGCTCCAGCAGTTTGTATACCTATTATATAAAGGATGGCAGCTATAAGACTCAAAATGGCGGTTGTATTATGCTTCCTGCAGCTTCTATTTCCGTTATATAAGGTATGGCTACTATAAGACTTCAAATGGCGGCTGTAGAATGGTTCCATGCAGCTTATATAGCTGTTATATAAAGTATGTCGGCTATAAGACTCAAAATGGCGGCTGTATTATGGTTTCAGCAGCTTGTATAGTTGTTATTTAAAGAATGTCAGCTATACGACTCAGAATAGCGGCTGTATTATGGTACTAGCAGCTTGTGTAGCTGTTATCTAAAGGATGACGTCTATAAGACTTAAAATGGCGGCAGTAGAACGGTTCGAAATGGCGGCTGTATTATGTTTCCAGCAGCTGGTATAATTATTATACAAAGGATGGCGGCTACAATACACAAAATGGTGGCAGTAGAACGGTTCCAAGAGCTTGTATAACTATTATATAAAGGATGGCTATAAGACTCAAAATGGAGCCTGTACTATGTTTCCAGCAGCTTGTATAGCTGTTATTTTAAGAATGGCAGCTATGAGACTCAAAATGGCGACAATGAAACGGTTCCAGCTGCTTCTATAGCTGTTATTTAAAGAACGGCGGCTATAAGACTCAAAATGGCAGCAGTAGAACGGTTCCAGCAGCTTCTATAGCTGTTATCTAAAGTATGGCGGATATAAGACTCAAAATGGCGGCTGTATTTTGGTTCCAGCAGCTTGTATAACTATTATATAAAGGATGGCAGCTATAAGTATCAAATTGGCGGTTGTATTAAGCTTCCTGCAGCTTCTATATCCGTTATGTGAGGTATGGCGGCTATAAGACTGCAAATGGCGGCTGTAGAACGGTTTCTGCAGCTTCTATAGCTGTTATCTAAAGTATGGCGGCTATAAGACTCAAAATGGCGGCTGTATTTTGGTTCCAGCAGCTTGTATAACTATTATATAAAGGATGGCAGCTATAAGAATCAAATTGGCGGTTGTATTAAGCTTCCTGCAGCTTCTATATCCGTTATGTGAGGTAAGGCGGCTATAAGACTGCAAATGGCGGCTGTAGAATGGTTCCAGCAGCTTATATAGCTGTTATATAAAGTATGTCGGCTATAAGACTCAAATGGCGGCTGTATTATGGTTTCAGCAGCTTGTATAACTATTATATAAAGGATGGCAGCTATAAGAATCAAATTGGCGGTTGTATTAAGCTTCCTGCAGCTTCTATATCCGTTATGTGAGGTAAGGCGGCTATAAGACTGCAAATGGCGGCTGTAGAATGGTTCCAGCAGCTTATATAGCTGTTATATAAAGTATGTCGGCTATAAGACTCAAATGGCGGCTGTATTATGGTTTCAACAGCTTTAATAGCTGTTATATAAAGGATGTCGGCTATAAGACTCAAAATGGCGGCTATAGTATGGTTGCAGCAGCTTGTATAGCTGTTATTTAAAGGATGACGTCTATAAGACTTAAAATGGCGGCAGTAGAACGGTTTCAGCAGATTGTGTAGCTGTTATCTAAAGGATGACGTCTATAAGACTTAAAATGGCGGCAGTAGAACGGTTCGAAATGGCGGCTGGTATAACAATTATATAAAGGATGGCGGCTATAAGACTCAAAGTGGCGGCTGTATTATGTTTGCAGCAGTTTGTATAACTATTATATAAAGGATGGCGGCTATAAGACTCAAAATGGCGGCTGTATTATGTTTCCAGCAGCTGGTATAATTATTATATAAAGGATGGCGGCTATAAGACTCTAAATGGCGGTTGTATTATGCTTCCTGCAGCTTATAAATCGGTTATATGAGGCATGGCGGCTATAAGACTTCAAATGGCGGCTGTAGAATGGTTCCAGCAGCTTATATAGCTGTTATATAAAGTATGTCGACTATAAGACTCAAAATGGCGGCTGTATTATGGTTTCAGCAGCTTTAATAGCTGTTATATAAAGGATGTCGGCTATAAGACTAAAAATGGCGGCTATTTTATGGTTGCAGCTGCTTGTATAGCAGTTATATAAAGGATGTCGGCTATAAGACACAGAATAGCGGCTGTATTATGGTTTCAGCAGCTTTAATAGCTGTTATATAAAGGATGTCGGCTATAAAACTCAAAATGGCGGCTATTTTATGGTTGCAGCTGCTTGTGTAGCTGTTATATAATGGATGGCCGCTATAAGACTTAAAATGGCGGCAGTAGAACGGTTCCAGTAGCTTCTATAGCTGTTATCTAAAGAATGGCGGCTATAAGACTCAAAATGGCGGCAGTAGAACGGTTTCAGCAGCTTGTATAGCTGTTATGTAAAGGATGGCGGCTATAAGACTCAAAATGGCGGTTGTATTTTGGTTCCAGCAGCTTGTATAACTATTATATAAAGGATGGCAGCTATAAGAATCAAATTGGCGGTTGTATTAAGCTTCCCGCAGCTTCTATATCCGTTATGTGAGGTATGGCGGCTATAAGACTGCAAATGGCGGCTGTAGAATGGTTCCAGCAGCTTATATAGCTGTTATATAAAGTATGTCGGCTATAAGACTCAAATGGCGGCTGTATTATGGTTTCAGCAGCTTTAATAGCTGTTATATAAAGGATGTCGGCTATAAGACTCAAAATGGCGGCTACAATATGGTTGCAGCAGCTTGTATAGCTGTTATTTAAAGGATGTCCACGATAAGACTCAGAATAGCGGCTGTATTATGGTTCTAGCAGCTTGTGTAACTTTTATATAAAGGATGGCCGCTATAAGACTTAAAATGGCGGCAGTAGAACGGTTCCAGCAGCTTCTATAGCTGTTATCTAAAGTATGGCGGCTATAAGACTCAAAATGGCGGCTGTATTTTGGTTCCAGCAGCTTGTATAACTATTATATAAAGGATGGCAGCTATAAGAATCAAATTGGCGGTTGTATTAAGCTTCCTGCAGCTTCTATATCCGTTATGTGAGGCATGGCGGCTATAAGACTGCAAATGGCGGCTGTAGAATGGTTCCAGCAGCTTATATAGCTGTTATATAAAGGATGGCGGCTATAAGACTCTAAATGGCGGTTGTATTATGCTTCCTGCAGCTTATAAATCGGTTATATGAGGCATGGCGGCTATAAGACTTCAAATGGCGGCTGTAGAATGGTTCCAGCAGCTTTAATAGCTGTTATATAAAGGATGTCGGCTATAAGACTCAAAATGGCGGCTATGTTATGGTTGCAGCTGCTTGTATAGCAGTTATAAGACTATAAGACTCAAAATGGCGGCTGTATTATGGTTTCAGCAGCTTTAATAGCTGTTATATAAAGGATGTCGGCTATAAGACTCAAAATGGCGGCTATGTTATGGTTGCAGCTGCTTGTATAGCAGGTTTATAAAGGATGTCGGCTATAAGACACAGAATAGCGGCTGTATTATGGTTCTAGCAGCTTGTGTAGCTGTTATATAAAGGATGGCCGCTATAAGACTCAAAATGGCGTCTATATTATGGTTGCAGCAGCTTTTATAGCTGTTATATAAAGGATGTCGGCTATAAGACTCAGAATAGCGGCTGTATTATGGTTCTAGCAGCTTGTGTAGCTGTTATATAAAGGATGGCCGCTATAAGACTCAAAATGGCGTCTATATTATGGTTGCAGCAGCTTTTATAGCTGTTATATAAAGGATGTCGGCTATAAGACTCAGAATAGCGGCTGTATTATAGTTCTAGCAGCTTGTGTAGCTGTTATATAAAGGATGGCCGCTATAAGACTTAAAATGGCGGCAGTAGAACAGTTCCAGCAGCTTCTATAGCTGTAATATAAAGGATGGCGGCTATAAGACTCAAAATGGCGGCAGTAGAACGGTTTCAGCAGCTTGTATAGCTGTTATCTAATAGATGGCGGCTATAAGACTCAAAATGGCGGCAGTAGAACGGTTTCAACAGTTTGTATAGCCGTTATCTAAAGGATGGCCGCTATAAGACTTAAAATGGCGGCAGTAAAACCGTTCCAGCAGCTTCTATAGCTGTTATCTAAAGGATGTCGGCTATAAGACTCAAAATGGCGGCAGTAGAACGGTTTCAGCAGCTTGTATAGCTGTTATCTTAAGGATGATGGTTATAAGACTTAAAATGGCGGCAGTAGAACGGTTCCAGCAGCTTGTGTAACTTTTACATAAAGGATGGCCGCTATAAGACTTAAAATGGCGGCAGTAGAACGGTTCCAGCAGCTTCTATAGCTGTTATCTAAAGGATGATGGCTATAAGACTTAAAATGGCGGCAGTAGAACGGTTCCAGCAGCTTGTATAACTATTATATAAAGGATAGCGGCTATAAGACTCAAAATGGCGGCTGTATTATGGTTCCAGCAGCTTGTGTAACTATAATATAAAGGATGGCGGCTATAAGACTCAAAATGGCGACTATATTATGTTTCCAGCAGCTTGTATAGTTGTTATTTAAAGGATGTCAGCTATAAGACTCAGAATAGCGGCTGTATTATGGTTCTAGCAGCTTGTGTAGCTGATATATAAAGGATGGCCGCTATAAAATTCAAAATGGCGTCTATATTATGGTTGCAGCAGCTTTTATAGCTGTTATATAAAGGATGTCGGCTATAAGACTCAGAATAGCGGCTGTATTATGGTTCTAGCAGCTTGTGTAGCTGTTATATAAAGGATGGCCGCTATAAGACTTATAATGGCGGTAGTAGAATGGTTCCAGCAGCTTATATAGCTGTTATATAAAGTATGTCGGCTATAAGACTCAAAATGGCGGCTGTATTATGGTTTCAGCAGCTTGTATAGTTGTTATTTAAAGGATGTCAGCTATACGACTCAGAATAGCGGCTGTATTATGGTTCTTGCAGCTTGTGTAGCTGTTATATAAAGGATGGCCGCTATAAGACTCAAAATGGCGGCTATATTATGGTTGCAGCAGCTTGTATAGCTGTTATATAAAGGATGTCGGCTATAAGACTCACAATAGTGGCTGTATTATGGTTCTAGCAGCTTGTGAAGCTGTAATATAAAGGATGGCCGCTATAAGACTCAAAATGGCGGCTACATTATCGTTGCAGCAGCTTGTATAGCTGTTATATGAAGGATGTCGGCTATAAGACTCAGAATAGCGGCTGTATTATGGCTCTAGCAGCTTGTGTAGCTGTTATATAAAGGATGGCCGCTATAAGACTCAAAATGGCGTCTATACTATGGTTGCAGCAGCTTTTATAGCCGTTATATAAAGGATGTCGGCTATAAGACTCAGAATAGCGGCTGTATTATGGTTCTAGAAGCTTGTGTAGCTGTTATATAAAGGATGGCCGCTATTAGACTTAAAATGGCGGCAGTAGAACAGTTCCAGCAGCTTCTTTAGTTGTAATATAAAGGATGGCAGATATAGGACTTAAAATGGCGGCAGTAGAACGGTTTCAGCAGCTTGTATAGCTGTTATCTAAAGGATGATGGCTATAAGACTTAAAATGCCGGCAGTAGAACGGTTCCAGCAGCTTGTATAACTATTATATAAAGGATAGCAGCTATAAGACTCAAAATGGCGGCTGTATTATGGTTCTAGCAGCTTGTGTAGCTGTTATATAAAGGATGGCCGCTATAAGACTCAAAATGGCGGCTACATTATGGTTGCAGCAGCTTGTATAGCTGTTATATGAAGGATGTCGGCTATAAGACTCAGAATAGCGGCTGTATTATGGCTCTAGCAGCTTGTGTAGCTGTTATATAAACGATGGCGGCTATAAGACTCAAAATGGCGTCTATACTATGCTTGCAGCAGCTTTTATAGCTGTTATATAAAGGATGTCGGCTATAAGACTCAGAATAGCGGCTGTATTATGGTTCTAGCAGCTGTTATATAAAGGATGGCCGCTATTAGACTTAAAATGGCGGCAGAAGAACAGTTCCAGCAGCTTCTTTAACTGTAATATAAAGGATGGCGGCTATAAGACTCAAAATGGCGGCAGTAGAACGGTTTCAGCAGCTTGTATAGCTGTTATCTAAAGGATAGCGGCTATAAGACTCAAAATGGCGACAGTAGAACGGTTTCAGCAGTTTGTATAGCTGTTATCTAAAGGATGGCCGCTATAAGACTTAAAATGGCGGCAGTAAAACCGTTCCAGCAGCTTCTATAGCTGTTATCTAAAGTATGGCGGCTATAAGACTCAAAATGGCGGTTGTATTTTGGTTCCAGCAGCTTGTATAACTATTATATAAAGGATGGCAGCTATAAGAATCAAATTGGCGGTTGTATTAAGCTTCCTGCAGCTTCTATATCCGTTATGTGAGGTATGGCGGCTATAAGACTGCAAATGACGGCTGTAGAATGGTTCCAGCAGCTTATATAGCTGTTATATAAAGTATGTCGGCTATAAGACTCAAATGGCGGCTGTATTATGGTTTCAGCAGCTTTAATAGCTGTTATATAAAGGATGTCGGCTATAAGACTCAAAATGGCGGCTACAATATGGTTGCAGCAGCTTGTATAGCTGTTATTTAAAGGATGTCCGCTATAAGACTCAGAATAGCGGCTGTATTATGCTTCTAGCAGCTTGTGTAACTTTTATATAAAGGATGGCCGCTATAAGACTTAAAATGGCGGCAGTAGAACGGTTCCAGCAGCTTCTATAGCTGTTATCTAAAGTATGGCGGCTATAAGACTCAAAATGGCGGCTGTATTTTGGTTCCAGCAGCTTGTATAACTATTATATAAAGGATGGCAGCTATAAGAATCAAATTGGCGGTTGTATTAAGCTTCCTGCAGCTTCTATATCCGTTATGTGAGGCATGGCGGCTATAAGACTGCAAATGGCGGCTGTAGAATGGTTCCAGCAGCTTATATAGCTGTTATATAAAGGATGGCGGCTATAAGACTCTAAATGGCGGTTGTATTATGCTTCCTGCAGCTTATAAATCGGTTATATGAGGCATGGCGGCTATAAGACTTCAAATGGCGGCTGTAGAATGGTTCCAGCAGCTTTAATAGCTGTTATATAAAGGATGTCGGCTATAAGACTCAAAATGGCGGCTATGTTATGGTTGCAGCTGCTTGTATAGCAGTTATAAGAGTATAAGACTCAAAATGGCGGCTGTATTATGGTTTCAGCAGCTTTAATAGCTGTTATATAAAGGATGTCGGCTATAAGACTCAAAATGGCGGCTGTATTATGGTTGCAGCAGCTTTTATAGCTGTTATATAAAGGATGTCGGCTATAAGACTCAAAATGGCGGCTGTATTATGGTTTCAGCAGCTTTAATAGCTGTCATATAAAGGATGTCGGCTATAAGACTCAAAATGGCGGCTGTATTATGGTTGCAGCAGCTTTTATAGCTGTTATATAAAGGATGTCGGCTATAAGACTCAGAATAGCGGCTGTATTATGGTTCTAGCAGCTTGTGTAGCTGTTATATAAAGGATGGCCGCTTTAAGACTCAAAATGGCGTCTATATTATGGTTGCAGCAGCTTTTATAGCTGTTATATAAAGGATGTCGGCTATAAGACTCAGAATAGCGGCTGTATTATGGTTCTAGCAGCTTGTGTAGCTGTTATATAAAGGATGGCCGCTCTAAGACTCACAATGGCGTCTATATTATGGTTGCAGCAGCTTTTATAGCTATAAGACTCAAAATGGCGGCAGTAGAACGGTTTCAGCAGTTTGTATAGCCGTTATCTAAAGGATGGCCGCTATAAGACTTAAAATGGCGGCAGTAAAACCGTTCCAGCAGCTTCTATAGCTGTTATCTAAAGGATGTCGGCTATAAGACTCAAAATGGCGGCAGTAGAACGGTTTCAGCAGCTTGTATAGCTGTTATCTTAAGGATGATGGCTATAAGACTTAAAATGGCGGCAGTAGAACGGTTCCAGCAGCTTGTGTAACTTTTATATAAAGGATGGCCGCTATAAGACTTAAAATGGCGGCAGTAGAACGGTTCCAGCAGCTTCTATAGCTGTTATCTAAAGTATGTCGGCTATAAGACTCAAAATGGCGGCAGTAGAACGGTTTCAGCAGCTTGTATAGCTGTTATCTAAAGGATGATGGCTATAAGACTTAAAATGGCGGCAGTAGAACGGTTCCAGCAGCTTGTATAACTATTATATAAAGGATAGCGGCTATAAGACTCAAAATGGCGGCTGTATTATGGTTCCAGCAGCTTGTGTAACTATAATATAAAGGATGGCGGCTATAAGACTCAAAATGGCGACTATATTATGTTTCCAGCAGCTTGTATAGTTGTTATTTAAAGGATGTCAGCTATAAGACTCAGAATAGCGGCTGTATTATGGTTCTAGCAGCTTGTGTAGCTGTTATATAAAGGATGGCCGCTATAAAATTCAAAATGGCGTCTATATTATGGTTGCAGCAGCTTTTATAGCTGTTATATAAAGGATGTCGGCTATAAGACTCAGAATAGCGGCTGTATTATGGTTCTAGCAGCTTGTGTAGCTGTTATATAAAGGATGGCCGCTATAAGACTTAAAATGGCGGTAGTAGAATGGTTCCAGCAGCTTATATAGCTGTTATATAAAGTATGTCGGCTATAAGACTCAAAATGGCGGCTGTATTATGGTTTCAGCAGCTTGTATAGTTGTTATTTAAAGGATGTCAGCTATACGACTCAGAATAGCGGCTGTATTATGGTTCTTGCAGCTTGTGTAGCTGTTATATAAAGGATGGCCGCTATAAGACTCAAAATGGCGGCTACATTATGGTTGCAGCAGCTTGTATAGCTGTTATATAAAGGATGTCGGCTATAAGACTCAGAATAGTGGCTGTATTATGGTTCTAGCAGCTTGTGAAGCTGTAATATAAAGGATGGCCGCTATAAGACTCAAAATGGCGGCTACATTATGGTTGCAGCAGCTTGTATAGCTGTTATATGAAGGATGTCGGCTATAAGACTCAGAATAGCGGCTGTATTATGGCTCTAGCAGCTTGTGTAGCTGTTATATAAAGGATGGCCGCTATAAGACTCAAAATGGCGTCTATACTATGGTTGCAGCAGCTTTTATAGCTGTTATATAAAGGATGTCGGCTATAAGACTCAGAATAGCGGCTGTATTATGGTTCTAGCAGCTTGTGTAGCTGTTATATAAAGGATGGCCGCTATTAGACTTAAAATGGCGGCAGTAGAACAGTTCCAGCAGCTTCTTTAGTTGTAATATAAAAGATGGCAGATATAGGACTTAAAATGGCGGCAGTAGAACGGTTTCAGCAGCTTGTATAGCTGTTATCTAAAGGATGATGGCTATAAGACTTAAAATGCCGGCAGTAGAACGGTTCCAGCAGCTTGTATAACTATTATATAAAGGATAGCAGCTATAAGACTCTAAATGGCGGCTGTATTATGGTTCTAGCAGCTTGTGTAGCTGTTATATAAAGGATGGCCGCTATAAGACTCAAAATGGCGGCTACATTATGGTTGCAGCAGCTTGTATAGCTGTTATATGAAGGATGTCGGCTATAAGACTCAGAATAGCGGCTGTATTATGGCTCTAGCAGCTTGTGTAGCTGTTATATAAAGGATGGCGGCTATAAGACTCAAAATGGCGTCTATACTATGGTTGCAGCAGCTTTTATAGCTGTTATATAAAGGATGTCGGCTATAAGACTCAGAATAGCGGCTGTATTATGGTTCTAGCAGCTTGTGTAGCTGTTATATAAAGGATGGCCGCTATTAGACTTAAAATGGCGGCAGAAGAACAGTTCCAGCAGCTTCTTTAGCTGTAATATAAAGGATGGCGGCTATAAGACTCAAAATGGCGGCAGTAGAACGGTTTCAGCAGCTTGTATAGCTGTTATCTAAAGGATAGCGGCTATAAGACTCAAAATGGCGACAGTAGAACGGTTTCAGCAGTTTGTATAGCTGTTATCTAAAGGATGGCCGCTATAAGACTTAAAATGGCGGCAGTAAAACCGTTCCAGCAGCTTCTATAGCTGTTTTCTAAAGAATGGCAGATATAGGACTTAAAATGGCGGCAGTAGAACGGTTTCAGCAGCTTGTATAGCTGTTATCTAAAGGATGATGGCTATAAGACTTAAAATGCCGGCAGTAGAACGGTTCCAGCAGCTTGTATAACTATTATATAAAGGATAGCAGCTATAAGACTCAAAATGGCGGCTGTATTATGGTTCTAGCAGCTTGTGTAGCTGTTATATAAAGGATGGCCGCTATAAGACTCAAAATGGCGTCTATATTATGCTTGCAGCAGCTTTTATAGCTGTTATATAAAGGATGTCGGCTATAAGACTCAGAATAGCGTCTGTATTATGGTTCTTGCAGCTTATATAGCTGTTATATAAAGTATGTCGGCTATAAGACTCAAAATGGCGGCTTTATTATGGTTTCAGCACCTTGTATATCTGTTATATAAGGGATGTCGGCTATAAGACTCAGAATAGCGGCTGTATTATGGTTCTAGCAGCTTGTGTAGCTGTTATTAAAAGAATGTCTGCTATTAGGCTTAAAACGGCGACAATGAAATGGTTCCAGCTGCTTCTATAGCTGTTATTTAGAGAACGGCGGCTATAAGACTCAAAATGGCGGCAGTAGAACGGTTTCAGCAGCTTGTATAGTTGTTATCTAAAGGATGGCGGCTATAAGACTTAAAATGGCGGCAGTAGAACGGTTCCAGCAGCTTGTATATCTATTATATAAAGGATGGCGGCTATAAAACTCAAAATGGCGGCTGTATTATGTTTGCAGCGGCTGGTATAATTATTATATAAAGGATGGCGGCTATAAGACTCAAAATGGCGGCTGTATTATGTTTCCAGCAGCTGGTATAATTATTACATAAAGGATATCGGCTACAAGACCCAAAATGACGGCAGTAGAACGGTTCTAAGAGCTTGTATAACTATTATATAAAGGATGGCGGCTATAAGACTCAAAATGGCGCCTGTACTATGTTTCCAGCAGCTTGTATAGCTGTTATTTAAAGAACGGCTGCTAAGAGACTCAAAATGGCGACAATCAAACGGTTCCAGTGGCTTCTATAGCTGTTATTTAAAGAACGGCGGCTATAAGACTCAAAATGGCAGCAGTAGACTGGAGTCAGCAGTTTTTATAGCTGTTGTGTAAAGCATGACGGCTATAAGACTTAAAACTTCGGCTGTAGAATGGTTCCAGCAGCTTCTATAGCTTTTATATAAAAGATGGCGGCTATAAGACTCAAAATGGCGGCTGTATTTTGGGTTCAGCAGTTTGTATAACTATTATATAAAGGATGGCAGCTATAAGACTCAAAATCGCGGTTGTATTATGCTTCCTGCAGCTTCTATATCCGTTATATGAGGTATGGCTACTATAAGACTTAAAATGGCGGCAGTAGAACGGTTCCAGCAGCTTGTATAACTATTATATAAAGGATGGCGGCTATAAGACTCAAAATGGCGGCTGTATTATGGTTCCAGCAGCTTGTATAACTTTTATATAAAGGATGGCGGCTGTAAGACTCAAAATGGCGGCTGTATTATGTTTCCAGCAGCTGGTATAATTATTATATAAAGGATGGCGGGTGCAAGACCCAAAATGGCGCCAGTAGAACGGTTCCAGCAGCTTGTATAACTATTATATAAAGGATGGCGGCTATAAGACTCAAAATGGCGGCTGTATTATGGTTCCAGCAGCTTGTATAACTATTATATAAAGGATGGCGGCTATAAGACTCAAAATGGCGGCTATATTATGGTTTCAGCAGCTTGTATAAATATTATATAAAGGATGGCGGCTATAAGACTCAAAATGGCGGCTGTATTATGTTTCCAGCAGCTGGTATAATTATTATATAAAGGATATCGGCTACAAGACCCAAAATGACGGCAGTAGAACGGTCTCAAGAGCTTGTATAACTATTATATAAAGGATGGCGGCTATAAGACTCAAAATGGCGGCTGTATTATGTTTCCAGCAGCTGGTATAATTATTATATAAAGGATATCGGCTACAAGACCCAAAATGATGGCAGTAGAACGGTTCCAAGAGCTTGTATAACTATAATATAAAGGATGGCGGCTATAAGACTCAAAATGGCGGCTGTATTATGGTTCCAGCAGCTTGTATAACTATTATATAAAGGATGGCGGCTATAAGACTCAAAATGGCGCCTGTACTATGTTTCCAGCAGCTTGTATAGCTGTTATTTAAAGAATGGGTGCTATGAGACTCAATATTGCGACAATGAAACGGTTCCAGCTGCTTCTATAGCTGTTATTTAGAGAACGGCGGCTGTAAGACTCAAAATGGCGGCAGTAGAACGGTTTCAGCAGTTTGTATAGCTGTTATCTAAAGGATGGCCGCTATAAGACTTAAAATGGCGGCAGTAAAACCGTTCCAGCAGCTTCTATAGCTGTAATCTAAAGGATGTCGGCTATAAGACTCAAAATGGCAGCAGTAGAACGGTTTCAGCAGTTTGTATAGCTGTTATCTAAAGGATGGCCGCTATAAGACTTAAAATGGCGGCAGTAAAACCGTTCCAGCAGCTTCTATAGCTGTAATCTAAAGGATGTCGGCTATAAGACTCAAAATGGCAGCAGTAGAACGGATTCAGCAGTTTTTATAGCTGTTATGTAAAGGATGGCGGCTATAAGACTTAAAACTTCAGCTGTAGAATGGTTCCAGCAGCTTCTATAGCTTTTATATAAAAGTTGGCGGCTATAAGACTCAAATTGACGGCTGTATTTTGGTTCCAGCAGTTATTATATAAAGGATGGCAGCTATAAAACTCAAAATCGCGGTTGTATTATGCTTCCTGCAGCTTCTATATCCGTTATATGAGGTAGGGCTACTATAAGACTTCAAATGGTGGCAGTAGAACGGTTCCAGCAGCTTGTATAACTATTATATAAAGGATGGCGGCTATAAGACTCAAAATGGCAGCTGTACTATGGTTCCAGCAGCTTGTATAACTATTATATAAAGGATGGCGGCTATAAGACTCAAAATGGCGGCTGTATTATGTTTCCAGCAGCTGGTATAATTATTATATAAAGGATATCGGCTACAAGACCCAAAATGACGGCAGTAGAACGGTTCCAAGAGCTTGTATAACTATTATATAAAGGATGGCGGCTATAAGACTCAAAATGGCGCCTGTACTATGTTTCCAGCAGCTTGTATAGCTGTTATTTAAAGAATGGCTGCTAAGAGACTCAAAATGGCGACAATCAAACGGTTCCAGTGGCTTCTACAGCTGTTATTTAAAGAACGGCGGCTATAAGACTCAAAATGGCAGCAGAAGAACGGATTCAGCAGTTTTTATAGCTGTTGTGTAAAGCATGACGTCTATAAGACTTATAACTTCGGCTGTAGAATGGTTCCAGCAGCTTCTTTAGCTTTTATATAAAAGATGGCGGCTATAAGGCTCAAAATGGCGGCTGTATTTTGGTTCCAGCAGTTTGTATAACTATTATATAAAGGATGGCAGCTTTAAGGCTCAAAATCGCGGTTGTATTATGCTTCCTGCAGCTTCTATATCCGTTATATGAGGTATGGCTACTATAAGACTTAAAATGGCGGCAGTAGAACGGTTCCAGCAGCTTGTATAACTATTATATAAAGGATGGCGGCTATAAGACTCAAAGTGGCGGCTGTATTATGGTTCCAGCAGCTTGTATAACTTTTATATAAAGGATGGCGGATGTAAGACTCAAAATGGCGGCTGTATTATGTTTCCAGCAGCTGGTATAATTATTATATAAAGGATGGCGGCTGCAAGACCCAAAATGGCGGCAGTAGAACGGTTCCAGCAGCTTCTATAGCTGTTATCTAAAGGATGGCGGCTATAAGACACAAAATGGCGGCTGTACTACGTTTCCAGCAGCTTGTACAGCTGTTATTAAAAGAATGTCTGCTATAAGACTTAAATTGGCGACAATGAAACGGTTCCAGCTGCTTCTATAGCTGTTAATTAAAGAACGGCGGCTATAAGACTCCAAATGGCGGCAGTAGAACGGTTCCAGCAGCTTGTATAACAATTATATAAAGGATGGCGGCTATAAGACTCAAAATGGCGCTGTATTATGTTTGCACCACCTGGTATAATTATTATATAAAGGATGGCGGCTATAAAACTCCAAATGGCGGTTGTATTATACTTCCTGCAGCTTCTATATCGGTTATATGAGGCATGGCGGCTATAAGACTTCAAATGTCGGCTGTAGAATGGGTTCATCAGCTTATATAGCTGTTGTATAAAGTAAGTCGGCTATAAGACTCAAAATGGCGGCTGTATTATGGTTTCGGCTGTATTTTGGTTCCAGCAGTTTGTATAACTATTATATAAAGGATGGCAGCTATAAGACTCAAAATCGCGGTTGTATTATGCTTCCTGCAGCTTCTATATCCGTTATATGAGGTATGGCTACTATAAGACTTCAAATGGCGGCTGTAGAATGGTTCCAGCAGCTTATATAGCTGTTATATAAAGTATGTCGGCTATAAGACTCAAAATGGCGGCTGTATTATGGT
Source organism: Drosophila paulistorum (assembly GCA_018152135.1). Classification (NCBI taxonomy): domain Eukaryota; kingdom Metazoa; phylum Arthropoda; class Insecta; order Diptera; family Drosophilidae; genus Drosophila; species Drosophila paulistorum. The sequence continues at coordinate 499,464 of JAECXG010000481.1, read as the reverse complement.
TTCAGCAGCTTTAATAGCTGTTATATAAAGGCTGTCGGCTATAAGACTCAAAATGACGGCTATATTATGGTTGCAGCAGCTTGTATAGCTGTTATATAAAGGAATGTTGTCTATAAGACTCAGAGTAGCGGCTGTATTATGGTTCTAGCAGCTTGTGTAGCTGTTATATAAAGAATGGCCGCTATAAGACTTAAAATGGCGGCAGTAGAACGGTTCCAGCAGATTCTATATCTGTTATCTAAAGGATGGCGACTCTAAGACTCAAAATGGCGGCAGTAGAACGGTATAGAAGCTTGTATAGCTGTTATCTAAAGGAAGTCGGCTATAAGACTCAGAATAGCGGCTGAATTATAGTTCTAGCAGCTTGTGTAGCTGTTATCTGAAGGATGTCGGCTATAAGACTTAAAATGTTATTTAAAGGATGTCGGCTATAAGACTCAGAATAGCGGCTGTATTATAGTTCTAGCAGCTTCTATAGCTGTTATCTAAAGAATGGCAGCTATAAGACCCAAAATGGCGGCAGTAGAACGGTTTCAGCAGCTTGTTTAGTTGTATCTAAAGGATGTCGGCTATAAGACTCAAAATGGCGGCAGTAGAACGGTTTCAGCAGCTTGTATATTTGTATCTAAAGGATGACGGCTATAAGACTTAAAATGGCGGCAGTAGAACGGTTTCAGCAGCTTGTGTAGCTGTTACTTAGGATGTCGGCTATAAGACTTAAAATGGCGGCTATATTATGGTTCCAGCAGCTTGTATAGCTGTTATATAATGGATGTCGGCTATAAGACTAAGAATAGCGGCTGTATTATGGTTCTAGCAGCTTGTGTAGCTGTTATATAAAGGATTGCGCCTATAAGACTTAAAATGGCGGCAGTAGAACGGTTTCAGCAGCTTATATAGCTGTTATCTAAAGGATGGCGGCTATAAGACTCAAAATGACGGCTATATTATGGTTTCAGTAGCTTGTGTAGCTCTTATATATAGGATGGCCGCTATAAGACTTAAACTAGCGGCAGTAGAACGGTTTCAACAGCTTCTATAGCTGTAACATAAAGGATGGCGGCTATAAGATTCAAAATGGCGGCAGTAGAACGGTTTCAGCAGCTTGTATAGCTGTTATATAAAGGATGGCCGCTTATATAGAAGATGGCGGCTATAAGGCTCAAAATGGCGGCTGTATTTTGGTTCCAGCAGTTTGTATAACTATTATATAAAGGATGGCAGCTTTAAGACTCAAAATCGCGGTTGTATTATGCTTCCTGCAGCTTCTATATCCGTTATATGAGGTATGGCTACTATAAGACTTAAAATGGCGGCAGTAGAACGGTTCCAGCAGCTTGTATAACTATTATATAAAGGATGGCGGCTATAAGACTCAAAGTGGCGGCTGTATTATGGTTCCAGCAGCTTGTATAACTTTTATATAAAGGATGGCGGATGTAAGACTCAAAATGGCGGCTGTATTATGTTTCCAGCAGCTGGTATAATTATTATATAAAGGATGGCGGCTGCAAGACCCAAAATGGCGGCAGTAGAACGGTTCCAGCAGCTTCTATAGCTGTTATCTAAAGGATGGCGGCTATAAGACACAAAATGGCGGCTGTACTACGTTTCCAGCAGCTTGTACAGCTGTTATTAAAAGAATGTCTGCTATAAGACTTAAATTGGCGACAATGAAACGGTTCCAGCTGCTTCTATAGCTGTTAATTAAAGAACGGCGGCTATAAGACTCCAAATGGCGGCAGTAGAACGGTTCCAGCAGCTTGTATAACAATTATATAAAGGATGGCGGCTATAAGACTCAAAATGGCGCTGTATTATGTTTGCACCACCTGGTATAATTATTATATAAAGGATGGCGGCTATAAAACTCCAAATGGCGGTTGTATTATACTTCCTGCAGCTTCTATATCGGTTATATGAGGCATGGCGGCTATAAGACTTCAAATGTCGGCTGTAGAATGGGTTCATCAGCTTATATAGCTGTTGTATAAAGTAAGTCGGCTATAAGACTCAAAATGGCGGCTGTATTATGGTTTCGGCTGTATTTTGGTTCCAGCAGTTTGTATAACTATTATATAAAGGATGGCAGCTATAAGACTCAAAATCGCGGTTGTATTATGCTTCCTGCAGCTTCTATATCCGTTATATGAGGTATGGCTACTATAAGACTTCAAATGGCGGCTGTAGAATGGTTCCAGCAGCTTATATAGCTGTTATATAAAGTATGTCGGCTATAAGACTCAAAATGGCGGCTGTATTATGTTTTCAGCAGCTTTAATAGCTGTTATATAAAGGTGTCGGCTATAAGACTCAAAATGACGGCTATATTATGGTTGCAGCAGCTTGTATAGCTGTTATATAAAGGAATGTTGTCTATAAGACTCAGAGTAGCGGCTGTATTATGGTTCTAGCAGCTTGTGTAGCTGTTATATAAAGAATGGCCGCTATAAGACTTAAAATGGCGGCAGTAGAACGGTTCCAGCAGATTCTATATCTGTTATCTAAAGGATGGCGACTATAAGACTCAAAATAGCGGCAGTAGAACGGTATAGAAGCTTGTATAGCTGTTATCTAAAGGAAGTCGGCTATAAGACTCAGAATAGCGGCTGAATTATAGTTCTAGCAGCTTGTGTAGCTGTTATCTGAAGGATGTCGGCTATAAGACTTAAAATGTTATTTAAAGGATGTCGGCTATAAGACTCAGAATAGCGGCTGTATTATAGTTCTAGCAGCTTCTATAGCTGTTATCTAAAGAATGACAGCTATAAGACCCAAAATGGCGGCAGTAGAACGGTTTCAGCAGCTTGTTTAGTTGTATCTAAAGGATGTCGGCTATAAGACTCAAAATGGCGGCAGTAGAACGGTTTCAGCAGCTTGTATATTTGTATCTAAAGGATGACGGCTATAAGACTTAAAATGGCGGCAGTAGAACGGTTTCAGCAGCTTGTGTAGCTGTTACTTAGGATGTCGGCTATAAGACTTAAAATGGCGGCTATATTATGGTTCCAGCAGCTTGTATAGCTGTTATATAATGGATGTCGGCTATAAGACTAAGAATAGCGGCTGTATTATGGTTCTAGCAGCTTGTGTAGCTGTTATATAAAGGATTGCGCCTATAAGACTTAAAATGGCGGCAGTAGAACGGTTTCAGCAGCTTATATAGCTGTTATCTAAAGGATGGCGGCTATAAGACTCAAAATGACGGCTATATTATGGTTTCAGTAGCTTGTGTAGCTCTTATATATAGGATGGCCGCTATAAGACTTAAACTAGCGGCAGTAGAACGGTTTCAACAGCTTCTATAGCTGTAACATAAAGGATGGCGGCTATAAGATTCAAAATGGCGGCAGTAGAACGGTTTCAGCAGCTTGTATAGCTGTTATATAAAGGATGGCCGCTATAAGACTTAAAATGGCGGCAGTAGAACGGTTCCAGCAGCTTCTATAGCTGTAATATAAAGGATGGCGGCTATAAGACTCAAAATGGCGGCAGTAGAACGGATTCAGCAGCTTGTATAGCTGTTATCTAAAGGATGGCCGCTATTAGACTTAAAATGGCGACAGTAGAACGGATCCAGCAGCTTCTACAGCTGTTATCTAAAGGATGGCGGCTATAAGACTTAAAATGGCGGCAGTAGAACGGTTCCAGCAGCTTGTAACTATTATATAAAGGATGGCGGCTATAAGACTCAAAATGGCGGCTGTACTATGTATCCAGCAGCTTGTATAGCTGTTATTTAAAGAATGGCTGCTATGAGACTCAAAATGGCAGCAGTAGAACGGATTCAGCAGTTTGTATAGCTGTTATGTAAAGGATGGCTATAAGACTTAAAACTTCGGCTGTAGAATGGTTCCAGCAGCTTCTATAGCTTTTATATAAAAGATGGCGGCTTTAAGACTCAAAATGGCAGCGGTATTCTGGTTCCAGCAGTTTGTATAACTATTATAGCGGCTGTATTATGGTTCTAGCAGCTTGTGTAGCTGTTATATAAAGGATGGCGGCTATAAGACTTAAAATGGCGGCAGTAGAACGGTTTCAGCAGCTTGTATAGCTGTTATCCAAAGGATGGCGGCTATAAGACTCAAAATGGCTCTTTCTGGCTCTTCTACTTCCGTAATGTTGCGTTTAGCATACTGAAAATTGGCTGAAGTTTTATTCGCTCTCTTAGAGACTACATCACCTAATAAATTTTCTCGCATTTGCACTAGCTTTCGAAGATGAGGTATAGAGAGAATAGGTATATACAACAATTCATGACGAATGTCTGGCAATAAATTCCGTGTGAGCAACTGAATAAGTTGTTCTTCGTCTATGCTTTTTTTTTAAGATTAGGCGTTGGGTCCGACTGGTCTCAGTCTTTCGATTGAGGCCGCTTTATTTTTTGCCCTTTCACCTACAAGGGTATATAGCAAAAATTTAAAAACAAGGGCCATTACAGCAGCAGGGGGGGGTCACTAAAATTAATTATAAACTAACTTATTAACTAAAAGGAAAAAGATTAGGTATAACATTAGATTTTAACATTTATATATAGGGCTAGCATCTTAGTTTTTTTTTTTTTTTTATAGCGTTAGGATAGTAGATATATAGTTATAAGATTTAGTTTAATATATACACGATATATATCGTGATGTTAGTTTTTAGTGCAAAGGGCGCTAATATAATAGAGGGAAGAATAATTGGTTGGCGTTGGCGCATCATTTGCGAGCAAGGCTGCCAGAGTGGCGGGAAGTTGGCTTTATAGCTAGAAGTTTTATAGCAATTAGCTAGAGTCGTTAGGCATCATTTGAGAGCAAGGCGAGAAGTTAGCTTTATAAGGCTGAGTTTTAGAGTTTTTGGCTTTAACTTAGCCAGAATTGGCTGGCATATCGATAATGCTCTGAAATGATGATGACATATTTTGCATTTTAATTGATGTTGCTGCCAGACAATGATTACTAGCAGGTGAGTATTTGTTGATTAATTTGTTTTTTTTTTTTGTTTTCAGGTACTGGTGATGTGACTTTGGCAGTTTTTGGTGGCCGCAGGTTGATTTTTGGTAAGTATGATTGATTTTTTGTTTTGTCAATAATTATAGTTGTATTAATTTTAGTTGTTTCTCCGTTTTCAGGTACGTCAGGTGTAAGGATGGGGGTTGCTGCTGTAGGCGAATAATTTACAGGTGAGTATTTTGTAGATTTGGTAATTTTTTGTGACAATTTTTGCTTTCTTTCAGGTGCAGCTGCATTTTTTGGGCCCAAAGGGGCGGTTGTCAGGCGAGATTCAGCACCAGAAAGTGCAGGAGGGGCTGCAATAGATGCTGCTAGAGACTGCAGCTGGCTTTCAGATAAGTTTATGGTTTTTTTAGCGGACGTTGACGATACTATGCGCAGTACGTTCAAGTGGCCCCTACGACACCAGGACAAAGCCTGTTACGCGCGAGCCCAAGCAGATGACTGCCCACCTCCCACCCGACCGACCGAGGAGTGCAGCCGTATAACGCACGGCACGAATAGTGTGGACAAATACACAATAGAAAAAACTGACAAACAAATAACTAAATAATACTATAGCTATCTATTAACTAAATGGGATACGATAGAAGTTTTAATCATGTTAATAGAAAACTCTGAACCGAGTACAGGTAATAGAAGGTTGTAATCAGAGCAGAGGACCCTAAAAGGTTCATGCAGGGCATAGTTACTCCGTCTACATGGTACCGACAGATTTACCTGAGCTAATAACTCAGGCGAGTCGATATCACCAATTAGGAGCTTGTGCATAAAAATAACACCAAGCATAATTCTACGGTTAGTTAGGGAAGGAAGGTTAATCAAGAGAAGTCTGCTAGAATACGAAGGCAAATTGACATTGCGATCCCAGCTTAAGCCACGAAGAGCAAATAGCAAGAACTGCTTTTGAACGGATTCAAGTCGAATCTGGTGCGACCAAATGCAAGATCCATACTCTAAAATAGGACGGACAAGCGAAGTAAAAAGAACTTTAGTTGTATAGGGGTCATCAAATTCTTTTGACCATCTTTTAATGAAACCCAGGACACTCATGGCCTTTGCGACCGTGGTGGAAATATTTGTGTTAAAATTTAACTTATGGTCCATAAGTACGCCCAAATCATTCATATTATTAAGGACTGTTGTTTAGAAAATAAGTGACCAGTTGAGGAGAGTTACGAAAAAAAGTCATTACCTTACATTTGGTAGTGTTAAGATTTAGTAAATTAAACTGACACCAGGATTGAAAGTTTTTAAGATCAGCTTGTAGCCGACTAAATGAATCTATATCTTTATAAGTAAGACAAAGCTTGACATCGTCAGCATACATAAGCACACATAAGCGAATGAACAATGACTGAGGTAAGATCGTTAATGAACAGTGTGAAAAGCAGAGGGCCAAGATGACTACCTTGAGGTACACCAGAAGTCACAGGAATGGAATCTGAAAAAGAAGATTTAAAAAGTACCTTCTGTTTTCTATTTGTTAAATATTCTCGAACCCAAGAAAGGAAAAGGGGTGGAAACCCAATGTCGCTCAGCTTAGAAAGTAATAGGGTATGATTAACGGAATCAAAGGCTTTGCTGAAGTCAGTGTATATGACATCAGTTTGTTTACCATTTTTGAACCCCTTGATAATTATTGATGTAAATTCTAAAAGGTTAGTGGTTGTAGATCTACGTTTCACAAACCCATGTTGGGATGGCGAAAAAATAGAGCTGCAAAAATGTTGCAATTGAGAAGTTATAATTTTCTCAAAAGCTTTCGGAATAGCGGACAATTTTGAGATACCCCTATAGTTAGAGGCTTCGGACTTTTTGCCATTTTTATGCAGAGGAATGATATACGACTCCTTCCAAATAGATGGAAAAGAGGAAAATTCGACAGACAGTAGAAACAATTTTAAAATGGGTTTACAAAATGCGTTTGCACAGAACCTGAGTACACATCCAGGAAGACCATCTGGCCCCGGAGAATAAACAGGTTTAACTAATTTAAGTTCGCTAAGAATAGAACTTTCATCAAACACTGGATTGAAAATGCAATTAGCCTTTTCTAAATGATAAGGATATGGACTTGCTCGGTATTCCGTTGAGGAATAAGTTGTTTTGAAAAAACTCGCAAACATATCGGCAATTGCCTGATCAGTGCTCGCTTTTTTATTTTGAAAAGACAAAAAGATGGGTGCACAGAGGTCTTACGTTTAGAATTGACAAAATTATAAAATTGTTTAGGGTCAGAAGAAAACTGAAGCTTACACCGCTGAAGATAATTCTTATAGCATTGTGTATTAAGCATCATGAACTTTGAACGAGCGACTGTATAAAGAGCATAATCTGATGAACGACGTGTTTTTTGAAACTTCTTATAATATCGTGTCTTCACATTTTTCAAATTGGATAACTCACTAGAGAACCAGGGAGGTTTGTTAAGCCGCTCCTGCCTACCAAGAGGCACACAAATATCAAAGAGTGAATTCAGAGTATCATAAAAGAAGCGAATAGCTGAGTTCATATCTCTACAATTGTACAGATAAGACCAATCGGTAGTAGTAATGTTTTCATTAAGGCTGACAAAGTCAGTCTTACGAAAGCACCTAGTTAGAGGTAACTGATTTGAACCAAGTAATGGTGAAAGCAAGGGCAGATCAATTTTTAAATTTAATGTAGGATGAAATTTGTCTTCTGGAAGAACAAATGGTTCGATCCTAGAAACCTCACAATAAGAAGAATCCAATACAAAAACAAGATCTAACGATTTTCCATTAGAATTTAAGACAGGATTGACTTGGGATAAAGATAAGCCTAGAAGGCCATCAATAAAGTCATGTGACAAAGAGGGCAGCAACATGGTAGATTCATCTGTTAGTGACCATGCTAAAGCGGGTAAATTAAAATCACCTACAACTATGAGCATGTCTTGACTGGAAACTAAAGAGGAGACAAACTGAATTGCCTCTAAATGATTTAAATATACCACCATGTCTGACAATGGTGGAATATAGGAACAAGTAATGAAAGCATTAAAAGATTTAAAATTTACTTTAACACCGACAAACTCAATCTCCTGTGTACTAGAAAATTGAATCATTTCAGATGATAAAGCAGCATCAACAGCTATCAGAACGCCACCACCTATGCGAGAAATCCGGTCACGTCTGTATATGGAAAAGTTTGTGGAAAACACCGATGCATCAGCAATATCAGGTTTTAGCCACGTCTCTGTAAAAGCTAGAATGTTATGCTCAAAAGAAAGACTATCTACATAGAGATTAGGAAGTTTGGATTTCAGTCCTCTAACGTTCTGGTAACCCAGGTTAAGGGACGAAGCTAGTTTTTTGACACACCAGCAGATGCTGATGTGGCAGGAATAGTATTAGTTGTTGTTGTTGGCAAGCGAATCGGTTGCCGATTTTTCTTTTTTACAGTATATTCCTTAACTATTATATGTTTCGGCCAAAAATCTTCTCGACATATAGTGTCAAAGATATTAGCAGAAACACTAATTTTAAAGGACGAAATGTCCCGAGAATAAGAAAATTTAAACTTCTCCACCGCAATATTCGAGACGTTAACTTTCTTCCGAATATAAGCTATTACATCATCAGATGTGACAACATGGTCTAGCCTAGAAACAAATATATGTTTCTTTGGTGGTATGCCAACGAGAGGCCGCGGTCCCGAAGCGTCAGCCGTAGCAGTAACGATGGAAGAGTCACACACTGCAGCAGTCAACTTGTTTACGGGGCCCTCGATACTTTTAGAACTATCGGCAATTTCCATTAGAATGGGTAATTGCCCGGACACATCGGACACTACAATAGGCATCGATTTTAAGAGATCATTCCCAGGTGATACCGGTAATTCCTTACTAATAGCATTCACAACCGGGCTCTTTAACGATATCAACTGCTGTACATTAGGTGTGGACGGTGCATGAGACCGGTCGGGGACGATAAGAGACGCTGGCGGATCTACTGATACTGAAACACCCCAAGGACTGGTCCTTTTACGTTTCGGAGACTCATTCATAAGCGATAAACTCCTGAACTGAGTCTCCACCGCAGTAAACTCCGCTTGGAGTTTATTAAAACCTGCCCTTAAAGTGTCAAAACTATCTCTAGTCCGCCTCATGAAAGAGCGCATCTCATTCTCGACCTCCCGGCAAGCATCACATCCATATTTTACGCCACCGCCTTTAGCAATAGACTCCTTAATTCTGCCTGTGTAACCTGCACACTTAACGTGAACCGCATTGTCACACAGCCAACAAAGAATATAATCATGGGAGTCAACCGCATTAGTGGCATTTATGCAATTATTTTTTGAGCAGACAACCATTTTATCAAAAATTAATTAATTTAATTAAAAAAGGAAATACAAAAAAATAAAAATTCTAAAGGTTAAAAATCTGTGTATAAGAATATACTGACCAGTTCTGACACAAGGGTTAATGTGCAGAGTAAGCCTTCACAACTAAAGGAAAATACACAAAAACAAAAACACGTATCACCGAGTCGCGGGTAGGCAAAAGACGAGAGCGCAAATCAAACAAGAATAGGAAAGAGCGGGAGAGCGCTTCAAATTGAACACATGCAACAACAATTTGTACGCAAGAGCGCGATAGTTAGTTACAACGGTAAAGACACAAAAGCAAAAGAGATTAGCAAAACAACAACACCGCTAATGCAAGTAATTGTTGTAAGTTAAATTTATGTACATATATTGAAACAAAAAGCACAAAAGCGACAGAAAGAAATCACGGAATGAAAATGCAATTCGAATGTTAAAATTAAACCGATAATGAGTTTAAAAGTTAAAGAAAAGTTATTAATCACGAGAAACAAATAAAATTTGATAAGCGCAAAAAAAACACGTCCGTCGTCTGCAACGAGTGAAAGTATTGATTTAGAGCGATTCTTTGTTGATATTTTTTTATTTTCAGGTGTAGCCGCTGCTTGAGGACCAGGAGGACCAGATGCTGCTGCTGCTGATGACTGTAGACGATTAACAGGTAAGTTTGTGTGATTTTTGGGTGATTTTTCTAACGATTTGAGTTTTTTTCCAGGAGCAGGCGCTTGCAGAGGACGAGATGGACCAGTTGAATGGCCAGAAGCTGCAAGAGGATTCGCAGACGATGCTGCTGCTGGCTGACGTAGATTTTTAGGTGAGTTTTTGTGTTTTTTCGGTGATTTAGATAATGATTTTATTTTATTTTCAGATGGACGAGCTGCAGACGGACTAGCTTGGCGAGATGCTGGATGACGCTGATGAGACGATGAATACGACGCTGGACAGTTGCAGTTGCCACACTTTGGAGATTGGCCATCAGGAGAGGGGCATTTGTCGGTTTTGTGCTGACCAGCACAGACGGAGCAGAGCGGAGGAAGGCAGCAGTACCTGGCCGTATGGCCAAAGAGAAGGCAATTTTTGCACTGAGGGATCACCTTTCGGCCCCTTTGCCTTTCGACGCGTACCTCCTGGCTGACCAGGACCTTAATTTTAAGCATTTCATCATGTTTATTGTCATTTTGCTTGTTAATTTCAATTAAAAAGACATTCATTGGCCTCTTAGTTCTGTAATTTGTTAGTCTTTTTATGTATTTTGTCTCAAATCCTAGCTTTTTCAGGTCACAGCGGATAGCTTCGCATTCAGTGGAGTGGTGCAGATTCATGATGGCGAATCTAGCACCTCGTTCCCATCTGGGCTGGTGATTGAAAAAGGCATATTTGTTTGCCTCTAGGGTAGATTTTATTTTTATATAAGTGTTGTAACAATCCTTTCTCGTCCCTTGGGATATCTATGCTATCTCTTGGGCTAGGTTCGGCACAGCAAAATTTATTTTGTGCCCCGGTGAAATTAGAACAGGTTTGTTTATTGATTTGTTTTGGTGGTATGTTTATTTGCGATTGTTTATGGGCTTGGTTGGATATGACAAGTTTCTCTACGGTAGTTCTGGACTTGGACAGCGTTGGTGAGTCACTTCGAATCCCTCGTCGTCCCTTCTTGCCTTCCTTTTGCTCCTGTAGCCGTTGCTGGTTGTTGTCTCGGCCTGTATCGTGTGCTTGGTTTGTGCTCCACACCTCTGCACCCCTTTCGCTATGCTTGTTGAGATGGCTTTTGCTTTATGGCTTTGGGACGAATCCCGTAGCTATTATCACGAAGCAGGATGTTCCTCAGCAATTGGTAATCGTCAGGATATATAGATCCTGGAATTTCGGCAGTAGGATATATCCTCGTGCCTACCACTGACTTTGGATACTCCTGGAAATGCTTGGCTTTTCTCCAATTCACTCTAGCTTGGGTACGGTGTTTGTTATCCTTATTTAAGGACTTGTTGCTATTGGATGAACTGTACAGGTTACTCGTAAGGCCTGTATAGTTCCTAGTTTTTCTGCTGCTCCTTGTGTTTCCTTGATAAGTTCTTAAGGTTACTCGTAAGGCCTTAATTACTTGTTACTTGATCACGACTTGATGCCTTGATGATTACTCTGATTTGTGCCGCCTTTATATAGGCAGCTCCTCTGGCCTCAGGCACTGGCTGGTGTAATACTAATTGTATTAATTTAAACTATTGTTTAATAATAATTAGCCTGATTAATTTAATATACAACATCGTTTAATTTCCCATGCAATGCACTTTCATACGCATATCGTATCTATTAGATAGAGGGCTTCCCCATTGTTCATCCCTCCCCCTTCGGTTCGCATATTCCCCTATCCAATCCACAAACCATTATCGTTTCATACAATGCATGCATGCCCCGACCCGTCTCACGGGCTTGCTTGGCCCTCACTTTTATTCTGTTTCGCTCACAAGATTTTTGGATGCTCGCAATCTAACTGCTTTCGTTCTCATGAGCGTGACGTAGGCAGAGAGCACCCTATTGGCCACCGGTATTCTCCCTTGCTGTCACTCACGCATAGTGTACGTGTGACGTGCGTGTATGCTTATTCAGAGTATACTCATAAGCCCAGTATGCTAATGCATGCATCTCTATATTTTCCTCTCTGTGCTCTTGATTTATCTAATGAGGCCAATGCCCCCTTTTTGCATGCAATTATGCCCTCAAGCCTGGTTTCATTTACTCTTATACAGTCGATATTATGCATTATGCCTCCCACGCATCTTCCCGCTTGTACGAAATTGCCAGCGGTTGCATGTGGCTCGATCGGTCATGTTTGATCGTAAATCATGGGATCGAGCCATGTTGGACTTGGTTGCCAATCGCATGTGTGTGCATATCGGTTTCTTTGCATTATGCATGCGGTTCGATCGGTCATGCTTGATCGTAAGTCATGGGTTCGAGTTGGTTCGATCGAGCCATGTTGGCCTTGTTGCCCATCGCATGTGTGTGCATATCGGTTTTTGCATTATGCTTCCCACGCATCTTCCCGCTTGTACGAAATCGCCAGCGGTTGCGTGTGGTTCGACTGGCCCAGTTTGATCGTAGACCACTTATATTTAATCGGTTCGATCCATCAGCAGCAAGTTCGATCGTATATCGTACGTTTGGTTTGTGTCTCGGCTGTATCTTGTATCTGGTGCATCCTTTGCACCGTTTGGTTGTCTTGCTGCTGGCTTGTTGTGTGGGATATTATAGTTAATTATAATGTTCCTCACACTCCCCCCCTTCTTCGGGAGGGATTTGCCCTCCCCTGCCCCTTGTACCTTGTGTTTGTTTTCTGTATGTGTATTTCTTTCATTTCCGTATTTGTGCATTTTTTTTTCATGCATTACCTTTGTTCCTTTTTTTTCATAGTTTTGGCATGTGTTTTACTTGTTTTTGTTTTTGGGACTCAGCTCGCATCTTTTATTGGCCATTTGGCATCTTCTATTGTTGGCGATTACTGAGTATCTTTTCGTTAATGTTGGCGGATTAAAGCATCTTTTCATTGTTTTTTTTTTTTTTTTTTTTTTTTTGGCCCGTTCTGCATCTTTTCTTACTTACTAGTATTACTCTAGCTTATTTCTAATTTTTGGTTTATTTTTACTGCCTCTCCCTAAACACCCTAATCACCCCCTGTGCAATTCTAATTCTATACCTAATTCTACCCGCCCACGCTATTCTTACTACTCTTGGCCCCTCATGTTGCGCCATTTGCCCCACTATTTCCGACACCATCTCCGGCCATTCACTCTCCTCCACTGCCTCATATCTTTCATGCCCGTATGGCACTGGGCATGAGGATTGCCTGGCCAATATGGGCCGAGCACTGTCGTTGTGCCCCGTGGGTGCAGACATTTGTCTACTTAATGCCGGTCTTGGCCACACCCACGGGAACTCTTGGCATTCGAGCTGCAGTTGTTGATGTTGCTGATGCTGCTGTTGCTGAGAATGCTGTTGCTGTTGTTGCTGTTGCTGCAATTGTTGCTGCTGTCGCTGCCGTTGTTGCAGTTGTTGCTCTGCGACGCGGTTTGTGACTTTGCTATAATTTGTTTCTGATACGATGTGCTTTGAGATTTTCAGCTCTATGTCATGTTTTTGAGTTCTCTATCCAGCCGGCCGGTCTGTGCAAATTTCTCGACGCCATGTCATTAGAGTCGTCCATACTCATTGCTCATCAATTTTCATGCCATCCTCTTTCTCGCATATTTTTTGCTTCAATTGGCTGATATGTGCTTATCTGCTTTTTTTTGTTTCTTTGTGCCGTAATTTGCATATGACCGGAGATGCAAAACCTATCACTTCATACGGGCCTCCAAACTTTGGTGCCAGCTTTGCTGCGAATCCTTCTGCAGCATTTGAAAGGTGGTGTTCTTTTGCCCATACTGTTGCTCCAATTACTGGTCTCCATTCTCTTCGTCTTAGATTGTAATGCCGAGCCTGATCCAGTGCAGCCGTTTCCAGATTTCGCCGTATTAGTTCGAACAGCTCTTGCATTTGTTTTACCTTCGCTTCTGGTGATATCATTTGCTTCCCTGTGCCTATCGTGACATTATCGTATAGTGCACCCGGCATTCTTGGTTCACGCCCCTGTATTATATACGCTGGCGTAAATCCTGTTGCCTCTGATTGGCTTGTATTTACCGCTAGTGTTATTTCTGGCCAACTTTCATCCCAGTTGCGTTGATTTTCCCCCGTAAACTGAGCAATCATTGTTTTTACTGTTCTATTTGCTCTCTCGGTTGGATTTTCTTGTGGTGTGTACGGTGCTGTCAGTTGGTGTTGGCATCCCCATTCCTCTAGCATTTTTTTGAATATTCTGCTAGTGAATTGAACTCCATTGTCCGTTATCACCACTTTCGGAGCTCCGAATCTAGATAGTATCCTCTCTCGAAAGGCCTTAACTAGATTCTCTGCAGTTGCCTTCCGCATCGGTATCAGTTCTGTCCATTTCGAAAACCTGTCAATGATTACTAGTAGCATCGAATTTCCGTGTTTCGATCTTGGCAATGGTCCCACAAAATCAGCGCATACTGTGGCCCATGGTTCTTCCGGTATTTGTGTTAGCATCTTTCCCGCTGCCTGCTGTTGGCTGGGTTTGTATTGTTGGCATATCGTACACTTTCCTACAAATGTCCTGATATCTCGTTGCATTCCTGGCCAGTAATATCTTGCTGCGGTCCTGGCAGTAGTTCGCCTGTATGCCCTGCTGTTGTTGCAGTGTGGTTTTCGGCCATTACTTGATTACGTAGGGTTTTTGGCACACATAGTTTCCATGATAACACTTCTTCTTGGCGTTCTCTGTGCGGAATGTTCCTGTATACCTGGCTATTTTCTATAATGTAATCCGGATATTTCTGTGGTTGTTGTTTTATTTTTCCCATTATGTCTTGAATCCACCCACACTCTTTGTTTGCTTGTCTTAATCTGGCACCATTGTCTACTATTCTTTTGCACCCTTCCATTGGTTGTCTTGACAAAGCATCGGCGACAATGTTTAATTTGCCTTTTTGATATGCTATTTCTAAATCGTATTGTTGCAGTTCCAGTGCCCATCGGGCTATACGGCCCGTAGGGCTTTCTATGCTATTCAACCACTTCAACGCCATGTGGTCTGTTACCACTTTAAATCGGTATCCTTCAAGGTATGGTTTTAGTTTGCGTATTGCCCTATCGCTAGACATTCTTTTTCTGTTGCCGAATAGTTCCTTTCCGCTGGGTTTAATTCTCTTGACAGGTATGATAGCACTCTCTCTCCATCCTCAGTGTTTTGTACCAATATGGCTCCTAATCCCATGTTACTTGCATCCGTCTGTAGCACGAACGTTTTTGTGAAGTCTGGACATGCCAATACCGGGCCACTCGTCAGCCTTTCCTTTACAGCATCGAATGCTGCCTGATGCTCCTCGCTCCAGTGCCACTTTGTTCTTTTCTTTAGCAGTTCGTTTAATGGGTGTGTAAGTGCTGCAAAACCCGGTACAAACCGTCTGTACCAAGATGCCACTCCTAAGTACTGGCGTAATTCCTTTGTGCAAGTTGGTGGTTCTAATTGGGCTATTGCGGCCACCTTTTCTGGGTCCGTTGCAATACCGTTTTCTGTCACCAAGTGGCCTAGAAACTTTAGCTCTTTTCTAAAGTTTTGGCACTTCTCGGCATTAATTCTCAAGTTTGCTTCTTTCAATCTCCTGAATACTTCTTGTAGATGATTCATGTGTTCTTCGATTGTTTTGCTCACTATCACAATATCATCTTGGTATGCGAATGCGTTTGGTATCATTTCTGGGCCAATGACTTGGTCATTGCCCATTAACCCTCTTCCTGGGACTGTGAATGCCGTCATTGGTCTACTTTTCTCTTCTAACGGAATCTGCCAGTATCCGTCCTTCAGATCTAAGCTGCTTATGAACTTTGCTTCGCCTAGTTGATTCAAGATGTAATCGATCCGTGGCATTGGGTATGCATCCTTTATAGATTTTGCGTTAGTCTGTCAAAAATCTACACATAATCTCCATTTGCCTGTCTGTTTCTTTCTCACAATAACTATGGGTGAGCTATATGGGCTTTGCGATGGTTCTATGCATCCCATTGTCTACAGTTCGTCGACCTTTGCGTTGATTTCTCCTTGTATTTTCGGATTTTTCGGGTAATACCTTTGTTTTATTGGGATATCGTCCTTCATCGTTATGCGATGTATCCCCACCTTTGACAGTCCCTTAACTTTCCCTAATTCCTTCAACTCCTGATTTAGAAAACTTTGTATTTCTTGTTGATCACTATTCTGAGTGACCATGATGGATATTCTTTCTATGCGCCTGCCCTGTATTCGCTTTACTGTCGGTATTCGCACTTTGTGGCCTCCACACGATATTTCTGTGTTCATAATCCGGAGGAAATTACACCCTAAGATTAGCGCATCCATTCCTTCTGGCATGATCAGGAATGGCATGTGGATTTCCTTATCCCCGAATCTCACGTATCCTGTTCATTGCGCTTCAATGTCTCGCACCTTTCCGTCTGCCATGTATACCTGTTTGTGTGTGTTCTCCCATTTTCCCTTATTCCTCACTGTTTCCAACATCTGCTTGCTGATGAAGCTACTCGTGGCTCCGGAGTCAATTGTCGCTTTCATCTGGATTCCTGCTACTTCGATAATCACTGACAATTGATCCTCTTCCTCTACTAGTTGTCCTATTAGTGGTGAGGAGCTTGTTGGCTGGGTCCCTGCTCGCCCCGGATAGGCTGGAACCGCCTTTCGTTTCCCGAACTCCAGCAACATTCTTTTGTCCTTTTCCCAATCTTTCCACACTGCCAGCAGAAATTGAGTCTCTGATTGTTGCATTCCCTGGACCAGTGTCCGGCTCCCCGCATCTGATTGGTTGTTATGTGTTCTTTGAGCATTGTTTTCGCGATGGAAATCGAATCGCTCCTGTTCGAGCATCTCGTGTTCTTCTGCCAACTGCATCAGCTCATCTAGGCTTCTGACCCTGTGCGGCCAAACGAATATTTTTAAATCTGGAGTGCAATTTTCCAATATGACCTCCAATTGTTCGTACTCTGGTACTTTAAGGGGTCTCATCAATGTTTGCATGTCCACCATATAGTCCTTGAAGTAGTCATTTCTGTTTTGTTTGCGATTTTTCACTTGATCAGCCAATTTTTTGAAGAATCCCCTCGGCAAGAAATATTTCTTGAAGCCCTCAACAAATTCCTTCCATGTTCGCCACTGCTTATTGTTTGCGACGTACCATTTGAGTGCTCTGTCTTTCAGTAGTTCTGGCAATGTTCTCGGGATCATGTCCAGCTCGATGCCATACATGTCTGCTGACCACTCGATCTGTTCTATGAACTCTAGTGGTCTGGAATTGCCATCGAATCTGAATGTCCACTCCCTCACTTGTTTTACCACCTTGGCGTATTCGGTGGTCCTGTTTGTTGTATGTGGTGCCGTTTTCTTGGGGTCTATCGTTTGTCTCCTTATGTCCCTCTTTGTCTCTGCGCTATCTAGGGCTCCTTCGCTTCCCCATCTTGGTGGTAAATATGGAGGAATTGCTAGTGTGGCGATGTTTATTTTCTGGAATTCCTCAGCCTCCTTGTCTATGCCATTTTCGCATGTTTTTGATGTGCTTGCTATTGTTTTCATTTTTAGATTTTTCGAGTACTATGTTTCCAATCTATTTATTTCCTCCTTCCAGTCTGGGTCCGTTTCATTCCTTTCTACCCACTCGCCTAGCTGTTTCTTCATTTCCTCCACTGTGCCGGTTATCTCGATCCCGATCCTTTGGCCTGTCTGCACCAAATCCTCCTTCTTCATGTGGTAAATCCATCCTTTTCCCACTTTTGATCTTTTTACGATTTATAAACTGTATTTTTATTTCTAAATTTCACCAGTATAGCACGTTGGGCGCCAGTTGTGACGATCCTTTCTCGTCCCTTGGGATATCTATGCTATCTCTTGGGCTAGGTTCGGCACAACAAAATTTATTTTGTGCCCCGGTGAAATTAGAACAGCTTTGTTTATGGATTTGTTTTGGTGGTATGTTTATTTGCGATTGTTTATGGGCTTGGTTGGATATGACAAGTTTCTCTACGGTAGTTCTGGACTTGGACAGCGTTGGTGAGTCACTTCGAATCCCTCGTCGTCCCTTCTTGCCTTCCTTTTGCTCCTGTAGCCGTTGCTGGTTATTGTCTCGGCCTGTATCGTGTGCTTGGTTTGTGCTCCACACCTCTGCACCCCTTTCGCTATGCTTGTTGAGATGGCTTTTGCTTTATGGCTTTGGGACGAATCCCGTAGCTATTATCACGAAGCAGGATGTTCCTCAGCAATTGGTAATCGTCAGGATATATAGATCCTGGAATTTCGGCAGTAGGATATATCCTCGTGCCTACCACTGACTTTGGATACTCCTGGAAATGCTTGGCTTTTCTCCAATTCACTCTAGCTTGGGTACGGTGTTTGTTATCCTTATTTAAGGACTTGTTGCTATTGGATGAACTGTACAGGTTACTCGTAAGGCCTGTATAGTTCCTAGTTTTTCTGCTGCTCCTTGTGTTTCCTTGATAAGTTCTTAAGGTTACTCGTAAGGCCTTAATTACTTGTTACTTGATCACGACTTGATGCCTTGATGATTACTCTGATTTGTGCCGCCTTTATATAAGGCAGCTCCTCTGGCCTCAGGCACTGGCTGGTGTAATACTAATTGTATTAATTTAAACTATTGTTTAATAATAATTAGCCTGATTAATTTAATATACAACATCGTTTAATTTCCCATGAAATGCACTTTCATACGCATATCGTATCTATTAGATAGAGGGCTTCCCCATTGTTCATCCCTCCCCCCTTCGGTTCGCATATTCCCCTATCCAATCCACAAACCATTATCGTTTCATACAATGCATGCATGCCCCGACCCGTCTCACGGGCTTGCTTGGCCCTCACTTTTATTCTGTTTCGCTCACAAGATTTTTGGATGCTCGCAATCTAACTGCTTTCGTTCTCATGAGCGTGACGTAGGCAGAGAGCACCCTATTGGCCACCGGTATTCTCCCTTGCTGTCACTCACGCATAGTGTACGTGTGACGTGCGTGTATGCTTATTCAGCGTATACTCATAAGCCCAGAATGCTATTGCATGCATCTCTATATTTTCCTCTCTGTGCTCTTGATTTATCTAATGGGGCCAATGCCCCCTTTTTGCATGCAATTATGCATGATATTATGCATTATGCCTCCCAAGCTCCTTTTGCTTGTACGAAATTGCCAGCGGTCGCATGTGGCTCGATCGGTCATGTTTGATCGTAAATCATGGGATCGAGCCATGTTGGACTTGGTTGCCCATCGCATGTGTGTGCATATCGGTTTCTTTGCATTATGCTTCCCACGCATCTTCCCGCTTGTACGAAATCGCCATCGGTCGCATGCGGTTCGATCGGTCATGCTTGATCGTAAGTCATGGGTTCGAGTTGGTTCGATCGAGCCATGTTGGCCTTGTTGCCCATCGCATGTGTGTGCATATCGGTTTTTGCATTATGCTTCCCACGCATCTTCCCGCTTGTACGAAATCGCCAGCGGTTGCGTGTGGTTCGACTGGCCCAGTTTGATCGTAGACCACTTATATTTAATCGGTTCGATCCATCAGCAGCAAGTTCGTTCGTATATCGTACGTTTGGTTTGTGTCTCGGCTGTATCTTGTATCTGGTGCATCCTTTGCACCGTTTGGTTGTCTTGCTGCTGGCTTGTTGTGTGGGATATTATAGTTAATTATAATGTTCCTCACAGTGTCCATTGTTTTGGCCGTGAGTTGGGTCAGCCGGGCCAAGTGGTAGAGGGAGAGAGAATTTCCAACTTCTCTCATCAGTAGTGGGAAAAGAGTATTCTGGTTTTGGGGCACATGCAGAAAGAAAGCCGGGGTTCTTTCTGCGTGCCACCATCGCCCAAGTGCATCTCTCCTGTAGCTGAGAGCGCTCATTATAAATACGGGGCACAAAATTTGGCACTGGCTTAGCCAAGATAGACAGATTTTGTGTTCTTTTGCTGGCGGTAAGTATTGGCGGGCATTTGGTGTTGGTTAGCTTAGTTAGAGGCCTTTTTTTTGGCAGGTGTAGGCATTGAGACTGTTAATGACATTAGGCAGGGTAGCGTCGAGTAGGTTTTTGGCTGTTTTTCCAGCAGCTCTGGCATTAGAGGGGAGAGGCATTCTGAGACATAGGCGGTGTTTAGGTCAGGCATCGGGTAGGTGGTATTAAGTGACAAGTCCTTAGAACAGACAAGCATGTTGTTGACAACTACGTGGCCAGGGGAGTCTGGCTCAAATTGGCTCAAATTTTAGGTTTGTGATTTTTTTGTTTTTGTTGGCTGTTGTGTTGGTATTGTCCCAATTGGAAATTTGTCGGTCCAATGGGGACGCGAAGTCATTAGCATGGGCAGTGGGCATTGGCATTTTGTTTGTGTGTGTATGTGTGTGAGGAGCAGTAGCTGTAGCTGTAGTTGTGTGTACTTGCTTGTTGCTTTGCGTCAGATTTGGCTTGTCATGACGAGTGGGCGCAGCCATGTTGTCTTCGCTCTCTCGTTTTCGCTCTCTCCTCTCCCCATGGCTTGCTGAGTCACCACTTGTTGCGCTTTTTATTGGGGTAGGTTAGGGCTCAGCTGTTGTTGTTGTTGTTGGAATTGATGGCTACAGACAGAGAGTCTGATTGACGTGTTGTTGTTGTTGCTTTTTTTTCCCATTTGTCGTTTTAGTTTTCCTAGCGGTTCTTTTTGATGGCGGCAGTAGAACTGTTTCAGCAGCTTGTATAGCTGTAATCTAAAGGTTGGCGGCTATACGACTCAAAATGGCGGCTATATTATGGTTCCAGCACCTTGTATAGCTGTTATATAAAGGATGTCGGCTATAAGACTCAGAATAGCGGCTGTATTATGGTTCTAGCAGCTTGTGTAGCTGTTATATAAAGGATGGCGGCTATAAGACTTAAAATAGCGGCAGTAGAACGGTTTCAGCAGCTTGTATAGCTGTTATCTAAAGGATGGCGGCTATAAGACTCAAAATGGCTCTTTCTGGCTCATCTACTTCCGTAATGTTGCGTTTAGCATACTGAAAATTGGTTGAAGTTTTATTCGCTCCCTTAGTGACTACATCACCTAATAAATTTTCTCGCATTTGCACTAGCTTTCGAAGATGAGGTATAGAGAGAATAGGTATATACAACAATTCATGACGAATGTCTGGCAATAAATTCCGTGTGAGCAACTGAATAAGTTGTTCTTCGTCTATGCTTTTTTTTAAGATTAGGCGATGGGTCCGCCTGGTATCAGTCTTTCGATTGAGGCCGCTTTTTTTTTTTTGCCCTTTCACCTACAAGGGTATATAGCAAAAATTTAAAAACAAGGGCCATTACAGCAGCAGGGGGGTCACTAAAATTAATTATAAACTAACTTATTAACTAAAAGGAAAAAGATTAGGTATAACATTAGATTTTAACATTTATAGATAGGGCTAGCATCTTAGTTTTTTTTTTATAGCGTTAGGATAGTAGATATATAGTTATAAGATTTAGTTTAATATATACACGATAAATATCGTGATGTTAGTTTTTAGTGCAAAGGGCCCTAATATAATAGAGGGAAGAATAATTGGTTGGCGTTGGCGCATCATTTGCGAGCAAGGCTGCCAGTGTGGCGGGAAGTTGGCTTTATAGCTAGAAGTTTTATAGCAATTAGCTAGACTCGTTAGGCATCATTTGAGAGCAAGGCGAGAAGTTAGCTTTATAAGGCTGAGTTTTAGAGTTTTTGGCTTTAACTTAGCCAGACTTGGCTGGCATATCGATAATGCTTTGAAATGATGATGACATATTTTGCATTTTAATTGATGTTGCTGCCAGACAATGATTACAAGCAGGTGAATATTTGTTGATTAATTTGTTTTTTTTTGTTGTTTTCAGGTACTGGTGATTTGACTTTGTCAGTTTTTGGTGGCCGCATGTTGATTTTTGGTAAGTATGATTGATTTTTTGTTTTGTCAATAATTATAGTTGTATTAATTTTAGTTGTTTCTCCGTTTTCAGGTACGTCAGGTGTAAGGATGGGGGTTGCTGCTGTAGGCGAATAATTTACAGGTGAGTATTTTGTAGATTAGGTAATTTTTTGTGACAATTTTTGCTTTCTTTCAGGTGCAGCTGCATTTTTTGGGCCCAAAGGGGCGGTTGGCAGGCGAGATTCAGCACCAGAAAGTGCAGGTGGGGCTGCAATAGATGCTGCTAGAGACTGCAGCTGCTTTCAGATAAGTGTATGGACCAGGAGGACCAGATGCTGCTGCTGCTGATGACTGTAGACGATTAACAGGTAAGTTTGTGTGATTTTTGGGTGATTTTTCTAACGATTTGAGTTTTTTTCCAGGAGCAGGCGCTTGCAGAGGACGAGATGGACCAGTTGAATGGCCAGAAGCTGCACGAGGATTCGCAGACGATGCTGCTGCTGGCTGACGTAGATTTTTAGGTGAGTTTTTGTGTTTTTTCGGTGATTTAGATAATGATTTTATTTTATTTTCAGATGGACGAGCTGCAGACGGACTAGCTTGGCGAGATGCTGGATGACGCGGATGAGACGATGAATACGACGCTGGACAGTTGCAGTTGCCACACTTTGGAGATTGGCCATCAGGAGAGGGGCATTTGTCGGTTTTGTGCTGACCAGCACAGACGGAGCAGAGCGGAGGAAGGCAGCAGTACCTGGCCGTATGGCCAAAGAGAAGGCAATTTTTGCACTGAGGGATCACCTTTCGGCCCCTTTGCCTTTCGACGCGTACCTCCTGGCTGACCAGGACCTTAATTTTAAGCATTTCATCATGTTTATTGTCATTTTGCTTGTTAATTTCAATTAAAAAGACATTCATTGGCCTCTTAGTTCTGTAATTTGTTAGTCTTTTTATGTATTTTGTCACAAATCCTAGCTTTTTCAGGTCACGGCGGATAGCTTCGCATTCAGTGGAGTGGTGCAGATTCATGATGGCGAATCTAGCACCTCGTTCCCATCTGGGCTGGTGATTGAAAAAGGCATATTTGTTTGCCTCTAGGGTAGATTTTATTTTTACATAAGTGTTCATTGTTTTGGCCGTGAGTTGGGTCAGCCCTGCCAAGTGGTAGAGGGAGAGAGAATTTCCAATTTCTCTCATCCGTAGTGGGAAGAGAGTATTCTGGTTTTGGGGCACAGGCAGAAAGAAAGCCGGGGGTTTATCTGGCAGAGGGTTCTTTCTCCGTGCCACCATCGCCCAAGGGCATCTCTCCTGTAGCTGAGAGCGCTGGGCAGTGGGCATTGGCATTTTGTTTGTGTGTGTATGTGTGTGAGGAGCAGTAGCTGTAGCTGTAGTTGTGTGTACTTGCTTGTTGCTTTGCGTCAGATTTGGCTTGTCATGACGAGTGGGCGCAGCCATGTTGTCTTCGCTCTCTCGTTTTCGCTCTCTCCTCTCCCCATGGCTTGCTGAGTCACCACTTGTTGCGCTTTTTATTGGGGTAGGTTAGGGCTCAGCTGTTGTTGGAATTGATGGCTACAGACAGAGAGTCTGATTGACGTGTTGTTGTTGTTGCTTTTTTTCCCACTTGTCGTTTTAGTTTTCCTAGCGGTTCTTTTTGATGAATAGCGTTTTTACATGTAGGTTTAATTTGTTTTATGTATGTGTGTGTTTTTTTTTTTTTTTTTTTTGTTCGTTTATTTAGGAAAGGATAGAAAGAAGAATTTACAAAAGATTTAGGAATATATGAAGTTGCGGAGAGGGAAAAGCGTGTGGGACTGCCAGCGGGGGTATTGCTTCACACGTTCATGCCTCGACCGCACATCCTCTTATCAGCTTCTGTTTTCCAGTTGTTCTACGCTGCGCAGTTCGGCCATGGTGACCGCTGCGAATTTGTTGAAGGCTTCCCAATTTGCCTTCCGCTGTATGATTAGCGGTACCAGATTTGTTGCCGACGCCTGCACCCCGAGTACCACTTGCAGATTTCTTCTGTGAGTGTCGAAGCGGCCACAACTGAACAGAATGTGTTCAGCAGTCTCTTCCTCACCGTTGTTGCACCATGGGCACGCTGGGCTTGCAGCATGCCGAAATCTGTAAAGGTAACTCCGGAAGCAACCGTGTCCGCTTAGTAGCTGTGTCAGGTTGAAGTTGACTTCGCCGTGTCCCCTATTCAGCCATGCTTCGAGATTTGGGATAAGTGGGATAAGAGTCCATCTGCCTTTTCCAGACTCGTCCCACAGCACCTGCCATCTAGAAATACTTGTGCTCCGCTCCCTCTTGCGGATTGCAGTCCTTTCGATTTGGGTAATTCTCGGGTCTTTTAATTTGCTGTACAATTGTTTGGTCTCGTCTGCTAGGAGTCGGATAGGAATTGTGCCTGCTAGCACCATAGCAGCTATTCCAGAGATCGTGCGGAAACCGGAGCAGACTCTGAGCGCACTGAGTCTATAGACGGATTCCATGTCCCGTGCATAGGATTTTGTGGCCATGGCCTCGGCCCAGACCGGAGCACCATAAAGCATTATGGCCTTTGGAGCAGCAATCTACGGCTCTGTGTGGGACCCTTTGTGTTGCACATTAGGCGCGATAAGGCAGCGCCGGTAGCCCTCGCTTTCTTTGCTGATTCATTGAGGTGGTCTTTGAACGTTAACCTGGAATCGATAAGTATGCCAAGGTACTTTATTGAGCGTTTACTGGTTATTTGCGCGGTGCCAGCCTGAATTGTTGCAATCTCTACTTTCTTCCGACTGCTTACGAGCACTGCCTCAGTTTTATGTTCGGCCAAGTGAAGGCCCATTGAGGCCAGCCACTGCTGAACTCGGAATATCGCGTTCGAGCAAACAGCTTCCACTTCATTTAGATGTTTCGCCACGCAAACTAAGGCGATGTCGTCGGCAAAGCCAATGGTCTCGACTCCTTCAGGCATATTCAGGTTTAGCACTCCGTTGTACATTGCGTTCCAGAGTAGCGGCCCCATGACAGAGCCCTGTGGAACTCCTCCGGTAATGCTATAATGTTTCACTCCATCATAGGTGTCCACATGCAACCATCTGTTGTTGAGGTAGCTGCTAACTACCTTCAGCAGGTACGGCGGAACTCTATAGTTATGCAGAGCCTCCAATATGCAGGACCATCTTGCCGAGTTGAAGGCATTTTTAACGTCTAATGTGGCTATTAGGCAGTATTTTTTTGTTCCGCCTTTCCATCTATCGCCGGCGGTTGCATTTCGAGCAATTTTAACCACCTTCCGAATAGCATCTAGTGTAGATCTTCCCTTGCGAAAACCAAACTGGTTTTCGGAAATTGCTTGGTTGGCCTGCAAGGCTTGGTCTAACCTGTCCACTACTATTCTTTCTAGGAGTTTTCCCGTCGAGTCTAGTAGGCAGATGGGTCTGTAGGCAGAGGGCTCTCCCATTTGTTTTCCTGGTTTAGGTAAGAGCACTAGGTTCTGCTGTTTGAATAGATCGGGGAATATGCCATCGTTGAGACATTTGGTGAAGGCGAATGCAAACTTTTCAGGGTGCTGGAAGGCAGCAATCTTTAGTGCCTCGTTCGGGATACAGTCGGGGCCCGGGGAGGAATTGGTTCTAATGCGTCCTACAGCTGCTAGTTCTTCTTGTGATGTGACCGGCGGTATGCCTGCTACATCGTAGTTAGCTGAGACAAAATTGCTAGGTGCCTGGGTGGGAAATAGTTCCCTTACTATTGCATCCATTTCGATGCTAGAAGGTGGTTCTATGCGCTGGAAGAATTTAAGCCTCTTCATAACAATTTTGTATGGCCTGCCCCATACATAATTTGCTGCTTCTGTGAGTAGTGCATCGAAACAAGCCTTTTTACTTCGGCGAATAGCCATCTTAAGCTCTCTGCGCTTTGCCTCAAATTCTAGACGGTGAGACTCAGAGTCTTCACTACCCCGAGTGCACTGGGATCTTCTTCTGGATCGATGACACAGCTTACGGAGTTTGGCAATCTCTTCGTTCCACCAATATGCTGGTCTGTGGATCTTGGAACAGGCATTTTTCCGGGGCATGCAGGCGTTGCACGCGTCGGTTAGCCAGGCGTTAAGCTCTTCTGCTGTATATGCCTCGATATTGTGTTGCTCAAGAGTTCTAGTGAAGACTTGGACATCTAACATTTTCGAATTGAATATTTGGGGTCTCGTTATCTGCCGTTCCGACCGCCGCTGATTATCAATTGTGCAGATAATTGCATTGTGGTCGCTAGCTGTGTAATGGGGACTCAATACCCACTGTGCATGTGTGCAGAGTGCACTGGTGACGAAAGTTCGATCCATTATAGATCCTATATTGCCGCGTTGGAATGTGAAGCCGTTGCCTGTGTTTAGGAGCGCCAAGTCGATTGACGCGAATGCTTCAAGAAGTGCTTGGCCTCTTGCATTGGTGGAGGAGCTGCCCCATTCCGCTGCCCATGCATTGAAATCCCCAGCAACAATTGCCGGCTTGTGGCATCGGATCTGATCCGACAGCTCTTCTATTACACCGCAGAATTCTCCGAGGCTATATGAGGGGGGTAGATAGCAGCTAAAAATCCAGTACTTATTTTGGCTCTAACAAAACCGTTGAAGGATGCAGACAATTTTATCTGGCACGGTGTGGTCCCACATGCCCAGATCGCGGCTTTTCCCGAATTGTTTTGTGCCCATGTCGTGGAAGTAAAACTTTTATAAGGCTCGCTGATAATAGCAACGTCTGCGCCGAGCTCTCTGACAGTCTGTGACAGCAAGTCTTGTGCTGCCTCGCAGTGATTGAGATTGATTTGAATAAATCTCATTATTGTTTTGCTGTAGACATCCCTTTCGGCCCGTATGGGCACCTCTGGCTACCTGCCGTGTGTGCATAATCAGCGTTTCCACTGGCAACACAGAGGCAACATGAAGGGCTATTATTGCACTCTTTTATCTTGTGACCCGATTTGCCACATCTTAGGCATAGGCCAGTTCGGTCGGTTTCGCTGGTGCATTTGGACGCAATATGACCGTATTTTAGGCATTTTAGGCACCTTCTCGGAGTATTGTCTAGGCGTATGGGGCAGACATTCCAGCGAACCTTTAGTGTTCCTGCTTGAAGGATGTCGCTAGCTGCCGTAGTTGGGACGCTTACTGTAGCTCTCTGGCAACCTGAATAAGATTTACGGAGACTCTTAATGGCGGTAACGTCAATCTTCACTTTGAGCCTGGTCCCGAACGCTGCTACTATATCTTCTTTGGTGGTTTCGCCATCAAGCTCTCTGATATCCAGCCTGGTTTCGCTTATCAAAGCAGAGGCTGCAAACTGGCTGCCCAATGCAGCACCAATATCGTTGCTTATTTGGTGTAGACTTTCCGGCATTGGTTTTCCCATTTCAAGCAAAAGGTCTCCCTTGGCTGTCCTTCTTACTTTCTTGACATTTTCCCCAAGCGATTTTAGTGCTTCGTTTTCACTGCATGTGACTAATTTGAGCATCTCACTGTATGATAGGTTGCCTTTGTTTGCTATCAAAATAGCGTGTGGCCTCTGTTTTGGCAGCCTTTGCTTTTGATCCGCCGCCCTGTTTCTCCTTTTGTTTGTGACTTTCTGCCACTCATCTTGGTTGTGTTGCCTGTCTATACGATTGATGCGCAGTGGGCTTGTCGTTGTAGGTGGCTTTATGATTGGCGCATTATTTTTCTTCTTTTTAGGCGGTGTTTTGCGCTGTGCCGGCGAATTTTCTCTTGGAAGTTTGGAAGAGTCGCTAGTTTTTGTCGCTGCGAGGACTCTGTCGCGGCCATTTGCCTTTGGAGTCATCTGTGTGGCACCGTCTTGCCTTTGCGGGACTTTTTAAAATTCTCCAGCTAGAACTCGTACAGTTCCTTCATTTTCACTATGGACTGTTTCGTGCTCAGATTTATATGCCTCACTGGCTTTTTATTATCATCTCTGTTGTTAAACGTGTGGTCTAACTGCCATACTAGAGAGCCTAGTTCATCTAGTTCAGCGATGTGCGACTTCACTGGAGGGCTTGACGCTGTTGCCGACACATCTGGGCTGTTTAGAATAGCCCGCGTTGCAACTGACACTGGGATTGATCCAAGTGCTGCAGAGGGGGAATTTCTGATTAACGGACGCCTTGCAAAAATTAAGTCTTCGCTCGCGCAGTCGTTAAAATTTAAGTTTTAATTGAGAATTTAATTTCTGCCAATTAGAATTTAAATTACGATCCCGCTAAGAACGGTTTTTATTTGCGGGTTTCCCAGAGGCGCCACCTGCCCGTTATTGGCTATGGGCTCCCCTTATTTCTGTCGTTTCCCAACACTGGCTCGATCAGCTGTTCCGTAGCGGTGTGAAAACGAGGAAGACTTGCTGGTAGCAGAACGTGAAAAATTTTGAGGGAAAGTGGATAAAATTTCTCACCCACACCAGCGCAGGAGCCGAAGAAGAGAGGCGGGAAAAAATAAGGAGAGAGGCAACTCCCTTCCCTCACCGCAGCCTTCACCAGTAGCCCAGCCGGCCTTGGCCAAAAAAAAAAAAAATTAAAGCCGGTCCAACGACGATGGCACCACAGCTGTTCCGCGGATGTGGTATGTAGGCAGAGTCCCGAAGACCCCTTCTGACTTGTTTATTTCGGTTTATAGGCCTGAAGAACGCCCGATTCGAGGGCAATGCGAAGGATACTTGAGAAACAAACCGCACTCACCGGACCTTCGTGTGTGTCTCCATGTATGTGTGTGTGTGTTGGCGTGTGTGTGTATGTGTTTGTGTGTGTGTTTGTGTGTGTTTTTTTTTTATTTTTTAGAACTTACAAACGTTTAATACAAAAAAGTTGCAACAATGACAGGGAACATAAGGTGAGAGCAAAAAAATAAAAGATAACGGCTACTGCGGGACGACCTGCCGGTATTGCATCGCAGACCGTGGGCTTTAAATTATTGGGCAGACCTTTCCCTCTACAGCTTCCTAAGTGCCACCATTACGCGCACGACGAAGGCGCTGGCCGCCTCCCATACGTCTGGATCTGTGATCATCATCCTCGTCAGATTTCTCGCCGTCACCATTTCGCCCATTGCATTCTGCAGTCGGCACCGTTCTACTTCGAAGCGAGGGCAGTGCTGGAGCACGTAGATTGCATCCTCAACAATGCCAGCTCCGCACCATCGATGGTGCGAAAAGTGCTGCATACTTGCGCTTAAGCGATGCGTCGACTCGAGGCTCCGCCTGTAGGATCTAGTTTCCATCCCCGTTATCCACGAAGGCGCCGCATAGAGTGCAGTCGAACGGATGACGCTGGATAGCAAGAGACGCCGTCCTTGTTTCGGTCCACGCGTGTTTAGTAGTATTCTAGAGAGCGATTGCGCTACCGATGCAGCTTTCCCGCTGCTGTACTCTAAGTGCTCTCTAAAAGTCAGCCTTGTGTCGATCATGACTCCAAGGTACTTTAGAGCCCGCTTGGAGACAACTGAGGTGTCGCCGACTCTGATGCTGGCAGTCTCCACTCGCTTGCGGCTACTTATAAGTACCGCCTCCGTCTTTTGCGCGGCTAATTGCAGTCCGGCTGCAGAGAGCCATTGGCGAACCTTATTAATCGCCCTGTTGGTTATTTCTTCAGCTGCCGTGAGATCCTTGGCTATCACTACAAGTGCTACGTCGTCTACGAAGCCAACTATATGGGTGCCAGGGTCGAAATCCAAGCGTAAGACTCCGTCGTACATGACGTTCCACAGCAGGGGACCCAAAACAGACCCTTGTGGGACGCCAGCAGATACGACCCTTTCCTCCAAGCCTGCGTCCGTCCAGAAACGTATCCTCTTGTTGCAGAAGTTGCTGGCTTGCAGCTAATCCTACCACCCGGTTTATTGCGTCGATCGTAGATCTCGCCTTCCTGAATCCGAACTGGTACTCGGATAGGCCGCCCCCTGCCATGATTGCTGTTTCCAGACGCGAGCAGATTATTGCCTCGAGGACTTTGCCAGCTGTGTCGATGAGGCAGATGGGCCTATAAGAGGACGCCTCTCCTTGCGGCTTCCCCGGCTTCGGCAGCAACACCAGGTTTTGTAGTTTCCATCTATCGGGAAAAACACCTTCGCTAAGACATTTGGAGTAAAGCTCTACGAACACGTGTGGGTAGAGCAGCACTGCGAGCTTGAATGCGTTACTGGGAATCGAATCCGGACCTTTTTGGGCTTCAGACGCCTCACTGCCTCAAGGACCTCGGTTAGCGTACACTCCGTTGAGTGTAGGACTGTGTTTGTGTGTGTGTGTTTTTTTTTTTTTTTTTTTTTTTATTCCTTTATTGATAGGTATAGATAGTATAGATAGATATATACAGAGGAAAAAGATGTCATAAAGGGAGCTTGATCCTAGGGGACGTCCTCGTGGGAAATGCTTCCTAGGGTCGGTGGCTCTCTCTACGACGCTCCAGCTCTCATGCGTTCGGATTGTCGCAGATCCCGCATTACATATGCTGCAAAGCTGTTGACCGCTTCCCATGTTTGTGGGCTGCCAACCATTGAATCCACGAGGTTGTTCACCGTTAATCCAGCCCCTGCAGTGAGTTCTAGGTGCCTTCTTTGGGACTCATAGCGCCGACACCTGAAAAGAATATGTTGTGCGTCTTCTACGCTGTTAACGCTGCAGATTGTGCACATAGGCGATTCTTCGTGTCCAAAGCGATGGAGATATTGCCTAAAGCATCCATGACCGCTTAGTATCTGGGTTAGGTAGACATTTACTGACCCATGCTTTCTGCCTAACCACTTCTCTATATTTGGGATCAGCAGGTGGGTCCATCTGCCCTTCTGTGACGCATCCCATCTTCTCTGCCATGTTATTAGGCTTCTGCCTCTAGCCTGTGCGCGTGCCAGTTTCTTCGAAGGCTTATCACTAGGTGCTGCAGCTACGACTGTGTCTTCATCCGCCTGAATGTCAAGTGGCAGCATCCCAGCTAACACTAATACTGCGTCGTCAGATACCGTTCTAAACGCGCAGCAGACTCTGAATGCACAAAGTCTGTGGGTTGACCGTATGCCCCTGCTGTAGCTTTCTACTAATAAAGCCGATTTCCAGATCCGAGCCGCATAAAGTACAATGGAGCTGTGTACTGTCGTCAGCAGCTTTCTCGTCTCTTGTTTTGGGCCCCTCGTGTTTAAAAGGATCCTTGACAACGAACGCACACATACAGATGCCTTCTCCTGAATGTTCGCTAGGTGTTCTCGAAAGGTTAGTCGAGTGTCTATCCACACGCCAAGATAGCGGAGAGCTCTTTTGGAATGCAGCACGCTTCCAGCATCGGATGTATACTCCAACTGCCTCCTTCCAAAGTAGCTCCAGGTGATGGCATGAATGTGGGCCGGGACTCCAAAGTTTTGCAGTGCGTCAAGAATAGTTCCCCAATCGGCAGTGTTAAAAGCGTTCTTTATGTCGAGGGTGACCAGCAGGCAATATTTTTTTGCACCTCCTTTCCATCTCTCACCTTTAATAGCTTCTGAAGCAATATCGACCACTCTTGAAATTGGGAATACACCTGTGCAAATATATCTGGATTCAACATCATTGCCAGCTTTACGGCGCTATTTGGTATGCCGTCTGGCCCTGGAGCTTTACTAGGGTTGAGGCGTCCAGCCGCGGCCTTTATCTCCTCATTTGAGACTTCATCGACAGCAAAATGTGTCTGCATCGGTCTTCTGCAGGTTAGTGCATCGCTTCTAGCTGGAAACAGAGATTGTACTATATCCCGCAGCTGCTCCGGATTTGTTGGTGCAGTTTTTTTATTTGCATACACACGCTTGACTACAATCTTATAGGCCTTGCCCCAGGGGTCCTTATCTGCTGAGTCACACAGCTCAAGGAAGCATTCCCGTTTGCTGGAATGTATTGCCCGTTTTAATGCCTTGCGAGTTGAGAGGGCCGAAGAGAGGGCCAGTTGCCATCATTCCATTTTCGCGCCCGTTGGTAGCACCGGCTTGCCCTAAAGCAAGCCCGCCGTGCTTCCGCAATGTTATCATTCCACCAGAATACCGATCTATGGTGGCCTCGGTAAGCTTTACGTTCCTGCATGCTTTTGCCACACGCCTCGTCTAACTTACGAGCCAATTGGTTTGCCATACTCTGGGCTGACTCCGTTGCCAACTCTATCCCAGTTATAGCGGCAGTGAATTGGGGAACATTCAGTGTATCCGCTTTGTACGTTTTACATGCCACCGGATGCACATCTCGCTGACGGATTGATCCTCCGATCTCGAAAAGTATCGCCTCATGGTCGCTAGCCGTGTAGAATTCGCCGATTTTCCAAGAGGAGCGCCGAAAAATGCTGCTGCTGACAAAAATGAGGTCAATGACCGATCCTACACCCTCTCGGCTGAATGTATTTTGATTGCCACTGTTTAGCAGGGCAATATCTAGTAGGGCAAAAGCCTCACGTAAGGCACAGCCTCTAGCATTGTTCGAAACGCTGCCCCACTCTAAGGACCACGCGTTGAAATCACCAGCTATAATGAGTGGGCTGTGGCTTCTTGCATCGGTAGCCAGCTCATCCAGCGCTGCGCAAAATTCTTGGTGATTGATGCTAGGTGGCATGTAGCAACTATACCCCCAGAACCGGGTTATCTTAGCCCTTACAAAATGTGCAAAGGCCCGGGTTTGAGACATTTGCAGCAGTCGCATGCTAGTTAGCAGAATCGCCGCTTTTCTCTGCGTACTACAGGTCGAGTTGTTGCCGCTATGGAGTCTGTATGGCTCGCTTACGATGACTACATCAATGTTTTCTTCCCTCGTCGTTTGCTTCAGCATGTCATGTGCTGCTTCACAGTGGTTTAAGTTAATTTGCATGAACTTAACCAGGATTAACATTTTGGATGAGAGCGTTCTGGCCACAACGGGGCCCATAAGGACATCGCTGGCTCCCGGCAACATGACCCGCTTCTTTGATGCCATTTGCAGTACATAGGAAACACTTTATGCCGCTTTTCGCCTCACCGTTGGCACCAGTCGCTTCTGTCTTCTTGGCATTTGCATTTCGCTGAAACATGCCCAAAGTCGTGGCATCTGAAGCATCTAACAGGTGAATTCTCTATTTTAATGCGACTGGCTCGAAAATTCAGCCGCTAGCTCGTCCTTAGACACCATCTCATCCAAGTCTCTGACATCAAGCTTGATGAAATCTGAGAGTGCTTTGGTCTCAATCTGACCACCGAAAGCTACTTCGATATCTTTCGTAAGCTTCTGGAGGTTTTCAGCCATCGGCTTGTTCATCTCCAATAAGAGGTCTCCATTCGCTGTGCGTCTTGCCTTGCGTACATTAGCGCCAATCGAGCGCACTTTGTCATCTTCACTCGACGTTACCATTTTTAGCATATCGCCATATGACAAATTGGCTTTATTTGCTAACAAAATAGCGTCTGGCCGGTGCCCAGGGAAATCCTTTTTCGCTGGTGGTTTTTTGTGCGCACGTTTGTACGTAACTTGTTGCCATTCATGGGCGATTTGGTCTGGATCGCGCTCATTGCCTACCTGCCGTGGGGCAGATGTTTGTTCCCGCATTAATTTTTCTCTGGGAATTGTCGCTCCTCGGTGTTTTTTTGGGGGAGTATTTCGACTTGGTATTATGTCTTCTCTGCGGCGCTTGGCGGAGTCATGATCACTCCCGATTATAGGCCTATTTGGCTTAGAGCCCGATTTCGCTGGCGTAATTTGTGTGCTTTTGTCGCTGTTATGCGGGGTTTTGCGAGGCAGAGCAGTTCCTGCAGCTCCTTCATTCGCACAATGGCTTGCTTCGTGCCCATGTTCACGTGTCGGACTGGCTTTCGTGGCTTATCGTCCGCCGAGATGCCTTGGTTAAAGGTGTTGTCCAGTTTATCCAGCTCTGGAATGTGCGAGGCCACTTGAACAGTTGGGCCATTCGGTGCCAAACATGGACTGTCTGGCAGTAACCCAGCCTCTGCAGCCGCTTGAGGTACGCTGCATGCCGATGTTGTCGCTAACGCTGGCGATCGCATGAGGAGCGGTCGTTTACCGAAAATCGTCTCTTCTGGTGCAGCAGTGCCTAGAAGATCTTCACTAATACGGGATTGATACTCCACGGATGCAGCGAACTTATCCATGGGGGCAGGCTTGGAAACAAACCAAATTTGAAATCGGATTTAAAATTTTAAATTCAAATTTAAATCTGCCGCCCAAGTATGCCCGGAGGCGCCGCCTGCGGAGTTCTAGGTAGGGGCTCCCCTTTGCTCTCCTCGTTTACCAATACTGGCAAGATCAGCTGTGTTGATGCAGTTTTGACTAAGAAAAGTTGGTGCAACAACAAGACGCACAATTCTGGAAGTAATTCGGATAAAAAACTCTCACCCACACCAGGAAATATTTGGTGATGAGAGGTGGGAAAAGAGAAAAGAGAGGCAAGTAGCCGTCACCCTTGGCCCCCTCCACCGTCAGTGGACCAGCCTGCCGCAGAAGCAAAGATTGCTACTGGGCCGAATATTGAGGGCTGCAGCGGGGCTCCAACGACGTGGTATGTACTTAGTCTCCCTTGGAATCAATCTGACTCCTTTTTTGACTATTACAGGCGTTCCGGACACTAGTTTATGAATATTCTGACGGAGCAAAATATATACAGACAGTACCGCGGTTCACTTCTTGTCCGGTTAGGGCTTAAAGAAGTTAGCTTCTTCGATATTTTTTTTTTTTTTTAATTCGTTTATTAGGAAAAGAACAACAATTAACGATAGATTTAGGTAACAACAAAGAAAAGAAAAAAGAAGGATAGTTCAAGAAAATATGATGCCATCGGGGACCTGCGGGACTGCCGTGGGGTATTGCTTCGCAGGACGTTGACGGGCGTATTATGCCCCTCCTGCGTTTCTTAGGCGTTCCAGTCGGCGGTGCGTGCCCATGATATTTGCTGCATATATGCAGAGTTTTCAACTCTGGGCGTCCGTCCTAGAATGACCTTTAGTTCGAGTCTCTCTGACGAAAATCTTGGACAGCTGAATACTACGTGTTCCGGGTCCTCGATCGTGCCATTACGACAAAGGGTGCATTCGGGGCTGCTGTCTTTGCCAAAACGGTGGAGGTATGACCTGAAACAGCCATGACCGCTCAGAATTTGTGTTAACTCAAAAGTCACCTCGCCACTTTGTCTGGAAAGCCAATCCGTTAGGTTAGGGATCAGCCTATGGGTCCATCTACCCTTTGTAGAAGTGGACC
Source organism: Drosophila paulistorum (assembly GCA_018152135.1). Lineage (NCBI taxonomy): Eukaryota > Metazoa > Arthropoda > Insecta > Diptera > Drosophilidae > Drosophila > Drosophila paulistorum. The sequence continues at coordinate 464,404 of JAECXG010000481.1, read as the reverse complement.
ATCTGCGTTGCCACTCCTCCATGCTCGCTCGCCTGGCCTCTGCTTTTGCTGCGCTTTTTTCCGCCTGCGTCCATGCCACGGTTTGTCTCCTAGTAAACATGATCTTCGCTTCGCGTGCTAGCAGATCAATTGAAGTCATCCCAGCTATGACCAGAGCCGCCTCGTCCGAAACAGTTCGGAAGCCACGACATACCCGAATCGCTGTCAGTCGATATGTAGACTCCATCCCGCGCCGATATGTTGCTTGCTCCATCGCGGATGCCCATACAGGTGCACCATATAGCATGACCGACCTTAGTACCGACGCTAGCAGTAGCCGTTGCATTTGTCTTGGGCCCCTGTTGTTGAGCAGAATGCGATTTATAGCTCGCCCAATGTCTGCAGCTTTTATGTTGGCATGATCCAGATGCTCTCTAAAGCTGAGTCGAGTGTCCAGCATTACTCCCAGGTATTTAATTGCCCTTACCGATTCTATCCTGTCCTGAATTGGCGAGCCACTGCTTCACCATTTTCGCCGCCTCTGCAGTTTTCTCCTCTGCTTCGTGGATGTATTTCGCAACCGAGGTGAGCGCAACATCGTCAGCAAAGCCAATGATTTGCGTGCCAGGTGGTAGAGACAGCCGCAAAACCCCATCATACATTATGTTCCACAATAGGGAGCCCAAAACTGAGCCCTGGGGAACACCTCCTTGTACCAAGTGCATTTTGGAGCCTTGTGTGCTATATCGCAGTATACGGTTTCTAAAATAGTCCTTTACTAAGATAATTAGATACTCAGGAACTTGAAATGACCTCAAAGCATGTAGAATTTTACTCCAATTCGCCGAGTTGAACGCATTCTTGACGTCAAGTGTGGTCACCAGACAATATTTTTTACTGCCACCTTTCCACCGTAGTCCATCGATGGCTTTGCTAGCAACGTCGACGACTATTGTTACGGCGTCTATTGTTGATTTAGCCTTTCTAAAGCCAAACTGGAGACAGATCGCCAGACCGTTGGATGGCTGCTTCTACTCGGAGCGCTATTAGCTTCACGAACATCTTTCCTGTCGAGTCCAGGAGGCAGATCAGCCTGTATGCAGATGGATCTTCTGCTGGCTTGTTTACCTTTGGGAGCAGCACAAGGTCCTGGAGTTTCCAGATGGTGGGAAACACGCCTTCTGCCAAACATTTATTGAACACCTTTGCGAATTTAGCGGGGTGAAGCCGGGCAGCCAATTTGAGTGCCTTATTCGGTATTGAGTCTGGACCTGGAGCCTTGTAGTCATTCATTCCGACAGCTACTTGAAGTACCTCTTCCGGACTGATGTTGCAAGCATCTGTTGCTACACTGTGTAGGGTCGACCTTGGTTCTACTACTGATGTGGCTGGGAACAATGTTTCCACTATCAGCTGCATTTGAGATTCGTCTGGTGTAGCTGGCTTAGCAGCTCTGAATTTTCTCATTGCCACTTTGTATGCCCGGCCCCAAACGTCATTTTCAGCCGCGTCCCAAAGTTCGAGAAAGCATTTGTTTTTGCTTTCCTTAATAGCACGTCGCAGTTCGCTTCTCCTGTTAAGGAGGCTGGTATAATCACCTCTGCCGCGTGATCTTTGGTATTGGCGTCTGGCTTGCAGGCACCGTTTTCTCGCCTCCTCGATGGTCGCATTCCACCAATAGACTGCTGTCTTCTGTTTGGTGTGGCCCCTACGGATCACCATACTGGCATCGCACGCTGTTGAAATCGAGTTTACCAGCATTTTGGCGCAATTGTTTGCATCACCAGTTATTTGGGGAAACTGTAGTGAAGCCTCGAACACATTGGGGTTGAACGTTTCCACCCGGTACATTTTACAATTATTCCGCGCATTTGCGTTATTGGCTGGGTTTCTGCCGATTTTGCACATTATGGCCAAGTGATCACTGGCTGTGAAGTGGCTGCAAAGTCTCCATTCAGCTTGCTGGGCCAACTGACGGCTCGCGAAAGTCACGTCAATTACAGACCCGTACCCAGCTCTCTGGAATGTTTGTTCCGAGCCAGAATTCAGCACTACCAGATCCAGAGCTGCTAATGCCTCCAGCAGAGTGCGTCCTCTAGTATTTGACTGACTGCTGCCCCATTCCGTTGACCAAGAATTAAAATCACCAGCAATTATGACCCGGTTTTTACCTCTGGCATCCATAGCGAGTTGATCTACTGCCGATTCGAACTCGTTTAGTGAGAGGCTAGGTGCCATGTAGCAGCTGTAGACCCACACATCTCCGATAAGCGCACGTACGAAGCATTTGGATGATCTAATGTGCTGCATAGGCGGGCCATTTGATCCGCAATTCCAGATCACAGCCTTGTGTGTCGTGTCTGCAGCCCAGGAGTTACTAGACAGCGTCCTGTACGGCTCACTCAGGATGGCCAGATCGATCTCCAGTTCTAGAATTGACTGCGTAAGTAAGTCATGCGCCGCCGAGAAGTGATTTAAGTTTAATTGTAGAAATTTCATAAGTTCTTATTCGAAGCTTGCTCTCTAGTCGTTACCATTGGGCAACGGCGACTACCAGTGTAGTGGCTCGCATCCATGCGTTTTGCGTCTACGCAATTAAAACAAACTGGGTTGTTGTTGCATGTGGCTGCCTTGTGATCGGTCTGGCCGCATCTAAGGCACCAGTTCGTGCGATCTTTAACGCTAGTGCAACTGTCTGCTTTGTGGCCGAAGCATAGGCACTTGTAGCATCTCTTTTGAGCCTGCCTCTCTCGAATCGGACACACGTACCAGCCAACTTCAATGGAGCCTTCTCTCAATAATGTGGCTGCTATAGTCCGCGGCATGTTCAAGATGGCCATCTGTTTGCCTCTGTACGACTTGCGCAGGCCCCTTACATTTACTTGCCCGACGTCATCACCAATTTTTTGCTTAATTGCCTTTTTGATTTCCTCTTCCGTCGCTAAATGGTCGAGGTTGCGCATTTCCAGCCACGCATCGGCTCCAGCTGCTCGTACTAAAGCTTGGTGTCCCAGTACTTGACTCAATTCTTCAGTCAGTTTCTTGCTATTTGCATTTCCACCCCCCTTAAGCTCGAGGAGTAGATCGCCCGTAGCCTTTTTTCTCGTCCTCTTGACGTTATTTTTAACGTCGTCGAGCTTGCCGTCTGGCCTTCTGGTAACTAGGCTCAGGATTTCGGCATAAGAGCAGCCCTCTGTCGCCTTGATTAAGATAACCTCCGGCCTAGCTTTCTTCAAGGATGGCTTGCTCGCTCTTTTTCTTGAGACAGTCTGCCATTCCGCAGCTCCATGGGATGCCTGCGGCTCTGCCGTAATGGCTCGCTGCCCAGTACCTGGCTCCGGATCGCCGCCTGGCGTGTTTATCGCAATTGCTCGCTGTCGCTTAGGAGGGGTGTTGCGCTGGGTACCCACGTCCTCTCTCTGGCGTTTGGGCGTGTTTCCCATCGCATCCATCTTTTTCGCACCGTTTCTCGGCCTAATAGCATTACGAGGCGAGGTTTGAGTTGCTATTTCGCACTTTGAGCTTACCACCGTTTTGCTGCCGATCATTATATGGCATAGCGTTTCGTGCAGCTCTTTCATTCGCACTATTGCATTCTTCGTGCCCAGATTTATATGGCGTACTGGTTTTTTGCCATCATCTCCTTTGTTGAACATGGTGTCCATCTCCCAGATGAGCGAGGCCAACTCGTCTAGCTCCGTCAAATTTGAGACAACTTTTGGCGAGGTGGTTGTCTCCGGGCTGCTGGGAGCCATTGCCGGTGTTCCAGCCGTTCCTGGGCTATTACCGGGTAAAGCCACCGTCTCCGCCTCGATATGGTTGAATTTGCCAGGCGGCGACCGAACAATTCTTGGCCGTTTAGCAAATGCCGCCTCTAGACATTGTGCATCTTGCACCGATCCGTCATCGCAACGAGCTTGATGGTCCATCGACAGGACAAAGCCATATCTCGATATTGGCGCCAGCGCCTAATTTAAATTTTTGAATTTGAAGTTCGCGGGAAACAAAAAGTGGCGCCTTCTTTTTCCCGGTTCAAACTGCAAAGTGGCGCCCCCTGCCAGGCGGCTCAGGCTGAGCTTTTGGCGCTGATCAACACTGTGATCACAGCTGTGTAGATTTGTTGCTGCAACGCGGTGGAATGAAAGTGGAGAAATTGGCAAACTTTTTTTCTCACTTACACGAATAAAATTACGAGAGGCGGGAAAAAATGAGTGGCCAGCCAACCCCTCGCCACTCCCCTTTATTCCTGAAGTTGATTTGGCCCTTTGGCCCACCCAAGAGCCGGAATGGGGACCACCAGCTAGAGCACAGGGAATCCGTATAGTGGTAAGCCTCGTACGTCAAATTGGAGTAATTTGATTATACTTTAGTTTTTTTAGGAGTCGCGGAATCACCGAAAGGGGAAAAACTTTAAGGAGGAGTCACGATACTCTGCCGCACTTGTAAGTTCCCACAAATTCCCAAAATGTGTATGTTGGCTTGTGTGTGTGTTTGTGTGTGTTTTTTTTTTTCAATTCATTTATTAACAAAATAACATATAAGCCAACGAAATACAACAAACTGAAAGGAACATGAATACACAAAAGATGCCCGCCCGGCTGTACGTCCCATTGGTAAATGCTTCGCCGGGCTTGTGGCAACTTCTATGCGGATCCGGCCCTCTCTCTCTCCAGTCTTCTAAGTTCGCGCATGACGACTCCGATGTATGAGCTCACCGCCACCTCGCTTTCCAGCATGCTGGGTACCAGGCTGGCCTCCGATAGGGATTGTCCGATCGCTTGCTCGACCCGCTGTCTATCCACCCTAAAGCGGCCGCAACTGAAAACAACGTGGTGGGCGTCCTCAATTGCTCCTTCAGGGCACGCAGGACACTTTGGAGAGTGGTCGTCGCCAAAGCTATTTAGGTATTGGCGGAACCAGCCATGTCCGCTCAGCACCTGCGTGAGGTAGAAGTTCACCTGCCCGTGCTTTCTACCGACCCAAGCCTCAATATTTGGGATGAGACGATGCGTCCATCTGCCATTTGTTGCAGCATCCCATCGGTCCTGCCATTTCCTCACTCTAGCGTCTGCTTTGGCGACGTTCTTCGGAATGCCCCTGCTGATGGCCTCTGAGCGCCACATCGTCAGCAAAGCCAATGATTTGCGTGCCAGGTGGTAGAGACAGCCGCAAAACCCCATCATACATTATGTTCCACAATAGGGGGCCCAAAACTGAGCCCTGGGGAACACCTCCTTGTACCAAGTGCATTTTGGAGCCGCCATGTGTGCTATATCGCAGTATACGGTTTCTAAAATAGTCCTTTACTAAGATAATTAGATACTCAGGAACTTGAAATGACCTCAAAGCATGTAGAATTTTGCTCCAATTCGCCGAGTTGAACGCATTCTTGACGTCAAGTGTGGTCACCAGACAATATTTTTTACTGCCACCTTTCCACCGTAGTCCCTCGATGGCTTTGCTAGCAACGTCGACGACTATTGTTAAGGCGTCTATTGTTGATTTAGCCTTTCTAAAGCCAAACTGCATCGGAGACAGATCGCCAGACCGTTGGATGGCTGCTTCTACTCGGAGCGCTATTAGCTTCTCGATCATCTTTCCTGTCGAGTCCAGGAGGCAGATCGGCCTGTATGCAGATGGATCTTCTGCTGGCTTGTTTGCCTTTGGGAGCAGCACAAGGTCCTGGAGTTTCCAGATGGTGGGAAACACGCCTTCCGCCAAACATTTATTGAACACCTTTGCGAATTTAGCGGGGTGAAGCTGGGCAGCCAATTTGAGTGCCTTATTCGGTATTGAGTCTGGACCTGGAGCCTTGTGGTCATTCATTCCGACAGCTACTTGAAGTACCTCATTCGGACTGATGTTGCAAGCATCTGTTGCTACACTGTGTAGGGTCGACCCTGGTTCTACTACTGAAGTGGCTGGGAACAATGTTTCCACTATCAGCTGCATTTGAGATTCGTCTGGTGTAGCTGGCTTAGCAGCTCTGAATTTTCTCATTGCCACTTTGTATGCCCGGCCCCAAACGTCATTTTCAGCCGCGTCCCAAAGTTCGAGAAAGCATTTGTTTTTGCTTTCCTTAATAGCACGTCGCAGTTCGCTTCTCCTGTTAAGGAACTCTAGTTGTAGGCTGGTATAATCACCTCTGCCGCGTGATCTTTGGTATTGGCGTCTGGCTTGCAGGCACCGTTTTCTCGCCTCCTCGATGGTCGCATTCCACCAATAGACTGCTGTCTTCTGTTTGGTGTGGCCCCTACGGATCACCATACTGGCATCGCACGCTGATGAAATCGCGTTTACCAGCATTTTGGCGCAATTGTTTGCATCACCAGTTATTTGGGGAAACTGTAGTGAAGCCTCGAACACATTGGGGTTGAACGTTTCCACCCGGTACATTTTACAATTATTCCGCGCATTTGCGTTATTGGCTGGGTTTCTGCCGATTTTGCACATTATGGCCAAGTGATCACTGGCTGTGAAGTGGCTGCAAAGTCTCCATTCAGCTTGCTGGGCCAACTGACGGCTCGCGAAAGTCACGTCAATTACAGACCCGTACCCAGCTCTCTGGAATGTGTGTTCCGAGCCAGAATTCAGCACTACCAGATCCAGAGCTGCTAATGCCTCCAGCAGAGTGCGGCCTCTAGTATTTGACTGACTGCTGCCCCATTCCGTTGACCAAGAATTAAAATCACCAGCAATTATGACCCGGTTTTTACCTCTGGCATCCATAGCGAGTTGATCTACTGCCGATTCGAACTCGTTTAGTGAGAGGCTAGGTGGCTACATGTAGACCCACACATATCCGATAAGCGCACGTACGAAGCATTTGGATGATCTAATGTGCTGCATAGGCGGGCCATTTGCCATCCGCAATTCCAGATCACAGCCTTGTGTGTCGTGTCTGCAGCCCAGGAGTTACTAGACAGCGTCCTGTACGGCTCACTCAGGATGGCCAGATCGATCTCCAGTTCTAGAATTGACTGCGTAAGTAAGTCATGCGCCGCCGAGCAGTGATTTAAGTTTAATTGTAGAAATTTCATAAGTTCTTATTCGAAGCTTGCTCTCTAGTCGTTACCATTGGGCAACGGCGACTACCAGTGTAGTGGCTCGCATCCATGCGTTTTGCGTCTACGCAATTAAAACAAACTGGGTTGTTGTTGCATGTGGCTGCCTTGTGATCGGTCTGGCCGCATCTAAGACACCAGTTCGTGCGATCTTTAACGCTAGTGCAACTGTCTGCTTTGTGGCCGAAGCATAGGCACTTGTAGCATCTCTTTTGAGCCTGCCTCTCTCGAATCGGACACACGTACCAGCCAACTTCAATGGAGCCTTCTCTCAATAATGTGGCTGCTATAGTCCGCGGCATGTTCAAGATGGCCATCTGTTTGCCTCTGTACGACTTGCGCAGGCCCCTTACATTTACTTGCCCGACGTCATCACCAATTTTTTGCTTAATTGCCTTTTTGATTTCCTCTTCCGTCGCTAAATGGTCGAGGTTGCGCATTTCCAGCCACGCATCGGCTCCAGCTGCTCGTACTAAAGCTTGGTGTCCCAGTACTTGACTCAATTCTTCAGTCAGTTTCTTGCTATTTGCATTTCCACCCCCCCTAAGCTCGAGGAGTAGATCGCCCGTAGCCGTTTTTCTCGTCCTCTTGACGTTATTTTTAACGTCGTCGAGCTTGCCGTCTGGCCTTCTGGTAACTAGGCTCAGGATTTCGGCATAAGAGCAGCCCTCTGTCGCCTTGATTAAGATAACCTCCGGCCTAGCTTTCTTCAAGGATGGCTTGCTCGCTCTTTTTCTTGAGACAGTCTGCCATTCCGCAGCTCCATGGGATGCCTGCGGCTCTGCCGTAATGGCTCGCTGCCCAGTACCTGGCTCCGGATCGCCGCCTGGCGTGTTTATCGCAATTACTCGCTGTCGCTTAGGAGGGGTGTTGCGCTGGGTACCCACGTCCTCTCTCTGGCGTTTGGGCGTGTTTCCCATCGCATCCATCTTTTTCGCACCGTTTCTCGGCCTAATAGCATTACGAGGCGAGGTTTAAGTTGCTATTTCGCACTTTGAGCTTACCACCGTTTTGCTGCCGATCATTATATGGCATAGCGTTTCGTGCAGCTCTTTCATTCGCACTATTGCATTCTTCGTGCCCAGATTTATATGGCGTACTGGTTTTTTGCCATCATCTCCTTTGTTGAACATGGTGTCCATCTCCCAGATGAGCGAGGCCAACTCGTCTAGCTCCGTCAAATTTGAGACAACTTTTGGCGAGGTGGTTGTCTCCGGGCTGCTGGGAGCCACTGCCGGAGTTCCAGCCGTTCCTGGGCTATTACCGGGTAAAGCCACCGTCTCCGCCTCGATATGGTTGAATTTGCCAGGCGGCGACCGAACAATTCTTGGCCGTTTAGCAAATGCCGCCTCTAGACATTGTGCATCTTGCACCGATCCGTCATCGCAACGAGCTTGATGGTCCATCGACAGGACAAAGCCATATCTCGATATTGGCGCCAGCGCATAATTTAAATTTTTGAATTTGAAGTTCGCGGGAAACAAAAAGTGGCGCCTTCTTTTTCCCGGTTCAAACTGCAAAGTGGCGCCCCCTGCCAGGCGGCTCAGGCTGAGCTTTTGGCGCTGATCAACACTGTGATCACAGCTGTGTAGATTTGTTGCTGCAACGCGGTGGAATGAAAGTGGAGAAATTGGAAAATTTTTTTTCTCACTTACACGAATAAAATTACGAGAGGCGGGAAAAAATGAGTGGCCAGCCAACCCCTCGCCACTCCCCTTTATTCCTGAAGTTGATTTGGCCCTTTGGCCCACCCAAGAGCCGGAATGGGGACCACCAGCTAGAGCACAGGGAATCCGTATAGTGGTAAGCCTCGTACGTCAAATTGGAGTAATTTGATTATACTTTAGTTTTTTTAGGAGTCGCGGAATCACCGAAAGGGGAAAACTTTAAGGAGGAGTCACGATACTCTGCCGCACTTGTAAGTTCCCACAAATTCCCAAAATGTGTATGTTGGCTTGTGTGTGTGTTTGTGTGTGTTTTTTTTTTTCAATTCATTTATTAACAAAATAACATATAAGCCAACGAAATACAACAAACTGAAAGGAACATGAATACACAAAAGATGCCCGCCCGGCTGTACGTCCCATTGGTAAATGCTTCGCCGGGCTTGTGGCAACTTCTATGCGGATCCGGCCCTCTCTCTCTCCAGTCTTCTAAGTTCGCGCATGACGACTCCGATGTATGAGCTCACCGCCACCTCGCTTTCCAGCATGCTGGGTACCAGGCTGGCCTCCGATAGGGATTGTCCGATCGCTTGCTCGACCCGCTGTCTATCCACCCTAAAGCGGCCGCAACTGAAAACAACGTGGTGGGCGTCCTCAATTGCTCCTTCAGGGCACGCAGGACACTTTGGAGAGTGGTCGTCGCCAAAGCTATTTAGGTATTGGCGGAACCAGCCATGTCCGCTCAGCACCTGCGTGAGGTAGAAGTTCCCCTGCCCGTGCTTTCTACCGACCCAAGCCTCAATATTTGGGATGAGACGATGCGTCCATCTGCCATTTGTTGCAGCATCCCATCGGTCCTGCCATTTCCTCACTCTAGCGTCTGCTTTGGCGACGTTCTTCGGAATGCCCCTGCTGATGGCCTCTGAGCGCCACATCGTCAGCAAAGCCAATGAGATGCGTGCCAGGTGGTAGAGACAGCCGCAAAACCCCATCATACATTATGTTCCACAATAGGGGGCCCAAAACTGAGCCCTGGGGAACACCTCCTTGTACCAAGTGCATTTTGGAGCCGCCATGTGTGCTATATCGCAGTATACGGTTTCTAAAATAGTCTTTTACTAAGATAATTAGATACTCAGGAACTTGAAATGACCTCAAAGCATGTAGAATTTTGCTCCAATTCGCCGAGTTGAACGCATTCTTGACGTCAAGTGTGGTCACCAGACAATATTTTTTACTGCCACCTTTCCACCGTAGTCCCTCGATGGCTTTGCTAGCAACGTCGACGACTATTGTTAAGGCGTCTATTGTTGATTTAGCCTTTCTAAAGCCAAACTGCATCGGAGACAGATCGCCAGATCGTTGGATGGCTGCTTCTACTCGGAGCGCTATTAGCTTCTCGATCATCTTTCCTGTCGAGTCCAGGAGGCAGATCGGCCTGTATGCAGATGGATCTTCTGCTGGCTTGTTTGCCTTTGGGAGCAGCACAAGGTCCTGGAGTTTCCAGATGGTGGGAAACACGCCTTCCGCCAAACATTTATTGAACACCTTTGCGAATTTAGCGGGGTGAAGCTGGGCAGCCAATTTGAGTGCCTTATTCGGTATTGAGTCTGGACCTGGAGCCTTGTGGTCATTCATTCCGACAGCTACTTGAAGAACCTCATCCGGACTGATGTTGCAAGCATCTGTTGCTACACTGTGTAGGGTCGACCCTGGTTCTACTACTGAAGTGGCTGGGAACAATGTTTCCACTATCAGCTGCATTTGAGATTCGTCTGGTGTAGGTGGCTTAGCAGCTCTGAATTTTCTCATTGCCACTTTGTATGCCCGGCCCCAAACGTCATTTTCAGCCGCGTCACAAAGTTCGAGAAAGCATTTGTTTTTGCTTTCCTTAATAGCACGTCGCAGTTCGCTTCTCCTGTTAAGGAACTCTAGTTGTAGGCTGGTATAATCACCTCTGCCGCGTGATCTTTGGTATTGGCGTCTGGCTTGAAGGCACCGTTTTCTCGCCTCCTCTACGGGTTACCATACTGGCATCGCACGCTGATGAAATCGCGTTTACCAGCATTTTGGCGCAATTGTTTGCATCACCAGTTATTTGGGGAAACTGAGGTGAAGCCTCGAACACATTGGGGTTGAACGTTTCCACCCGGTACATTTTACAATTATTCCGCGCATTTGCGTTATTGGCTGGGTTTCTGCCGATTTTGCACATTATGGCCAAGTGATCACTGGCTGTGAAGTGGCTGCAAAGTCTCCATTCAGCTTGCTGGGCCAACTGACTGCTCGCGAAAGTCACGTCAATTACAGACCCGTACCCAGCTCTCAGGAAGGTGTGTTCCGAGCCAGAATTCAGCACTACCAGATCCAGAGCTGCTAATGCCTCCAGCAGAGTGCGGCCTCTAGTATTTGACTGACTGCTGCCCCATTCCGTTGACCAAGAATTAAAATAACCAGCAATTATGACCCGGTTTTTACCTCTGGCATCCATAGCGAGTTGATCTACTGCCGATTCGAACTCGTTTAGTGAGAGGCTAGGTGCCATGTAGCAGCTGTAGACCCACACATCTCCGATAAGCGCACGTACGAAGCATTTGGATGATCTAATGTGCTGCATAGGCGGGCCATTTGATCCGCAATTCCAGATCACAGCCTTGTGTGTCGTGTCTGCAGCCCAGGAGTTACTAGACAGCGTCCTGTACGGCTCACTCAGGATGGCCAGATCGATCTCCAGTTCTAGAATTGACTGCGTAAGTAAGTCATGCGCCGCCGAGCATTGATTTAAGTTTAATTGTAGAAATTTCATAAGTTCTTATTCGACTACCAGTGTAGTGGCTTGCATCCATGCGTTTTGCGTCTACGCAATTAAAACAAACTGGGTTGTTGTTGCATGTGGCTGCCTTGTGATCGGTCTGGCCGCATCTAAGGCACCAGTTCGTGCGCTCTTTAACGCTAGTGCAACTGTCTGCTTTGTGGCCGAAGCATAGGCACTTGTAGCATCTCTTTTGTGCCTGCCTCTCTCGAATCGGACACACGTACCAGCCAACTTCAATGGAGCATTCTCTCAATAATGTGGCTGCTATAGTCCGCGGCATGTTCAAGATGGCCATCTGTTTGCCTCTGTACGACTTGCGCAGGCGCCTTACATTTACTTGCCCGACGTCATCACCAATTTTTTGCTTAATTGCCTTTTTGATTTCCTCTTCCGTCGCTAAATGGTCGAGGTTGCGCATTTCCAGCCACGCATCGGCTCCAGCTGCTCGTACTAAAGCTTGGTGTCCCAGTACTTGACTCAATTCTTCAGTCAGTTTCTTGCTATTTGCATTTCCACCCCCCTTAAGCTCGAGGAGTAGATCGCCCGTAGCCGTTTTTCTCGTCCTCTTGTCGTTATTTTTAACGTCGTCGAGCTTCTGGTAACTAGGCTCAGGATTTCGGCATAAGAGCAGCCCTTTTTCGCCTTGATTAAGATAACCTGCGGCCTAGCTTTCTTCAAGGATGGCTTGCTCGCTCTTTTTCTTGAGACAGTCTGCCATTCCGCAGCTCCATGGGATGCCTGCGGCTCTGCCGTAATGGCTCGCTGCCCAGTACCTGGCTCCGGATCGCCGCATGGCGTGTTTATCGCAATTGCTCGCTGTCGCTTAGGAGGGGTGTTGCGCTGGGTACCCACGTCCTCTCTCTGGCGTTTGGGCGTGTTTCCCATCGCATCCATCTTTTTCGCACCGTTTCTCGGCCTAATAGCATTACGAGGCGAGGTTTGAGTTGCTATTTCGCACTTTGAGCTTACCACCGTTTTGCTGCCGATCATTATATGGCATAGCGTTTCGTGCAGCTCTTTCATTCGCACTATTGCATTCTTCGTGCCCAGATTTATATGGCGTACTGGTTTTTTGCCATCATCTCCTTTGTTGAACATGGTGTCCATCTCCCAGATGAGCGAGCCCAACTCGTCTAGCTCCGTCAAATTTGAGACAACTTTTGGCGAGGTGGTTGTCTCCGGGCTGCTGGGAGCCATTGCCGGTGTTCCAGCCGTTCCTGGGCTATTACCGGGTAAAGCCACCGTCTCCGCCTCGATATGGTTGAATTTGCCAGGCGGCGACCGAACAATTCTTGGCCGTTTAGCAAATGCCGCCTCTAGACATTGTGCATTTTGCACCGATCCGTCATCGCAACGAGCTTGATGGTCCATCGACAGGACAAAGCGCTCCATATCTCGATATTGGCGCCAGCGCCTAATTTAAATTTTTGAATTTGAAGTTCGCGGGAAACAAAAAGTGCCGCCTTCTTTTTCCCGGTTCAAACTGCAAAGTGGCGCCCCCTGCCAGGGCGGCTCAGGCTGAGCTTTTGGCGCTGATCAACACTGTGATCACAGCTGTGTAGATTTGTTGCTGCAACGCGGTGGAATGAAAGTGGAGAAATTGGCAAACTTTTTTTTTCACCCACACGAATAAAATTACGAGAGGCGGGAAAAAATGAGTGGCCAGCCACCCCCTCGCCACTCCCCTTTATTCCTGAAGTTGATTTGGCCCTTTGGCCCACCCAAGAGCCGGAATGGGGACCACCAGCTGGAGCACAGGGAATCCGTATAGTGGTAAGCCTCGTACGTCAAATTGCACGTACGTTTATAGCAGTCGCGGAATCACCGAAAGGGGAAAAACTTTAAGGAGGAGTCACGATACTCTGCCGCACTTGTAAGTTCCCACAAATTCCCAAAATGTGTATGTTGGCTTGTGTGTGTGTTTGTGTGTGTTTTTTTTTCAATTCATTTATTAACAAAATAACATATAAGCCAACGAAATACAACAAACTGAAAGGAACATGAATACACAAAAGATGCCCGCCCGGCTGTACGTCCCATTGGTAAATGCTTCGCCGGGCTTGTGGCAACTTCTATGCGGATCCGGCCCTCTCTCTCTCCAGTCTTCTAAGTTCGCGCATGACGACTCCGATGTATGAGCTCACCGCCACCCAGTCGACCTCGCTTTCCAGCATGCTGGGTACCAGGCTGGCCTCCGATAGGGATTGTCCGATCGCTTGCTCGACCCGCTGTCTATCCACCCTAAAGCGGCCGCAACTGAAAACAACGTGGTGGGCGTCCTCAATTGCTCCTTCAGGGCACGCAGGACACTTTGGAGAGTGGTCGTCGCCAAAGCTATTTAGGTATTGGCGGAACCAGCCATGTCCGCTCAGCACCTGCGTGAGGTAGAAGTTCACCTGCCCGTGCTTTCTACCGACCCAAGCCTCAATATTTGGGATGAGACGATGCGTCCATCTGCCATTTGTTGCAGCATCCCATCGGTCCTGCCATTTCCTCACTCTAGCGTCTGCTTTGGCGACGTTCTTCGGAATGCCCCTGCTGATGGCCTCTGAGCGCCACATCGTCAGCAAAGCCAATGATTTGCGTGCCAGGTGGTAGAGACAGCCGCAAAACCCCATCATACATTATGTTCCACAATAGGGGGCCCCAAACTGAGCCCTGGGGAACACCTCCTTGTACCAAGTGCATTTTGGAGCCGCCTTGTGTGCTATATCGCAGTATACGGTTTCTAAAATAGTCCTTTACTAAGATAATTAGATACTCAGGAACTTGAAATGACCTCAAAGCATGTAGAATTTTGCTCCAATTCGCCGAGTTGAACGCATTCTTGACGTCAAGTGTGGTCACCAGACAATATTTTTTACTGCCACCTTTCCACCGTAGTCCCTCGATGGCTTTGCTAGCAACGTCGACGACTATTGTTAAGGCGTCTATTGTTGATTTAGCCTTTCTAAAGCCAAACTGCATCGGAGACAGATCGCCAGATCGTTGGATGGCTGCTTCTACTCGGAGCGCTATTAGCTTCTCGATCATCTTTCCTGTCGAGTCCAGGAGGCAGATCGGCCTGTATGCAGATGGATCTTCTGCTGGCTTGTTTGTCTTTGGGAGCAGCACAAGGTCCTGGAGTTTCCAGATGGTGGGAAACACGCCTTCTGCCAAACATTTATTGAACACCTTTGCGAATTTAGCGGGGTGAAGCTGGGCAGCCAATTTGAGTGCCTTATTCGGTATTGAGTCTGGACCTGGAGCCTTGTGGTCATTCATTCCGACAGCTACTTGAAGTACCTCATCCGGACTGATGTTGCAAGCATCTGTTGCTACACTGTGTAGGGTCGACCCTGGTTCTACTACTGAAGTGGCTGGGAACAATGTTTCCACTATCAGCTGCATTTGAGATTCGTCTGGTGTAGCTGGCTTAGCAGCTCTGAATTTTCTCATTGACACTTTGTATGCCCGGCCCCAAACGTCATTTTCAGCCGCGTCACAAAGTTCGAGAAAGCATTTGTTTTTGCTTTCCTTAATAGCACGTCGCAGTTCGCTTCTCCTGTTAAGGAACTCTAGTTGTAGGCTGGTATAATCACCTCTGCCGCGTGATCTTTGGTATTGGCGTCTGGCTTGAAGGCACCGTTTTCTCGCCTCCTCTACGGGTTACCATACTGGCATCGCACGCTGATGAAATCGAGTTTACCAGCATTTTGGCGCAATTGTTTGCATCACCAGTTATTTGGGGAAACTGTAGTGAAGCCTCGAACACATTGGGGTTGAACGTTTCCACCCGGTACATTTTACAATTATTCCGCGCATTTGCGTTATTGGCTGGGTTTCTGCCGATTTTGCACATTATGGCCAAGTGATCACTGGCTGTGAAGTGGCTGCAAAGTCTCCATTCAGCTTGCTGGGCCAACTGACTGCTCGCGAAAGTCACGTCAATTACAGACCCGTACCCAGCTCTCTGGAAGGTGTGTTCCGAGCCAGAATTCAGCACTACCAGATCCAGAGCTGCTAATGCCTCCAGCAGAGTGCGGCCTCTAGTATTTGACTGACTGCTGCCCCATTCCGTTGACCAAGAATTAAAATAACCAGCAATTATGACCCGGTTTTTACCTCTGGCATCCATAGCAAGTTGATCTACTGCCGATTCGAACTCGTTTAGTGAGAGGCTAGGTGCCATGTAGCAGCTGTAGACCCACACATCTCCGATAAGCGCACGTACGAAGCATTTGGATGATCTAATGTGCTGCATAGGCGGGCCAACTCCAGATCACAGCCTTGTGTGTCGTGTCTGCAGCCCAGGAGTTACTAGAGAGCGTCCTGTACGGCTCACTCAGGATGGCCAGATCGATCTCCAGTTCTAGAATTGACTGCGTAAGTAAGTCATGCGCCGCCGAGAATTGATTTAAGTTTAATTGTAGAAATTTCATAAGTTCTTATTCGAAGCTTGCTCTCTAGTCGTTACCATTGGGCAACGGCGACTACCAGTGTAGTGGCTCGCATCCATGCGTTTTGCGTCTACGCAATTAAAACAAACTGGGTTGTTGTTGCATGTGGCTGCCTTGTGATCGGTCTGGCCGCATCTAAGGCACCAGTTCGTGCGATCTTTAACGCTAGTGCAACTGTCTGCTTTGTGGCCGAAGTATAGGCACTTGTAGCATCTCTTTTGAGCCTGCCTCTCTCGAATCGGACACACGTACCAGCCAACTTCAATGGAGTCTTCTCTCAATAATGTGGCTGCTATAGTCCGCGGCATGTTCAAGATGGCCATCTGTTTGCCTCTGTACGACTTGCGCAGGCCCCTTACATTTACTTGCCCGACGTCATCACCAATTTTTTGCTTAATTGCCTTTTTGATTTCCTCTTCCGTCGCTAAATGGTCGAGGTTGCGCATTTCCAGCCACGCATCGGCTCCAGCTGCTCGTACTGAAGCTTGGTGTCCCAGTACTTGACTCAATTCTTCAGTCAGTTTCTTGCTATTTGCATTTCCACCCCCCCTAAGCTCGAGGAGTAGATCGCCCGTAGCCGTTTTTCTCGTCCTCTTGACGTTATTTTTAACGTCGTCGAGCTTGCCGTCTGGCCTTCTGGTAACTAGGCTCAGGATTTCGGCATAAGAGCAGCCCTCTCTCGCCTTGATTAAGATAACCTCCGGCCTAGCTTTCTTCAAGGATGGCTTGCTCGCTCTTTTTCTTGAGACAGTCTGCCATTCCGCAGCTCCATGGGATGCCTGCGGCTCTGCCGTAATGGCTCGCTGCCCAGTACCTGGCTCCGGATCGCCGCCTGGCGTGTTTATCGCAATTGCTCGCTGTCGCTTAGGAGGGGTGTTGCGCTGGGTACCCACGTCCTCTCTGGCGTTTGGGCGTGTTTCCCATCGCATCCATCTTTTTCGCACCGTTTCTCGGCCTAATAGCATTACGAGGCGAGGTTTGAGTTGCTATTTCGCACTTTGAGCTTACCACCGTTTTGCTGCCGATCATTATATGGCATAGCGTTTCGTGCAGCTCTTTCATTCGCACTATTGCATTCTTCGTGCTCAGATTTATATGGCGTACTGGTTTTTTGCCATCATCTCCTTTGTTGAACATGGTGTCCATCTCCCAGATGAGCAAGGCCAACTCGTCTAGCTCCGTCAAATTTGAGACAACTTTTGGCGAGGTGGTTGTCTCCGGGCTGCTGGGAGCCATTGCCGGTGTTCCAGCCGTTCCTGGGCTATTACCGGGTAAAGCCACCGTCTCCGCCTCGATATGGTTGAATTTGCCAGGCGGCGACCGAACAATTCTTGGCCGTTTAGCAAATGCCGCCTCTAGACATTGTGCATCTTGCACCGATCCGTCATCGCAACGAGCTTGACATCGACAGGACAAAGCCATATCTCGATATTGGCGCCAGCGCCTAATTTAAATTTTTGAATTTGAAGTTCGCGGGAAACAAAAAAGTGGCGCCTTCTTTTCCCGGTTCAAACTGCAAAGTGGCGCCCCCTGCCAGGGCGGCTCAGGCTGAGCTTTTGGCGCTGATCAACACTGTGATCACAGCTGTGTAGATTTGTTGCTGCAACGCGGTGGAATGAAAGTGGAGAAATTGGCAAACTTTTTTTCTCACCCACACGAATAAAATTACGAGAGGCGGGAAAAAATGAGTGGCCAGCCACCCCCTCGCCACTCCCCTTTATTCATGAAGTTGATTTGGCCCTTTGGCCCACCCAAGAGCCGGAATGGGGACCACCAGCTGGAGCACAGGGAATCCGTATAGTGGTAAGCCTCGTACGTCAAATTGGAGTAATTTGATTATACTTTAGTTTTTTTAGCAGTCGCGGAATCACCGAAAGGGGAAAAACTTTAAGGAGGAGTCACGATACTCTGCCGCACTTGTTAGTTCCCACAAATTCCCAAAATGTGTGTGTTGGCTTGTGTGTGTGTGTGTTTGTGTTTTTTTTTTTTTTTTTATTTCATTTAAAACATTGCTAACATAATTGCAAATAACATAACAAGGGAACAAACATACGAAGTCGGGCATAATGAAAAAAGGATTACGGTTACTGCGGGACGACTTGTCGGTATTGCTTCGCAGACCGTGTGCTTCTTTAATTCGCCGACCTTTCCCTCTCCAACTGCCTAAGTTTCTTCATCATGTGTGCGGCGAAGGCGGCGGCCGCCTGCCACACGTTAGAGTTTGCGACCATCATCCCGGCGAGGTTACACTGCGTCACCGGCACGCCCATGACCCTCTACAACCGGTGTCTCTCCTCGTCAAATCTTGGGCAGTGTTGCAGCACATGACTCGCATCTTCTATGATGCCAGCGCCGCACCATGTGCACTCGTCGGAGACATCGTGGTGGAACCTCTTCAGGTAACTCCTGAAGCACCCGCTCATGAGCTGAGTAAGGTAGTAGTCAACCTCACCATGCTTCCTCGACACCCATTGTGTGATGTCCGGGATTAGTGTATGGGTCCACCGTCCCTTGGGCGAGGAGTCCCACCTCTCTTGCCATCTGCGCATGGAGTGCTGCCATGCCATGAGTCGCGCCTGTCCACGAGGGAGTCATCTACTCTGATTTTTGCGGTTTCGACGCGCTTCCGGCTGGTAATGAGCACCGCCTCGGTCTTTTGCGCTGCCAATTTAAGCTCTGCGGCCGATAGCCAGTGGCCAACTTTGGCTATCGCCACGCTACAACGCTCTTCGGCGACGTGAAGGTCCTTCGCCGAAACCACCAGAGCGACATCGTCAGCAAACCCTACAACGTGTGTGTGCTGCTCGAACTCAAGGCGCAGGACTCCGTCGTACATGGTGTTCCATAACAAGGGGCCCAGGACGGATCCTTGTGGAACACCAGCCGATACCCCTCTTTCTTCCAGGCCATCCTCCGTTAAGTATCGGATTCTCCTGTCGCGAAAGTAGCTCCGCACACAGTTCATCAGGTAGCTTGGGATATTGAATGTTGCCAGCGCGTCCAGTATGCGATCCCACCTTGCTGAGCTAAACGCGTTCTTCACGTCGAGCGTCACCACGATACAGTATTCTTTACTGCCTCCTTTCCATCTAGAGCCGTCGATTGCCTCAGCTGCCAAGTGAACCACACGGTTTATTGCGTCGATTGTGGATCTGGCCTTTCTGAATCCGAACTGGTGCTCGGATAAGCCCCCGCCTTCTAATATCGCCGACTCCAGTCTCGAGCAAAGCATCGACTCCAGCACCTTGCCAGCTGTATCCAACAGGCAAATGGGCCTATACGAGGATGCCTCGTCTGGTGGTTTTCCGGGCTTGGGCAACAACACAAGATTTTGTAACTTCCACCTGGTGGGAAAGACTCCTTCTCTTATGCATTTTGAGTACAACTCCGTGAATACATGAGGGAGTATCGTTACTGCCAGTTTAAGTGCGATGTTGGGATAGAGTCGGGACCCGGGGCTTTATTTGGCTTTTGACGCCTCACCGTCTCGATGACATCAGCAAGCGAGCATTCTTCCACTTGAAGGTGTGTCCCCAAGGGAGACACATGCGATAACTCCGGGGCGTCGGGAATTAGGCTGCTGACGATGGAGCGTACAGTGGTTGTGTCTGATGGGGATGACTGCCTGTTTCCGTGTACTCGTTTGACCACCGTCTGGTAGGCTTTGCCCCAAGGGTCTTGTTCTGCCGAATCACATAGCTCGAGGAAACATTCACGCTTGCTATCCCTGATCGCCACCTTAAGGGCTTTCCTCCGCCTTCTGTACTCCAGACCGAGAGCCTCGAAGTTGAGCGAATGTCTTGCCCGCTGATATAGCCGTCTCGCTCGAAGACAAGCCCTTCTGGCATCAGCGATTGCCTCGTCCCACCAGCAGACTGGGGTGTGGTGGCGCGAGAATGACCCTCGCTGGGCCATGCTGGCAACACACGCTTCATTGAGTCTCGACATGATCAGGTTCGTAGCCTCTTCTGCGTTTGTGTTGGGGCACTCCGTGAGTCCTTCCAGGCTTTCAGCGAACAAAAGCGGGTTGAAAGCGTCCACCTTGAAGGATTTCCGAAGCGGTAACGTTCGCGCTAGCGGGTGCCTGTTTCTGCCTACGGAGAATGTCACTATTTCATGGTCGCTGGCAGAGTATGCCATGCCTACGCTCCAAACAGCCGAAGCAGCAATACTGCCGCTGGCGTAGGAAAGATCCACCACCGATCCTGTGCCGGCCCTTCGGAAAGTGTGTTGTGTGCCGACGTTAAGCAGAGATATGCTTAAGTTGGCAAAACCTTCAAGAAGAATACGGCCGCGGGCGTCAGTACGGGTGCTGCCCCACTCGGTGGCCCACGCGTTGAAATCCCCACCGATGATGAGACCTTGGCGTCCTCTTGCGTCGTTCGAGATGCTGTCTAGAATGCTTCCGAAACGCGCCAGTGACAGGCTGGGTGCAAGGTAGCAGCTGTACACCCAGTTTCTGCCGATCCGCGCTCTGACAAAGCCGTCCGCAGATAGGACGCATGACTAGCACGTTACTACCGCAGCACCAAATTGCTGCTTTGCCGAACGCTGCCTTGGCCCCGCGACCACTTTCTCCTACTCTGTAGGGCTCACTCAGTAGAGCTAAATCCGCCGACAACTCACGCACAGTCTGCTGAAGCAGGTCCTGAGCCGCTATGCAGTGATTCAGGTTCAACTGCAAGAACTTCAAATGGGGCTGAGTCATTTGGCGTCTTTCTGCATCCTCTGGGCACCACTGGATGGGCACGCGCGGCTACCCGCTATGTGGTTTAAGGGACTCAAGCCCATCTCGGCACATAAAAAGCACTTGACGGCGGCCGAGCAGTCTGCAGACTTGTGTCCAGGATTGTCACACCTGAAGCAGCAATTTGACCTATCTGTGTCGCTTGGACAGTTTGCGGCGATGTGGCCAACACATAGGCATCGAAAACAGCGCGCAGGTTGCGCTTGAAGCTCCTTTATTCGGCAGCTATCCCATCCAATTCGAACTCTGCCCACCTCTAGGAGTTTTAATGCCACTGCCTCGGGAGCACAAACCACGGCTGACATCGTATTCCGAAAACTAGACCGGAAGCTTCTTACTCTAAGCGACGTCGCCTCGACTTTGGCTTGGTCAGCCAGCTTAGCCACTAATTCCTGGGGCGTCGCTTTCTCGTCCATGCCGTGAATGGCTACAGCCTTATGGCGGGTTAGAGCTTTCACACCTGCCTCCTCGCCAAGGACTTGACTGATCGCCTCCTTAAGGGACTGGCTTGTGTCCGCTGTGCATTTCCGGAGTTCCAGAAGAAGCCCATCTTTAGCGGTGCGTCGAACTCGCTTTACGTGCTCACGGACGTGATCCAGCTGCCCGTCAGTGCGCCTCGTCACGCTCTCTAAAACTTGGCTATAACTCAAGCCTACGTTCGCCTGAATTAGTAGCGCCTCCGGGCGGGATTTCTGAAGCTTCCCACTGATTTTCGCTTTAGGCTTGCGGGAGGACCTCGAAAGTCCCACCTTTACCCATTCTTGGCTGCTTTGGGCATTTTGCTGTGCCCTAGGCTGCTCCACATCAGACGGGTGTAGCTGCTGGTGCTGCATGGCTTGTTGCTGTGATCCAATTTGACTGGATTGGCTCTGCTGATGGAGCTGTTGCTGCCCCTGCTGGTACTGCGCCGTCTGAAGCCGTGTAGACGACTTCTGTGGGTGTTGGCGATTCTTCTGTTGCGTCTTCTGCTGGTGTGGCCTCGCTTGGTGACGACCTGAGTCATCGAATGGTGACGTTTGACACAGCTTATCCCGCTTAGACGGTGAATTCACCAGTTCGGTTTGCTGTTGCCTACTCACACGTTTAGGTGGAGACTTGCTGCAAGTGGCACACGCCACTGGCAATTGCGAGATCGGCCCTTTGTCTTGAAGCAAGGCGATCACTGCTACATGCAGTTCTCGCAGCCGAGCAACCTTCTCCCTAAACTCGGTAGTGATGCTGCGGTTAATTTTGCCACTAGCATCCTTATCTCTGCTATAAGGGGTAGCAATTGAGGCCAGAATATGGCCCATTTCCTCCAACTCGTTGCAAGTAGGCCGCACCTGCCCCACCTTTTTTTTATGCAGGCCCCGTTATTGGCTGCCTCGCCATCGGTCCCCTCAGCCCCAACAGATGGGCTTCTAAGCTTTTTCGGCGTTGCCTCGTGAGCATCCACTACTAGGGCAGCGTCTGGTGTTGCCACAGGCACCGACGGGGCGAGTGCAAGAGGTTTTGCCACCTGCTGCCGCTGCGGTGGCGGCGTCCGCTTCATCATTATTGACTCGGCCGCGCGTTCTAGAGGCAATTTCCCTCGCAGAACAAGAATTTCCTCTTGCCGCAACGCTGGGAGTTATGCCGCTCCAACTCGGCGGCGACACCAACAATTGCCCCTATTGACGCAGCCCGACAATAGACAAGGAACAGTAAACAGAACAATGTATTCAAAGAAACTACTATGGAAAACAAATTATAAAATAATAATAATTTTTTTTTTGAATCCAAGATTACCCGCCGCGGATTTGAACCCCTACCGTGCCAAGGAGTATCGCAGAAAAACCACTAGTATTGATCAAATTTCAGCTCTAAAAGAATTTGAAATTTAATTCTAATTCTAAATCCTCACAGCGGAGTCGAACCAGGTACTAGGAGGCCCGCGTCCGAAAGAAAAAATAAAAATGCTCCAAATTTATTTAAAATTTCTTCGCTCCACTCAGCGGATTTGAACCCGGTACCAGGCGATGAGAGGCAGCACCGCTGCCAGGTACGCCACCGCTTACGTCACCAAGCCTTAGGCTGGTGCGCTGCTATGCTGCTAGTCTGGTGGGAGGTGATCGAGAACCCCGGCTTAGAAGTTTTGCGGTGAAAGCTCGACTCCCAAATGATGACCCTGGAGAGCTTTCGAGACCGGCTTGGCAGGTCCGCCAACAGCTGGTTATCGCACCAATTGTGTATTTACTTACAGCGTGCTATTTATATAAAGGTGCGACTGGCACCCCACTAACACCAATACGGAGGAAAAAGTTGGGTGATGCAGAAAGGAGGCGCCCCGCACCCCTCCAACCACCAAAAGACCGACGCGGCAGGAGGCCGGGAAAAAAAAAATTATGTTTTAATTTTTCCACTTGCGATGCAGACTGGCGGCCGGCGAAACGTAAGTAACAACAAGAGTTGACTGCTACACTAACAAACTATTATGGTGCAGGACTACGAGATTTACAAGCACGGATAAGACGGGAATTTTACAGAAAAGCCGGGACGCGACGAAGTACACATTCCACTTTTTTCAGTCTGTATCTGTCTGGCTGTGTGTTTGTGTGTCTGTGTGTGTGTGTGTTTTTTTTTTTTTTTAATTCATTTATTCACAAAATAACATATAAGCCAACGAAATACAACAAACTGAAAGGAACATGAATACACAAAAGATGACCGCCCGGCTGTACGTCCCATTGGTAATTGCTTCGCCGGGCTTGTGGCAACTACTATGCGGATCCGGCCCTCTCTCTCTCCAGTCTTCTAAGTTCGCGCATGACGACTCCGATGTATGAGCTCACCGCCACCCAGTCGACCTCGCTTTCCAGCATGCTGGGTACCAGGCTGGCCTCCGATAGGGATTGTCCGATCGCTTGCTCGACCCGCTGTCTATCCACCCTAAAGCGGCCGCAACTGAAAACAACGTGGTGGGCGTCCTCAATTGCTCCTTCAGGGCACGCAGGACACTTTGGAGAGTGGTCGTGGCCAAACCTATTTAGGTATTGGCGGAACCATCCATGTCCGCTCAGCACCTGCGTGAGGTAGAAGTTCACCTGCCAGTGCTTTCTACCGACCCAAGCCTCAATAGTTGGGATGAGACGATGCGTCCATCTGCCATTTGTTGCAGCATCCCATCGGTCCTGCCATTTCCTCACTCTGTCTGCCAGGATGTCGATGGGCACCATGCCAGCGACTACTAGGTCTGCATCCTCCGAAACAGTCCTAAGTTCGCTGCAGACTCTGAGAGCGCAGAGTCGATAAGTCGGACTGATGAGGCGGCGGTAGCTTTCGATCTCCATGGCCGGTGCCCAGAACTGGGCTGCGTACAGTATTTGTGATTTTAGTCATCAGCAACATTCTCCGCTCCTGTCTGGGCCCTCTTGTATTGAGCATAATCCTGGCGAGTGTTCTACCCGATTCCTCTAGGCCCACCGAGCGCAGCCAGTTCGTGATGGATGCAATGGCTGTATTTGCCATTGCCTCTATATTCTTCAGATTCTTGCCCACCACTACAACCGCAACATCGTCCGCGTAGCCGACTAGCTGACACCTACTCGGCATGTCCAGTCGAAGGATGCCATCGTACATGATGTTCCACAGAAGCGGACTCAGAACCGAGCCCTGAGGCACTCCGCCGTTGAACGGATCCTGTCGACGCTGCGTACACCAGCTTTCTTCCTGAAAAGAAGCTCCATATCACCTCGTACAGGTACGAAGGAATCCCGAAGCCCCAATCCGCCGTGTTGAAGGCATTCTTCACATCCAGGGTGATCACCAGGCAGTATTCCTTCGCACCTCCTTTCCATCGAGAGCCCTTAATAGCATCGGCCGCTGTACTCACTACTCTGCTGACCGCGTCTATTGTGGACCTTGCCTTGCGAAATCCATACTGATTTGCGGACAGGCCGCCTCCTGCCGTGATCGCCTCGTTCAGTCTGGCACTGATGAAGCTTTCCAGCACTTTACCCACGGAGTCCACGAGGCAGATTGGGCGATATGATGACGCTACCTCTGCTGGTTTCCTAGGCTTGGGTAGCAGCACCAGCTTTTGTAGCTTCCACTGAGATGGGAATACTCCCTCCTTCAGGCACTGGTCGAAGGTTGCCGCGAATAATTCCGGGCGAGTTGCCATTGCCAGCCAAAGTGCACGGTTGGGGATCCAATCAGGGCCCGGGGCCTTGTTTTGTTTCAGCGACCTGGCGGCCGCAAGCACTTCATTGGTGGTGCCTCGGACGTGGTAGCGGGAATCAACATGTTCAACGCGCCTACAGTTTAGGGAGTCCGCACGCGGGGGGAAGAGATCGCAGACATTACGTTCCAACTCGCTGGCTTCAGTAGGAGAAGAGAATCTGTTGGCGTAGACTCGCTTCACCACGATCTTATACGCCTTGCCCCAAGGGTCCTGATCGGCCGTGTCGCAGAGACTGAGGTACACTTGCCGCTTCGCTTCATATATAGCCTTTTTCAACTCCTTCCTACATTCTCTATAGGCTGCCCATAGTTGCGGCCATGTCCCCAATCCTCGTTTCCTTGCTCTTTGGTAACGCCGCCTAGAGGCTAGGCACCTCCTAAGTATATATCCGATAGAACTTTTCCACCAAAAGACCGGTTGCTGACGTCCCTTAAAAGGTCTCCTTACCGCCATGCTCGCGTTGCACGATGCAGCCAGCATGCTGGATAGCTGGTCTGCCATTCGCTGAGCTGTGCTCTGGGTCCACTCGTGTGCTGCCAATGCATCGGCGAAGGCTCTTACGTCCAGAGTGCCGCTCTTGTATACCCTGCTTTGTGGCGGCGCCACCCGACGGGGTTGGGTGACACCTAGCGAGAATATTATCGCCTCGTGGTCGCTGCCCGTATAGATTTCGCCAACGCTCCATGATGAAGACCTAAATAGCCCACCGCTTACGACCACCAGTGATGCAAAGGCTTCCAGAAGCGACCGCCCTCTCGCATTGGTAACCGCGCTCCCCCAGTCAAGGGCCCATGCGTTGAAGTCCCCTGCAATAACGAGGGGATTGCGAGAGCGCGCGTCTTTGGCTTTCTCGTCGAGCGCTTTGCAAAAGTTCTCATGGCTCACGCTGGGGGGCAGGTAGCAGCTATAGACCCATTTTCCGTCTACCTGTGCGCGTACAAAGTGCTCTCCTGCCATAGGGTGTCGCAATTGGATCGGAGAGGCGCCGCATGCCCAAAGTGCAGCCTTACCGGTGGTACTGGCCACCCAATTGCCAGTGGACTTTTTTCTGAAGGGCTCGCTTATGATCGCAAGCTCCGCTTTGACTTCATGCATGTTCTGCGCAAGTAGGTTGTGTGCTGCCTCGCAGTGATTAATATTCAGCTGGAGGAATCTACTCATTTTGGTGGCCCTTATCGATCGCCTTTGGTGGTACTCCCGTCGTTGATGGGCATCGCTGGCTACCGGCCGCGTGGGCTCTATTGCTTATGCCGGCCGCCTCGCATAGACAGCAGTTAAGGGCGTTACTGCACTCCTTCGCCTTGTGATCCTTGCCTCCGCATCTCAGGCACCAGTTTGTCCTGTCCACCGCGTCCGAACAACGAGCTGCTACATGGCCGAACGTTAGACACCTGTAACATCTGACCGCCACAGAAAATCCTATCTTGAGGTTGCCAGCCTTCAAGATGATCTCGGCCACTGACGACGGAACGCACCGTGCGAACACTGTCGCCCACAGCAATGAGCTTCTCGTCCTGGCTCCTAGTAACCAGCTTCACCATCTCGCTGTACGAGATTTTGCCTTTTCCCTTGACCAAAATAGCAGGTGGACGCTTCTTGGGTATCGCCTTTTTCGCTGGTCGCGCAGCCACTGTCTGCCAAGCGGGCTCTGATTGCTGGCCTGCCTGGCCACTCCTAACTTGTTGCAACCTGGATTTCTTTGGTTGTGCCTCACCGCCTGCTGGTGGACTCAGCGAGTCTTCACGCAGTCTCTTTGGCGTTTCGTGGAGCACACCAAATGTCTCCTCTATTCCTGGCGGAAGCCCCACCCCGAACATAGCCTCTATCTCTAGCTGACTCGCTGGGCTGCCCTCGCAAACAGATTCAGACCATCTGACAGGCACTGTGGCGAGCGCCAATGAATGACGCCGCCCACTTGTTGGCCCCTCCATCGAGACAGCCGATCTCAAGCCCTCCATTGCTTGCAACCAGGTATTTCCCCCTGGGACTCTATATGGAAGTTATGCGGCTCCCTGCTCGGCTCCACACACTTGGAAATTTCGGTCTGTGACGGACGAAAGTGCCAACCACTGGTTCCAATAAACCCAAACTAATTGTTAGAAATTTTCTGACAATTAATTACTGTGAGAAATGCAATTGAAAATTTTTACACCGTGCGGATTTCAACCTGGTACTTTCGCCTCCTAGGCTGAGTGCTTGCCTTGGTGCCCACAGACCGAGTTGGCGGCTGGGGGGCTGAAACACAGCTATGTACGATGGGGTCAGTGTCTGTGTGTGTGTGTGTGTTTTTTATATTCATTTTTATTTACAACAAAATTTCATTTACTTCACGTATATACATATTTAGTTATTGGCGGTCTGACTCAAACAGGCTACTGCGGGACTACCGCGAGGTATTGCTTCGCAGCGGCCGGCTTAGACTTAACCTTTTAAACTAATCCTCCCTTCTCAGCCTCTCTAGCCGCCGTTGTTCAATCATAATGGCTGCCGCAAACTCGCACACTGCCTCCCATGCGCGACCGTTAGAGCATTAGAGGCACCAGGTTCTCAATGGTGATGCGCGTGACGATCCGGGATTCCAATTCGCGTCTCTGTTCTTCATAGCGAGGGCAGTGAAAAGCTATGTGCCTTGCGTCCTCGACAATGCCGGCTCCGCACCACGTGCATTCGTCGGATGCCTCGTGCCCGAAACGCTTTAGATAGGCTCTGAAGCAGCCATGGCCGCTCAAAATTTGCGTCAGGTAAAACGTAACTTGCCCGTGACTTCTGCCTATCCACTGTTGTAGGTCTGGGATAAGGCAGTAAGTCCAACGTCCTTTCGCAGATTCTGTCCATCTTGTATTCTGTATTTCTTGCCGTACACTGGCTAAGGGCGATCGCTCATCCACCGGTGGTGTGGAGTGTAGCGCTCTGTACATCGCGTCTGCTTCGTACGCTAGATCGCTGATCGGAGACAGACCAGCGATGACATGCGCAGCATCGTCTGAAATTGTGCGGAACGCACTCCAAATTCTCATTGCGCAGAGTCTAAATACCGATTCCAGCCCTCGCCTATAGCTTTTCACCCGTAGCGCACTACCCCAAACAGGGGCAGCGTACAGGGAAATGGATTTTGTCACGCTAGTTAACAACAGCCTTCTCTCTTGTTTGGGGCCTCTTGTATTGAGCATGATCCTTGCCAGCGCACGTGCAGAGCTCAGTGCCATCTGGCACGTATATTCCAAGTGCTCACGGAAGCAGTGTCGTGTATCCAGCATTACCCCTAGGTATTTGATGACCCTCTTAGATGTGATAGTTTTGCCACCAACTTCTATAGAGGCGGTCTCGACTTTCTTCCTGCTGCTAATTAAAACGGCTTCAGTCTTGTGGTCTGCCAATTCTAGACCTGCAACAGCCAGCCACCGGCCAATAGTTGCAATGGCGTTGTTGCATTTTTGTTCCGTTACTGCAAGCTCCTTTTCCGTTACCACTACCGCGATATCATCGGCAAAGCCGATTATGCGTATGCCCGGATCAAAATTGAGTCTGAGGACTCCGTCGTACATGCAATTCCACAGGAGGGGACCCAGGACTGAACCCTGTGGTACTCCAGCAGAGATGCTATATTCCTCCGAGCCGTCTACTGTGGAGTATCGGAGGCGCCTATTTGTGAAATAGCTGTCCACTATGTGCAGCAGATTCCCCTGGACGCCGAAAGAAGCCAGACTGCCCATTATACGACTCCATTCAGCCGAGTTGAATGCGTTTCTGATGTCGAGAGTCACCACCATGCAGTATTGTTTGGTTCCCCCTTTCCATCGGTTACCAGATATGGCGTCTCTGGCTGTGTCCACAACTGTGCTTATCGCGTCTATCGTTGATCGTGCCTTTCTAAAACCGTATTGGTTAGGAGAAAGTCCACCTCCTTGCTCAATAGCCTTGTTGAGCCTACGAGCTATGAGCGATTCCAATATTTTCCCTGCTGTGTCCAGAAGACAGATAGGCCTATATGATGAGGCTTCGCCGGGAGGCTTGCCGGGTTTTGGTAGGAGTACCAGATTCTGCCTTTTCCATCTGGATGGAAAAGTTCCTTCTCTCAGACATGCATTGTACATTTTGATGAACACATCAGGGTGCAGATTAACTGCCAGCCTTAAAGCTCTGTTCGGGATGCCGTCGGGGCCAGGAGCTTTCTTATTATTTAGTTTGTTGACGATTTCCAACAGTTCTGTTTTCGTGCACGCTGTTATTTCTATCTCACTGCTTCGAGTTGACAGTGGTGGCTGGACCTGTTTTTGTGGGAAAAGTGAGCTGACGATTTGATTCAGGCTCGCTGCATCAGATGGTATTGATGTTTTCCCGACATCTACGCGTTTGACCACGGTCTGGTAAGCCTTTCCCCAGGGATCGTGCTCGGCAGAATCGCAAAGACGCAGGAAGCATTCTCTTTTGCTAGTTCTGATAGCATGCTTTAGATCCAGCCGTTTGCTATGGTATTCAAGTCTTAGAGATTCAAAACTTTCTGTACCTCTTGAACGCTGAAACTGTCGCCGCGCACGGAAACACGCTCGTCTTGTATTGAGCATGATCCTTGCCAGCGCACGTGCAGAGCTCAGTGCCTTCTGGCACGTATATTCTAAGTGCTCACGGAAGCAGAGTCGTGTATCCAGCATTACCCCTAGGTACTAATTCTTGCCAAGTGTGTGTGTGTGTGTGTGTGTGTATGTGTGTATGTGTGGAATATTACATATATACAATGCAAAAGTTGAAAGGCACGAAAAAATATATAATAGGGAGATTTCTGCGGGACGTCCCATGGGGAATTGCTTCGCAAAAACCTAGAACCCATTAGTTATGGCCATTTCGCTCACGCTCTGCCTTTCTTAGGCTGATTGCCGCAAATCCTGCAAAGCTGCTTACTGCCTCCCATGCCGCCGCGTCTGAAAGCATAATAGGCACCAGATTTTCCGCGTTCAGCACAGTGCCAACCGTTTCCTCCAGAAGCCGCCGTTGCCTGGTAAATCTTCTACATGTGAAAAGGACATGTTCCGCATCCTCCACCGATCCTACGCCACACGTCGAGCAGTACGGCTCCGCCTCGTGTCCGAATCTATGCAGGTAGGACCGGAAACAACCGTGTCCTGTGAGGAACTGGGTAAAATGGAAAGACACTTGTCCATTCTTCCTTTCCATCCATGGCCTGATCTTGGGTATAAGGGTGTAGGTCCATCTCCCCTTGTTCGACGAATCCCACCGCTCTTGCCAAGTGGCGGCGCTCTGCGACCTTGCATCTCTACTAGCCGACCGTTTTTGTTCGACTCGCTTTGTCGCGTCCGCGATGTTCCTTGCCTCGTCCGCAAACAGATTGATGGGAATCATGCTTGCAACGACCAGTGCAGCATCCTCCGAGACCGTCCTAAATCCGCTGCAGACCCTTAACGCGCAGACACGGTAGGTAGCGGTGATGCCCCTGCTGTACGCCGTGATGCGTGGCGCGTGTCTAGCCATACACCCAGATACCTTATGGCCCGCTTTGAGGTGATTGTGGAACCATCTACGTACACTGAGGCATGTTCAACTGTTTTTCTGCTACTTATCAGGACCGCCTCCGTTTTTTCGGCTGCCAGGGCTAGGCCAACCGAATGTAGCCACCGTGTAACAGTGGCTATAGCTACCGACGCCGCTGATTCTGCCTTTTCCAACTCCTTGGCAACAACCACAATAGCCACGTCGTCAGCATAGCCAATGGATTCACAACCTGGCGGGAGTGAGAAACGCAGTACTCCGTCGCACTCCGTCCGACCAGGCAGTACTGCTTGGTGCCACCTTTCCATCTTGTGCCCTCGATGGCGCTGCTGGCAATGCTGACCACCTTGCCGACTGCGTCGATGGTGGATCTTGCCTTGCGGAAACCAAATTGGTTGTCCGAGAGGCCGCCGCACTCGCTGACGTACGCGTTCAACCTCGATCCGATAAGGCCTTCAAACACCTTGCCTATACAGTCCACCAGACATATCGGTCTGTACGAGGGCGAAACATCTGCTGGCTTCCCCGGCTTTGGCAGAAGGGCCAACATCTGGGTCTTCCATTGCTCGAGAAAAATTCCCTCCGTGAGGCAGCGATTGAAGACGGCTGCGAAGTCGTCTGGTCTTAGGGACAGAGCCAGTTTTAAGGTGCGGTTTGGGATCCGATCCGGGCCGGGTGCTTTGCCAAGTTGGAGCGACTTGACCTCTTCAGATGAGATCGCATCGATCGAATAGAATATCGAGGCTGGGAGATGGGTTATACAAGGGGGGATGGTTTATGCAAGGGGGGACGGGGCGGTTTGGGAAGAGGCCGTCGACAATTCGAGCGACGTCTTCAGCGCCAGACGGGGTGGGATTGGGGGTTTGCTTGTATCCGCTTAACCACTGTCTTGTATGCCTTGCCCCATGGATCGTGCTCTGCGGAATCACACAGCTGCAGGTAAACTTCCCTTTTCGCGGAGAGAATAGACTTCTTGAGGGACCTTCTAGCCGAGCTGTAATCGGCGTGGTAGAGTGTCCAGTCCGAGTCCATGCGCTTCCTTGCTCGTTGGTATTTTCGTCGCGCGGCCATACAGGATCTCCTTAGGTCTCCTATTTCAGAATACCGGCTTCTGGTAGCGTGCAGGCGGCTGCCATCATACTGCAGGCTTCGTTTACCATTTCTTGCACAGTGGATGGTGTGAAAGTTTGCCGGAATAGCATTGCAGAGAACGCCTGTGGGTCCAGCGAGTCTTCTCGGAAGGGCATGTCAGCAAGGTTACGCTCGGTTATCCCTCTTGACTCGCATATGCAGCAATTGAGGTCGCTACTGCAATCCTTCGCCTTGTGGTCCTTGCCGCCACACCTTAGGCACCAATTTGTCCTATTGACAGTGCTGTTGCATGCTGCTGCCACGTGTCCGAACTCTGCATACTGAGTATCCAATCTTCAGATGGACTCGTTTGTTTGGCTGTACCAAAATAGCGGTCGGACGTTTTTTTGGAAGCGTCCGTTTCGGTTGCCTCGCCGTCACGGTCCGCCATGCAGGCGCTGATGGCGCTGGCTGTGGCACTCTCTCATGGATTTCATGCGGCAAAATACTTGTGTGTTTCATTACTTAAGAATGATAAAGGATAAATGATAACATAAATCAGGCAAAACAAATAAGCCTGATTAGGTTGTTTTTTCCTGATTATACCTTTGTAAAAAGGGTATTTTAATTTTGGAAGAAGGAAGCATCTCCGACCATATAAAGTATATATATTCTTGATCAGCACGACAATCAGTGAACAGTAACTTTTCACAATAACTTCGTTATTTTCTAAGCTATTGTTGTGAAATTTAAAATTGGTGAATTTAGTACACCTATAAACGGCTATGCCAAAGTTGATCAAGATTAGGTGACTATTAATAAACATTAATTCGCACTATAGCTCCCATAGGAACGATCGGTCAAAAACAGTGACTTTTGTCAATAGTTATTTATATATGTACATAGATATATAGAGATTTAAAAGTCAATCAGTCTTTGTCGCTTTTACCACCGATTTGTTGCCGATCATTATGTGGCATAATGCTTCACGTAGCTCCTTCATTCGTACTATAGCATTTTTAAAGCCGAGATTTATGTGGCGTACCGGTTTTTTGCCATCATCTTCTTTATTGAACATCGTGTCCATTTCCCAAATGAGCGATCCCAGCTCATTTAGCTCTACCACATTGGATACAACTTTTGGAGAAATGGTAGGCTCCGGGCTGCTGGGAGCCATTGCCGGTGTTCCAGCCGTTCCTGGGCTATTACCGGGTAAAGCCACCGTCTCCGCCTCGATATGGTTGAATTTGCCAGGCGGCGACCGAACAATTCTTGGCCGTTTAGCAAATGCCGCCTCTAGACATTGTGCATCTTGCACCGTCATCGCAACGAGCTTGAAGGTCCATCGACAGGACAAAGCGCTCCATACCTCGATATTGGCGCCAGCGCCTAATTTAAATTTTTGAATTTGAAGTTCGCTGGAAACAAAAAGTGGCGCCTTCTTTTTCCCGGTTCAAACTGCAAAGTAGCGCCCCCTGCCAGGGCGGCTCAGGCTGAGCTTTTGGCGCTGATCAACACTGTGATCACAGCTGTGTAGATTTGTTGCTGCAACGCGGCGGAATGAAAGTGGAGAAATTGGCAAACTTTTTTTCTCACCCACACGAATAAAATTATGAGAGGTGAGAAAAAATTAGTGGCCAGCCACCCCCTCGCCACTCCCCTTTATTCCTGAAGTTGATTTGGCCCTTTGGCCCACCCAAGAGCCGGAATGGGGACCACCAGCTGGAGCACAGGGAATCCGTATAGTGGTAAGCCTCGTACGTCAAATTGGAGTAATTTGATTATACTTTAGTTTTTTTAGGAGTCGCGGAATCACCGAAAGGGGAAAAACTTTAAGGAGGAGTCACGATACTCTGCCGCACTTGTAAGTTCCCACAAATTCCCAAAATGTGTGTGTTGGCTTGTGTGTGTGTGTGTTTGTGTGTCTGTGTTTTTTTTTTTTTTTTTTTTTTTATTTATTTTTTTTCAGAACTTACGAATATATAATACAAAAAAGTTACAAAAAAACAGGGAACATAAGGTGAGAACAAAACATAAAAGATGACGGCTACTGCGGGACGACTTGTCTGTATTGCATCGCAGACCGTGGGCTTTAATTGTTTATTGGGCAGACCTTTCCCTCTCCAGATTCCTGAGTACCTTCATTACGCGCACGGCGAAGGCACTGACCGCCTCCCATACGTCTGGGTCTGCGGTCATCCTCCTGATGAGATTTCTCGCCGTCACCAGCTCGCCCATTACGTTCTGCAAACGGCACCTTTCTACGTCGAAGCGTGGGCAGTGCTGGAGCACATGGCTTGCGTCTTCTACAATGCCAGCTCCACACCATGTGCATTCATCCGACTCGTCGTGGTTGAATCTCTTCAGATAGCTTCTGAAGCATCCGTGGCCGCTCAGGAGCTGTGTGAGGTAGAAGTTTACTGCCCCGTGTTTTCTGGAAACCCATGAAGTGATGTCAGGGATAAGTGTGTGTGTCCACCTCCCCTTGGAAGAGGAGTCCCACCTTTCCTGCCATCTACGCAGACTCGACTGCCATGCCCTCCGATGCTCGAGGCCTCTCTGCTGGTCTGTGGTAGTGCTATTTGTTTGTCTTGACGCTGTGAAGGAGGCCGACGCGATGGTTGCGTATTCGTCGATGGGCAGCAACCCAGCGATCACCAGTGCGGCGTCGTCAGAGATGGTGCGAAAAGCGCTGCATACTCTGATTGCGCTTAAGCGATGCGTCGACTCAAGGCTTCGCCTGTAGGATCTCGTTTCCATCACCTTTATCCACGAAGGCACCGCGTATAGTGCAGTCGATCGTATGACGCTGGATAGTAAGAGACGCCGTCCATGTTTTGGTCCACGCGTGTTGAGTAGCATTCTGGAGAGCGATTTCGCTACTGATGCTGCCTTCTCGCTGCTGTACTCCAGGTGTTCTCTAAAAGTCAGCCTTGTGTCGATCATGACTCCTAGATATTTTAGAGCTCGCTTAGAGACAACGGTGGTGTCGCCGACCCTAATGGTGGCAGTCTCAACTCGCTTGCGGCTACTTATCAGTACCGCCTCCGTCTTTTGGGCGGCCAACTGCAGACCGGCTGCAGAGAGCCATTGGCCAACCTTGATGATCGCCCGGTTGGTTACTTCTTCGGCTACCGTGAGTTCCTTGGCTATCACTACCAATGCAACGTCGTCTGCGAAGCCAACTATATGGGTTCCAGGCTCGAAATCCAAGCGTAGGATACCGTCGTACATGACGTTCCATAGCAGGGGGCCCAAGACAGACCCTTGTGGGACGCCAGCAGATACGACCCTTTCCTCTAGTCCTGCGTCCGTCCAGAATCGTATCCTCCTGTTGCAGAAATAGCTGGCAATGCACTTGATAAGGTAGCTCGGAACGCCAAAGGCCCCAACCGCGTCCAAGATCCTATTCCATCTCGCTGTATTGAAGGCGTTTTTAATGTCAAGTGTTACCACGAGACAATATTCTTTGGCACCGCCTTTCCATCTCGTTCCTTCGATTGCCCTTGCAGCCAAACCTACCACCCGGTTGATTGCGTCGATCATAGATCTCGCCTTCCTAAAACCAAACTGATGCTCGGATACACCGCCCTTCGCCATGATTTCCGATTCCAACCGCGAGCAGATTATTGCCTGGATGACTTTTCCAGCTGAATCGATGAGGCAGATGGGTCTATAGGAGGACGCCTCTCCAAGCGGCTTTTTCCGGCTTTGGCAGCAACACCAGGTTTTGTAGTTTCCACCTATCGGGAAAGACACCTTCGCTTAAGCATTTTGAGTAAAGTTCTGCGAACACTTGTGGGTAAAGCAACACTGCGAGTTTGAATGCTCGAATCCGGACCTGGTGCCTTTTTGGGCTTCAGTCGCCTCACCGTCTCGAGGACCTCGGCTAACGTTCACTCCGCCGCGTGTAGGGCAGGAGTCAGAGGGGGCACACGCATTGCTTCGTCAACCTCGGGGAAAAGTCCGTCGACAATTAAGCGTACCGTTTGTGCATCAGTCGGTGGTGGGTACCTGCTGGAGTTTAGACGCTTGGTCACTAGCTGGTAGGCATTGCCCCAGGGGTCGTGCTCAGCAGTGTCGCATAAAGCCAGAAAGCATTCTCGTTTGCTGGAACGGATCGCAGTCTTGAGGATATTTCGGCGTCTCTTATATTCAAGACCCAGAGCCTCGAAGTTTGTCGAACGTCGTGCGCGCTGATAACGTCGCCTTGCGCGAAGGCAGGATCTCCTAACTTCGGCGATAGCGTCGTTCCACCAAAAGACTGGTTTGTGGTGGCGTGTGTATGTGCCACTCTGAGACATGCTAGCCTCACAGGCCTCGGCTAGCCGTGCCATTACGCAATTTGCGGAATCCTCCGCGCACATGTTTTCACTGACGGTCAGACCATCCAGGTAGTGGCCGTAGAGTTGCGGGTTGAGGGTTTCCGGCTTAAAAACCCTCCGGAATTGTTGCGTCCTTGGAAGCGGGTGCCTGCTGTCGCCGATGGTAAAGGTGATGACTTCGTGGTCACTCGCCGAGTACGTTGATCCCACTCTCCAAGTGGCTGAGGCGGCGATGCTATCGCTGGCAAATGAGAGATCTACAATAGATCCTGTGCCGGCCCTTCTAAAGGTGTTCTGGGAACCAACGTTTAGCAAAGAGATGCTTAAGTTGGCAAAAGCTTCCAACAGCAATCTACCACGAGCGTCCGAGCGAGAACTTCCCCATTCGACTGACCAAGCATTAAAGTCGCCACCTATAATTACTCGTTGTCGTCCTCTAACGTCATCAGCGATGCGGTCCACCGCTCTGCCAAACTGCTCCAGGGTTAAGCTAGGCGCGAGATAGCAGCTGTAGAGCCAGTAACTGCCAAACCTAGCTCTCACAAAACCATTCTCGTTTAGAATATCCTGCAGTACGCAGTCGCTTTTACCACAACACCACAGTGCTGCTTTGCCGCTCGAGTCCTTGGCCCAACAGGGGCCTGTGCCGATTTTGTATGGTTCGCTCAGCAGGGCTATGTCCGCTCTCAACTCCCGAACAGTCTGCTGGTTTCTTCAGGTTTAACTGCAGGATATTCATGGCTGGCTGGGTCATTTAAGCTACTTTTGGGTCATCGACACGCCTGTAGCTGGGCAAAGACGGCTGCCCGCAAGGTGGTTTCTTGGGCTTAAGTCCTGTGCTGCGCAGAGAAAGCAGTGCGGTTCCACTGAGGGACAGACGGCTGCCTTGTGGCCTGCTACACCTCACTTAAAGCAACAGTCTGATCTGTCCTCCTCGCTTGAGCACTTCGCGGCGATGTGGCCAGTAGCTAGGCACTTGAAACAGCGCAATGGCCGCTGCTCGAGCTCTCTAATTCGGCACTTAGTCCAGCCTATCTCTACGCGACCGAGTTCGATAAGCTTCCGAGCCACGGCCTCAGGTCCGCTCAAAATTGCCGTCTGGTAGTTCCTAAGACCTGCCCGAAGGCTTTTGACTGTTAGCGCGTTCATTTCTACCTTCACTGAGCTGTGCGAGGGCCTTCACATCGGCTGTTGCGCCCAGTACTTGGGTGATATCGTCCTGGAGCGAGTGTATACTCGTAGCCGAGTCCTTGCGAAGCTCCAGTAGCAGCGCGTCTTTGGCTGTGCGACGTACTCTGGAGACATGCTCACGAACGTGGAGTAGTTTACCATCCGTACGCCTGGTCACCATAGTTAAGACTTGGCTATAACTGAGCCCGCCGCTGGCCTCGATCAGAATTGCATCCGGTCTATGCCTGATTGTTGGTTTCACCTGCTGCAAGGATGCTCCACGTCGAGGCTTTGATGGGCCAACTGTTTTCCAGCCTTGATTGTCCTCAGTTGTCCCGATGTCCGCTGTAGTGTGGTGCGGTTTGTCGCCTTGAGGAGTAGGTGGAGCCTGCTGCTGCTGCTGGGATTCTTCAGGGCGCCGCTTTTTAGGACGCTGCTTGGGAGCGTGAGCGCTCGGCTGCCGCAGTTGCTTTCCAGCCGGTTCAGATGGACCCGGTGCCTTGTCTACTCGCTTTGCCACTGGTGAAGTCTGAGTTGTCCGGGATAGCGTGGTCCTGGAGGACATTGCGTCGGTCTGCTGCCCACGGCTGGCACGCTCGGGTGGCGCCTTCGAGCAATTGGGGCATGCATCCGACGGAGCTGACTCGATCGAATGTCCGCTGCACCGGGTGCTGACTTCCGCCTGCAGCTCTTTCAGCCTCTCCACCTTTTCACGAAGGGCGTTGGTGATGGCCCTCTTGCCTCCTTCCTTCTCGGGCTTGATCCTATCCGAGATTTCCTCCAATAGTATGCCCATTTCCGTAAGTTCATTGCTACGCCCAAACACGATTAGCTCCTCGCCTTCCATTATCACCGGCCTGACGACCAGGTATTTCCCCCTGGTGAGCGTTGGGAGTTATACCGCTCCGTCTCGGCTTCCTTTAGATAATTCCAGCAGGCAGCGGGAATATGGGCCGCTCGGTGTGCAATGGCAAAATAAAATTATAAAAAATAAAAAATAATTTTAGAATCCAAAATTACCCGCAGCGGATTTGAGCCCCTATAGTGCCAAAGGAGTATCACAGCAATGCCACTTATGCTAATTAAATTCCCAAAAGAAGTGGATTTGAAATTTTAATTCCTTCCAGCGGATTTGAAACTGGTACTTTAAGACCCGCCTCCGAAAGTGAAGGGAAAAAACGGAGATATTTAAAAATAATTTAAATAGAAATAAAAATGCTCCAAATTTAAATTAAATTTTTATTTACTCCGCTCAGCGGATTTGAACCAGGTACCGACCGAGTTCAAAGGCAGCTCCGCTGCTTGTTAGGCCACCGCCTACGTTTCCAACGCTAGGGCTAGTGCCCTGCTATACTGCTGGACAGGTGGGAGGTGATTTAGAACCACCGCCTAGAAGTAAGCGGCACTTGGGCGGTCTGCGGAAAAAAGCTCGACTCCCAGATGATGAGCCTGGAGAGCTTTTGAGCCCGGCTTGGCAGGTCCGCCAACAGCTGAAAATCGCACCACTTATGTGTTTACTTACTGCGTGGGTGGAAGAAAAATTTACCAAAATGTGCGGCTGGCACCCCACTACCACCAATACGATGGAAAAAGTCGGGAGATGCAAAAGGAAAGCGCCCCGCACCCCTCCGACCACCAAAGGAGCCGGCGCAGCAGGAGGCCGGAAAGAAAAAACGAATTTAATTTTTCACTTGCAATGCAACTGGCGACCGGCGGAACGTGAGTAACAACACGAGTGAGACTGCAACACTAATAGACAATATAATTGCAGGACTAGGAGATCAACGATCACGGATAAACCGAAGATTTCACAAAAAAGACAGGACGCGACGAAATACACGTTCCTCTCAGGTCAACCTTTTGTTGTGTGTCTGTGTGTGTGTGTTTTTTTTTTTAATTCATTTATTCACAAAATAACATATAAGCCAACGAAATACAACAAACTGAAAGGAACATGAATACACAAAAGATGCCCGCCCGGCTGAACGTCCCATTGTTAATTGCTTCGCCGGGCTTGTGGCAACTTCTATGTGGATCCGGCCCTCTCTCTCTCCAGTCTTCTAAGTTGGCGCATGACGACTCCGATGTATGAGCTCACCGCCACCCAGTCGACCTCGCTTTCCAGCATGCTGGGTACCAGGCTGGCCTCCGATAGGGATTGTCCGATCGCTTGCTCGACCCGCTGTCTATCCACCCTAAAGCGGCCGCAACTGAAAACAACGTGGTGGGCATCCTCAATTGCTCCTTCAGGGCACGCAGGACACTTTGGAGAGTGGTCGTGGCCAAACCTATTTAGGTATTGGCGGAAGCAGCCATGTCCGCTCAGCACATGCGTGAGGTAGAAGTTCAGTTCAGAAGCCAGTGCTTTCTACCGACCCAAGCCTCAATATTTGGGATGAGACGATGCGTCCATCTGCCATTTGTTGCAGCATCCCATAGGTCCTGCCATTTCCTCACTCTGTCTGCCAGGATGTCGATGGGCACCATGCCAGCGACTACTAGGTCTGCATCCTCCGAAACAGTCCTAAATGCGCTGCAGACTCTGAGAGCGCAGAGTCGATAAGTCGGACTGATGAGGCGGCGGTAGCTTTCGACCTCCATGGCCGGTGCCCAGATCTGGGCTGCGTACAGTATTTGTGATTTTACTCATCAGCAACATTCTCCGCTCCTGTCTGGGCCCTCTTGTGTTGAGCATAATCCTGGCGAGTGTTCTACCCGATTCCTCTAGGCCCACCGAACGCAGCCAGTTCGTGATGGATGCAATGGCTGTATTTGCCATTGACTCTACATTCTTCAGATTCTTGCCCATTCTTCACATCCAGGGTGATCACCAGGCAGTATTCCTTCGCACCTCCTTTCCATCGAGAACCCTTAATAGCATCGGCCGCTGTACTCACTACTCTGCTGACCGCGTCTATTGTGGACCTTGCCTTGCGAAATCCATACTGATTTGCGGACAGGCCGCCCCCTGCCGTGATCGCCTCGTTCAGTCTGGCACTGATGAAGCTTTCCAGCACCTTACCCACGGAGTCCACGAGGCAGATTGGGCGATATGATCACGCTACCACTGCTGGTTTCCCAAGCTTGGGTAGCAGCACCAGCTTTTGCAGCTTCCACTGAGATGGGAATACTCCCTCCTTCAGGCACTGGTCGAAGGTTGCCGCGAATAATTCCGGGCGAGTTGCCATTGCCAGCCAAAGTGCACGGTTGGGGATCCAATCAGGGCCCGGGGCCTTGTTTTGTTTCAGCGACCTGGCGGCCGCAAGCACTTCATTGGTGGTGCCTCGGACGTGGTAGCGGGAATCAACATGTTCAACGCGCCTACAGTTTAGGGAGTCCGCACGCTGGGGGAAGAGATCGCAGACATTACGTTCCAACTCGCTGGCTTCAGTAGGAGAAGAGAATCTGTTGGCGTAGACTCGCTTGACCACGATCTTATACGCCTTGCCCCAAGGGTCCTGATCGGCCGTGTCGCAGAGACTGAGGTACACTTGCCGCTTCGCTTTATATATAGCCTTTTTCAACTCCTTCCTACAGTCTCTATAGGCTGCCCATAGTTGCGGCCATGTCCCCAATCCTCGTTTCCTTGCTCTTTGGTAACGCCGCCTAGAGGCTAGGCACCTTCTACGTATATCTCCGATAGAACTTTTCCACCAGAAGACCGGTTGCTGACGTCCCTTAAAAGGTCTCCTTACCGCCATGCTCGCGTTGCACGATGCAGCCAGCATCGTCTAGCTGGTCTGTCATTCGCTGAGCTGTGCTCTGGGTCCACTCGTGTGCTGCCAATGCATCGGCGAAGGCTCTTACGTCCAGAGTGCCGCTCTTGTATACCCTGCTTTGGGGCGGCGCCACCCGACGGGGTTGGGTGATACCTAGCGAGAATATTATCGCCTCGTGGTCGCTGCCCGTATAGATTTCGCCAACGCTCCATGATGAAGACCTAAATAGCCCACCGCTTACGACCACCAGTGATGCAAAGGCGCATTGGTAACCGCGCTCCCCAGTCAAGGGCCCATGCGTTGAAGTCCCCTGCAATAACGAGGGGATTGCGAGAGCGCGCGTCGTTGGCTTTCTCGTCGAGCGCTTTGCAAAAGTTCTCATGGCTCACGCTGGGGGGCAGGTAGCAGCTATAGACCCATTTTCCCTCTACCTATGCGCGTACAAAGTGCTCTCCTGCCATAGGGTGTCGCAATTGGATCGGAGAGGCGCCGCATGCCCAAAGTGCAGCCTTACCGGTGGTACTGGCCACCCAATTGCCAGTGGACTTTTTTCTGAAGGGCTCGCTTATGATCGCGAGCTCCGCTTTGACTTCATGCATGTTCTGCGCAAGTAGGTTGTGTGCTGCCTCGCAGTGGTTAAGATTCAGCTGGAGGAATCTACTCATTTTGGTGGCCCTTATCGATCGCCTTTGGTGGTACTCCCGTCGTTGATGGACATCGCTGGCTACCGGCCGCGTGGGCTCTATTGCTTATGCCGGCCGCCTCGCATAGACAGCAGTTAAGTGCGTTACTGCACTCCTTCGCCTTGTGATCCTTGCCTCCGCATCTCAGGCACCAGTTTGTCCTGTCCACCGGGTCCGAACAACGAGCTGCTACATGGCCGAACGTTAGACACCTGTAACATCTGACCGCCGATGTGTTTTTGCGGATGCGGCACACAGAAAATCCTATCTTGAGGTTGCCAGCCTTCAAGATGATCTCGGCCACTGACGACGGAACGCACCGTGCGAACACTGTCGCCCACAGCAATGAGCTTCTCGTCCTGGCTCCTAGTAACCAGCTTCACCATCTCGCTGTACGAGATTTTGCCTTTTCCCTTGACCAAAATAGCAGGTGGACGCTTCTTGGGTATCGCCTTTTTCGCTGGTCGCGCAGCCACTGTCTGCCAAGCGGGCTCTGATTGCTGGCCTGCGTTTGGCAAAAAATTTTCTTGCGGCCGGGGATTTTTGCCATTCAGCAAAAAAGTTTCCGAAGTGTTTCCGACTGTTTTTTGGCGGGGCAATCTTGCCTGTTGCAAGTTCTCAGTTTGCTGTCCTTTGGTAGCGAAGGATTTCGTTAGCGCTTTGGTGCATTTGGGGCATGCCACTACTGGTTCAGGGTCGCTGTTCTTGCGCAGAGCGAGGCTATCTGCTGCAGATCTCTCAGTCTGTCTATTTTCTCTCTAAGCGCGTTCGTTATTGGCACGCTTGCCCCCTTCCCTCTCTGGCTTGATTCTCTTGGCTATCTCCTCTAGTAGAACTCCCATTTCTGCCACCTCATGCTTGCCACTCCTAACTTGTTGCAGCCTGGATTTCTTTGGTTGTGCCTCACCGCCTGCTGGTGGACTCAGCGAGTCTTCACGCAGTCTCTTTGGCGTTTCGTGGAGCACACCAAATGTCTCCTCTATTCCTGGCGGAAGCCCCACCCCGAACATAGCCTCTATCTCTAGCTGACTCGCTGGGCTGCCCTCGCAAACAGATTCAGACCATCTGACCGGCACTGTGGCGAGCGCCAATGAATGACGACGCCCACTTGTTGGCCCCGCCATCGAGCCAGCCGATCTCAAGCCCTCCATTGCTTGCAACTAGGTATTTCCCCCTGGGACTCTATATGGAAGTTATGCGGCTCCCTGCTCGGCTCCACACACTTGGAAATTTCGGTCTGTGACGGACGAAAGTGCCAACCACTGGTTCCAATAAACCCAAATTAATTGTT
The DNA here is from genome assembly GCA_018152135.1 of Drosophila paulistorum. Taxonomy (NCBI): domain Eukaryota; kingdom Metazoa; phylum Arthropoda; class Insecta; order Diptera; family Drosophilidae; genus Drosophila; species Drosophila paulistorum. The sequence goes on along the minus strand of JAECXG010000481.1, from coordinate 421,731 downwards.
AGAAATTTTCTGACAATTAATTACTGTGAGAAATGCAATTGAAAATTTTTACACCGTGCGGATTTCAACCTGGTACTTTCGCCTCCTAGGCTGAGTGCTTGCCTTGGTGCCCACAGACCGAGTTGGCGGCTGGGAGGCTGAAACACAGCTATGTACGATGGGGCCCCCAGAAGTATGCCGCATTTTGCGGGATCGCGCAGCTAGGTTTGAAGCTTAGCTTAAAAGCTTAGCTTAAAAGCTCTAAAGCTTACGACACGTTCGGCGGGTTGGCAAGTGCCAATATCAGTGCTTTTAAACCCGGGTTGGCCTGCCCAGTGCACAGCTGATACTCACACCACGAGTCAGGTTATCCAGCTGTAAACAAGGTGGGAAACAAAAAAGCAAATACAAAAGGGAGAGATGACTCAAACCAGGATAGTGATTTTTTTTCCCTTCAGTTATCGGTGTTGATGTTGGTGGGAGAGCGACCACCCCACTACCACACACGCGAGCGCGAGAATCACGACCGTATGGCAGGCGATTCGCAAAAACCGTGAGTAGGCCTGCGTAGCCAACACCGTCTCAAACCGTCCGTTTTACTTTGCAGAGCGTACACGTTCCGCAAACGAGTTAAAAACCGGATTATTTAATGGAGCGACGAACCAGCGTCGTTCCTCTACTGTGAGAGGGAGATTTCTGCGGGACGTCCCATGGGGAATTGCTACGCAAAAACCTAGAACCCATTAGTCATGGCCATTTCGCTCACGCTCTGCCTTTCTTAGGCTGATTGCCGCAAATCCTGCAAGTTGCTTACTGCCTCCCACGCCGCCTCTGACAGCATAATAGGCACTAGATTTTCCGAGTTCAGCACAGTGCCAACCGTTTCCTCCAGAAGCCGCCGTTGCCTGGTAAATCTTCTACATGTGAAAAGGACATGTTCCGCATCCTACACCGATCCTACGCCACACGTCGAGCAGTACGGCTCCGCCTCTTGTCCGAATCTATGCAGGTAGGACCAAAAACAACCGTGTCCTGTGAGGAACTGGGTAAAATGGAAAGACACTTGTCCATTCTTCCTTTCCATCCATGGCCTGATCTTGGGTATAAGGGTGTAGGTCCATCTCCCCTTGTTCGACGAATCCCACCGCTCTTGCCAAGTGGCGGCGCTCTGCGACCTTGCATCTCTACTAGCCGACCGTTTTTGTTCGACTCGCTTTGTCGCGTCCGCGATGTTCCTTGCCTCGTCCGCAAACAGATTGATGGGAATCATGCTTGCAACGACCAGTGCAGCATCCTCCGAGACCGTCCTAAATCCGCTGCAGACCCTTAACGCGCAGACACGGTAGGTAGCGGTGATGCCCCTGCTGTACGCCGTGATGTGTACGGCACTGGCCCAGATTTCTGCCCCATACAGGATGACTGATTTTAGCACGCTCATCAGCAAAAGTCTTCGCTCTTGTTTCAGGCCTCTCGGGTTCAACATTATCCTTGATAACGCCTGGCATGAGCTCGCTGCTCTCCGTCGAACGTTCTCCAGATGCTCTCTGAAGCATAGGCGCGTGTCTAGCCATACACCCAGATACCTGATAGCCCGCTTTGAGGTGATTGTGGAACCATCTACGTACACTGAGGCATGTTCAACTGTCTTTCTGCTACTTATCAGGACCGCCTCCGTTTTTTCGGCTGCCAGGGCTAGGCCAACCGAATGTAGCCACCGTGTAACAGTGGCTATAGCTACCGACGCCGCTGATTCTGCCTTTTCCAACTCCTTGGCAACAACCACAATAGCCACGTCGTCAGCATAGCCAATGGATTCACAACCTGGCGGGAGTGAGAAACGCAGTACTCCGTCGCACTCCGTCCGACCAGGCAGTACTGCTTGGTGCCACCTTTCCATTTTGTGCCCTCGATGGCGCTGCTGGCAATGCTGACCACCTTGCCGACTGCGTCGATGGTGGATCTTGCCTTGCGGAAACCAAATTGGTTGTCCGAGAGGCCGCCGCACTCGCTGACGTACGCGTTCAACCTCGATCCGATAAGGCCTTCAAACACCTTGCCTATACAGTCCACCAGACATATCGGTCTGTACGAGGGCGACACATCTGCTGGCTTCCCCGGCTTTGGCAGAAGGGCCAACTTCTGGGTCTTCCATTGCTCGAGAAAAATTCCCTCCGTGAGGCAGCGATAGAAGACGGCTGCGAAGTCGTCTGGTCTTAGGGACAGAGCCAGTTTTAAGGTGCGGTTTGGGATCCGATCCGGGCCGGGTGCTTTGCCAAGTTGGAGCGACTTGACCTCTTCAGATGAGATCGCATCGATCGAATAGAATACCGTGGCTGGGGGATGGGTTATGCAAGGGGGGATGGTTTATGCAAGGGGGGACGGGGCGGTTTGGGAAGAGGCCGTCGACAATTCGAGCGACGTCTTCAGCGCCAGACGGGGTGGGATTGGGGGTTTGCTTGTATCCGCTTAACCACTGTCTTGTATGCCTTGCCCCATGGATCGTGCTCTGCGGAATCACACAGCTGCAGGTAAACTTCCCTTTTCGCGGAGAGAATAGCCTTCTTGAGGGACCTTCTAGCCGAGCTGTAATCGGCGTGGTAGAGTGTCCAGTCCGAGTCCATGCGCTTCCTTGCTCGTTGGTATTTTCGTCGCGCGGCCATACAGGATCTCCTCAGGTCTCCTATTTCAGAATACCGGCTTCTGGTGGCGTGCAGGCGGCTGCCATCATACTGCAGGCTTCGTTTACCATTTCTTGCGCCGTGGATGGTGTGAAAGTTTGCCGGAATAGCATTGCAGAGAACGCCTGTGGGTCCAGCGAGTCTTCTCGGAAGGGCATGTCAGCAAGGTTACGCTCGGTTATCCCTCTTGACTCGCATATGCAGCAATTGAGGTCGCTACTGCAATCCTTCGCCTTGTGGTCCTTGCCGCCACACCTTAGGCACCAATTTGTCCTATTGACAGTGCTGTTGCATGCTGCTGCCACGTGTCCGAACTCTGCATACTGAGTATCCAATCTTCAGATGGACTCGTTTGTTTGGCTGTACCAAAATAGCGGTCGGACGTTTTTTGGAAGCGTCCGTTTCGGTTGCCTCGCCGTCACGGTCCGCCATGCAGGCGCTGATGGCGCTGGCTGTGGCACTCTCTCATGGATTTCATGCGGCAAAATACTTGTGTGTTTCATTACTTAAGAATGATAAAGGATAAATGATAACATAAATCAGGCAAAACAAATAAGCCTGATTAGGTTGTTTTTTCCTGATTATACCTTTGTAAAAAGGGTATTTTAATTTTGAAGAAGGAAGCATCTCCGACCATATAAAGTATATATATTCTTGATCAGCACGACAATCAGTGAACAGTAACTTTTCACAATAACTTCGTTATTTTCTAAGCTATTGTTGTGAAATTTAAAATTGGTGAATTTAGTACACCTATAAACGGCTATGCCAAAGTTGATCAAGATTAGGTGACTATTAATAAACATTAATTCGCACTATAGCTCCCATAGGAACGATCGGTCAAAAACAGTGACTTTTGTCAATAGTTATTTATATATGTACATAGATATATAGAGATTTAAAAGTCAATCAGTCTTTGTCGCTTTTACCACCGATTTGTTGCCGATCATTATGTGGCATAATGCTTCATGTAGCTCCTTCATTCGTACTATAGCATTTTTAAAGCCGAGATTTATGTGGCGTACCGGTTTTTTACCATCATCTTCTTTATTGAACATCGTGTCCATTTCCCAAATGAGCGATCCCAGCTCATTTAGCTCTACCACATTGGATACAACTTTTGGAGAAATGGTAGGCTCCGGGCTGCTGGGAGCCATTGCTGGTGTTCCATCCATTCCTGATCGGTTACCGTGGATCGCCAACGTCTCAGTCTCCACGAGAATTGACTTGCCAGGCGGCGAACGCATAATTTTTGGCCGCTTAGCAAATGCCGCATCCGTATCTTGCACCAATGCTTCATCGCAGCGAGCATGGTGATCCATTTATAGGACAAAACGCTCCATCTCTCAAGATGTAAATTTTTTGACGCCAGCGCCTCGGTTAAATTTGAATTTGGAAATTCGCGGGGAAAAAAGAAGTGGCGCTTTTTTCCCGGTTTAAACGAGACTGCAGTGTGGCGCCACCTGCCAGGGCGGCTCAGTTAGCTTTTGGCGCTGATCAACACTGCGATCACAGCTGTTTGAATTTGTTGCTGCAACGCGGTGGAAAGAAAGTGGAGAAATTTGGCAAATTTTTCTCACCCACACAGTAAAAGTTGCGAGAGGCGGGAAAAAAGAGTGGCTAGTTCCCCCTCGCCGCTCCCCCTTATTCCTGGGGTTGATTTGGCCGGTTTGCCAACCAAAAAGTGGTGGAATGGGGACCACCAGCTGGAGTACAGGTAATCCGTGCAGTGGTAAGCTTCGAAGTCCAATTTGGAGCACTCTGTTTATATTTGTAATATTTTTTAGAGTCACGGAAACCACCGAAAGAGGAAAAATCTACGGAGTCTCAGTATTCTGACGCACTGTGTACAAGTGTGTGTGTGTTTTTTTTATTTTTTTTTATTTCATTTAAAAACATTAAAAACATAATTACAAATAACAGATACATATATCCTAATTACAATTAACAGATACATATATCAGGTTACACAAGGGAACAGATAAATGAAGTCAAGTACAAAGAGAAAAAAAAGTATTACGGTTTCTGCGGGACGACTTGTCGGTATTGCATCGCAGACCGTGTACTTATTTAATTTGCCGACCTTTCCCTCTCCAACTGCCTAAGCATTTTCATCACGTGCGCGGCGAAGGCGGCGGCCGCCTGCCACACGTTGGAGTTAGCGACCATCATCCCGGCGAGGTTGTACTGCGTCACCGGCTCGCCCATGACCATCTCCAACCGGTGTCTTTCCTCGTCGAATCGTGGGCAGTGTTGCAGCACATGACTCGCATCTTCTATGATGCCAGCGCCGCACCATGTGCACTCGTCGGAGACATCGTGGCGAAACCTATTCAGATAACTCCTGAAGCACCGGTGGCCGCTGAGGAGCTGGGTAAGGTAAAAGTCAACCTCACCGTGCTTCCTCGACACCCATTGTGAGATGTCCGAGATTAGTGCATGAGTCCACCTTCCCTTGGAAGAGGAGTCCCACCTCTCTTGCCATCTGCGCATGGATTGCTGCCATGCCGTGTGACGCGCCATTCCTCTTGGTTGGGTCATGCTGCTGCCACTTGGTTGCCTTGATGCTGTAAACGTGGCCGACGCAGTTGCCGCACATTCGTCGATGGGCATCATTCCGGCGATCACCAGAGCGGCGTCATCTGAAATGGTGCGGAAAGCGCTACACACTCTAATCGCACTCAGACGATGAATCGACTCGAGGCTCCTCCTGTAGCTCCTAACCTCCACGCCTTTAATCCACGAAGGAACTGCGTACAGGGCGGTCGATTTTACGACGCTGGAAAGTAGAAGGCGCCGTCCTTGCCTCGGGCCACGCGTATTCAGCAAAATACGGGCTAGGGACCGGGCCGACGTAGCTGCCTTGTTACTACAATATTCAAAGTGTTCTTTGAAGGACAATCTAGTGTCGAGCATGACACCTAGGTATTTAATGGCTCGCTTGGATACCACGAGGGAGTCACCTACTCTGATGCGTGCGGTTTCGACGCGCTTCCGGCTGCTAATGAGCACCGCTTCGGTCTTTTACGCTGCCAAGTTAAGCCCTGCGGCCGATAGCCAGTGGCCAACTTTGGCTATCGCCACGCTGCAATGCTCTTCGGCGACGTGAAGATCCTTGGCCGTAACCACCAGTGCTACATCATCAGCAAACCCGACAATGTGTGTGTGCGGCTCGCACTCCAGACGCAGGACTCCGTCATACATGGTGTTCCACAACAAAGGGCCCAAAACGGATTCTTGTGGAACCCCGGCCGATACCCATCTTTCTTCCAGGTCATCATCCGTCGTGTATCGGATTCTCCTGTTACGAAAATAGCTCCGCACACAGTTCATCAGGTAGGTTGGTATGTTGAATGTTGCCAGCGCGTCCAGTATCCGATCCCACCTTGCTGAGTTAAACGCATTCTTCACGTCGAGCGTCACCACGATACAGTATTCCTTACTGCCGCCTTTCCATCGAGAGCCGTCGATTGCTTCAGCTGCCAGGTGAACCACACGGTTTATTGCATCGATTGTGGATCTGGCCTTTCTGAATCTGAATTGATGCTCGGATAAGCCCACACCTGCTAGTATCGCCGACTCAAGCCTAGAGCAAAGCATCGACTCCAGCACCTTACCAGCTGTGTCCAATAGGCAAATAGGCCTATATGAGGATGGCTCGTCTGGTGGTTTTCCGGGCTTGGGCAACAACACAAGGTTCTGTAGCTTCCACCTGGTGGGAAAGACTCCTTCTCGTAGGCATTTTGAATACAACTCCGTGAACACATGAGGAGTACGTACAGTACACAAGTTTGAGTACGTTGTTGGGGATACAGTCGGGACCCGGGGTTTTTTTTGGCTTTTGACGCCTCACCGTCTCGATGATCTCTGCGAGCGAGCAGTCCTCTACATGTAGGTGTGTCCCCAAGGGAGACACATGCGATAACTCTGGGGCATCGGGAAAAAGGCTACTAACGATTGAGCGTACAGTGACCGTGTCTGATGGGGATGACTGCCTGTTTCCGTGCACTCGTTTGACCACCGTCTGGTAGGCTTTGCCCCAATGGTCGTGTTCTGCCGAATCACAAAGCTCGAAGAAACATTCTCGTTTGCTGTCCCGGATCGCCACCTTAAGGGCTTTCCTCCGTCTTCTGTACTCTAGACCGAATGCCTCGAAGTTGACCAAATGTCTTGCCCGCTGATATAGTCGTCTCGCTCGAAGACAAGCCCTTCTGGCATCAGCGATTGCCTCGTTCCACCAGCAGACTGGGGGGTGATGGCGCGAGAATAACCCACGCTGGGCCATGCTGGCAACACTCGCTTCGTCGAGCCTCGACATAATCTGGTTCGCAGCCTCATTTGCATTTGAGTTGGGGCACACCGCGAGTCCTTCCAAGCTTTCGGCGAACAAAAACGGGTTGAGGGTATCCACCTTGAAGGATTTCCTAAGCGGTAACGTTCCCACTGGCGGGTGCCTGTTTCTGCCTATGGAGAATGCCACAATTTCATGGTCGCTGGCAGAGTATGCCACGCCTACGCTCCAATCAGTGTAGTCAGCAATACAGTCGCTGGCGAAGGAAAGATCCACTATTGATCCTGTGCCGGCCCTTCTGAAGGTATGTTGTATGCCGACGTTAAGCAATGATATGCTTAAGTTAGCAAAACTTTCGAGGAGAAGACGGCCACGAGCGTCAGTTCGGGTGCTGCCCCACTCGGTGGCCCAGGAGTTGAAATCCCCTCCGATGACGAGACCTTGACGTCCTCTTGTGTCGTTCGAGATCTTGTCTATGATACTTCCGAAACGCTCCAATGACTGGCTGGGTGCAAGGTAGCAACTGTAAACCCAGTTTCTGCCGATCCGCGCTCTGTCAAAGCCTTCCTCAGATAGGACGTCCTGCATGACTAGCTCGTTACAACTGCAGCACCAGTTTGCTGCCTTGCCGCACGCTGCCTTGGCCCAGCGACCATTTTCTTCTACTCTATAGGGCTCACTTAGTAGAGATATATCCGCCGACAACTCACGCACAGTCTGCTGAAGCAGGTCCTGAGCCGCTATGCAGTGGTTCAGGTTCAACTGCAAGAACTTCAAATGGGGTTGAATCATTTGGCGTCCTTCTGCGTCCTCTGGGCACCACTGGATGGGCACACACGGCTACCCGCTATGTGGTTTAAGGGACTCAGACCATTCTCGGCACATAAAAAACACTTGACGGCGGACGAGCAGCCGGCGGCGACGACGAAACAATTGCCCCTATTGACGCAGCACAACAATAGACAAACTATTATGGAGAACAATTTGTGGGCAATCTATACAAATTTAATTTGGTTTAAACAGGTATGTAAATAAATAAATAATTTATGGAAAACAGTATTGAGATATTTCCAGAGGTGGGGGCCGAACCTACCACTTTTGCACCAGCGGCTAAAACTCACACCCGACGCCAAGCAGACCGTTTGTCGCCGAGCGCTCAGAACTCTGCTATTATCTGGGTGTCTGTTACGGCGAATAACAGAGACAGCCTGGAAGTATGCAGAAGAACTTTGCTAAAGGCAGAAGCTTGGGTTACGATCAGCTGATGTGAGGGTATGGGCGAGCCAGACAGGTGCTGGTAGCTCAGCTGATCTGACTATTTATTAATGTGTGGCAAACCTGGCAGCAGCTGGTATTTTTTCTGCACGTGCACGTTTAATACAAAAAAAGTTGCAACAATGACAGGGAACATAAGGTGAGAGCAAAAAAATAAAAGACGGCTAAGGCGCTGGCCGCCTCCCATACGTCTGGATCTGCGATCATCATCCTCGTCAGATTTCTCGCCGTCACCATTGCGCCCATTGCATTCTGCAGTCGACACCGTTCTACTTCGAAGCGAGGGCAGTCCTGGAGCACGTAGATTGCATCCTCAACAATGCCAGCTCCGCACCACGTGCATTCATCTGACACGTCGTGGTTGAATCTTTTCAAGTAGCTTCTGAAGCAACCGTGGCCGCTCAGGAGCTGTGTGAGGTAAAAGTTCACGGCCCCATGTTTTCTCGAAACCCATGGAGTGATGTCAGGGATCAGAGTGTGAGTCCACCTCCCCTTGGAGGAGGAGTCCCACCTTTCCCGCCATCTGCGCAGACTTGACTGCCATGCCCTCCGATGCTCGAGGCCTCTCTGCTGATTAGTGGTAGAACTGTTAGTTTGCCTCGACGCTGTGAAGGAGGCCGATGCAATTGCAGCGTACTCATGGATGGGCGAAAAGCACTGCACACCCTGATTACGATTAAGCGATGCGTCGACTCCAGGCTCCGCCTGTAGGATCTAGTTTCCATCCCCGTTATCCACGAAGGCGCCGCATAGAGTGCAGTCGAACGGATGACGCTGGATAGCAAGAGACGCCGTCCTTGTTTCGGTCCACGCGTGTTAAGTAGTATTCTAGAGAGCGATTGCGCTACCGATGCAGCTTTCCCGCTGCAGTACTCTAAGTGCTCTCTAAAAGTCAGCCTTGTGTCGATCATGACTCCGAGCATTTGATGAGATAGCTCGGAATCCCGAAGGCCCCAAGCGCTTCCAAGATCCTGTTCCATCTCGCTGAATTGAAGGCGTTTTTGATGTCCAGAGTTACCACTAAGCTGTATTCTTTGGCACCACCTTTCCATCTCGTACCTTCGATTGCCCTTGCAGCTAATCCTACCACCCGGTTTATTGCGTCGATAATAGATCTCGCCTTCCTGAAACCGAACTGGTACTCGGATTGGCCGCCCCCTGCCATGATTGCTGTTTCCAAACGCGAGCAGATTATTGCCTCGAGGACTTTGCCAGCTGTGTCGATGAGGCAGATGGGCCTATAAGAGGACGCCTCTCCTTGCGGCATCCCCGGCTTCGGCAGCAACACCAGGTTTTGTAGTTTCCATCTATCGGGAAAAACACCTTCGCTAAGACATTTGGAGTAAAGCTCTACGAACACGTGTGGGTAGAGCAGCACTGCGAGCTTGAATGCGTTATTGGGAATCGAATCCGGGACTGGTGCCTTTTTGGGCTTCAGACGCCTCACTGTCTCAAGGGCCTCGGTTAGCGTACACTCCGCCGAGTGTAGGACTGGAGTCAGGCGGGGCACATGCATTTCTTCGTCGACATCAGGGAAAAGTCCGTCGACAATTAAGCGTACCGCTTGCGCATCCGTTGGGGATGGGTTCCTACTGGAGTTTAAGCGCTTGGCCACTAGCTGGTAGGCCTTGCCCCAGGGGTCGTGCTCAGCAGAGTCGCACAAAGCGACGTCTCTTATACTCCAGGCCCAGGGCCTCGATGTTTGTCGAGCCACGTGCGCGCTGATAGAGACGCCTTGCGCGAAGGCAGGATCTCCTAGCTTCAGCGACAGCGTCATTCCACTAAAAGACTGGGGTGTGGTGGGTTGTGTATGTGCCACTCTGAGACATGCTAGCCTCACAAGCCTCTACTATCCGTGCCATTACGGAATTTGCGGCGTCTTCCGCGCTCCTGTTGTCCCTTACGCTTAGGCCCTCCAGGTTGTGACCATAGACCTGCGAGTTAAGGGTTTCCGCCTTAAAAACCCTTCGAAAATGCTGCGTCCTAGGGAGCGGTTGCCTGCTGTCGCCAATGGTGAAGGTGATGACTTCGTGGTCCCACGCGCCATGTGGCTGAGGCGGAGATACTATCTACTACTATAGATCCTGTGCCGGACCTTCTGAAGGTATTCTCGGAGCCAACACGTGTGTTTTTTTTTTTTTTTAATTCGTTTATTTCGGGAAAAGGAATTACAAATAGGTTAACAAATAAATATATAAAACAGTGGGCAACAAAGAAAGGATAGTTTTGTTCAAAGAAGAAGAAATGAGAAATTGTGGGTGTGCCGGACCGCCTGGGGGGATATTTTTTTTTTTTTTTTAATTCATTTATTAATTTACTACAAGAAAACAAAAATACATAAATATACATAAATTTTCACAATATAAACTGCGTTTTGGTAGAAGGGGGGGGATGGCGAGTGGACCGGTGCAGCACATGCGGTACCGCCTTTTTGGCATTCCTTCGCATGCGGCTTTACCAGATCCTAGCCTCTCTCTCTCTCTAGCCTTCTGAGCTCCTTCATTACGGTAGCGGCGAACTTACTGGCCGCCTCCCAGTTCTTAACATCAGCCAACATGAGCAGAACCAAGTTGTCCGCCATGACTCTCTCTCCGACCTCACCGCACAGGCTCTGTCTCGCTTCGTCGTATCGCGGGCAAAGAAATGTAACATGGTGCGCGTCCTCGATTATTCCACTACCACACCATGTACATTCGTCCGATGTATCGTGCCTAAACCGCTTCAGGTAGCTTCTAAAACAGCCATGGCCACTCAGGAGCTGAGTTAGGTAAAAATTTACCTCGCCATGCGTTCTGTTCAACCAGGGTTCGAGCTTCGGAATGAGCCGGTGCGTCCATCTTCCCTTAGGCGATAGGTCCCAGCGCCTCTGCCAACGGCATATGCTTTGTAGCCGCTGGTGTTGCCGGTTGCCCGTCTCTGAAGAAGAACCGCTGGACGCGTCCGTTCTCTTGCCGTAGTACATGGCGTTGGATTCTCTGGCCAGTTCGTCAATCGGCACCATGCTTGCCAGAACCAGTGCCGCCTCGTCCGACACCGTCCTGAAGGCGCTGCACACCCTTATTGCGCTCAGTCGCTTCAAGGTCGCGGCGGTAGCTTTTTGTGTCCATTGCTCTGGCCCAGATAAAGGGCTATCGACCTTGTGACGCTCATCAGCAGTCTTCTACGTCCCTCCTTGGGGCCTCGGGTGTTCATCATTATCCTAGAAAGGGACCTTACAGAGACAAGGGCCCTTTGATTTGCGTAGTCGAGGTGTTCGCGAAAGCACAGACGGGTGTCCAGCATAACTCCCAGGTACTTGATGGCCCTTTGCGACAGAATCCGGGTGGTACCGACACATATCTCGGCCCGTTCAACTAGCTTCCTGCTGCTGATTAGGTTCGCCTCGGACTTGTGGGCCGCCAGGCTTAGTCCAGCAGAGCTTAGCCATCGCTCCACACTGGCGACTGCTTCTGTGCACCACGCCTCTGCATCCTTCAACTCCTTCGCTACCACCACCAGGGCTACGTCGTCAGCAAACCCGACGATTTGTGTGTGCGGCGGCAGCTGTAGCCTCAGGATACCGTCGTACATGACGTTACACAGGAGCGGGCCCAGGACTGAGCCTTGCGGGACTCCTGATGAAACCTCCTGCTCATTCGTGCCTTCAGAAGTGGCATATTGTAGGGTACGTCCTTCAAAATAGCTCCTTACTATTTGCACCAAGCCTCTTGATACTCCAAACGACTCCAGACCTTCCAGGATTTTACCCCATCTCGCCGTGTTGAAGGCATTGCGCACATCCAATGTAACCACCAGGCAGTATTTCTTGGATCCGCCCCTCCATCTGGTTCCAGCGATGGCGTCCGCCGCAATATTGACCACCCTATTTATAACGTCCGTAGTGGACCGTGCTTTCCCTGAACCCGAACTGCATTTCGGATAAGTCGCCATGTCGTTCGATTTCTTGCTGAATCCGAGCTCCTATGATAGATTCAAGGACCTTACCCGCAGTATCTTTCAGACAGATGGGCCGGTATGAGGATGCCTCGCCCGGTGGTTTGCCCGGCTTAGGGGAGAAGCAATAGGTTTTGCCGTTTCCAAATGCTCGGAAATTTTCGTTCTCTCAGGCACGGGTTGTACATCTCCGTGAAAACTTCAGGGACAAGTGAGACTGCCAAAGCGAGAGCTCTGTTTGGAATAGCGTCTGGGCCAGGGGCCTTGTTCGGTCTCATCCTGCGGACTATGGAAATTATTTCCTCGCATGAGCACTCCTTTAATCTATCCTCACTGTGACGAAGTGGATGGTCACGCAAAGCATCCTCGCAGTTGGGAAACAGAGTCATCACGATCCGCTCTAGGAACAGTGGGTCGCAGTGGGTATCGAGTGGGTCCGAACGCAGTCTCTTGACTATCGTTTGGTACGCCTTGCCCCAGGGGTCCTGCTCGGCCGTATCGCATAGCGATAGGAAGGCTTCTCTCTTGCTTGAGCTGATTTCTTCAGAAGTCTCCTCCGGAGTTGGTAATGGCTTTTTAGAGACCCGAACTGAGCGGTTCCTCTGGACCTTTGGTAAAGCCTTCTCGCTCTAAGGCAGTTTCGCCTGGCCTCCTCAATTTTATCGTTCCACCAGCACACAGGCTTGCGCCATGCTACCTTCACAGGCTGCTCTTAATGTGGCCATGACATGATTTGCGGAGTCTTCAGCGGTCAAACGTACTTGCAGCCCCGCCAGCTTCGCCTGAAATGTTGGTACATTTAGAGTGTCAGTGCGGAAGGATTTTCGCTGTGGGAAAACTTGTTGCAGCGCTCTAGGACGACTTGCCAGGGTAAGCAGTATGGCCTCGTGATCGCTCGCCGTGTAGAAATCGCCGATACCCCATGATGACGACCTGGCGATAGTCTCGCTTGCGAATGTCAGGTCTATTATGAAACCAGTTCCCGCTCTGCTGAAGGTATTCCTGCCCCCCAGTATTCAGCGTCTCGAGATTGAGCGATGCAAAAGCCTCTAACAGGATACGACCCCTTGCATCTGTTCTTGGACAGCCCCAGTCAATTGCCCAGGCATTGAAGTCGCCCGCAATAACGACTCGTGGCCGGCCTCTGGCGTCCTCTACGAGGTTATCCAAGACCTCACCGAAGCGAGTAATTGGTAAACTGGGTGGCAAGTAGCAGCTATACAGTACCAAATCATTCACCGTGGCTCTGCTGAAATGTTGGAAGGACCTTGTGTCTTGCAGCGGGCTTGATGTCCCACAAGACCATATTGCGGATCTCCTGTCGGCGTCAGTCACCCACTTGAGTCATCCAAGTTGAGTAGGGCTCGCTTAGAAGAGCTACATCGATTAACTGTTCTGCAATCGTCTGTTGCAGTAGGTCCTGCGCCGCGATGCAGTGATTTAGGTTCAGCTGCAGGATCTTCAGTGCTGACGAACTCATTTGGGCGGCCTGGGGGTCCTCGAATCGCCCCTTGCTGTGCAAAGGCGGCTGCCTGCTAGGTGATTTCTTGGACTCAGGCCTTGTGCAGCACATAGAAAGCAGTTGGCATCCTTTGAAGGACAGTTGGCTGCTATATGGCCTACTTCGCCGCATTTGAAGCAGCAACGTGACCTGTCCTCCATGCTGGAGCATCTACTTTGATGCGTGAGCACTCGGCTGCCGCAGTTGCTTTCCAGCTGGTTCACACGGAAATGGTGCCTTGCCTTCTCGCTTTGCCAGTGGTGAAGTCTGAGTGGGCCGGGAAAGCATGGTCATGGGGGACATTTCGTCGGTCTGCTGCCCACGACTGGCACGCTCAGGTGGCGCCTTCGAGCATTTGGGACACGCCTCCAATGGAACTGTCTCGGTCGGGTGCCCGCTGAGCCGGGAGCTGACTTCCGCATGCAGCTCTTTCAGCCTCTCCACCTTTTCACGAAGGGCGTTGGTGATGGCCCGCTTGCCACCTTCCTTCTCGGGCTTGATCCTCTCCGAGATCTCCTCCAACAGTACACCCATTTCCACTAGTTCATTGCAGACAGGCTGCAATTTTGACCTTTTCGATGGGGCACATTCGTTAGCATTTACTGCTTCTCCGTCTGGACTCATGGCGTCCCGAGATCTCTTTGGAGTGTCCTCCTGCTGGCTAGCAGCCGCTCGCAAAGGCAACTCACCATGGATTGGAGGCGAATGTAGCAGCAATCTACTACGCCCAAACACCATTTGCTCCTCGCCGACCATTTCCTACAGCCTGACGACCAGGTATTTCCCCCTGGTGGGCGTTGGGAGTTATACCGCTCCGGCTCGGCTTCCTTTAGATAATACAGGCAGTCGGCGGGAATATGGGCCACTCGGTGTGCAATGGACGGATAAAAAAAAATTAAAAAATTATAAAATAAAAATAATTTTTTTAATCCAAGATTACCCGCCGCGGATTTGAACCCCTACCGTGCCAAGGAGTATCGCAGAAAAGCACATGCGGTACCGCCTATTTGGCATTGCTTCGCATGCGGCTTTACCAGATCCTAGCCTCTCTCTCTCTCTAGCCTTCTGAGCTCCTTCATTACGGTAGCGGCGAACTTACTGGCCGCCTCCCAGTTCTTAACATCAGCCAACATGAGCAGAACCAAGTTGTCCGCCATGACTCTCTCTCCGACCTCATCGCACAGGCTCTGTCTCGCTTCGTCGTATCGCGGGCTAAGAAATGTAACATGATGCGCGTCCTCGATTATTCCACCACCACACCATGTACATTCGTCCGACCAGCCACTTACACGTTTCGAATAGGAAAGAGGAAGTAAAGAAGACAGTGTGCCCGTACATTAATTTTTAGGCTTTTCATAATGTTATTTTTGCAGGTTTAAATAACGTCGCAACTTTAGCAATGTTATGTTATTCAACACGCCCCCTCAAAAATTACATTATATTAATTTTCAAAAAAACAAATTCAAATAATAATTCAATTACTGTGACTGGTGCGTGTACTCTGGGAGGTATTACAATATGATCTGGCATTCACCATTAAGATTGGAAAAACCCAGAAAAACCAATCAGATCATTTATATCATTTAAGCAAAACAAACATTATTTTCATTTCAAAAAGTTACGTTAAACATTACTTAAAAATTAACTTCAGTTTAGTTTATGAGATTTTGTTAAATTGTATATTTTGTTTCTTTTGACTTCTCAAAGCAGTCCCATCTTGCCTCTCAGCTCCATGAACCTACCAGTAGATAACGGTTTTGTAAAAATATCAGCCAGTTGATTTTCTGTGGGAATATACTCAATAGAAATAAGATTATTTTCTACTTGCTCTCTGGCAAAATGATATTTAATATCTATGTGCTTTGACCGCTTATGACATGATGAACTACTGGCTATGCTTATACAACCCTGGTTATCTTCAAATATTTTTATAGGTTTGTCTAATTTAATATAAATACTTTTTGAAAGAGACTTCAGCCATAAGGCTTCTCTTACAGCTTCAAACAAGGCCATATACTCTGCTTCAGTAGATGATGCCGCTACTGAATTCTGCCTTTTTGTGTTCCAACAAATAAGATTTGAATTAAACATTTTAAAAAGATAACCTGTTGTGCTTTTTCTATCAGTTTCATTCCCACCCCAATCGGAGTCAACATAGCCAACGAACACATCTTCAAAATCAATATTTTTTTAAAAATTAGTTTCATGTCAATGTTTCCTTTAAGGTATCTCAGAACCCTTTTTAAACCTTTCCAAAGTTCTATATTATTTTTATTAGTATATCTACTTAGAATATTGACGGCTGTTGCAATATCCGGACGAGTACAAAGCATAATGTATATTAAACTTCCAATCAAATTTCGACAAGGAGCATCGTATGTGTCGTCTGAGTTTAACATTTCATAATTTAGTTTACTTGGAAGTGGATTATTGACAGATTTACATTCCTCCATATTAAATTTAGTTAAAACCCTTTTTATATATGCAGATTGGCTTAACAATATCTGATCTTGGCATATTTCAATTTTCATTCCAATAAGGTGTCGTATTTCCCCAAGAACTGTCATTCTAAACTTTGTCATAAGATATTGTTTGAAACTGCTCATTATTTTTAAGTCTGATGTCGCTATTACTAAATCATCCACATATAATAACACATAAATATTTTTATTTATATTTCCTTGATCTTGAACATATATACACGGATCAACAGGAGAATTCTTAAATTTACACTCCTTTAGCGCTTGCTCAAACACTTCAAACCAGCACCTTGCTGCTTGTTTGAGCCCATAAATTGCTTTATTTAATTTACATACACTTCCATCATTGCAAATAATTCCCTCAGGGACTTTCATATATATTTCTTCTTTTAGCATACCATTTAGAAATGCCGTTTTAACATCCATATGATGTACTTTAAAATTATATTGGACAGCAATAGACAACACAAGTCGAAGACTAGGAATTCTAGCAACAGGAACGAATGTTTCATCGTAATCTATTTGATATTTTTGTGTAAAAACCGCGTGCAACTAATCTTGCCTTACATCTAGCTGGATTTCCCATTTCATCATGTTTTAAAGTAAACACCCACTTACTATCTACAATATTCTTATTTTCAGGTCTTTTAACAATAGTCCAAGTATTGTTTAAGTCATGAGCGGATAATTCTACTTCAACAGCTTCTTCCCATAAATCCTTATCACTTCGACTTTTTATTTCTTCGAATAAATGAGGGGCTTCGTCAAAAATTGTGTGAGCATTGAAAAGATAGTTATTAGAACTTAATTCATCTTCGTCATAGGAAATATGTGGTTTATTTTTCAATCTTTCGCTTTTTCTAGTTGCATCATTGATAACTCTATTTGAGACTTCACAAGGCTGTTTGTCATCCTTACTCTCATTCGGGAAACTGTCTTTATTATTGTCCTTACTCTCATTCAGGATCTCTGGTACGGAACATTCCATACTCTCATTCTGGAAATTCACCTTTTCATTATCCTTACTCTCGTTCAGGATATTCGGCGTACAACATTGCATACTCTCATTCTGGAAATTCACTTCTTCATTATCCTTACTTTCGTTCAGGATACTTGGTACACAACATTCCATACTCTCATTCTGGAAATTATCTTCTATATTTTCCTTACTCTCTTTCGGGAATTCAATGTTTACTTCATCCTTACTATCATTCAGAATGTCACTTTCAACAGCTCTTGAGTTTACCATATTTGTCTCATCAACTACCACATCTCTAGCAACAATGAATTTCTTATTTTCAATATCCCATAACTTATAGCCGTTAGGTTCATATCCCACAAAGATACTTTTAAACGATTTATTGTCGAATTTCCGTTTTCTAATTTTATTGTGTACGTATACAGTTGAACCAAATACTTTTAAATACTTTAAAACTGGCTTTCTATTATGCCACATCTCGTATGGTGTTGCTACACGATCTCCAAGTGCCCTACTTGGAATTCTATTTATTATATATGTTGCTGTCAGAACAACTTCACCCCAAAAATATTTTTCCAACTTTGCACCATTGACCATGGCACGAGCCTTTTCAGTAATTGTTCTAATCATTCTTTCTGATACTCCATTTAACTGTGGAGTATATGGTACAGTTAAATGGTAACTGATTCCTTTCTGAGTACAAAAGTCTCGCATATCGCTAGACAAATATTCCCTACCATTATCGATGTATAGGTTCACAACTTTCAGGTTGAAGTGCGCTTCACTTTTTGCCACAAAGTCCTTAAACATTATAAATACATCCGATTTATGTTTTATTAGGTAAGTGACACAATAATGTGTAAACTGATCTACAAAAATTACATAGTAATTTTTATCATCAATAGTTGTGGGTGTAATCGGACCGCAGACATCAGAATGTATAACAAAAAGTGCTCTACTTATATGTTCTTTATTTTTATATTTGTCAAAACGTAATCTGGCTTGCTTTCCATTTAAACAAGCTTCACATATATCGTCTGTAGGATTAACTTTATCAAGTAGTTTATTATCTTGAAACAAATTCTTTCTTTTTATTTCTAACATTTTCCCTATACTTATATGACCCAATCTTTCATGCCATAATTTATATAAATTTTCAGTTTTTATATCAATTTTATATGCTTTGAATTCAAAAATTGGCATTTTGTACTCACCTGAGTTTTCGGCAATAATAATACCACCTTTTGTCAATTTAACTCCAGACTCGTCAAACAGTAGTGTCACTCCAGCCTCTTGTAGTCTTTTTACAGAGATTAGATTTTCTGTAACTTCTTTGCAGTATAATGCATCTTCTAGTGTTATCTGGTACCCATTCTCAAGACGAACGATTCCACGCTTTGTTGCAAAGATGTATTGCCATTATTGAAATTCACATTTGTTTTCAACTTATTATTATTTGAATTCAAACTTTTAATCATGAACGCGAAACCTGGCGTGGTCGTTGCAATATGAGCTTGTGTGTTATTTTCTTTATTGTTGTCATTTATTAGTTTTTTATATGCATAACAATTTTTTTTTATGTGCCCTGGCTTGCCACAGTGGTGACATTTTATATAATTTTGTTTGTATTTGTCATTATATGGCTTGCGAGTATTATTATTTTTTTTATAATTTTGATTTTTATATTTATATTTGTTGTTATAATTGTTTTTGTAGTTATTATTATTATACTTATTTTTAACCTCAACGTGTAATATCTTTTTACTTGTGTCATTATTAGCGTTATTTAGTTTTGTCTCATGATCGAGCAAACGGTGCTTAACGAAAACTAGAGTAAGATCTTCTTTCGATAGTGTCTCTATAGCAGTGATGACCCCGTCAGATGATGATGGCAAAGTGTGCAGTAAGTGCGAAACCTTGTCCATTTCGTCTATATTGGCGCCTGATGCTAACAATTCATTAACCATTTCGTCAAAAATAATAAAGTGGTGTACAAGAGCCATCTCGTTTTTTAGTTTAAGCGACAACAACCGTTTTCGCGCAGACAACTGAGATGCCACACTTTTTCGTTCATACACAGAATCCAGATTCCTAAGAATATCACGTGCTGTGTTGTTGTCTGTTGCGAAATCCAAAAATGCATCGCTCAAGTGCCCTACCACTATACTTTTTGCATAGCGTTCGGCCTTAACCCAACTTTCATCTGTTTCTTTAGGAGCCTCGCTATCAATAACTTTTAATGCATCTTGTTCAGCAAGAAGTGCTTTTATTCTTTTTTTCCACACAGAATATTTCTCACCGTTAAACTGATTTATAGTAAGCTTTATCTTTTCCATAATTGTATATTTTTATTTTTTATTTGAATTTATATGTATGTGTAATACCAACGACTATTGTGAAAAAACTTAATGTGCAAATTTTTATTTTATTTTATTTTTTTTTTTTTATAGAACGCACTCTGGGCCCATAACCTGTTGTAATATTGGTTTGGTTGGCTTAGTATTAGTTTAGTTTTTAATAAAAGCACAATAATCTTTTTAGTTGTTTTATGATTGATTTTATTTTATTAGATTTTATTTTATTAATTTTCACACGACCAGCCACTTACACGTTTCGAATAGGAAAGAGGAAGTAAAGAAGACAGTGTGCCCGTACATTAATTTTTAAGCTTTTCATAATGTTATTTTTGCAGGTTTAAATAACGTCGCAACTTTAGCAATGTTATGTTATTCGACAGTATCGTGCCTAAACCGCTTCAGGTAGCTTCTAAAACTGCCATGGCCACTCAGGAGCTGAGTTAGGTAAAAATTTACCTCGCCATGCGTTCTGTTCAACCAGGGTTCGAGCTTCGGAATGAGCCGGTGCGTCCATCTTCCCTTAGGCGATGGGTCCCAGCTCCTCTGCCACCGGCCTATGCTTTGTAGCCGCTGGTGTTGCCGGTTGCCCGTCTCTGAAGAAGAACCGCTGGATGCGTCCGTTCTCTTGCCGTAGTACATGGCCACATCTCGTATGGTGTTGCTGCACGATCTCCAAGTGCCCTACTTGGAATTCTATTTATTATATATGTTGCTGTCAGAACAGCTTCACCCCAAAAATATTTTTTCAACTTTGCACCATTGACCATGGCACGAGCCTTTTCAGTAATTGTTCTAATCATTCTTTCTGATACTCCATTTAACTGTGGAGTATATGGTACAGTTAAATGGTAACTGATTCCTTTCTGAGTACAAAAGTCTCGCATATCGCTAGACAAATATTCCCTACCATTATCGATGTATAGGTTCACAACTTTCAGGTTGAAGTGCGCTTCACTTTTTGCCACAAAGTCCTTAAACATTATAAATACATCCGATTTATGTTTTATTAGGTAAGTGACACAATAATGTGTAAACTGATCTACAAAAATTACATAGTAATTTTTATCATCAATAGTTGTGGGTGTAATCGGACCGCAGACATCAGAATGTATAACAAAAAGTGCTCTACTTATATGTTCTTTATTTTTATATTTGTCAAAACGTAATCTGGCTTGCTTTCCATTTAAACAAGCTTCACATATATCGTCTGTAGGATTAACTTTATCAAGTAGTTTATTATCTTGAAACAAATTCTTTCTTTTTATTTCTAACATTTTCCCTATACTTATATGACCCAATCTTTCATGCCATAATTTATATAAATTTTCAGTTTTTATATCAATTTTATATGCTTTGAATTCAAAAATTGGCATTTTGTACTCACCTGAGTTTTCGGCAATAATAATACCACCTTTTGTCAATTTAACTCCAGACTCGTCAAACAGTAGTGTCACTCCAGCCTCTTGTAGTCTTTTTACAGAGATTAGATTTTCTGTAACTTCTTTGCAGTATAATGCATCTTCTAGTGTTATCTGGTACCCATTCTCAAGACGAACGATTCCACGCTTTGTTGCAAAGATGTATTGCCATTATTGAAATTCACATTTGTTTTCAACTTATTATTATTTGAATTCAAACTTTTAATCATGAACGCGAAACCTGGCGTGGTCGTTGCAATATGAGCTTGTGTGTTATTTTCTTTATTATTGTCATTTATTAGTTTTTTATATGCATAACAATTTTTTTTTATGTGCCCTGGCTTGCCACAGTGGTGACATTTTATATAATTTTGTTTGTATTTGTCATTATATGGCTTGCAGTATTATTATTTTTTTTATAATTTTGATTTTTATATTTATATTTGTTGTTATAATTGTTTTTGTAGTTATTATTATTATACTTATTTTTAACCTCAACGTGTAATATCTTTTTACTTGTGTCATTATTAGCGTTATTTAGTTTTGTCTCATGATCGAGCAAACGGTGCTTAACGAAAACTAGAGTAAGATCTTCTTTCGATAGTGTCTCTATAGCAGTGATGACCCCGTCATATGATGATGGCAAAGTGTGCAGTAAGTGCGAAACCTTGTCCATTTCGTCTATATTGGCGCCTGATGCTAACAATTCATTAACCATTTCGTCAAAAATAATAAAGTGGTGTACAAGAGCCATCTCGTTTTTTAGTTTAAGCGACAACAACCGTTTTCGCGCAGACAACTGAGATAACACACTTTTTCGTTCATACACAGAATCCAGATTCCTAAGAATATCACGTGCTGTGTTGTTGTCTGTTGCGAAATCCAAAAATGCATCGCTCAAGTGCCCTACCACTATACTTTTTGCATAGCGTTCGGCCTTAACCCAACTTTCATCTGTTTCTTTAGGAGCCTCGCTATCAATAACTTTTAATGCATCTTGTTCAGCAAGAAGTGCTTTTATTCTTTTTTTCCACACAGAATATTTCTCACCGTTAAACTGATTTATAGTAAGCTTTATCTTTTCCATAATTGTATATTTTTATTTTTTATTTGAATTTATATGTATGTGTAATACCAACGACTATTGTGAAAAAACTTAATGTGCAAATTTTTATTTTATTTTATTTTTTTTTTTTATAGAACGCACTCTGGGCCCATAACCTGTTGTAATATTGGTTTGGTTGGCTTAGTATTAGTTTAGTTTTTAATAAAAGCACAATAATCTTTTTAGTTGTTTTATGATTGATTTTATTTTATTAGATTTTATTTTATTAATTTTCACACGACCAGCCACTTACACGTTTCGAATAGGAAAGAGGAAGTAAAGAAGACAGTGTGCCCGTACATTAATTTTTAGGCTTTTCATAATGTTATTTTTGCAGGTTTAAATAACGTCGCAACTTTAGCAATGTTATGTTATTCAACAGTATCGTGCCTAAACCGCTTCAGGTAGCTTCTAAAACTGCCATGGCCACTCAGGAGCTGAGTTAGGTAAAAATTTACCTCGCCATGCGTTCTGTTCAACCAGGGTTCGAGCTTCCGGAATGAGCCGGTGCGTCCATCTTCCCTTAGGCGATGGGTCCCAGCTCCTCTGCCACCGGCCTATGCTTTGTAGCCGCTGGTGTTGCCGGTTGCCCGTCTCTGAAGAAGAACCGCTGGATGCGTCCGTTCTCTTGCCGTAGTATATGGCGTTGGATTCTCTGGCCAGTTCGTCAATCGGCACCATGCTTGCCAGAACCAGTGCCGCCTCGTCCGACACCGTCCTGAAGGCGCTGCACACCCTTATTGCGCTCAGTCTGTAGGTCGCTTCAAGGTCGCGGCGGTAGCTTTTTGTGTCCATTGCTCCGGCCCAGATAGGAGCGGCGTAAAGGCCTATCGACCTTGTGACGCTCATCAGCAGTCTTCTACGTCCCTCCTTGGGGCCTCGGGTGTTCATCATTATCCTCAGTAAGGTCCCTTTCGAGACAAGGGCCCTTTGATTCGCGTAGTCGAGGTGTTCGCGAAAGCACAGGCGGGTGTCCAGTACGACCGACACATATCTCGGCCCGTTCAACTAGCTTCCTGCTGCTGATGAGGACCGCCTCGGACTTGTGAGCCGCCAGGCTTAGTCCAGCAGAGCTTAGCCATCGCTCCACACTGGCGACTGCTTCTGTGCACCACGCCTCTGCATCCTTCAACTCCTTCGCTACCACCACCAGGGCTACGTCGTCAGCAAACCCGACGATTTGTGTGTGCGACGGCAGCTGCAGCCTCAGGATACCGTCGTACATGACGTTCCACAGGAGCGGGCCCAGGACTGAGCCTTGCGGGACTCCTGATGAAACCTCCTGCTCCTTCGTGCCTTCAGAAGTGGCATATTGTAGGGTACGTCCTTCAAAATAGCTCCTTACTATTTGCACCAAGCCTCTTGATACTCCAAACGACTCCAGTCCTTCCAGGATTTTACCCCATCTCGCCGTGTTGAAGGCATTGCGCACATCCAATGTAACCACCAGGCAGTATTTCTTGGATCCGCCCCTCCATCTGGTTCCAGCGATGGCGTCCGCCGCAATATTGACCACCCTATTTATAACGTCCGTAGTGGACCGTGCTTTCCTGAACCCGAACTGCATTTCGGATAAGTCGCCATGTCGTTCGATTTCTTGCTGAATCCGAGCTCCTATGATAGATTCAAGGACCTTACCCGCAGTATCTTTCAGACAGATGGGCCGGTATGAGGATGCCTCGCCCGGTGGTTTGCCCGGCTTAGGGAGAAGCAATAGGTTTTGCCGTTTCCAAATGCTCGGAAATTTTCGTTCTCTCAGGCACTGGTTGTACATCTCCGTGAAAACTTCAGGGACAAGTGAGACTGCCAAAGCGAGAGCTCTGTTTGGAATAGCGTCTGGGCCAGGGGCCTTGTTCGGTCTCATCCTGCGGACTATGGAAATTATTTCCTCGCATGAGCACTCCTTTAATCTATCCTCACTGTGACGAAGTGGATGGTCACGCAAAGCATCCTCGCAGTTGGGAAACAGAGTCATCACGATCCGCTCTAGGAACAGTGGGTCGCAGGGGGTATCGAGTGGGTCCGAACGCAGTCTCTTGACTATCGTTTGGTACGCCTTGCCCCAGGGGTCCTGCTCGGCCGAATCGCATAGCGATAGGAAGGCTTCTCTCTTGCTTGAGCTGATTTCTTTCTTCAGAAGTCTCCTCTGGAGTTGGTAATGGCTTTTTAGAGGCTCGAACTGAGCGGTTCCTCTGGACCTTTGGTAAAGCCTTCTCGCTCTAAGGCAGTTACGCCTGGCCTCCTCAATTTTATCGTTCCACCAGCACACAGGCTTGTGGTGTCTGCCGTACGACGTACGCTGCGCCATGCTACCTTCACAGGCTGCTATTAATGTGGCCATGACATGATTTGCGGAGTCTTCAGCGGTCAAACGTACTTGCAGCCCCGCCAGCTTCGCCTGAAATGTTGGTACATTTAGAGTGTCAGGGCGGAAGGATTTTTGCTGCGGGAAAACTTGTTGCAGCACTCTAGGACGACTTGCCAGGGTAAGCAGTATGGCCTCGTGATCGCTCGCCGTGTAGAAATCGCCGATACCCCATGATGACGACCTGGCGATAGTCTCGCTTGCGAATGTCAGGTCTATTATGGAACCAATTCCCGCTCTGCTGAAGGTATTCCTGCCGCCTGTATTCAGCGTCTCGAGATTGAGCGATGCAAAAGCCTCTAACAGGATACGACCTCTTGCATCTGTTCTTGGACAGCCCCAGTCAATTGCCCAGACATTGAAGTCGCCCGCAATAACGACTCGTGGCCGGCCTCTGGCGTCCTCTACGAGGTTATCCAAGACCTCACCGAAGCGAGTAATTGGTAAACTCGGTGGCAGGTAGCAGCTGTACAGTACCAGATCATTCACCGTGGCTCTGCTGAAATGTTGGAAGGACCTTGTGTCTTGCAGCGGGCTTGATGTCCCACAAGACCATATTGCGGATCTCCTGTCGGCGTCAGTCACCCACTTGGATGACTCTCCAGTAGAGTAGGGATCGCTTAGAAGAGCTACATCGATTAACTGCTCTCTGATCGTCTGTTGCAGTAGGTCCTGCGCCGCGATGCAGTGATTTAGGTTCAGCTGCAGGATCTTCAGTGCTGAATCGCCCCTTGCTGTGCAAAGGCGGCTGCCTGCTAGGTGATTTCTTGGACTCAGGCCTTGTGCAGCACATAGAAAGCAGTTGGCATCCTTTGAAGGACAATTGGCTGCTATATGGCCTACTTCGCCGCATTTGAAGCAGCAACGTGACCTGTCCTCCATGCTGGAGCATCTTGCGGCTATACGGCCAACGGTAAGACACTTGAAGCACCTCAGTGGCCTGGGGGCATTGCATCGCAGGATGTGTGGGGGAGTAGGGTTGTGGACTTTTCAGACCCCGCCTGTATTGCGCTGCCTTTCGCGCGCGCGTAGTTTGCGGATCACCTGTGTCGCAAAGGTGCAAATAGCTGTCCAATTTGGTTTGCTTAGCGTCATCAGTGAAACCAGATTCTGTGACGACAATGGCTCGCCACAGAGCAGTTCGGCCGCCTGCCTTTCTGTCTCAAACATAGCGCATGCGAAGAGAGCATGATCAGGGCTCTCCGACACACCGTTTCCGCACCAAGTGCATTCCGCACTTGCCTGATGGCCAAATCTGTGGAGATATTCCCCAAAGCATCCGTGGCCGCTGAGTATTTGTGTCAGCTCAAAAGTAACCTCACCGTGCTTCCGTTGCAGCCACATCTTCAGGTCAGGAATAAGCCTGAATGTCCACCTGCCCTTCGTCGAGTTGGTCCAGCGAAGTTGCCAGGCATCCCAACTTTCCTGCCGTGCCACGGGCTTAGCCACCTTTAGCTCAGCAGGACTCGGCGCTGACTCCGTCTTAATGGTATAGATGCGTTGTGCTTCATATGCTAGCAGATCGATGGGCGTCATACCTGCTATAACAAGAGCGGCATCGTCCGATATTGTGCGAAAGCCGCAGCAGACTCTCAGCGCAGCAAGACGGTATGTGCTCTCTAGGCGTCTCCTGTATGTTTTGACCGTCATGGCCTTGGCCCAGGCTGGTGCCCCATAGAGCATAGTGGACTTCATAACGTTCATCAGAAGCAGGCGCCGACCTTGTTTTGGGCCTCTGCTGTTGAGCATGATGCGGCTAAGTGACCGTCCCAACTCAGCTGCCCTGGCTCCAACAAGCTCCAGATGCTCCTTGAAGGACAGGCGCGTGTCCAGGTGTATACCAAGATACCTGATGGCCCGTGTAGAGGTTATCGTGGTGGCGTCAACGATGATGTTGGCAACCTCGACCATTTTTCGACTACTTATTAAGACTGCTTCAGTCTTTTGAACTGCAAGCTCTAGTCCTGCAGAGGCTAGCCAGTCCTTAGCCATTCCGATGGAACGCGCAGTTAATTCCTCGGCTTGTCCCAGAAATTTAGCCGTCACTACCATGGCAACATCGTCAGCGAATCCCACCAGCCGCGCGCCACTCGGGAGTTGGATACGCAGGATTCCGTCATACATTGCATTCCAAAGTAGAGGGGCGAGGACGGATCCTTGGGGTACGCCTCCTTTAACATTATAGGTATGCGTCCCGCCGTGCGATCTGTAGTACAGAACTCTATTTCTAAAGTAGTCCTCCATGATTCTTATGAGATACGCCGGGACTCTAAAGTTTCGCAATGCTGCGAGGATGTTGTTCCAATTTGCTGTGTTAAAGGCGTTTTTAACGTCCAGCGTGGTGACAAGGCAATACTGCTTTTGCCCTCCCTTCCAACGTTGCCCCTCTATAGCCTTAGCAGCAGTGTCGACAACAGATTTGATGGCATCAACAGTGGACATAGCTCTGCGGAACCCAAATTGCATAGGCGAGAGGTCGCCAGCCACTTTAATTGCTGCCTCTATTCTGGTGCTGAGTAGCCTCTCAAAGATTTTTCCTGCGGCATCCAGAAGACAAATTGGCCTGTATCCAGATGGGTCTTCTACAGGTTTGTTTGGCTTTGGAATCAGAACCAGATTCTGCCTTTTCCATCTGTCCGGAAATGTACCTTCACCCATGCAAGCATTAAAAACTTCAGCAAATCTTTCGGATTGTAGGCCAATGGCAAGTTTTAGGGCCTTGTTGGGGATGCTATCCGGGCCAGGAGCCTTGTCGTTCTGCAGTCTCGATGCCGCCACTAACACCTCTTCTCCAGTGATGGGCCAGTCTACTAGCAAAGTAGTATGCTACATTTCTTTCGGACCTATTGATGAGGTGGCCGGAAACAGAGTTTCC
Organism: Drosophila paulistorum; assembly: GCA_018152135.1. Lineage (NCBI taxonomy): Eukaryota > Metazoa > Arthropoda > Insecta > Diptera > Drosophilidae > Drosophila > Drosophila paulistorum. Next base: position 394,495 of record JAECXG010000481.1, on the reverse strand, counting down.
ACAATCGTAGCCATGCGCTCTTCATCTGGAGCTGCCGGCTTAACAGCCCTAAGCTTTTTCATGGCAATTTTATAGGCCAAGCCCCAGGGGTCATTTTCTATAGAGTCGCAAAGTTCAAGAAAACAGGATTTTTTTCGTGCCTTAATGAGCTCTTTAAGTTCCCTTCTTCTGGCTGCAAATTCTGCTTGCAGCAGCAGGAACTCCGATCTGCCACGCGATCTTTGGTAGAGCCTTCTAGCACGAAGACACTTTTTTCTTGCCTCCGCAATGTTTTCATCCCACCAGTAGACAGGGGCTCGATGTCGGCTATGCCCTCTTCGGGCCTTCATGCTAGCGATGCATGCCGCCCCCACTGCGTCCATAATGGTGTCCGCCTGCCTTGATGCATCGCCGTCTAGTCGCGGAATGCTGAGTGCCGACGCAAAAACCGATGGATTAAGAGTGTCCACGTGGAATGATTGGCCACCTTGATCTGTTCGCAGATGATTCGGCCCTTGCCAACACGTGTTTTTTTTTTTTTTATTCAAATTTTAACGCTTAACTAACATAAAACATAACATATAAGAACAAAATTTGATTCGGTGTGGTAAAAAGCGGGGTGCTGACTTCTCCGGAACTGCTAGTGTGCATTGCGTCGAAGAGCCGTGCACCTACTATAGTCCTGACCTAATCTGCTCTTGCCTCCGTTGCTCTCTCATGACCTTTGCTGCAAAGTCGTTTACTGCCGTCCAAATTTCCGCGTCACCTAGCATCTTTCTCACCAAATTGGAGGGTGTGGCCCTCTCACCTAGCATGGTGTTTAGGGATCTCCTTTCAGCGTCGTATCTCGGGCAGTAGAAGACAACGTGTTCAGCGTGCCACTCCCTCAACAGCTGCACTCGTCTGTGGTGTCGTGCCCGAAGCGTTTTAGGTAGCTTCTGAAGCAGCCGTGTCCGCTCAGTATTTGCGTCAAGTAAAAGTTTACTTGCCCATGACGCCTCTTGATCCACGCCTCAATGTTCGGGATCAGTTTCCAGGTCCACCTGCCCTTGGTGGAGGAATCCCAGCGGCTCTGCCATCTAGCGAGGCATCCATGCCATTGCGAGCTGCGCTCCGCTTGACGTGCTGGTGCGTTTGAGGTCTCCTCTCGGCGACTAAATATGCCTTCTGCCATTGATACTTGTTCGGCTATAGGCATCAGTCCCGCTATAACCAGGGCAGCTTCGTCCGAAATAGTGCGAAAGTCACTACAAACACGAATAGCGCATAACCGGTGTGTTGCCTCTAAGCCTCGTCTGTAGCTTTTAACTGTCATACCTTTGGCCCAGACAGGTGCTGCATAAAGAGCCGCAGATTTGACCACGCTTGTTAGCAGTATCCTCCTCCCTTGTTTCGGACCCCTCGTGTTGAGTAGTATGCGCGACAGGGCACGCGCCGATACAGCTGCCTTCTCGTTTGCGTAGGCTAGGTGTTCCTTGAAACTTAGCCTTGTGTCTATCATTACTCCTAGGTACTTGATAGCCCTTTTTGAAGTAATCATTGACTCGCCAACTCTTATTTTGGCAAGCTCCACCTTTTTGCGGCTGCTGACCAGCACCGCTTCCGTCTTGTGGGCTGCTAACGCAAGGCCTGCTGTCGAAAGCCAGTTGCCAACCTTGCTGATAGCTCTGTTGCATTGGTCTTATGCTGCTTCGACTTCCTTAGCCACCACCACGAGTGCTACGTCATCCGCGAATCCGATTATGTGCGTATCGGGGTCAAACACGAGTCGTAGAACGCCATCGTACATCACATTCCATGAGCGGACCGAGAACGGATCCCTGCGGAACTCCAGCTGACGCTACCTTCTCCATGACACCGTCATCTGTAAGGTACCGGATTCGCCTGTCTGCGAAGTAGCTACGTACACATTTGACCAGGTATTGAGGGACTCCAAAACCCAGTAAGCCATCTATTATCCGGCCCCATCTTGCGGAATTAAACGCATTTTTTATGTCCAGTGTCACCACCAGACAGTATTTTTTGGAGCCGCCCCTCCATCTGCTACCCGCTATTGCCTCCGAGGCGATGTCTACCACTTTGTGGATGGCATCTATCGTTGATCTGGCTCTCTTAAATCCATATTGCTGATCTGATAGGTCCCCACCGGCAACTATGGCTTTGTTAAGACGCACGCTGATGATATACTCGAGAACTTTGCCGGCTGTGCCTAGGAGACAGATTGGCCTATACGAAGACGCCTCTCCGGGAGGTTTTCCTGGCTTCGTAAGTAGCACAAGATCCTGGATTTTCCATCTTTTAGGAAAAGTGCCCTCGCGTAAACAGGTACTGTACATCTCACAGAAAGTGGCTGGGTGAAGTTCGGCGGCCAGCTTTATCGCTTTGTTCGGAATACTGTCCGGTCCTGGGGCTTTGTTCATCTTAAGTCTGCTTATGGCTTGAGCTAACTCTGAGGTTGAACACTCGTCGGACATCAGGAAAGGCTCGTTAGATTGCTGCGAATGATTGGCTATCTCCAGGATGTTGGGAAATAGGGCATCGACTATATTCCGCACCAGAATTGTGTCTGTCGGGGGCGGTGTTCTGTTCGCGTGCAGGCGCTTCACAATAATCTGGTATGCTTTACCCCATGGGTCCTGCTCGGCAGTATCGCATAGCGACAGAAAACATTCACGCTTACTGCGTCTGATCTGATTTTTTAGCTCCTTTCTCCTGCTGCAAGCAGAGGAAGTCCGCCTTCTAGCACGAAGACACTTTTTTCTTGCCTCCGCAATGTTTTCATCCCACCAGTAGACAGGGGCTCGATGTCGGCTATGCCCTCTTCGGGCCTTCATGCTAGCGATGCATGCCGCCCCCACTGCGTCCATAATGGTGTCCGCCTGCCTTGATGCATCGCCGTCTAGTCGCGGAATGCTGAGTGCCGACGCAAAAACCGATGGATTAAGAGTGTCCACGTGGAATGATTGGCCACCTTGATCTGTTCGCAGATGATTCGGCCCTTGCCAACACGTGTTTTTTTTTTTTTTTATTCAAATTTTAACGCTTAACTAACATAAAACATAACATATAAGAACAAAATTTGATTCGGTGTGGTAAAAAGCGGGGTGCTGACTTCTCCGGAACTGCTAGTGTGCATTGCGTCGAAGAGCCGTGCACCTACTATAGTCCTGACCTAATCTGTTCTTGCCTCCGTTGCTCTCTCATGACCTTTGCTGCAAAGTCGTTTACTGCCGTCCAAATTTCCGCGTCACCTAGCATCTTTCTCACCAAATTGGAGGGTGTGGCCCTCTCACCTAGCATGGTGTGTAGGGATCTCCTTTCAGCGTCGTATCTCGGGCAGTAGAAGACAACGTGTTCAGCGGTTTCGGAGATGCCACTCCCACAACAGCTGCACTCGTCTGTGGTGTCGTGCCCGAAGCGTTTTAGGTAGCTTCTGAAGCAGCCGTGTCCGCTCAGTATTTGCGTCAAGTAAAAGTTTACTTGCCCATGACGCCTCTTGATCCACGCCTCAATGTTCGGGATCAGTTTCCAGGTCCACCTGCCCTTGGTGGAGGCATCCCAGCGGCTCTGCCATCTAGCGAGGCATCCATGCCATTGCGAGCTGCGCTCCGCTTGACGTGCTGGTGCGTTTGAGGTCTCCTCTCGGCGACTAAATATGCCTTCTGCCATTGATACTTGCTCGGCTATAGGCATCAGTCCCGCTATAACCAGGGCAGCTTCGTCCGAAACAGTGCGAAAGGCACTACCAACACGAATAGCGCATAACCGGTGTGTTGCCTCTAAGCCTCGTCTGTAGCTTTTAACTGTCATACCTTTGGCCGAGACAGGTGCTGCATACAGAGCCGCAGATTTGACGACGCTTGTTAGCAGTATCCTCCTCCCTTGTTTCGGACCCCTCGTGTTGAGTAGTATGCGCGACAGGGCACGCGCCGATACAGCTGCCTTCTCGTTTGCGTAGGCTAGGTGTTCCTTGAAACTTAGCCTTGTGTCTATCATTACTCCTAGGTACTTGATAGCCCTTATTGAAGTAATCATTGACTCGCCAACTCTTATTTTGGCAAGCTCCACCTTTTTGCGGCTGCTGACCAGCACCGCTTCCGTCTTGTGGGCTGCTAACGCAAGGCCTGCTGTCGAAAGCCAGTTGCCAACCTTGCTGATAACTCTGTTGCATTCGTCTTGTGCTGCTTCGACTTCCTTAGCCACCACCACGAGTGCTACGTCATCCGCGAATCCGATTATGTGCGTATCGGGGTCAAACTCGAGTCGTAGAACGCCGTCGTACATCACATTCCATAAGAGCGGACCGAGAACGGATCCCTGCGGAACTCCAGCTGACGCTACCTTCTCCATGACACCGTCATCTGTAAGGTACCGGATTCGCCTGTCTGCGAAGTAGCTACGTACACATTTGACCAGGTATTGAGGGACTCCAAAACCCAGTAAGCCATCTATTATCCGGCCCCATCTTGCGGAATTAAACGCATTTTTTATGTCCAGTGTCACCACCAGACAGTATTTTTTGGAGCCGCCCCTCCATCTGCTACCCGCTATTGCCTCCGAGGCGATGTCTACCACTTTGTGGATGGCATCTATCGTTGATCTGGCTCTCCTAAATCCATATTGCTGATCTGATAGGTCCCCACCGGCAACTATGGCTTTGTTAAGACGCACGCTGATGATATACTCGAGAACTTTGCCGGCTGTGCCTAGGAGACAGATTGGCCTATACGAAGACGCCTCTCCGGGAGGTTTTCCTGGCTTCGTAAGTAGCACAAGATCCTGGATTTTCCATCTTTTAGGAAAAGTGCCCTCGCGTAAACAGGTACTGTACATCTCACAGAAAGTGGCTGGGTGAAGTTCGGCGGCCAGCTTTATCGCTTTGTTCGGAATACTGTCCGGTCCTGGGGCTTTGTTCATCTTAAGTCTGCTTATGGCTTGAGCTAACTCTGAGGTTGAACACTCGTCGGACATCAGGAAAGGCTCGTTAGATTGCTGCGAATGATTGGCTATCTCCAGGATGTTGGGAAATAGGGCATCGACTATATTCCGCACCAGAATTGTGTCTGTCGGGGGGCGGTGTTCTGTTCGCGTGCAGGCGCTTCACAATAATCTGGTATGCTTTACCCCATGGGTCCTGCTCGGCAGTATCGCATAGCGACAGAAAACATTCACGCTTACTGCGTCTGATCTGATTTTTTAGCTCCTTTCTCCTGCTGCAAGCAGAGGAAGTCCGCTGACCCTCTAGCCCGCTGGTACAGCCTCCGGGCCCGGTGACATGCGCGACGTGCTTCGGCGATTTGGTCATTCCACCAGCACACTGGGCCATGGTGGCGTTTGTACGGCTTCCTGGTAGACATACTTGCGTCGCAAGCCTGTTCCACCGTTGCCATAATAAAGTCGACCGTCTCTTCGGCGCTACTTGTCCTGGCTGTGTTCACTCGACTTAATACCCTACAGAAACTGCTCACGTCTAGACTCTCAGTCTTATAGGCCTTTTTTAAAGTGGGCTGATTATGATTATGAGGGGCTTGACCGGGGCCACCCACATCATATACTAAAGCTTCATGGTCGCTTGCGGTATATTTGTTGCTTAATCTCCAGTTGGCTGTTCTGGCGATCGATGTGCTCGCAAAAGTCAAGTCGACAATTGACCCCACTCCGGCCCTCCTAAACGTATGTTCTGCTTCCACGTTGAGCAACTCGATGTCTAGAGATGCAAAGCACTCAAGAAGCATACGGCCGCGCGAGTCAGTGCGACTACTGCCCCAATCTATGGCCCATGCGTTGAAGTCGCCTCCAATGACCAATTGCCGGTGATCTCTGGCATCGCATACTATGTTGTTTAATGTGCGACAGAAGCTTTCTATAGGCAGGCTGGGAGCTAGGTAGCAGCTATACAGCCAGTTGTTACCTACCCTTGCTCTGACAAAGCCCTCAGAGGAATAGATATCGTCTAGACGCAGTGTGCTAGCTCCACATAGCCATATTGCTGCCTTGCCGGAGGCGTCTGATATCCATGTTGCCTGCTCCTTATGCTTGTAGGGTTCGCTGAGTAGTGCGACGTCAACAAGCTCTTCTCTCACCGTCTGGTTTAGCAAATCCTGAGCTGCGATGCAGTGATTCAGGTTGAGCTGGATAAACCTCAGTTTCGTCATTTATGTTTGTTCTGCGTTCTCCTTCCCCATCTAAGTGGGCACTTTGAACTGCCAGCATGGTGTCTGGTGTCGCTCTCTCCGTTAGATCGGCAGAGGTAACATGACGGGGCCTCGCCACAGTCCGCTGCTCTGTGCCCAGGTTCTCCGCATCTAAAACAACAGTTCGATCTATCGACTGTGTTGCTACAGTTGGTTGCTATGTGACCAAACTCCAGACAACGATAGCATTTCATGGGAGGGTCTTCGATAGCCTTAACTCTGCAGCTGTTCCAGCCGACTAGTAGCTTACTCAACTGTATGACTTTCGTCATCATTCTTTCGGGCGCCGTGATGATCGCTGTGAAGGTTCCGTTATAGCTAGGCTTCAGGCTTCTAACGGAGCACGACCCAGCCTCGATATCGGCTTGATTTTCGATGGCCTCCAGGATGTGGTGAGGCTCCACCAGATAGTCCAAATCCCGGATTATCGCCGATTTCATGGGCGATAAAACCTTAACACCGCCCTTGTCGCCAAGGACCTGTAGGAACTCGTCCTTTAGAGACTGAGGGTTAGGGCAGTCACCTCCTAGTTCCAATAGCAGCTTGTTTTTGGCAGTACGGCGCACTTTGCGGACGTTTCCCTGGGCATGCTGCAGTTGCCCGTCGCTGCGTCTTGTGACCAGTGCAAGCACGTCTCTATAGCTCTGACCGTTGCTGGGCTCTATCAAGATGGCTTCCGGACGCTCTTTATAGCGTTTTGGTTGCTTATTCTTGATCCTCTTGGCTCCCACTAGTTGCCAGTCGCTGGCCTTGCCTGCCTCGGCAGTATGGATGCTGCTAGGGGCTTTTCCACCAGACTGTTGCAACTGCTGCATGGCTTGTTGTTGGAATCTAGGTAGATTGGCTTGACTCTGATGTTGTTGTGGCTGCTGAAGCCTGGGTGTCTTCTGACGCTGCTGTGCCTTCCGCAGATGCTGGCTCGTCGCCTGACGATTTACTATCGGTAAGCGTTCAACTGGAGACGTTTGGCAATGCTTGTCCCGCTTCGATGGCGAGTTCGCGAGCTCGGTCTGTTGCTGCCTGCTCACTCGTTTGGGTGGAGATTTGCTACACGTAGCACATACGACTGGCTATGTCGGAATCGGCCCTTGGCTTTGCAACAGAGCCCCCACCGCTGCGTGCAGTTCTTGCAGCCTTGCTACCTTCTCTCTGAACTCATTTGTGATGCTGCGGTTAATTTTCCCACTAGCATCCTTCTCTCTGCTGTAATGTGTAGCAATTGAGGCCAGAATATGGCCCATTTCTTCTAATTCGCTGCAAGTAGATCGCAACTGCCCCACCTTGCTTTTTTTCGTGCCAGCCCCGTTTTTGGCTGCCTGGCCATCGTCTTCCTCGGTCCCAACAGATGGGCTTCTCTGCCTTTTCGGCGTTGCATCGTATGTTTCTCCTGCTACGACCGCGCCTGATGCTGCCACTAACGCCGATGAGGCGGGAACACTAGGTCCTGCCACATGTTGACGGCGCGGTGGCGGCGTCCTCTTTAACATTGCCTTGGCCGCGTATTATTTGAGGCAATTTCCCTCGTAGGGCAAGTATTTCCTCTTGCCTTAACGCTGGGAGTTATGCCGCTCCAACTCGGCGGCGACGATGAACAATTGCCCCCTTTTAACGGCGCCAGACAATGAACAATTAGCGTGGAAAATTTGAAATGCGCAAATTCAGGTAGAGTTTGGCAGAAATTATATGGAAAATATAGAAGATATAGCAAATACTCTATGGGAATCTTAATTTTATTTTAGATAAACTATTTTAAAAACAGTCAAGTGGAAAATAAGATTTCCAAAGGTGGGGGCCGAACTCAGGGCTATTGCACTAGCGGCTGAAGCTCTCCCCCGACGCCAAGCAGACCGTTTGCCGCTGCGCGCTTAGAACTCTGCTACTATCAGAGTGTCTGCTAAGACGAATTACAGAAACTGCCTGAAAGTATGCAAAAAAATCTCTAACAGCAGAGGCTTGAATTTTGGTCAGCTGTTTTGGGGGGTATGGGTGCTCCAGACAGGTGCTGTTAACGCATCAGTTTAATTATTTTCGATGTATGGCAAACCTGTTAGCAGCTGGTATTTTTCTGCGCGTGCCAAAGGAAGCACAGCACAACTGGTAAAAGTGAAAGTGAGAAAGTTCACCTCACCAATACCACTGGAGCTGCGGATGGGCGGGAAAAGAAGAATAACTCCCCCCTCCCCTCGGGCAGGCCCAGAAACAATGACCCAGCGACCGGCAAAAAACGCTCTGGAGTTCGGAATCCCAGCCAGCAGTGATAGAATGGCGGACCAGTGTGCAACTGTGAGTAGGCACAAACACTGTAATACCGGGCGCCACCAAAACGACTTTAATTTCAGGTGATGACCGTTTAATATGAGATTTCTAACGCGGCGACAAGCAAGAGACCGCACTTCACTTTCCCTGTACTCTGTGTCTCAGTTTACACGTGTGTTTTTTTTTTTTTTTAATTCGTTTATTAGGAAAAGAACAACAATTAACGATAGATTTAGGTAACAACAAAGAAGAGAAAAAAAGGATAGTTCAAGAAAATAAGAAAATAAGATGCCATCGGGGACCTGCGGGACTGCCGTAGGGTATTGCTTCGCAGGACGATGACGGGCCTATTATGCCCCTCCTGCGTTTCTTAGGCGTTCCAGTCGGCGGAGCGTGCCCATGATATTTGCTGCATATATGCAGACCGCAGACCACTTCACCTGGCTCTCAGTCATTGCTGGGACCAAGTTTTCAACTGTGGGCGTCCGTCCTAGAATGGCCTCAAGTTCGAGTCTCTCTGACGAAAATCTTGGACAGCTGAAAAGTACGTGTTCCGGGTCCTCGGTCGTGCCATTACGACAAAGGGTGCATTCGGGGCTGCTGTCTTTGCCAAAACGGTGGAGGTATGACCTGAAACAGCCATGACCGCTCAGAATTTGTGTTAACTCAAAAGTTACCTCGCCACTTTGTCTGGAAAGCCAATCGTTAAGTGAGGGATCAGCCTATGGGTCCATCTACCCTTTGTAGAAGTGGACCATCTGCGTTGCCACTCCCCCATGCTCGCTTGCCTGGCCTCTGCTTTTGCTGCTCTTTTTTCCGCCTGCGTCCATGCCACGGTTTGTCTCCTAATAAACATGATCTTCGCTTCGCGTGCTAGCAGATCAATTGGAGTCATCCCAGCTATGACCAAAGCCGCCTCGTCCGAAACAGTTCGGAAGCCACGGCATACCCGGCATACCTTAGTACCGACGCTAGCAGTAGCCGTTGCATTTGTCTTGGGCCCCTGTTGTTGAGCAGGATGCGATTTATAGCTCGCCCAATGTCTGCAGCTTTTATGTTGGCATGATCCAGATGCTCTCTAAAGCTAAGTCGCGTATCCAGCATTACTCCCAGGTATTTAATTGCCCTTACCGATTCTATCGTACAGGTCTCATGTGTGATTTTCGCTCTTTCGACCGTTTTCCGGCTGCTTATTAGCACTGCCTCTGTTTTGTGATCTGCAAGTTGGAGTCCTGAATTGGCGAGCCACTGCTTCACCATTTTCGCCGCCTCTGCAGTTTTCTCCTCTGCTTCGTGGATGTGTTTCGCAACCGAGGTGAGCGCCACATCGTCAGCAAAGCCAATGATTTGCGTGCCAGGTGGTAGAGACAGCCGCAAAACCCCATCATACATTATGTTCCACAATAGGGGGCCCAAAACTGAGCCCTGTGGAACACCTCCTTGTACCAAGTGCATTTTGGAGCCGCCTTGTGTGCTATATCGCAGTATACGGTTTCTAAAATAGTCCTCCACTAAGGTGATTAGATACTCAGGAACCTGAAATGACCTCAAAGCATGTAGAATTTTGCTCCAATTCGCCGAGTTGAACGCATTCTTGACGTCAAGTGTGGTCACCAGACAATATTTTTACTGCCACCTTTCCACCGTAGTCCCTCGATGGCTTTGCTAGCAACGTCGACGACTGTTGTTAAGGCGTCTATTGTTGATCTCGCCTTTCTGAAGCCAAACTGCATCGGAGACAGATCGCCAGACTGTTGGATGGCTGCTTCTACACGAAGAGCTATTAGCTTCTCGAACATCTTTCCTGTCGAGTCCAGGAGGCAGATCGGCCTGTATGCAGATAGATCTTCTGCTGGCTTGTTTGCCTTTGGGAGTAGCACAAGGTCCTGGAGTTTCCAGATGGTGGGAAACACGCCTTCTGCCAAACATTTATTGAACACCCTTGCGAATTTAGCGGGGTGAAGCCGGGCAGCCAATTTGAGTGCCTTATTCGGTATTGAGTCTGGACCTGGAGCCTTGTGGTCATTCATTCCGACAGCTACTTGAAGCACCTCTTCCGGACTGATGTTGCAAGCATCCGTTGCTACACTGCGTAGGGCCGACCTTGGTTCTACTACTGAAGTTTCCACTATCAGCTGCATTTGAGATTCGTCTGGTGTAGCTGGCTTAGCAGCTCTGAATTTTCTCATTGCCACTTTGTATGCCCGGCCCAAAACGTCATTTTCAGCCGCGTCACAAAGTTCAAGAAAGCATTTGTTTTTGCTTTCCTTTATAGCACGTCGCAGTTCGCTTCTCCTGTTAAGGAACTCTAGTTGTAGGCTGGTAAAATCACCTCTGCCGCGTGATCTTTGGTATTGGCGTCTGGCTTGCAGGCACCGTTTTCTCGCCTCCTCGATGGTCGCATTCCACCAATAGACTGCTGTCTTCTGTTTGGTGTGGCCCCTACGGGTCACCATACTGGCATGGCACGCTGATGAAATCGCGTCTACAAGCATTTTGGCGCAATTGTTTGCGTCACCAGTTATTTGGGGAAACTGTAGTGAAGCCTCGAACACATTGGGGTTGAACGTTTCCACCCGGTACATTTTACAATTTATCCGCGCATTTGCGTTATTGGCTGGATATCTGCCGATTTTGCACATTATGGCCAAGTGATCACTGGCTGTGAAGTGGCTGCAGAGTCTCCATTCAGCTTGCTGGGCCAACTGACTGCTCGCGAAAGTCACGTCAATTACCGAAGGTGTGCTGCGAGCCAGCACTACCAGATCCAGAGCTGCTAATGCCTCCAGCAGAGTGCGGCCTCTGATATTTGATTGACTGCTGCCCCATTCCGTTGACCAAGAATTAAAATCGCCATCAATTATGACCCGGTTTTTGCCTCTGGCATCCATTGCGAGTTGATCTACTGCCGATTCGAACTCGTTTAATGAGAGGCTAGGTGCCATGTAGCAGCTGTAGACCCACACATCTCCAATAAGCGCACGTACGAAGCATTTCGATGATTTAATGTGCTGCATAGGCGGCCCATCTGATCCGCAACTCCAGATCGCAGCCTTGTGCCTCGTGTCTGCAGCCCAGGAGTTACTAGACAGCATCCTGTACGGCTCACTCAGGATGGCCAGATCGATCTCCAGTTCTAATATTGACTGCGTATGTAAGTCATGCGCCGCCGAGCAGTGATTTAAATTTAATTGCAGAAATTTCATAAGTTCTTATTGGAAGCTTGCTCACCAGTAGTTACCATTGGGCAACGGCGACTACCAGTGTAGTGGCTCGCATCCATGCGTTTTGCGTCTACGCAATTAAAACAAACTGGGTTGTTGTTGCATGTGGCTGCCTTGTGATCGGTCTGGCCGCATCTAAGGCACCAGTTCGTGCGATCTTTGGCGCTAGTGGCCGAAGCATAGGCACTTGTAGCATCTCTTTTGAGCCTGCCTCTCTCGAATCGGACACACGTCCCAGCCAACTTCAATGGAGCCTTCTCTCAATAGTGTGGCTGCTATAGTCCGCGGCATGTTCAAGATGGCCATCTGTTTTCCTCTGTACGACTTGCGCAGGCCCCTTACATTTACTTGCCCAACGTCATCACCAATTGCTTAATTGCCTTTTTGATTTCCTCTTCCGTCGCTAAGTTGTCGAGGTTGCGCATTTCCAGCCACGCATCGGCTCCAGCTGCTCGTACTGAAGCTTGGTGACCCAATACTTGACTCAAGTCTTCGGTCAGTTTCTTGCTATTTGCATTTCCACCCCCCTTAAGCTCGAGAAGTAGATCGCCCTTAGCCGTTTTTCTCGTCCTCTTGACGTTATTTTTAACGTCGTCGAGCTTGCCGTCTGGCCTTCTGGTAACTAGGCTCAGGATTTCGGCATAAGAGCAGCCCTCATTCGCCTTGATTAAGATAACCTCCGGCCTAGCTTTCCTCAAGGATGGCTTGTTCGGTCTTTTCCTTGAGACAGTCTGCCATTCCGCAGCTACATGGGCTGCCTGCGGCACTGCCGTAATGGCTCGCTGCCCAGTACCTGGCTCCGGATCGCCGCATGGCGTTTTTAGCGCAATTGCTCGCTGACGCTTAGGAGGGGTGTTGCGCTGGGTACCAACGTCCTCTCTCTGACGTTTGGGCGTGTTTCCCATTGCATCCATCTTTTTCGCACCGTTTCTCGGCCTAATAGCATTACGAGGCGAGGTTTGGGTTGCTATTTCGCACTTTGAGCTTACCACCGTTTTGCTGCCGATCATTATATGGCATAGCATTTCGTGCAGCTCTTTCATTCGCACTATTGCATTCTTCGTGCCCAGATTTATATGGCGTACTGGTTTTTTGTCATCACCACCTTTGTTGAACATGGTGTCCATCTCCCAAATGAGCGAGCCCAACTCGTCCAACTCCGACACATTTGAGACAACTTTTGGCGAGGTGGTTGTCTCCGGGCTACTGAGCGCCATTGCCGGTGTTCCAGCCGTTCCTGAGCTATTACCGTGTAAAGCCACCGTCTCCGCCTCGATATGGTTGAATTTGCCAGGCGGCGACCGAACTATTCTTGGCCGTTTAGCAAATGCCGCCTCTGGACATTGTGCATCTTGCACCGATCCGTCGTCGCAACGAGCTTGATGGTCCATCGACAAGACAAATCGCTCCATATCTCGATATTGGCGCCAGCGCCTAATTTAAATTTGAATTTGAAGATCGCGGGAAATAAAAAGTGGCGCTTTCTTCTTCCCGGTTCAACTTGCAAAGTGGCGCCCCCTGCCAAGGCGGCTCAGGCTGAGCTTTTGGCGCTGATCAACACTGTGATCACAGCTGTGTAGATTTGTTGCTGCAACGCGGTGAAATGAAAAGTGGAGAAATTGGCAAACTTTTTTTTCTCACCCACACGAGTGAAATTATGAGAGGCGGGAAAAAAGAGTGGCCAGCCACCCCCTCATCACTCCCCTTTCTTCCTGGAGTTGATTTGGCCTTTTGGCCCACCCACGAGCTGGAATGGGGACCACCAGCCGGAGCACAGGGAATCCGTGTAGTGGTAAGCCTCGTACGTCAAATTGGAGCAATTTGGTTTTACTTTAGTTTTTTTTAGGAGTCGCGGAATCACCGAAAGGGGAAAAACTTTAAGGAAGTGTAAGTGTAAACACTTGTAAGTGTTTTCTCATGAAGTTCCAGTTTACACGTGTGTGTGTGTGTGTGCGTGTGTGTGTGTGTGTGCGTGTGTGTTGCCGTGTGTGTCTGTGTTTTTTTTTTTATTTCTTAAAAGTTACAAAATGTTTAATACAAAAAAAATGTTGCAACAATGACAGGGAACATAAGGTGAGAGCAAAAAATAAAAGATAACGGCTATTGCGGGACGACCTGCCGGTATTGCATCGCAGACCGTGAGCTTTAAATTATTGGGCAGACCTTTCCATCTCCAGCTTCCTAAGTGCCACCATTACGCGCACGGCGAAGGCGCTGGCCGCCTCCCATACGTCTGGATCTGCGATCATCATCCTCGTCAGATTTCTCGCCGTCACCATTGCGCCCATTGCATTCTGCAGTCGACACCGTTCTACTTCGAAGCGAGGGCAGTCCTGGAGCACGTGGCTTGCATCCTCTACAATGCCAGCTCCACACCATGTGCATTCATCTGACACGTCGTGGTTGAATCTTTTCAAGTAGCTTCTGAAGCAACCGTGGCCGCTCAGGAGCTGTGTGAGGTAAAAGTTCACGGCCCCATGTTTTCTCGAAACCCATGAAGTGATGTCAGGGATCAGAGTGTGAGTCCACCTCCCCTTGGAGGAGGAGTCCCACCTTTCCCGCCATCTGCGCAGACTTGACTGCCATGCCCTCCGATGCTCGAGGCCTCTCTGCTGATTAGTGGTAGAACTGTTAGTTTGCCTCGACGCTGTGAAGGAGGCCGATGCAATTGCAGCGTACTCATCGATGGGCAGCAACCCAGCGATCACCAACGCGGCGTCATCAGAGATGGTGCGACCCATATGGGTGCCAGGTTCGAAATCCAAGCGTAAGACTCCGTCGTACATGACGTTCCACAGCAGGGGACCCAAAATAGACCCTTGTGGGACGCCAGCAGATACGACCCTTTCCTCCAAGCCTGCGTCCGTCCAGAAACGTATCCTCCTGTTGCAGAAGTAGCTAGCTACGCACTTGATGAGATAGCTCGGAATCCCGAAGGCCCCAAGCGCTTCCAAGATCCTCTTCCATCTCGCTGAATTGAAGGCATTTTTGATGTCCAGAGTTACCACTAGGCAGTATTTGTACCAGGTTTTGTAGTTTCCATCTATCGGGAAAAACACCTTCGCTAAGACATTTGGAGTAAAGCTCTACGAACACGTGTGGGTAGAGCAGCACTGCGAGCTTGAATGCGTTATTGGGGAATCGAATCCGGACCTGGTGCCTTTTTGGGCTTCAGACGCCTCACTGTCTTAAGGACCTCGGTTAGCGTACACTCCGCCGAGTGTAGGACTGGAGTCAGGCGGGGCACATGCATTTCTTCGTCGACCACAGGGAAAAGTCCGTCGACAATTAAGCGTACCGCTTGCGCATCCATTGGGAATGGGTTCCTACTGGAGTTTAAGCGCTTGGCCACCAGCTGGTAGGCCTTGCCCCAGGGGTCGTGCTCAGCAGAGTCGCACAAAGCGAGGAAACATTCACGTTTGCTGGAACGGATCGCAATCTTGAGCATATTCCGACGTCTCTTATACTCCAGGCCCAGGGCCTCGAAGTTTGTCAAACCACGTGCGCGCTGAAAGAGACGCCTTGCGCGAAGGCAGGATCTCCTAGCTTCAGCGACAACGTCATTCCACCAAAAGACTGGGGTGTGGTGGGTTGTGTATGTGCCACTCTGAGACATGCTAGCCTCACAAGCCTCTACTATCCGTGCCATTACGGAATTTGCGGCGTCTTCCACGCTCATGTTGTCCCTAACGCTTAGGCCCTCCAGGTTGTGACCATAGACCTGCAAGTTAAGGGTTTCCGCCTTAAAAACCCTTCGAAAATGCTGCGTCCTAGGGAGCGGTTGCCTGCTGTCGTCAATGGTGAAGGTGATAAGATTGGCGAAAGCTTCCAGCAGCAATCTACCTCGAGCGTCAGAGCGAGTACTTCCCCATTCGACTGACCAAGCATTAAAGTCGCCACCTATAATCACGCCTTGTCGTCCTCTAATGTCTTCGGCGATTTTGTCTACCGTCCGGCCAAACTGCTCCAGGGTTAAGCTAGGCGCGAGATAGCAGCTGTAGAGCCAATAATCTGTCCACCAGTTTGATCTGTCCACCTTGCTAGGGCACTTCACGGCGATGTGACCAGTAGCTAGGCACTTGAAGCAGCGCAGAGGCCGCTGCTCGAGTTCTCTGATACGGCAGTTTGCCCAGCCTATCTCTAAGCGACCAAGTTCGATGAGCGTCCGGGTCACATTCTCAGGTGCGCTCACAATTGCCGTCTGGTAGTTCCGGAGACCTGTCCGAAGGCTTTTGACGGTTAGCGCGTTTACGTCTACCTTAGCTTGCGAGGATAACTTCGTAAGAAGCTCCTCAGGAGTCGAGGCGCCATGCGTTCTGTTCAACCAGGGTTCGAGCTTCGGAATGAGCCGGTGCGTCCCGGCGATAGGTCCCAGCGCCTCTGCCACCGGCCTATGCTTTGTAGCCGCTGGTGTTGCCGGTTGCCCGTCTCTGAAGAAGAACCGCTGGATGCGTCCGTTCTCTTGCCGTAGTACATGGCGTTGGATTCTCTGGCCAGTTCGTCAATCGGCACCATGCTTGCCAGAACCAGTGCCGCCTCGTCCGACACCGTCCTGAAGGCGCTGCACACCCTTATTGCGCTCAGTCTGTAGGTCGCTTCAAGGTCGCGGCGGTAGCTTTTTGTATCCATTGCTCCGGCCCAGATAAAGGGCTATCGACCTTGTGACGCTCATCAGCAGTCTTCTACGTCCCTCCTTGGGGCCTCGGGTGTTCATCATTATCCTAGAAAGGGACCTTACAGAGACAAGGGCCCTTTGATTTGCGTAGTCGAGGTGTTCGCGAAAGCACAGACGGGTGTCCAGCATAACTCCCAGGTACTTGATGGCCCTTTGCGACAGAATCCGTGTGGTACCGACACATATCTCGGCCCGTTCAACTAGCTTCCTGCTGCTGATTAGGTTCGCCTCGGACTTGTGGGCCGCCAGGCTTAGTCCAGCAGAGCTTAGCCATCGTTCCACACTGGCGACTGCTTCTGTGCACCACGCCTCTGCATCCTTCAACTCCTTCGCTACCACCACCAGAGCTACGTCGTCAGCAAACCCGACGATTTGTGTGTGCGGCGGCAGCTGCAGCCTCAGGATACCGTCGTACATGACGTTACACAAGAGCGGGCCCAGGACTGAGCCTTGCGGGACTCCTGATGAAACCTCCTGCTCCTTCGTGCCTTCAGAAGTGGCATATTGTAGGGTACGTCCTTCAAAATAGCTCCTTACTATTTGCACCAAGCCTCTTGATACTCCAAACAACTCCAGACCTTCCAGGATTTTACCCCATCTCGCCGTGTTGAAGGCATTGCGCACATCCAATGTAACCACCAGGCAGTATTTTTTGGATCCGCCCCTCCATCTGGTTTCAGCGAAGGCGTCCGCCGCAATATTGACCACCCTGTTTATGGCGTCAGTAGTAAACCGTGCTTTCCTGAATCCGAACTGCATTTCGGATAAGTCGCCATGTCGTTCGATTTCTTGCTGAATCCGAGCTCCTATGATAGATTCAAGGACCTTACCCGCAGTATCTACCAGGCAGATGGGCCGGTATGAGGATGCTTCGCCCGGTGGTTTGCCCGGCTTAGGGAGAAGCAATTGGTTTTGCCGTTTCCAAATGCTCGGAAATTTTCGTTCTCTCAGGCACTGGTTGTACATCTCCGTGAAAACTTCAGGGACAAGTGAGACTGCAAAAGCGAGAGCTCTGTTCGGGATAGCGTCTGGGCCAGGGGCCTTGTTCGGTCTCATCCTGCGGACTATGGAAATTACTTCCTCGCATGAGCACTCCTTTAATCTATCCTCACTGTGACGAAGTGGATGGTCACGCAAAGCATCCTCGCAGTTGGGAAACAGGGTCGTCACGATCCGCTCTAGGAACAGTGGGTCGCAGGGGGTAACGAGTGGGTCCGAACGCAGTCTCTTGACTATCGTTTGGTACGCCTTGCCCCAGGGGTCCTGCTCGGCCGTATCGCATAGCGATAGGAAGGCTTCTCTCTTGCTTGGACCTTTGGTAAAGCCTTCTCGCTCTAAGGCAGTTCCGCCTGGCCTCCTCAATTTTATCGTTCCACCAGCACACAGGCTTGTGGTGTCAGCCGTACGACGTACGCTGCGCCATGCTACCTTCACAGGCTGCTCTTAATGTGGCCATGACATGATTTGCGGAGTCTTCAGCGGTCAAACGTACTTGCAGCCCCGCCAGCTTCGCCTGAAATGTTGGTACATTTAGAGTGTCAGTGCGGAAGGATTTTCGCTGTGGGAAAACTTGTTGCAGCGCTCTAGGACGACTTGCCAGGGTAAGCAGTATGGCCTCGTGATCGCTCGCCGTGTAGAAATCGCCGATACCCCATGATGACGACCTGGCGATAGTCTCGCTTGCGAATGTCAGGTCTATTATGAAACCAGTTCCCGCTCTGCTGAAGGTATTCCTGCCGCCTGTATTCAGCGTCTCGAGATTGAGCGATGCAAAAGCCTCTAACAGGATACGACCCCTTGCATCTGTTCTTGGACAGCCCCAGTCAATTGCCCAGGCATTGAAGTCGCCCGCAATAACGACTCGTGGCCGGCCTCTGGCGTCCTCAAGACCTCACCGAAGCGAGTAATTCGTAAACTGGGTGGCAAGTAGCAGCTATACAGTACCAAATCATTCACCGTGGCTCTGCTGAAATGTTGGAAGGACCTTGTGTCTTGCAGCGGGCTTGATGTCCCACAAGACCATATTGCGGATCTCCTGTCGGCGTCAGTCACCCAATTGAGTCATCCAAGTAGAGTAGGGCTCGCTTAGAAGAGCTACATCGATTAACTGTTCTGCGATCGTCTGTTGCAGTAGGTCCTGCGCCGCGATGCAGTGATTTAGGTTCAGCTGCAGGATCTTCAGTGCTGACGAACTCATTTGGGCGGCCTGGGGGTCCTCGAATCGCCCCTTGCTGTGCAAAGGCGGCTGCCTGCTAGGTGATTTCTTGGACTCAGGCCTTGTGCAGCACATAGAAAGCAGTTGGCATCCTTTGAAGGACAGTTGGCTGCTATATGGCCTACTTCGCCGCATTTGAAGCAGCAACGTGACCTGTCCTCCATGCTGGAGCATCTACTTTGATGCGTGAGCACTCGGCTGCCGCAGTTGCTTTCCAGCTGGTTCACACGGAAATGGTGCCTTGCCTTCTCGCTTTGCCAGTGGTGAAGTCTGAGTGGGCCGGGAAAGCATGGTCATGGGGGACATTTCGTCGGTCTGCTGCCCACGACTGGCACGCTCAGGTGGCGCCTTCGAGCATTTGGGACACGCCTCCAATGGAACTGTCTCGGTCGGGTGCCCGCTGAGCCGGGAGCTGACTTCCGCATGCAGCTCTTTCAGCCTCTCCACCTTTTCACGAAGGGCGTTGGTGATGGCCCGCTTGCCACCTTCCTTCTCGGGCTTGATCCTCTCCGAGATCTCCTCCAACAGTACACCCATTTCCGCTAGTTCATTGCAGACAGGCTGCAATTTTGACCTTTTCGATGGGGCACATTCGTTAGCATTTACTGCTTCTCCGTCTGGACTCATGGCGTCCCGAGATCTCTTTGGAGTGTCCTCCTGCTGGCTAGCAGCCGCTCGCAAAGGCAACTCACCATGGATTGGAGGCGAATGTAGCAGCAATCTACTACGCCCAAACACCATTTGCTCCTCGCCGACCATTTCCTACAGCCTGACGACCAGGTATTTCCCCCTGGTGGGCGTTGGGAGTTATACCGCTCCGGCTCGGCTTCCTTTAGATAATACAGGCAGTCGGCGGGAATATGGGCCACTCGGTGTGCAATGGACGGATAAAAAAAAATTAAAAAATTATAAAATAAAAATAATTTTTTTAATCCAAGATTACCCGCCGCGGATTTGAACCCCCTACCGTGCCAAGGAGTATCGCAGAAAAGCACATGCGGTACCGCCTATTTGGCATTGCTTCGCATGCGGCTTTACCAGATCCTAGCCTCTCTCTCTCTCTAGCCTTCTGAGCTCCTTCATTACGGTAGCGGCGAACTTACTGGCCGCCTCCCAGTTCTTAACATCAGCCAACATGAGCAGAACCAAGTTGTCCGCCATGACTCTCTCTCCGACCTCATCGCACAGGCTCTGTCTCGCTTCGTCGTATCGCGGGCAAAGAAATGTAACATGGTGCGCGTCCTCGATTATTCCACTACCACACCATGTACATTCGTCCGATGTATCGTGCCTAAACCGCTTCAGGTAGCTTCTAAAACAGCCATGGCCACTCAGGAGCTGAGTTAGGTAAAAATTTACCTCGCCATGCGTTCTGTTCAACCAGGGTTCGAGCTTCGGAATGAGCCGGTGCGTCCATCTTCCCTTAGGCGATAGGTCCCAGCGCCTCTGCCAACGGCATATGCTTTGTAGCCGCTGGTGTTGCCGGTTGCCCGTCTCTGAAGAAGAACCGCTGGATGCGTCCGTTCTCTTGCCGTAGTACATGGCGTTGGATTCTCTGGCCAGTTCGTCAATCGGCACCATGCTTGCCAGAACCAGTGCCGCCTCGTCCGACACCGTCCTGAAGGCGCTGCACACCCTTATTGCGCTCAGTCTGTAGGTCGCTTCAAGGTCGCGGCGGTAGCTTTTTGTATCCATTGCTCTGGCCCAGATAAAGGGCTATCGACCTTGTGACGCTCATCAGCAGTCTTCTACGTCCCTCCTTGGGGCCTCGGGTGTTCATCATTATCCTAGAAAGGGACCTTACAGAGACAAGGGCCCTTTGATTTGCGTAGTCGAGGTGTTCGCGAAAGCACAGACGGGTGTCCAGCATAACTCCCAGGTACTTGATGGCCCTTTGCGACAGAATCCGGGTGGTACCGACACATATCTCGGCCCGTTCAACTAGCTTCCTGCTGCTGATTAGGTTCGCCTCGGACTTGTGGGCCGCCAGGCTTAGTCCAGCAGAGCTTACCCATCGTTCCACACTGGCGACTGCTTCTGTGCACCACGCCTCTGCATCCTTCAACTCCTTCGCTACCACCACCAGAGCTACGTCGTCAGCAAACCCGACGATTTGTGTGTGCGGCGGCAGCTGCAGCCTCAGGATACCGTCGTACATGACGTTACACAAGAGCGGGCCCAGGACTGAGCCTTGCGGGACTCCTGATGAAACCTCCTGCTCCTTCGTGCCTTCAGAAGTGGCATATTGTAGGGTACGTCTTTCAAAATAGCTCCTTACTATTTGCACCAAGCCTCTTGATACTCCAAACAACTCCAGACCTTCCAGGATTTTACCCCATCTCGCCGTGTTGAAGGCATTGCGCACATCCAATGTAACCACCAGGCAGTATTTTTTGGATCCGCCCCTCCATCTGGTTTCAGCGAAGGCGTCCGCCGCAATATTGACCACCCTGTTTATGGCGTCAGTAGTAAACCGTGCTTTCCTGAATCCGAACTGCATTTCGGATAAGTCGCCATGTCGTTCGATTTCTTGCTGAATCCGAGCTCCTATGATAGATTCAAGGACCTTACCCGCAGTATCTACCAGGCAGATGGGCCGGTATGAGGATGCTTCGCCCGGTGGTTTGCCCGGCTTAGGGAGAAGCAATTGGTTTTGCCGTTTCCAAATGCTCGGAAATTTTCGTTCTCGCAAGCACTGGTTGTACATCTTTGTGAAAACTTCAGGGACAAGTGAGACTGCCAAAGCGAGAGCTCTGTTCGGGATAGCGTCTGGGCCAGGGGCCTTGTTCGGTCTCATCCTGCGGACTCTGGAAATTACTTCCTCGCATGAGCACTCCTTTAATCTATCCTCACTGTGACGAAGTGGATGGTCACGCAAAGCATCCTCGCAGTTGGGAAACAGGGTCGTCACGATCCGCTCTAGGAACAGTGGGTCGCAGGGGGTATCGAGTGGGTCCGAACGCAGTCTCTTGACTATCGTTTGGTACGCCTTGCCCCAGGGGGTCCTGCTCGGCCGTATCGCATAGCGATAGGCCGTATCGCATAGCGATAGGACGGCTTCTCTCTTGCTTGAGCTGATTTCTTTCTTCAGAAGTCTCCTCCGGAGTTGGTACTGGCTTTTTAGAGGCTCGAACTGAGCGGTTCCTCTGGACCTTTGGTAAAGCCTTCTCGCTCTAAGGCAGTTCCGCCTGGCCTCCTCAATTTTATCGTTCCACCAGCACACAGGCTTGTGGTGTCAGCCGTACGACGTACGCTGCGCCATGCTACCTTCACAGGCTGCTCTTAATGTGGCCATGACATGATTTGCGGAGTCTTCAGCGGTCAAACGTACTTGCAGCCCCGCCAGCTTCGCCTGAAATGTTGGTACATTTAGAGTGTCAGTGCGGAAGGATTTTCGCTGTGGGAAAACTTGTTGCAGCGCTCTAGGACGACTTGCCAGGGTAAGCAGTATGGCCTCGTGATCGCTCGCCGTGTAGAAATCGCCGATACCCCATGATGACGACCTGGCGATAGTCTCGCTTGCGAATGTCAGGTCTATTATGAAACCAGTTCCCGCTCTGCTGAAGGTATTCCTGCCGCCTGTATTCAGCGTCTCGAGATTGAGCGATGCAAAAGCCTCTAACAGGATACGACCCCTTGCATCTGTTCTTGGACAGCCCCAGTCAATTGCCCAGGCATTGAAGTCGCCCGCAATAACGACTCGTGGCCGGCCTCTGTCGTCCTCTACGAGGTTATCCAAGACCTCACCGAAGCGAGTAATTGGTAAACTGGGTGGCAAGTAGCAGCTATACAGTACCAAATCATTCACCGTGGCTCTGCTGAAATGTTGGAAGGACCTTGTGTCTTGCAGCGGGCTTGATGACCATATTGCGGATCTCCTGTCGGCGTCAGTCACCCACTTGAGTCATCCAAGTTGAGTAGGGCTCGCTTAGAAGAGCTACATCGATTAACTGTTCTGTGATCGTCTGTTGCAGTAGGTCCTGCGCCGCGATGCAGTGATTTAGGTTCAGCTGCAGGATCTTCAGTGCTGACGAACTCATTTGGGCGGCTTTGGGGTCCTCGAATCGCCCCTTGCTGTGCAAAGGCGGCTGCCTGCTAGGTGATTTCTTGGACTCAGGCCTTGTGCAGCACATAGAAAGCAGTTGGCATCCTTTGAAGGACAGTTGGCTGCTATATGGCCTACTTCGCCGCATTTGAAGCAGCAACGTGACCTGTCCTCCATGCTGGAGCATCTACTTTGATGCGTGAGCACTCGGCTGCCGCAGTTGCTTTCCAGCTGGTTCAGACGGAAATGGTGCCTTGCCTTCTCGCTTTGCCAGTGGTGAAGTCTGAGTGGGCCGGGAAAGCATGGTCATGGGGGACATTTCGTCGGTCTGCTGCCCACGACTGGCACGCTCAGGTGGCGCCTTCGAGCATTTGGGACACGCCTCCAATGGAACTGTCTCGGTCGGGTGCCCGCTGAGCCGGGAGCTGACTTCCGCATGCAGCTCTTTCAGCCTCTCCACCTTTCACGAAGGGCGTTGGTGATGGCCCGCTTGCCACCTTCCTTCTCGGGCTTGATCCTCTCCGAGATCTCCTCCAACAGTACACCCATTTCCGCTAGTTCATTGCAGACAGGCTGCAATTTTGACCTTTTCGATGGGGCACATTCGTTAGCATTTACTGCTTCTCCGTCTGGACTCATGGCGTCCCGAGATCTCTTTGGAGTGTCCTCCTGCTGGCTAGCAGCCGCTCGCAAAGGCAACTCACCATGGATTGGAGGCGAATGTAGCAGCAATCTACTACGCCCAAACACCATTTGCTCCTCGCCGACCATTTCCTACAGCCTGACGACCAGGTATTTCCCCCTGGTGGGCGTTGGGAGTTATACCGCTCCGGCTCGGCTTCCTTTAGATAATACAGGCAGTCGGCGGGAATATGGGCCACTCGGTGTGCAATGGACGGATAAAAAAAATTAAAAAATTATAAAATAAAAATATTTTTTTAATCCAAGATTACCCGCCGCGGATTTGAACCCCTACCGTGCCAAGGAGTATCGCAGAAAAGTACATGCGGTACCGCCTATTTGGCATTGCTTCGCATGCGGCTTTACCAGATCCTAGCCTCTCTCTCTCTCTAGCCTTCTGAGCTCCTTCATTACGGTAGCGGCGAACTTACTGGCCGCCTCCCAGTTCTTAACATCAGCCAACATGAGCAGAACCAAGTTGTCCGCCATGACTCTCTCTCCGACCTCATCGCACAGGCTCTGTCTCGCTTCGTCGTATCGCGGGCTAAGAAATGTAACATGATGCGCGTCCTCGATTATTCCACTACCACACTATGTACATTCGTCCGATGTATCGTGCCTAAACCGCTTCAGGTAGCTTCTAAAACAGCCATGGCCACTCAGGAGCTGAGTTATGTAAAAATTTACCTCGCCATGCGTTCTGTTCAACCAGGGTTCGAGCTTCGGAATGAGCCGGTGCGTCCATCTTCCCTTAGGCGATAGGTCCCAGCGCCTCTGCCACCGGCCTATGCTTTGTAGCCGCTGGTGTTGCCGGTTGCCCGTCTCTGAAGAAGAACCGCTGGATGCGTCCGTTCTCTTGCCGTAGTACATGGCGTTGGATTCTCTGGCCAGTTCGTCAATCGGCACCATGCTTGCCAGAACCAGTGCCGCCTCGTCCGACACCGTCCTGAAGGCGCTGCACACCCTTATTGCGCTCAGTCTGTAGGTCGCTTCAAGGTCGCGGCGGTAGCTTTTTGTATCCATTGCTCCGGCCCAGATAAAGGGCTATCGACCTTGTGACGCTCATCAGCAGTCTTCTACGTCCCTCCTTGGGGCCTCGGGTGTTCATCATTATCCTAGAAAGGGACCTTACAGAGACAAGGGCCCTTTGATTTGCGTAGTCGAGGTGTTCGCGAAAGCACAGACGGGTGTCCAGCATAACTCCCAGGTACTTGATGGCCCTTTGCGACAGAATCCGGGTGGTACCGACACATATCTCGGCCCGTTCAACTAGCTTCCTGCTGCTGATTAGGTTCGCCTCGGACTTGTGGGCCGCCAGGCTTAGTCCAGCAGAGCTTAGCCATCGTTCCACACTGGCGACTGCTTCTGTGCACCACGCCTCTGCATCCTTCAACTCCTTCGCTACCACCACCAGAGCTACGTCGTCAGCAAACCCGACGATTTGTGTGTGCGGCGGCAGCTGCAGCCTCAGGATACCGTCGTACATGACGTTACACAAGAGCGGGCCCAGGACTGAGCCTTGCGGGACTCCTGATGAAACCTCCTGCTCCTTCGTGCCTTCAGAAGTGGCATATTGTAGGGTACGTCCTTCAAAATAGCTCCTTACTATTTGCACCAAGCCTCTTGATACTCCAAACACCCCAAATACCCCATCTCGCCGTGTTGAAGGCATTGCGCACATCCAATGTAACCACCAGGCAGTATTTTTTGGATCCGCCCCTGCATCTGGTTTCAGCGAAGGCGTCCGCCGCAATATTGACCACCCTGTTTATGGCGTCAGTAGTAAACCGTGCTTTCCTGAATCCGAACTGCATTTCGGATAAGTCGCCATGTCGTTCGATTTCTTGCTGAATCCGAGCTCCTATGATAGATTCAAGGACCTTACCCGCAGTATCTATCAGACAGATGGGCCGGTATGAGGATGCTTCGCCCGGTGGTTTGCCCGGCTTAGGGAGAAGCAATTGGTTTTGCCGTTTCCAAATGCTCGGAAATTTTCGTTGTCGCAAGCACTGGTTGTACATCTTTGTGAAAACTTCAGGGACAAGTGAGACTGCCAAAGCGAGAGCTCTGTTCGGGATAGCGTCTGGGCCAGGGGCCTTGTTCGGTCTCATCCTGCGGACTCTGGAAATTACTTCCTCGCATGAGCACTCCTTTAATATATCCTCACTGTGACGAAGTGGATGGTCACGCAAAGCATCCTCGCAGTTGGGAAACAGGGTCGTCACGATCCGCTCTAGGAACAGTGGGTCGCAGGGGGTATCGAGTGGGTCCGAACGCAGTCTCTTGACTATCGTTTGGTACGCCTTGCCCCAGGGGTCCTGCTCGGCCGTATCGCATAGCGATAGGCCGTATCGCATAGCGATAGGACGGCTTCTCTCTTGCTTGAGCTGATTTCTTTCTTCAGAAGTCTCCTCCGGAGTTGGTACTGGCTTTGTAGAGGCTCGAACTGAGCGGTTCCTCTGGACCTTTGGTAAAGCCTTCTCGCTCTAAGGCAGTTCCGCCTGGCCTCCTCAATTTTATCGTTCCACCAGCACACAGGCTTGTGGTGTCTGCCGTACGACGTACGCTGCGCCATGCTACCTTCACAGGCTGCTCTTAATGTGGCCATGACATGATTTGCGGAGTCTTCAGCGGTCAAACGTACTTGCAGCCCCGCCAGCTTCGCCTGAAATGTTGGTACATTTAGAGTGTCAGTGCGGAAGGATTTTCGCTGTGGGAAAACTTGTTGCAGCGCTCTAGGACGACTTGCCAGGGTAAGCAGTATGGCCTCGTGATCGCTCGCCGTGTAGAAATCGCCGATACCCCATGATGACGACCTGGCGATAGTCTCGCTTGCGAATGTCAGGTCTATTATGAAACCAGTTCCCGCTCTGCTGAAGGTATTCCTGCCCCCTGTATTCAGCGTCTCGAGATTGAGCGATGCAAAAGCCTCTAACAGGATACGACCCCTTGCATCTGTTCTTGGACAGCCCCAGTCAATTGCCCAGGCATTGAAGTCGCCCGCAATAACGACTCGTGGCCGGCCTCTGGCGTCCTCTACGAGGTTATCCAAGACCTCACCGAAGCGAGTAATTGGTAAACTGGGTGGCAAGTAGCAGCTATACAGTACCAAATCATTCACCGTGGCTCTGCTGAAATGTTGGAAGGACCTTGTGTCTTGCAGCGGGCTTGATGACCATATTGCGGATCTCCTGTCGGCGTCAGTCACCCACTTGAGTCATCCAAGTTGAGTAGGGGCTCGCTTAGAAGAGCTACATCGATTAACTGTTCTGTGATCGTCTGTTGCAGTAGGTCCTGCGCCGCGATGCAGTGATTTA
The DNA here is from genome assembly GCA_018152135.1 of Drosophila paulistorum. Taxonomy (NCBI): domain Eukaryota; kingdom Metazoa; phylum Arthropoda; class Insecta; order Diptera; family Drosophilidae; genus Drosophila; species Drosophila paulistorum. The sequence continues at coordinate 367,909 of JAECXG010000481.1, read as the reverse complement.
GGTTCAGCTGCAGGATCTTCAGTGCTGACGAACTCATTTGGGCGGCTTTGGGGTCCTCGAATCGCCCCTTGCTGTGCAAAGGCGGCTGCCTGCTAGGTGATTTCTTGGACTCAGGCCTTGTGCAGCACATAGAAAGCAGTTGGCATCCTTTGAAGGACAGTTGGCTGCTATATGGCCTACTTCGCCGCATTTGAAGCAGCAACGTGACCTGTCCTCCATGCTGGAGCATCTACTTTGATGCGTGAGCACTCGGCTGCCGCAGTTGCTTTCCAGCTGGTTCAGACGGAAATGGTGCCTTGCCTTCTCGCTTTGCCAGTGGTGAAGTCTGGACATTTCGTCGGTCTGCTGCCCACGACTGGCACGCTCAGGTGGCGCCTTCGAGCATTTGGGACACGCCTCCAATGGAACTGTCTCGGTCGGGTGCCCGCTGAGCCGGGAGCTGACTTCCGCATGCAGCTCTTTCAGCCTCTCCACCTTTTCACGAAGGGCGTTGGTGATGGCCCGCTTGCCACCTTCCTTCTCGGGCTTGATCCTCTCCGAGATCTCCTCCAACAGTACACCCATTTCCGCTAGTTCATTGCAGACAGGCTGCAATTTTGACCTTTTCGATGGGGCACATTCGTTAGCATTTACTGCTTCTCCGTCTGGACTCATGGCGTCCCGAGATCTCTTTGGAGTGTCCTCCTGCTGGCTAGCAGCCTCTCGCAAAGGCAACTCACCATGGATTGGAGGCGAATGTAGCAGCAATCTACTACGCCCAAACACCATTTGCTTCTCGCCGACCATTTCCTACAGCCTGACGACCAGGTATTTCCCCCTGGTGGGCGTTGGGAGTTATACCGCTCCGGCTCGGCTTCCTTTAGATAATACAGGCAGTCGGCGGGAATATGGGCCACTCGGTGTGCAATGGACGGATAAAAAAAAATTAAAAAATTATAAAATAAAAATAATTTTTTAATCCAAGATTACCCGCCGCGGATTTGAACCCCTACCGTGCCAAGGAGTATCGCAGAAAAGCACATGCGGTACCGCCTATTTGGCATTGCTTCGCATGCGGCTTTACCAGATCCTAGCCTCTCTCTCTCTAGCCTTCTGAGCTCCTTCATTACGGTAGCGGCGAACTTACTGGCCGCCTCCCAGTTCTTAACATCAGCCAACATGAGCAGAACCAAGTTGTCCGCCATGACTCTCTCTCCGACCTCATCGCACAGGCTCTGTCTCGCTTCGTCGTATCGCGGGCTAAGAAATGTAACATGATGCGCGTCCTCGATTATTCCACCACCACACCATGTACATTCGTCCGACCAGCCACTTACACGTTTCGAATAGGAAAGAGGAAGTAAAGAAGGCAGTGTGCCCGTACATTAATTTTTAGGCTTTTCATAATGTTATTTTTGCAGGTTTAAATAACGTCGCAACTTTAGCAATGTTATGTTATTCAACAGTATCGTGCCTAAACCGCTTCAGGTAGCTTCTAAAACTGCCATGGCCACTCAGGAGCTGAGTTAGGTAAAAATTTACCTCGCCATGCGTTCTGTTCAACCAGGGTTCGAGCTTCGGAATGAGCCGGTGCGTCCATCTTCCCTTAGGCGATAGGTCCCAGCGCCTCTGCCAACGGCATATGCTTTGTAGCCGCTGGTGTTGCCGGTTGCCCGTCTCTGAAGAAGAACCGCTGGATGCGTCCGTTCTCTTGCCGTAGTACATGGCGTTGGATTCTCTGGCCAGTTCGTCAATCGGCACCATGCTTGCCAGAACCAGTGCCGCCTCGTCCGACACCGTCCTGAAGGCGCTGCACACCCTTATTGCGCTCAGTCTGTAGGTCGCTTCAAGGTCGCGGCGGTAGCTTTTTGTATCCATTGCTCCGGCCCAGATAAAGGGCTATCGACCTTGTGACGCTCATCAGCAGTCTTCTACGTCCCTCCTTGGGGCCTCGGGTGTTCATCATTATCCTAGAAAGGGACCTTACAGAGACAAGGGCCCTTTGATTTGCGTAGTCGAGGTGTTCGCGAAAGCACAGACGGGTGTCCAGCATAACTCCCAGGTACTTGATGGCCCTTTGCGACAGAATCCGGGTGGTACCGACACATATCTCGGCCCGTTCAACTAGCTTCCTGCTGCTGATTAGGTTCGCCTCGGACTTGTGGGCCGCCAGGCTTAGTCCAGCAGAGCTTAGCCATCGCTCCACACTGGCGACTGCTTCTGTGCACCACGCCTCTGCATCCTTCAACTCCTTCGCTACCACCACCAGGGCTACGTCGTCAGCAAACCCGACGATTTGTGTGTGCGGCGGCAGCTGTAGCCTCAGGATACCGTCGTACATGACGTTACACAAGAGCGGGCCCAGGACTGAGCCTTGCGGGACTCCTGATGAAACCTCCTGCTCATTCGTGCCTTCAGAAGTGGCATATTGTAGGGTACGTCCTTCAAAATAGCTCCTTACTATTTGCACCAAGCCTCTTGATACTCCAAACGACTCCAGACCTTCCAGGATTTTACCCCATCTCGCCGTGTTGAAGGCATTGCGCACATCCAATGTAACCACCAGGCAGTATTTTTTGGATTCGCCCCTCCATCTGGTTCCAGCGATGGCGTCCGCCGCAATATTGACCACCCTGTTTATGGCGTCCGTAGTGGACCGTGCTTTCCCTAACCCGAACTGCATTTCGGATAAGTCGCCATGTCGTTCGATTTCTTGCTGAATCCGAGCTCCTATGATAGATTCAAGGACCTTACCCGCAGTATCTATCAGACAGATGGGCCGGTATGAGGATGCCTCGCCCGGTGGTTTGCCCGGCTTAGGGAGAAGCAATAGGTTTTGCCGTTTCCAAATGCTCGGAAATTTTCGTTCTCGCAAGCACTGGTTGTACATCTTTGTGAAAACTTCAGGGACAAGTGAGACTGCCAAAGCGAGAGCTCTGTTCGGGATAGCGTCTGGGCCAGGGGCCTTGTTCGGTCTCATCCTGCGGACTCTGGAAATTACTTCCTCGCATGAGCACTCCTTTAATCTATCCTCACTGTGACGAAGTGGATGGTCACGCAAAGCATCCTCGCAGTTGGGAAACAGGGTCGTCACGATCCGCTCTAGGAACAGTGGGTCGCAGGGGGTATCGAGTGGGTCCGAACGCAGTCTCTTGACTATCGTTTGGTACGCCTTGCCCCATGGGTCCTGCTCGGCCGTATCGCATAGCGATAGGCCGTATCGCATAGCGATAGGACGGCTTCTCTCTTGCTTGAGCTGATTTCTTTCTTCAGAAGTCTCCTCCGGAGTTGGTACTGGCTTTTTAGAGGCTCGAACTGAGCGGTTCCTCTGGACCTTTGGTAAAGCCTTCTCGCTCTAAGGCAGTTCCGCCTGGCCTCCTCAATTTTATCGTTCCACCAGCACACAGGCTTGTGGTGTCAGCCGTACGACGTACGCTGCGCCATGCTACCTTCACAGGCTGCTCTTAATGTGGCCATGACATGATTTGCGGAGTCTTCAGCGGTCAAACGTACTTGCAGCCCCGCCAGCTTCGCCTGAAATGTTGGTACATTTAGAGTGTCAGTGCGGAAGGATTTTCGCTGTGGGAAAACTTGTTGCAGCGCTCTAGGACGACTTGCCAGGGTAAGCAGTATGGCCTCGTGATCGCTCGCCGTGTAGAAATCGCCGATACCCCATGATGACGACCTGGCGATAGTCTCGCTTGCGAATGTCAGGTCTATTATGAAACCAGTTCCCGCTCTGCTGAAGGTATTCCTGCCCCCAGTATTCAGCGTCTCGAGATTGAGCGATGCAAAAGCCTCTAACAGGATACGACCCCTTGCATCTGTTCTTGGACAGCCCCAGTCAATTGCCCAGGCATTGAAGTCGCCCGCAATAACGACTCGTGGCCGGCCTCTGTCGTCCTCTACGAGGTTATCCAAGACCTCACCGAAGCGAGTAATTGGTAAACTGGGTGGCAAGTAGCAGCTATACAGTACCAAATCATTCACCGTGGCTCTGCTGAAATGTTGGAAGGACCTTGTGTCTTGCAGCGGGCTTGATGACCATATTGCGGATCTCCTGTCGGCGTCAGTCACCCACTTGAGTCATCCAAGTTGAGTAGGGCTCGCTTAGAAGAGCTACATCGATTAACTGTTCTGTGATCGTCTGTTGCAGTAGGTCCTGCGCCGCGATGCAGTGATTTAGGTTCAGCTGCAGGATCTTCAGTGCTGACGAACTCATTTGGGCGGCTTTGGGGTCCTCGAATCGCCCCTTGCTGTGCAAAGGCGGCTGCCTGCTAGGTGATTTCTTGGACTCAGGCCTTGTGCAGCACATAGAAAGCAGTTGGCATCCTTTGAAGGACAGTTGGCTGCTATATGGCCTACTTCGCCGCATTTGAAGCAGCAACGTGACCTGTCCTCCATGCTGGAGCATCTACTTTGATGCGTGAGCACTCGGCTGCCGCAGTTGCTTTCCAGCTGGTTCACACGGAAATGGTGCCTTGCCTTCTCGCTTTGCCAGTGGTGAAGTCTGAGTGGGCCGGGAAAGCATGGTCATGGGGGACATTTCGTCGGTCTGCTGCCCACGACTGGCACGCTCAGGTGGCGCCTTCGAGCATTTGGGACACGCCTCCAATGGAACTGTCTCGGTCGGGTGCCCGCTGAGCCGGGAGCTGACTTCCGCATGCAGCTCTTTCAGCCTCTCCACCTTTTCACGAAGGGCGTTGGTGATGGCCCGCTTGCCACCTTCCTTCTCGGGCTTGATCCTCTCCGAGATCTCCTCCAACAGTACACCCATTTCCGCTAGTTCATTGCAGACAGGCTGCAATTTTGACCTTTTCGATGGGGCACATTCGTTAGCATTTACTGCTTCTCCGTCTGGACTCATGGCGTCCCGAGATCTCTTTGGAGTGTCCTCCTGCTGGCTAGCAGCCGCTCGCAAAGGCAACTCACCATGGATTGGAGGCGAATGTAGCAGCAATCTACTACGCCCAAACACCATTTGCTCCTCGCCGACCATTTCCTACAGCCTGACGACCAGGTATTTCCCCTGGTGGGCGTTGGGAGTTATACCGCTCCGGCTCGGCTTCCTTTAGATAATACAGGCAGTCGGCGGGAATATGGGCCACTCGGTGTGCAATGGACGGATAAAAAAAAATTAAAAAATTATAAAATAAAAATAATTTTTTTAATCCAAGATTACCCGCCGCGGATTTGAACCCCTACCGTGCCAAGGAGTATCGCAGAAAAGCACATGCGGTACCGCCTATTTGGCATTGCTTCGCATGCGGCTTTACCAGATCCTAGCCTCTCTCTCTCTAGCCTTCTGAGCTCCTTCATTACGGTAGCGGCGAACTTACTGGCCGCCTCCCAGTTCTTAACATCAGCCAACATGAGCAGAACCAAGTTGTCCGCCATGACTCTCTCTCCGACCTCATCGCACAGGCTCTGTCTCGCTTCGTCGTATCGCGGGCTAAGAAATGTAACATGATGCGCGTCCTCGATTATTCCACCACCACACCATGTACATTCGTCCGACCAGCCACTTACACGTTTCGAATAGGAAAGAGGAAGTAAAGAAGACAGTGTGCCCGTACATTAATTTTTAGGCTTTTCATAATGTTATTTTTGCAGGTTTAAATAACGTCGCAACTTTAGCAATGTTATGTTATTCAACACGCCCCCTCAAAAATTACATTATATTAATTTTCAAAAAAACAAATTCAAATAATAATTCAATTACTGTGACTGGTGCGTGTACTCTGGGAGGTATTACAATATGATCTGGCATTCACCATTAAGATTGGAAAAACCCAGAAAAACCAATCAGATCATTTATATCATTTAAGCAAAACAAACATTATTTTCATTTCAAAAAGTTACGTTAAACATTACTTAAAAATTAACTTCAGTTTAGTTTATGAGATTTTGTTAAATTGTATATTTTGTTTCTTTTGACTTCTCAAAGCAGTCCCATCTTGCCTCTCAGCTCCATGAACCTACCAGTAGATAACGGTTTTGTAAAAATATCAGCCAGTTGATTTTCTGTGGGAATATACTCAATAGAAATAAGATTATTTTCTACTTGCTCTCTGGCAAAATGATATTTAATATCTATGTGCTTTGACCGCTTATGACATGATGAACTACTGGCTATGCTTATACAACCCTGGTTATCTTCAAATATTTTTATAGGTTTGTCTAATTTAATATAAATACTTTTTGAAAGAGACTTCAGCCATAAGGCTTCTCTTACAGCTTCAAACAAGGCCATATACTCTGCTTCAGTAGATGATGCCGCTACTGAATTCTGCCTTTTTGTGTTCCAACAAATAAGATTTGAATTAAACATTTTAAAAAGATAACCTGTTGTGCTTTTTCTATCAGTTTCATTCCCACCCCAATCGGAGTCAACATAGCCAACGAACACATCTTCAAAATCAATATTTTTTTTAAAAATTAGTTTCATGTCAATGTTTCCTTTAAGGTATCTCAGAACCCTTTTTAAACCTTTCCAAAGTTCTATATTATTTTTATTAGTATATCTACTTAGAATATTGACGGCTGTTGCAATATCCGGACGAGTACAAAGCATAATGTACATTAAACTCTTAATCAAATTTCGACAAGGAGCATCGTATGTGTCGTCTGAGTTTAACATTTCATAATTTAGTTTACTTGGAAGTGGATTATTTACAGATTTACATTCCTCCATATTAAATTTAGTTAAAACCCTTTTTATATATGCAGATTGGCTTAACAATATCTGATCTTGGCATATTTCAATTTTCATTCCAATAAAGTGTCGTATTTCCCCAAGATCTGTCATTCTAAACTTTGTCATAAGATATTGTTTGAAACTGCTCATTATTTTTAAGTCTGATGTCGCTATTACTAAATCATCCACATATAATATCACATAAATATTTTTATTTATATTTCCTTGATCTTGAACATATATACACGGATCAACAGGAGAATTCTTAAATTTACACTCCTTTAGCGCTTGCTCAAACACTTCAAACCAGCACCTTGCTGCTTGTTTGAGCCCATAAATTGCTTCATTTAATTTACATACACTTCCATCATTGCAAATAATTCCCTCAGGGACTTTCATATATATTTCTTCTTTTAGCATACCATTTAGAAATGCCGTTTTAACATCCATATGATGTACTTTAAAATTATATTGGACAGCAATAGACAACACAAGTCGAAGACTAGGAATTCTAGCAACAGGAGCGAATGTTTCATCGTAATCTATTTGATATTTTTGTGTAAAAACCGCGTGCAACTAATCTTGCCTTACATCTAGCTGGATTTCCCATTTCATCATGTTTTAAAGTAAACACCCACTTACTATCTACAATATTCTTATTTTCAGGTCTTTTAACAATAGTCCAAGTATTGTTTAAGTCATGAGCGGATAATTCTACTTTAACAGCTTCTTCCCATAAATCCTTATCACTTCGACTTTTTATTTCTTCGAATAAATGAGGGGCTTCGTCAAAAATTGTGTGAGCATTGAAAAGATAGTTATTAGAACTTAATTCATCTTCGTCATAGGAAATATGTGGTTTATTTTTCAATCTTTCGCTTTTTCTAGTTGCATCATTGATAACTCTATTTGAGACTTCACAAGGCTGTTTGTCATCCTTACTCTCATTCGGGAAACTGTCTTTATTATTGTCCTTACTCTCATTCAGGATCTCTGGTACGGAACATTCCATACTCTCATTCTGGAAATTCACCTTTTCATTATCCTTACTCTCGTTCAGGATATTCGCCGTACAACATTGCATACTCTCATTCTGGAAATTCACTTCTTCATTATCCTTACTTTCGTTCAGGATACTTGGTACACAACATTCCATACTCTCATTCTGGAAATTATCTTCTATATTTTCCTTACTCTCTTTCGGGAATTCAATGTTTACTTCATCCTTACTATCATTCAGAATGTCACTTTCAACAGCTCTTGAGTTTACCATATTTGTCTCATCAACTACCACATCTCTAGCAACAATGAATTTCTTATTTTCAATATCCCATAACTTATAGCCGTTAGGTTCATATCCCACAAAGATACTTTTAAACGATTTATTGTCGAATTTCCGTTTTCTAATTTTATTGTGTACGTATACAGTTGAACCAAATAATTTTAAATACTTTAAAACTGGCTTTCTATTATGCCACATCTCGTATGGTGTTGCTGCACGATCTCCAAGTGCCCTACTTGGAATTCTATTTATTATATATGTTGCTGTCAGAACAGCTTCACCCCAAAAATATTTTTCCAACTTTGCACCATTGACCATGGCACGAGCCTTTTCAGTAATTGTTCTAATCATTCTTTCTGATACTCCATTTAACTGTGGAGTATATGGTACAGTTAAATGGTAACTGATTCCTTTCTGAGTACAAAAGTCTCGCATATCGCTAGACAAATATTCCCTACCATTATCGATGTATAGGTTCACAACTTTCAGGTTGAAGTGCGCTTCACTTTTTGCCACAAAGTCCTTAAACATTATAAATACATCCGATTTATGTTTTATTAGGTAAGTGACACAATAATGTGTAAACTGATCTACAAAAATTACATAGTAATTTTTATCATCAATAGTTGTGGGTGTAATCGGACCGCAGACATCAGAATGTATAACAAAAAGTGCTCTACTTATATGTTCTTTATTTTTATATTTGTCAAAACGTAATCTGGCTTGCTTTCCATTCAAACAAGCTTCACATATATCGTCTGTAGGATTAACTTTATCAAGTAGTTTATTATCTTGAAACAAATTCTTTCTTTTTATTTCTAACATTTTCCCTATACTTATATGACCCAATCTTTCATGCCATAATTTATATAAATTTTCAGTTTTTATATCAATTTTATATGCTTTGAATTCAAAAATTGGCATTTTGTACTCACCTGAGTTTTCGGCAATAATAATACCACCTTTTGTCAATTTAACTCCAGACTCGTCAAACAGTAGTGTCACTCCAGCCTCTTGTAGTCTTTTTACAGAGATTAGATTTTCTGTAACTTCTTTGCAGTATAATGCATCTTCTAGTGTTATCTGGTACCCATTCTCAAGACGAACGATTCCACGTTTTGTTGCAAAGATGTATTGCCCTTCCTTGGCGATAGCAATCTTCACTGGAGTTTGAAGTTCAGTAGAATCCATAAAAAGTGTCTCATCATTGATTATATGGTCGGATGCACCCGAGTCAAGGATGAAATTCACATTTGTTTTCAACTTATTATTATTTGAATTCAAACTTTTAATCATGAACGCGAAACCTGGCGTGGTCGTTGCAATATGAGCTTGTGTGTTATTTTCTTTATTATTGTCATTTATTAGTTTTTTATATGCATAACAATTTTTTTTATGTGCCCTGGCTTGCCACAGTGGTGACATTTTATATAATTTTGTTTGTATTTGTCATTATATGGCTTGCGAGTATTATTATTTTTTTATAATTTTGATTTTTATATTTATATTTGTTGTTATAATTGTTTTTGTAGTTATTATTATTATACTTATTTTTAACCTCAACGTGTAATATCTTTTTTACTTGTGTCATTATTAGCGTTATTTAGTTTTGTCTCATGATCGAGCAAACGGTGCTTAACGAAAACTAGAGTAAGATCTTCTTTCGATAGTGTCTCTATAGCAGTGATGACCCCGTCAGATGATGATGGCAAAGTGTGCAGTAAGTGCGAAACCTTGTCCATTTCGTCTATATTGGCGCCTGATGCTAACAATTCATTAACCATTTCGTCAAAAATAATAAAGTGGTGTACAAGAGCCATCTCGTTTTTTAGTTTAAGCGACAACAACCGTTTTCGCGCAGACAACTGAGATGCCACACTTTTTCGTTCATACACAGAATCCAGATTCCTAAGAATATCACGTGCTGTGTTGTTGTCTGTTGCGAAATCCAAAAATGCATCGCTCAAGTGCCCTACCACTATACTTTTTGCATAGCGTTCGGCCTTAACCCAACTTTCATCTGTTTCTTTAGGAGCCTCGCTATCAATAACTTTTAATGCATCTTGTTCAGCAAGAAGTGCTTTTATTCTTTTTTTCCACACAGAATATTTCTCACCGTTAAACTGATTTATAGTAAGCTTTATCTTTTCCATAATTGTATATTTTTATTTTTTATTTGAATTTATATGTATGTGTAATACAAACGACTATTGTGAAAAAAAACTTAATGTGCAAATTTTTATTTTATTTTATTTTTTTTTTTTTATAGAACGCACTCTGGGCCCATAACCTGTTCTAATATTGGTTTGGTTTATAGTAAGCTTTATCTTTTCCATAATTGTATATTTTTATTTTTTATTTGAATTTATATGTATGTGTAATACAAACGACTATTGTGAAAAAAAACTTAATGTGCAAATTTTTATTTTATTTTATTTTTTTTTTTTTTATAGAACGCACTCTGGGCCCATAACCTGTTCTAATATTGGTTTGGTTGGCTTAGTATTAGTTTAGTTTTTAATAAAAGCACAATAATCTTTTTAGTTGTTTTATGATTGATTTTATTTTATTAGATTTTATTTTATTAATTTTCACACGACCAGCCACTTACACGTTTCGAATAGGAAAGAGGAAGTAAAGAAGACAGTGTGCCCGTACATTAATTTTTAGGCTTTTCATAATGTTATTTTTGCAGGTTTAAATAACGTCGCAACTTTAGCAATGTTATGTTATTCAACAGTATCGTGCCTAAACCGCTTCAGGTAGCTTCTAAAACTGCCATGGCCACTCAGGAGCTGAGTTAGGTAAAAATTTACCTCGCCATGCGTTCTGTTCAACCAGGGTTCGAGCTTCGGAATGAGCCGGTGCGTCCATCTTCCCTTAGGCGATGGGTCCCAGCTCCTCTGCCACCGGCCTATGCTTTGTAGCCGCTGGTGTTGCCGGTTGCCCGTCTCTGAAGAAGAACCGCTGGATGCGTCCGTTCTCTTGCCGTAGTACATGGCGTTGGATTCTCTGGCCAGTTCGTCAATCGGCACCATGCTTGCCAGAACCAGTGCCGCCTCGTCCGACACCGTCCTGAAGGCGCTGCACACCCTTATTGCGCTCAGTCTGTAGGTCGCTTCAAGGTCGCGGCGGTAGCTTTTTGTGTCCATTGCTCTGGCCCAGATAAAGGGCTATCGACCTTGTGACGCTCATCAGCAGTCTTCTACGTCCCTCCTTGGGGCCTCGGGTGTTCATCATTATCCTAGAAAGGGACCTTACAGAGACAAGGGCCCTTTGATTTGCGTAGTCGAGGTGTTCGCGAAAGCACAGACGGGTGTCCAGCATAACTCCCAGGTACTTGATGGCCCTTTGCGACAGAATCCGGGTGGTACCGACACATATCTCGGCCCGTTTAACTAGCTTCCTGCTGCTGATTAGGTTCGCCTCGGACTTGTGGGCCGCCAGGCTTAGTCCAGCAGAGCTTAGCCATCGCTCCACACTGGCGACTGCTTCTGTGCACCACGCCTCTGCATCCTTCAACTCCTTCGCTACCACCACCAGAGCTACGTCGTCAGCAAACCCGACGATTTGTGTGTGCGGCGGCAGCTGCAGCCTCAGGATACCGTCGTACATGACGTTACACAGGAGCGGGCCCAGGACTGAGCCTTGCGGGACTCCTGATGAAACCTCCTGCTCCTTCGTGCCTTCAGAAGTGGCATATTGTAGGGTACGTCCTTCAAAATAGCTCCTTACTATTTGCACCAAGCCTCTTGATACTCCAAACGACTCCAGACCTTCCAGGATTTTACCCCATCTCGCCGTGTTGAAGGCATTGCGCACATCCAATGTAACCACCAGGCAGTATTTTTTGGATCCGCCCCTCCATCTGGTTCCAGCGATGGCGTCCGCCGCAATATTGACCACCCTATTCGGGATAGCGTCTGGGCCAGGGGCATTGTTCGGTCCCATCCTGCGGACTATGGAAATTACTTCCTCGCATGAGCACTCCTTTAATATATCCTCACTGTGACGAAGTGGATGGTCACGCAAAGCATCCTCGCAGTTGGGAAACAGGGTCGTCACGATCCGCTCTAGGAACAGTGGGTCGCAGGGGGTATCGAGTGGGTCCGAACGCAGTCTCTTGACTATCGTTTGGTACGCCTTGCCCCAGGGGTCCTGCTCGGCCGTATCGCATAGCGATAGAAAGGCTTCTCTCTTGCTTGAGCTGATTTCTTTCTTCAGAAGTCTCCTCCGGAGTTGGTACTGGCTTTTTCGAGGCTCGAACTGAGCGGTTTCTCTGGACCTTTGGTAAAGCCTTCTCGCTCTAAGGCAGTTCCGCCTGGCCTCCTCAATTTTATCGTTCCACCAGCACACAGGCTTGTGGTGTCTGCCGTACGACGTACGCTGCGCCATGCTACCTTCACAGGCTGCTCTTAATGTGGCCATGACATGATTTGCGGAGTCTTCAGCGGTCAAACGTACTATTATGGAACCAGTTCCCGCTCTGCTGAAGGTATTCCTGCCCCCTGTATTCAGCGTCTCGAGATTGAGCGATGCAAAAGCCTCTAACAGGATACGACCCCTTGCATCTTGGACAGCCCCAGTCAATTGCCCAGGCATTGAAGTCGCCCGCAATAACGACTCGTGGCCGGCCTCTGGCGTCCTCTACGAGGTTATCCAAGACCTCACCGAAGCGAGTAATTGGTAAACTGGGTGGCAAGTAGCAGCTATACAGTACCAAATCATTCACCGTAGCTCTGCTGAAATGTTGGAAGGACCTTGTGTCTTGCAGCGGGCTTGATGTCCCACAAGACCATATTGCGGATCTCCTGTCGGCGTCAGTCACCCACTTGGATGACTTGGATTAACTGTTCTCTGATCGTCTGTTGCAGTAGGTCCTGCGCCGCGATGCAGTGATTTAGGTTCAGCTGCAGGATCTTCAGTGCTGACGAACCCATTTGGGCGGCTTTGGGGTCCTCGAATCGCCCCTTGCTGTGCAAAGGCGGCTGCCTGCTAGGTGATTTCTTGGACTCAGGCCTTGTGCAGCACATAGAAAGCAGTTGGCATCCTTTGAAGGACAGTTGGCTGCTATATGGCCTACTTCGCCGCATTTGAAGCAGCAACGTGACCTGTCCTCCATGCTGGAGCATCTACTTTGATGCGTGAGCACTCGGCTGCCGCAGTTGCTTTCCAGCTGGTTCAGACGGAAATGGTGCCTTGCCTTCTCGCTTTGCCAGTGGTGAAGTCTGAGTGGGCCGGGAAAGCATGGTCATGGGGGACATTTCGTCGGTCTGCTGCCCACGACTGGCACGCTCAGGTGGCGCCTTCGAGCATTTGGGACACGCCTCCAATGGAACTGTCTCGGTCGGGTGCCCGCTGATCCGGGAGCTGACTTCCGCATCCAGCTCTTTCAGCCTCTCCACCTTTTCACGAAGGGCGTTGGTCATGGCCCGCTTGCCACCTTCCTTCTCGGGCTTGATCCTCTCCGAGATCTCCTCCAACAGTACACCCATTTCCGCTAGTTCATTGCAGACAGGCTGCAATTTTGACCTTTTCGATGGGGCACATTCGTTAGCATTTACTGCTTCTCCGTCTGGACTCATGGCGTCCCGAGATCTCTTTGGAGTGTCCTCCTGCTGGCTAGCAGCCGCTCGCAAAGGCAACTCACCATGGATTGGAGGCGAATGTAGCAGCAATCTACTACGCCCAAACACCATTTGCTCCTCGCCGACCATTTCCTACAGCCAGACGACCAGGTATTTCCCCCTGGTGGGCGTTGGGAGTTATACCGCTCCAGCTCGGCTTCCTTTAGATAATACAGGCAGTCGGCGGGAATATGGGCCACTCGGTGTGCAATGAACGGATAAAAAAAAATTAAAAAATTATAAAATAAAAATAATTTTTTGAATCCAAGATTACCCGCCGCGGATTTGAACCCCTACCGTGCCAAGGAGTATCGCAGAAAAACCACTAATTCTAATTCTAAATCCTCACAGCGGAGTCGAACCAGGTACTTGGAGGCCCGCGTCCGAAAGAAAAAATAAAAATGCTCCAAATTTATTTAAAATTTCTTCGCTCCACTCAGCGGATTTGAACCAGGTACCAGGCGATGAGAGGCAGCACCGCTGCCAGGTACGACACCGCTTACGTCACCAAGCCTTAGGCTGGTGCGCTGCTATGCTGCTAGTCTGGTGGGAGGTGATCGAGAACCCCGGCTTAGAAGTTTTGCGGTGAAAGCTCGACTCCCAAATGATGACCCTGGAGAGCTTTCGAGACCGGCTTGGCAGGTCCGCCAACAGCTGGTTATCGCACCAATTGTGTATTAACTTACAGCGTGCTATTTATCAAAAGGTGCGACTTGCACCCCACTAACACAAATACGGAGAGACCGACGCGGCGGGAGGCCGGGAAAAAAATATGTTTTAATTTTTTTCACTTGCGATGCAGACCGGCGGCCGGCGGAACGTAAGTAACAACAAGAGTTGACTGCTACACTAACAAACTATTATGTTGCAGGACTACGAGATTTACAAGCACGGATAAGACGGAAATTTTACAGAAAAACCGGGACGCGACGAAGTACACATTCCACTTTTTTCAGACCCTCGTGTGTGTGTGTGTGTGTGTGTTTTTTTTTTTTAATTCATTTATTAATTTACTACAAGAAAACAAAAATACATATATACATAAATTTTCACAATATAGACTGCGTTTCGGTAGAAGGGTGGCGAGTGGACCGGGGCAGCACATGCGGTACCGCCTATTTGGCATTGCTTCGCATGCGGCTTTACCAGATCCTAGCCTCTCTCTCTCTCTAGCCTTCTGAGCTCCTTCATTACGGTAGCGGCGAACTTACTGGCCGCCTCCCAGTTCTTAACACCAGCCAACATGAGCAGAACCAAGTTGTCCGCCATGACTCTCTCTCCGACCTCATCGCACAGGCTCTGTCTCGCTTCGTCGTATCGCGGGCAAAGAAATGTAACATGATGCGCGTCCTCGATTATTCCACTACCACACCATCAGGTAGCTTCTAAAACAGCCATGGCCACTAAGGAGCTGAGTTAGGTAAAAATTTACCTCGCCATGCGTTCTGTTCAACCAGGGTTCGAGCTTCGGAATGAGCCGGTGCGTCCATCTTCCCTTAGGCGATAGGTCCCAGCGCCTCTGCCACCGGCCTATGCTTTGTAGCCGCTGGTGTTGCCGGTTGCCCGTCTCTGAAGAAGAACCGCTGGATGCGTCCGTTCTCTTGCCGTAGTACATGGCGTTGGATTCTCTGGCCAGTTCGTCAATCGGCACCATGCTTGCCAGAACCAGTGCCGCCTCGTCCGACACCGTCCTGAAGGCGCTGCACACCCTTATTGCGCTCAGTCTGTAGGTCGCTTCAAGGTCGCAGCGGTAGCTTTTTGTATCCATTGCTCCGGCCCAGATAGGAGCGGAGCGACCTTGTGACGCTCATCAGCAGTCTTCTACGTCCCTCCTTGGGCCTTCGGGTGTTCATCATTATCCTAGAAAGGGACCTTACAGAGACAAGGGCCCTTTGATTTGCGTAGTCGATGTTTTTGCGAAAGCACAGACGGGTGTCCAGCATAACTCCCAGGTACTTGATGGCCCTTTGCGACAGAATCCGGGTGGTACCGACACATATCTCGGCCCGTTCAACTAGCTTCCTGCTGCTGATTAGGTTCGCCTCGGACTTGTGGGCCGCCAGGCTTAGTCCAGCAGAGCTTAGCCATCGCTCCACACTGGCGACTGCTTCTGTGCACCACGCCTCTGCATCCTTCAACTCCTTCGCTACGACCACCAGGGCTACGTCGTCAGCAAACCCGACGATTTGTGTGTGCGGCGGCAGCTGTAGCCTCAGGATACCGTCGTACATGACGTTACACAGGAGCGGGCCCAGGACTGAGCCTTGCGGGACTCCTGATGAAACCTCCTGCTCCTTCGTGCCTTCAGAAGTGGCATATTGTAGGGTACGTCCTTCAAAATAGCTCCTTACTATTTGCACCAAGCCTCTTGATACTCCAAACGACTCCAGACCTTCCAGGATTTTACCCCATCTCGCCGTGTTGAAGGCATTACGCACATCCAATGTAACCACCAGGTAATATTTTTTGGATCCGCCCCTCCATCTGGTTCCAGCGATGGCGTCCGCCGCAATATTGACCACCCTGTTTATGGCGTCAGTAGTGGACCGTGCTTTCCTGAATCCGAACTGCATTTCGGATAAGTCGCCATGTCGTTCGATTTCTTGCTGAATCCGAGCTCCTATGATAGATTCAAGGACCTTACCCGCAGTATCTACCAGGCAGATGGGCCGGTATGAGGATGCCTCGCCCGGTGGTTTGCCCGGCTTAGGGAGAAGCAATAGGTTTTGCCGTTTCCAAATACTCGGAAATTTTCGTTCTCGCAGGCACTGGTTGTACATCTCCGTGAAGACTTCGGGGACAAGTGAGACTGCCAAAGCGAGAGCTCTGTTCGGGATAGCGTCTGGGCCAGGGGCCTTGTTCGGTCTCATCCTGCGGACTATGGAAATTACTTCCTCGCATGAGCACTCCTTTAATATATCCTCACTGTGACGAAGTGGATGGTCACGCAAAGCATCCTCGCAGTTGGGAAACAGGGTCGTCACGATCCGCTCTAGGAACAGTGGGTCGCAGGGGGTATCGAGTGGGTCCGAACGCAGTCTCTTGACTATCGTTTGGTACGCCTTGCTTCAGGGGTCCTGCTCGGCCGTATCGCATAGCGATAGGAAGGCTTCTCTCTTGCTTGAGCTGATTTCATTCTTCAGAAGTCTCCTCCGGAGTTGGCTTTTTAGAGGCTCGAACTGAGCGGTTCCTCTGAACCTGTCGTAAAGCCTTCTCGCTCTAAGGCAGTTTCGCCTGGCCTCCTCAATTTTATCGTTCCACCAGCACACAGGCTTGTGGTGTCTGCCGTACGACGTACGCTGCGCCATGCTACCTTCACATGCTGCTCTTAATGTGGCCATGACATGATTTGCGGATTCTTCAGCGGTCAAACGAACTTGCAGCCCCGCCAGCTTCGCCTGAAATGTTGGTACATTTAGAGTGTCAGGGCGGAAGGATTTTCGCTGTGGGAAAACTTGTTGCAGCGCTCTAGGACGACTTGCCAGGGTAAGCAGTATGGCCTCGTGATCGCTCGCCGTGTAGAAATCGCCGATACCCCATGATGACGACCTGGCGATAGTCTCGCTTGCGAATGTCAGGTCTATTATGGAACCAGTTCCCGCACTGCTGAAGGTATTCCTGCCGCCTGTATTCAGCGTCTCGAGATTGAGCGATGCAAAAGCCTCTAACAGGATACGACCCCTTGCATCTGTTCTTGAACAGCCCCAGTCAATTGCGTAGGCATTGAAGTCGCCCGCAATAACGATTCGTGGCCGGCCTCTGGCGTCCTCTACGATGTTATCCAAGACCTCACCGAAGCGAGTAATTGGTAAACTGGTGGCATGTAGCAGCTGTACAGTACCAAATCATTCACCGTGGCTCTGCTGAAATGTTGGAAGGACCTTGTGTCTTGCAGCGGGCTTGATGTCCCACAAGACCATATTGCGGATCTCCTGTCGGCGTCAGTCACCCACTTGGATGACTCTCCAGTAGAGTAGGGCTCGCTTAGAAGAGCTACATCGATTAACTGTTCTCTGATCGTCTGTTGCAGTAGGTCCTGCGACGCGATGCAGTGATTTAGGTTCAGCTGCAGGATCTTCAGTGCTGACGAACTCATTTGGGCGGCTTTGGGGTCCTCGAATCGCCCCTTGCTGTGCAAAGGCGGCTGCCTGCTAGGTGATTTCTTGGACTCAGGCCTTGTGCAGCACATAGAAAGCAGTTGGCATCCTTTGAAGGACAGTTGGCTGCTATATGGCCTACTTCGCCGCATTTGAAGCAGCAACGTGACCTGTCCTCCATGCTGGAGCATCTTGCGGCTATATGGCCAACGGTAAGACACTTGAAGCACCTCAGTGGCCGTTCATCGTGTGCTTGAATGGGGCAATTTCCCCACCCTATCATCACAGAACCCAGATCTGTGAGCTTCTGGATTACCGCCTCTGTGGCCCTCACAATTGCCGTCTGGGAATTCCGCAGGCCCGGCCGTATGCTCTTTACGGTGAGCGCGGTTTCTTCGACCTTGGCCTGTGAGGCAAGCGCTGTCAGTAACTCCTCCCGAGTCGCCGCAGCATCTAGGTTGTAGATCGCTATAGCTCTTTGCTGCTGGAGAGGCCTTACTCCTACCTTATCACCTAGTACCATGGTGATATTTTCTCCGAGTGACTTGATGTAAGTTGCTGGGTCCTTCCGGAGCTCCAGAATCAGCGCGTCGTTTACAGTACGCCGAACTCTGGAGACGTGCTCACGGACATGTTGCAGCTTGCCATCCGTGCGCCTGGTCACCATTTTGAGTACTTGGCTATAACTAATCCCGTCGCTGGCTTCGATTAGAATTGCATCCGGTCTATGCTTGATTTTCGGTTTGGCCTGCATCGAGGAGCCCACGTCGAGGCTTTGCGGGGCCTACTGTTTTCCATCCATGGTTGTCCTCGGTTGTCCCATGATCCACTGTGTATGGCGCGCTTTGTCACCTTGGGGAGGTGGCACCTTAGGTGGGGCCTGCTGCTGCTGCTGCGATTCCGCGGGTTTTTTAACACGCTGTTTGGATGCGTGAGCGCTGGTCTGCCGCGAGAGCTTTCCAGAGAGTTCAGATGGGCCTGATGCCTTGTGTGTGTGTGTGTGTGTTTGTGTGTGTGATTCTTTTTTTTTTTTTTTTAATTCCTTTATTTATAACATAAAAACAATAACATAAGAGTATACAATGTTTTCTATCGGACTGCAGGCATAATACGAGACAATTTTTGCGGGACGTCCCAGGGGGGATTGCTTCGCAAAAACGTGTTGCTAGCATACTTATCCGTTTCTTGCGCGTTCCTCTTGTCTGAGGACTTGACAGACCACACCCGCAAAGCCGCATACTGCGTCCCAGATCGCCGATTTGGCCAGCATAGCTGTGACCAAGTTGTCAGGTGTAAGGGCAGTGTTGATCAGATCTGCCACCCTTTGTCGCTCGTTGTTGAACCTGACGCATTCAAACTAGATATGTCTTTCGTCTTTGACTGTGATGCTGCCGCAAACCAAGCAAAAGGTACCTGCTCATGCCCAAACCGTTGCAGATATGATCTGCAGCATCCGTGACCTGAAAGCAGTTGTGTGAGTTGGAAGGAAACTTGCCCATGTTTTCTCTCCGTCCACTCCGCTACGTTTGGGATGAGGAGATGCGTCCACCTTCCCTTGCCAGAGGCATCCCAGCGTCTTTGCCAAGTTACAAGACTCCGAATTCTCGCCTCAGAGCTGGCCTCTTTTTTGGGTGTGGCGCGGCTGACAGATGCGGCGATCGCCTTGGCTTCATCGGCAGCGTCCTCCGAAACGGTCCTGAAAGCGCTGCACACTCGATGTGGCTTTAATGCCACTGCTGTATGACGGGACGTGAATAGCTTGCGACCATACTTGCGCTGAATACAATATAACTGACTTTAGCACACTCGCTAGCAGCAGCCTGCGCTCCTGTTTCGGGCCTCTGGTATTTAACATGATTCGGGACAAGGCCTGCCCAGTACTCGCCGCCTTGGTATGTTCGTGATTCAGATGTTCCCGAAAGCATACGCCCAGGTAAAATGTAGCCCGCTTTGAGACAATCGCAGATCCCTCTACTAGTATCTTCGCAACTTCCACTGTCTTCCTACTACTAATAAGCACCGCCTCCGTTTTGTGCACTGCCAGTGAGAGACCGACTGAGTGAAGCCAGCACGTAATTTTTTCAATCGCGCAGGATGCAAACGCCCAATACGGACCCTTGTGGAAATGTGGCGACTGTCGCAGCCCTCATCTGTGTTGAATCGCAGCACTCTCCCATCAAAATAACTCCGTATGATGGCTTGCAGGTATACCGGCGCTTCCAGCCTACACACCGAGCCCAGGATGCAGCCCCAGTCCGCTGTGTTGAAGGCGTTCTTAACGTCTATTGTGACGACCAGGCAGTATTTTTTAGAGCCGCCCTTCCACCGGGAGCCCTCGATTGCATTTGCAGCAATATTAACTACTTTGCTGATTGCATCTATCGTCGACCTTGCCTTCCGAAAGCCGAATTGGTTTTCCGAGAGGCCATTGCTCCTGCTGATTAGATCGTTTAACCTAGTGTTGATTAGTCCTTCCAGGACTTTGCCGACTGTGTCTATTAGACAAATCGGATGTAGGAGGATGCTATGTCAGGTGGCTGCCCCGGCTTTGGCAGCAATACCAGTTTTTGAACTTTCCACTGCAATGGAAAAACTTCCTCCAATAAGCATTTATTAAAGGTTTCAACAAATGCTTCTGGGCGTAGCGTCATAGCCAGTAACGCCTTCTTGCGGTTAGGCAAGCCCTTCGTAGATCTCCAATTTCATCATTCCACCAGAAGACTGGTTGGTGATGTTTATTGAATGGTCTGGAGCGGGCCATACTCGCATCGCAGGCTGATGCCAGCATGCCACATAGCTGGTCTGCCATGCCTTGAGCAGATCCATTTGAGCATTTGTTATGCTGCTGCCCCGTTCTTGGGCCCACGCATTGAAGTCTCCAGCTATTACGGATGGCCTGTGCGCTCTCGCGTCCGTCGCTAGTTCGTCCAGCGATTCGCAGAAGTCCAGATAGTCTAGACTAGGCGGGAAATAGCAGCTGATCCACTTGCCGTTTATTAAGGCTCTGACAAAATGCCCGCCTGCTAGCCTCGAAAGCAGTTGTACATTGGGATTGCCACATGCCCAAAACACGGCCTTGCCAGAATTCATTCCACCAGAAGACTGGTTGGTGATGTTTATTGAATGGTCTGGAGCGGGCCATACTCGCATCGCAGGCTGATGCCAGCATGCCACATAGCTGGTCTGCCATGCCTTGAGCAGATCCATTTGAGCATTTGTTATGCTGCTGCCCCGTTCTTGGGCCCACGCATTGAAGTCTCCAGCTATTACGGATGGCCTGTGCGCTCTCGCGTCCGTCGCTAGTTCGTCCAGCGATTCGCAGAAGTCCAGATAGTCTAGACTAGGCGGGAAATAGCAGCTGATCCACTTGCCGTTTATTAAGGCTCTGACAAAATGCCCGCCTGCTAGCCTCGAAAGCAGTTGTACATTGGGATTGCCACATGCCCAAAACACGGCCTTGCCAGAATTATTGCATATCCAGCAGCTCGTGAGCCGCTTCGCAGTGATTCAAGTTTAATTGGATAAAACTAAACATGGCGTTTTCGTGGGGCCGGCTTCTCTTGCCCGCTTGCATTTGCGGATGGCCACCTAAGGCTGCCAGTCGTGCATACAGTTCAGGAACGAGGCTGGTTCGTCGCTCCAGCAAAAATCCGGTTTTTAATTCGTTTGAGGGATGTGTACACTCTGCAAAGTAAAACGGACGGCTTGAGGCGGTGTTGGCTACGCAGGCCTACTCACGGTTTTTGCGAATCGCCTGCCATACGGTCGTGATTCCGCTTAAGTTTTCTTAGCGGTCGTTCGATCAGGGAGGGGGAGGGGCGCCAGTAGCTCTTCCCGCCTCTCTCGCATTCGCGTGTGTAGTAGTGGGGTGGTCGCACCCCCACCAACATCAACACCGATAACTGAAGGAAAAATCACTATCCTGGTTTGAGTCATCTCTCCCTTTTGTATTTGCTTTTTTGTTTCCCACCTTGTTTACAGCTGGATAACCTGACTCGTGGTGTGAGTATCAGCTGTGCACTGCGCAGGCCAACCCGGGCTTAAAAGCACTGATATTGGCACTTGCCAACCCGCCGAACGTGTCGTAAGCTTTAGAGCTTTTAAGCTAAGCTTTTAAGCTAAGCTTCAGAAAATTTCTAACAATAAATTTGGGTTTATTGGAACCAGTGGTTGGCACTTTCGTCCGTCACAGACCGAAATTTCCAAGTGTGTGGAGCCGAGCAGGGAGCGGCATAACTTCCATATAGAGTCCCAGGGGGAAATACCTGGTTGCAAGCAATGGAGGGCTTGAGATCGGCTGGCTCGATGGCGGGGCCAACAAGTGCGCGGCGTCAGTCATTGGCGCAAGTGGCAGTGGCAAGCATGAGGTGGCAGAAATGGGAGTTCTACTAGAGGAGATAGCCGAGCGAATCAAGCCAGAGAGGGAAGGAGGCAAGCGTGCCATTACGAACGCGCTTAGAGAGAAAATAGAGAGACTGAGAGATTTGCAGATTGTTAGCCTCGCTCTGCGCAAGAACCTCGACCCAGAACCAGTAGTTGCATGCCCCAAATGCACCACAGCGCAAACGAAATCCTTCGCTACTAAAGGACAGCAAACGGATAACTTGCAACAGGCAAGGATGCCCCGCCAAAAAACAGTCGGTAACACTTCGGAAACTTTTTTGCTGAATGGCAAAAATCCCCGGCCGCAAGGAAATTTTTTGTCAAACGCAGGCCAGCAATCAGAGCCCGCTTGGCAGACAGTGGCTGCGCGACCAGCGAAAAAGGCGATACCCAAGAAGCGTCCACCTGCTATTTTGGTCCAAGGAAAAGGCAATGTCTCGTACAGCGAGATGGTGAAGCTGGTTACTAGGAGCCAGGACGAGAGGCTCATTGCTGTTGGCGACAGTGTTCGCACGGTAAGACGAACTGCGAAGGGAGACCTGCTTCTGGAGCTAAATCCGTCTGGCGCCGAAGTAGTCGGCCAGCTGAGAGAGGACATAGGAGTGGCCCTAGCCGGACAGGTTGAGGCGCGCGCATTGTCAAATCTCACCAGGATAGATGTGCTGGATATGGACGGTGAGACCACGAGAGGCGAGATAGTACGCGCGTTATCAGATCAACTGAGCGTGCGAATTGAAGACTCAGATATAAAAAGTCTGCGCCCGGCACACGACGGCGTTCAAAGGGCAGTCTTATGCGTTCCGTCATCAGTGGCCGAGATCATTTTGAAGACTGGCAACCTCAAGATAGGATTTTCTGTGTGGCGCATCCGCAAAAACACATCGGCGGTCAGATGTTACAGGTGTCTGACGTTCGGCCATGTAGCAGCTCGGTGCTCGGACCCAGTGGACAGGACAAACTGGTGCCTGAGATGCGGAGGCAAGGATCACAAGGCGAAGGAGTGCAGTAACGCACTTAACTGCTGTCTATGCGAGGCGGCCGGCATAAGCAATAGAGCCCACGCGGCCGGTAGCCAGCGATGCCCATCAACGACGGGAGTACCACCAAAGGCGATCGATAAGGGCCACCAAAATGAGTAGATTCCTCCAGCTGAATCTTAACCACTGCGAGGCAGCACACAACCTACTTGCGCAGAACATGTATGAAGTCAAAGCGGAGCTCGGGATCATAAGCGACCCCTTCAGAAGAAAGTCCACTGGCAATTGGGTGGCCAGCAACACCGGTAAGGCTGCACTTTGGGCATGCGGCGCCTCTCCGATCCAATTGCGACACCCTATGGCAGGAGAGCACTTCGTACGCGCACAGGTAGACGGAAAATGGGTCTATAGCTGCTACCTACCCTTCAGCGTGAGCCATGAGAACTTTTGCAAAGCACTCGACGAGATAGTTAACGATGCGCGCTCTCGCAATCCCCTCGTTATTGCAGGGGACTTCAACGCATGGGCCCTTGACTGGGGGAGCGCGGTTACCAATGCGAGAGGACGCTCGCTTCTGGAAGCCTTTGCATCACTGGACGTAGCCCTTCTGAATAGAGGGTCACGTTTTACATTCAGCAGTGCAAACGGTGGATCCGTCATAGACCTCACCTTCGTAAGCGGTGGGCTATTTAGGTCTTCATCATGGAGCGTTGGCGAAATCTATACGGGCAGCGATCACGAGGCGATAATATTCTCGCTAGGTGTCACCCAACCCCGTCGGGTGGCGCCGCCCCAAAGCAGGGTATACAAGAGCGACACTCTGGACGTAAGAGCCTTCGCCGATGCATTGGCGGCACACGAGTGGACCCAGAGCACAGCGCAGCAGCAATGGCAGACCAGCTTTCCAGCATGCTGGCTGCATCGTGCAACGCGAGCATGGCGGTACGGAGACCTTTCAAGGGACGTCAGCAACCGGTCTTCTGGTGGAAAAGCTCTATCGGAGATATACGTAGAAGGTGCCTAGCCTCTAGGCGGCGTTACCAGAGAGCAAGGAAGCGAGGATTAGAGACATGGCCGCAACTATGGGCAGCCTATAGCGCATGTAGGAAGGAGTTGAAGAAGGCTATATATGAAGCGAAGCGGCAAGTGTAACTCAGTCTCTGCGACTCGGCCGATCGGGACCCCTTGGGGCAAGGCGTACAAGATCGTGGTCAAGCGAGTCTACGCCAACAGATTCTCTTCTCCTACTGAAGCCAGCGAGTTGGAACGAATTGTCTGCGATCTCTTCCCCCAGCGTGCGGACTCCCTAAACTGTAGGCGCGTTGAACATGTCGATTCCCGCTACCACGTCCCAGTCACTACCGATGAAGTGCTTGCGGCCGCCAGGTCGCTGAAACAAAACAAGGCCCCGGGCCCTGATTGCATTCCCAACCGTGCACTTCGGCTGGCACTGGCAACTCGCCCGGAATTGTTCGCGGCAACCTTTGACCAGTGCCTGAAGGAGGGAGTATTCCCATCTCAGTGGAAGCTGCAAAAGCTGGTGCTGCTACCCAAGCCTGGGAAACCAGCAGAGGTAGCGTCATCATATCGCCCAATCTGCCTCGTGGACTCCGTGGGTAAGGTGCTGGAAAACCTCATTAGTGCCAGACTGAACGAGGCGATCAACGCAGGGGGCGGCCTGTCCGCAAATCAGTACGGATTTCGCAAGGCAAGGTCCACAATAGACGCGGTCAACAGAGTAGTGAGCACAGCGGCCGATGCTATTAAGGGCTCTCGTTGGAAAGGAGGTGCGAAGGAATACTGCCTGGTGATCACCCTGGATGTGAAGAATGCCTTCAACACGGCGGATTGGGGCTGCATTCTTGATGCGGCCAGAAGCTTCGGGATTCCTTCGTACCTGTACGAGGTGATATGGAGCTTCTTTTCAGGGAGAAAGCTGGAGTACGCCGCGTCGTCAGGATCCGTTCAACGGCAGGTGTCCGCAGGAGTGCCTCAGGGCTCGGTTCTGGGTCCGCTTCTGTGGAACATCATGTACGATGGCATCCTTCGACTGGACATGCCGAGTAGGTGTCAGCTAGTCGGCTACGCGGACGATGTTGCGGTTGTAGTGGTGGGCAAGACTCTGAAGGATGTAGAGTCAATGGCAAATACAGCCATTGCATCCATCACGAACTGGCTGCGCTCGGTGGGCCTAGTACTAGCGGCGCACAAGACAGAAGCGGTACTAATTAGCAGCCGGAAGTTAGTGGAAACGGCCACCGTTACAATCGACGGCATCGAGGTGAAATCGGCTAGAGCAATTCGCTACCTAGGAGTGTGGCTCGACACAAGATTGTGTTTCCGAGAACACCTAATGGCGGTACAGCGGAAGGCAGCGGAATCGGGGAGAGCACTCGCCAGGATTATGCTCAACACAAGAGGGCCCAGACAGGAGCGGAGAATGTTGCTGATGAGTGTGGTAAAATCACAAATATTGTACGCAGCCCAGATCTGGGCACCGGCCATGGAGGTCGAAAGCTACCGCCGCCTCATCAGTCCGACTTATCGACTCTGCGCTCTCAGATTCTGCAGCGCCTTTAGGACTGTTTCGGAGGATGCAGCCCTAGTAGTCGCTGGCATGGTGCCCATCGACATCCTGGCAGACGAAGTTCGTGTCACTACAGAGGCCATCAGCAGGGGCATTCCGAAGCACGTAGCCAAAGCTGACGCTAGAAGGCTCGCAGTGAGGAAATGGCAGGACCGATGGGATGCTGCAACAAATGGCAGATGGACGCATCGTCTCATCCCAAATATTGAGGCTTGGGTCGGTAGAAAGCACGGGCAGGTGAACTACTACCTCACGCAGGTGCTAAGCGGACATGGCTGCTTCCGCCAATACCTAAATAGGTTTGGCCACGTCCACTCTCCAACGTGTCCTGCGTGCCCTGAAGGAGCAATTGAGGACGCCCGCCACGTTGTTTTCAATTGCGGCCGCTTTAGGGTGGATAGACAGCGGGTCGAGCAAGCGAAGCAATTCCCAATGGAACGTACCGCCGGGCGGGCATCTTTGGTGTATTCACGTTCCTTTCATGTTCCTTTCAGTTTGTTGTATTTCGTTGGCTTATGTGTTATTTTTTGTTAATAAATGAATTAAAAAAAAACCTAAGGCTGCCAGCTATATGTGCCCGCTCGGTGACACCTCTGGCTGCGCATAGGCAACAGTTGGCATTATTTGCGCAGTCTCTTATTTTGTGGTCCTTGCTGCCACATTTTAAACACCAATTCGTCCTGTCAATCGGGTCTTGACATCGAGCCGCTACGTGCCCAAATGCCAGGCATCTGTAGCATCTGGTTGCGTCCTGGTTGAGTCTAACTCTGCATACTGAGTAGCCGATCTTTAGCTGCCCCGCTTTCAAAATTGGTTCTGCCACGTTTGCCGGAAGGCATAGAATTGCCTTTTGGGATCCGCCATAGGAAGGACGCAAGCTTTTGATATCATCCTCTGTCACCTTTAGACTTAGCTGCATCAATACTGCATGGCATATTTCTGCTTTGGTGGCCTCTTCATCCATTTCCAACACGTCCAATCTGACAAGGTTTGCCAACGATTTAGCCTCGACTTGGCCTTCAAGTGCTGTGTCGATGTCCTGCTGTATCTTGCTGACATTTTCAGCGCCGACTTGGTCTAGCAAGAGATCGCCTTTTGCGGTACGCCTCACCTTTTGTACGCTATCGCCAACAGCCTGCAACTTTGCATCCTGGCTTCTGGTCACCAGCTTCAACATATCGCTGTATGACATGCCGCCCTTGCTTTGTACCAGAATAGCGGCAGGCCGCTTTTTCGGAACTGCTCGCTTTGCCGGTTTAGGTGCCACTATTTGCCAGTCAGTACTGTGCCGCTGTTGAAGCTGCTGCTGATGCACCAGTTCCGCTCCCACTGCTGGGCTTTGTTTTTGGTTTTGTTGCTTTGCGGACCTCTAGCACATTTTCCGATACCTTTACTGTTGGTGCTGCTTCTACACCGTTGATGTGTGTTGCAACAAAGACGCTGATTGCTTCGTGCAACACCTTTAGCCTAAGGAACTGACGCCTTAGTTTGTCATTTCTATGACGTTGCCGCTTTACCTCACCCTTAGAGGCATCTTCCACTTGTTTCTCCTCATCGGAGTTTTTCTTTGCCTCGCTCAAAGGGCTGGTGGCTTCGATTATATGCTGCAACAGGGATCCCATTTCCTCGATTTCATCATCAATCGTGGCGCCACGCTGTTGCCTTGACTTGGCTCTTTTCGGAAAATTTCCGCCTGGGGAACCTGCCTCCTTTCTGACTTGCTTTGCTGGGGCATGCAAAATATCGTATAGGCGCCTGCCGACAGAGTTGTCGTAGCCGCCGGTGACGCTGCTACTAAGCCGCTCTGCAGTGCCACAATCGATCCATTTGCTCTTGCGCTATTGCCGACATCAGCTTCTGCTGTGACAGGTCGCACCATGGGAGAGTCGCTCTTTGGGGCAACAGCTGCTCTGCTCTGTGGCGGCGGGAAGCGTAACATCGCTCCACACTGTGGCTGAGCAACACCGCCTGTATTGTCTTCAAGGTCGAAAAGGTTGGCAAGGGGGGTGTGGCAAGTACAGAATAATAGTTATTGAGTACTTGAGTAAACAAATACAACTACAAAGTTAATGAATATAATTTACTTTAATTTAATTTATTTCAAGTGGCTGGCGGCACAGCTGCGGATCGTACCTGGGCCCACGGCCAGGTGGCCGCTTGCTTACCGGCACCGCTAGCGATCAGTTGTTCGCCGCGAGGCCGAAAAGACTGCTATAAACTGCTGGAGCTTGGCTTAGGGGAAGAGGGGAGCTTAAAAGCTTGGGTTGTTGCGGTGCAAAAGCTCTGCTCGCTGATAATGGGTCTCCAAGAGCGGCTTGGCAGGACCGGCAGTCAGCTGGCAACCACACCACTTTTAGTTTTATTTTCCCTTGTGTATAATTCCTGTTCCTGCTCCTCTTTGCTGCAATCACCTCACCACTAGGCAGGCAACGGCGAAAGTCGGGAAACGGAGGGGGCGTCCACCGTTCCCCACTGTGTTTTTTTTTTTTTTTTTTCCAAGTGCTCCGCAAGTTTGTCGGGTCAGTGCCTATAAATAAAGTAATTAAAGTATTCTTAATTCAGGTGTGGGACTCGGCGTGCCACACGACTCACCCTCATACAAGAAGGATAGAAAATTTGGAAAAAAGTTTGCGAGGGGAAGTAGCTTGTGCGGTACTGCCAGCGAGGGTATTGCTTCACACAGGCGTGCTTCCACCCGCTTCCTGCTCTCAGGTCATTCGACTCCACTCAGCTGCTCCACTCTGCGGAGCTCGGTCATGGCGATAGCCGCGAACTTGTTGAATGCCTCCCAGTTTTCCCTGCGACGAATGATCATTGGGACCAAGTTAGATACTGTGATTTGCTCCCCGAGTTCTGCCTCGAGGTGTTCTCTCTCGGTGTCGAAGCGTCCGCACTTGAAGAGGACATGTTCAGCCGTCTCGTCTTCTCCGTTGGCGCACCATGCGCACTCTGGGCTTGTTGCGTGTCTGAACCGGTGTAGGTAGCCACGGAAGCAGCCGAGACCGCTCAGAAGTTGCGTCGAGAAGAAGTTGACTTCTCCATGGGTCCTGGCCAACCAGTCTTTTAGGCTTGGGATTAGCCGATGGGTCCATCTGTCTTTTTGCGACATATCCCATAGCGATTGCCACCTTGATATATTTATTTCGCGCGCCTGGACCCGTAGCAATTCTTTTTCGGTTGGCACTAAGTTTGGCTCTTTTAGTGCCCAAAAGAGTCTTTTGGATTCATCGGCCAGGATTCCGACTGGGATTGCGCTTGCTAGTACCATGGCTGCGATACCTGAAATCGTACGAAATCCGCAGCAGACCCTTAGTACGCTGATTCTAAATATTGAGTCCAATTCTCGGGCGTATGATTTTGTGGACATTGCTTTTGCCAAACGGGCAGAAGCCGTAAAGCATGGTTGCCTTGATTACGCCATGCCACAGCGTTTTTCGGCTCTGGCTTGGTTCTCTTGTGTTGGGCGACAAGCGTGATAAGGCAGAGCAAGCTATTCTGGCCTTTTTGGCCGTTGCCGAGAGGTGATCTTTGAAATTCAGCCTTGTATTGATGAGTACTCCAAGGTACTTTATTGCCTTTTTTGTTTTTATCTGCGTGTCGCCGACCTGTATACTTGCTGTCTCCACCTTTTTCCTACTGCTTACAAAAACAGCTTCTGTTTTATTGTCGGCCAGAAGAAGGCCCGTTGTAGCCAGCCATTGTTGCACTCGAGCGATCCCGTTCGAGCACATTGTCTCTACTTCGCTCAGATTTTTTGCCACACTTACTACGGCTACGTCATCAGCAAAGCCTACAATCTCGACCCCAGCAAGCAATTCCAAGTTTAGGACGCCGTTATACATGGCATTCCAAAGCAAGGGTCCCAGAACCGAACCCTGTGGGTCACCTCCAGTGATGTTGTATATTTTCTCTCCTTCAAGTGTGTCTGCGTGTAGACTTCTATTGGAAAAGAAACTACTTATTACCTTCCATAGATAGTGGTATGCCGAAATTTCGCAGGGCATCTAGAATGCAAGGCCACCTTGCCGAATTAAATGCATTTTTCACATCTAAAGTGGCTATGATGCAATAATTCTTGGCACCTCCTTTCCATCGATCACCGGCTATTGCCTTACGTGCTATGCTCACCACTTTTTGGATAGCGTCGATAGTAGATCGCCCCTTTCGGAAGCCAAATTGATTATCCGACAGTGCGTTGGCAGAATGTAGTGCCTCATCTAATCTATCCGCTAGGATTCTTTCAAGCACTTTGCCTGTCGTGTCCAGAAGGCATATAGGTCTGTATGCTATGGCTTCGCCGGCTTGCTTTCTTGGCTTTGGTAGCAGCACAAGCTTTTGTCTCTTGTACAGATCTGGGAAGACTCCGTCATTAATGCATTTGTTGAATACAGACGCGAATGTATCCGGGTGCTGGTACGCCGCAATTTTTAGAGCTTCGTTGGGGATGCAATCGAGGCCCGGGGACGACCTGACTCTGCTTCGCGCAACAGCTGCCAGTATCTCCCTTACACCTATTGGAGGTATAGTTTCCACATCCATTGGTGCTGCGGAACTATTGTTGGGTGGCTGGTGGGGGAAAAGTTCTCCTACTATGTGGTCCATGTCAGCAACAGAGTGGGGCTCTGTCCTTTGGTTGGTTTTTAGCCTCTTTATTACGATTTTGTACGGTCTGCCACATACATCGTTTTCCGCGTAGGAGTAGGATCGGCAGTGGTTGCGGCCGACGAATCCCAGAAGCGTGGTATGTAACCAAGTTTGCAGAGGTCCTCCTTGACTAAAATTTTTCAATCTACAGGCCTTTTGTATGCCCGAATTTGGAGTTAACAACGGAGCATCCGCGGATAAAGATACGTTCTCCACCGTGGGTAATGTGTGTGTGTTTTTTTTTTTTTTTAATTCATTTATTAATTTACTACAAGAGAACAAAAATACATATATACATAAATTTTCACAATATAGACTGCGTTTTGGTAGGAAGGGGGGGATGGCGAGTGGACCGGGGCAGCACATGCGGTACCGCCTGTTTGGCATTGCTTCGCATGCGGCTTTACCAGATCCTAGCTTCTCTCTCTCTAGCCTTCTGAGTTCCTTCATTACGGTAGCGGCGAACTTACTGGCCGCCTCCCAGTTCTTAACATCAGCCAACATGAGCAGAACCAAGTTGTCCGCCATGACTCTCTCTCCGACCTCATCGCACAGGCTCTGTCTCGCTTCGTCGAATCGCGGGCAAAGAAATGTAACATGGTGCGCGTCCTCGATTATTCCACTACCACACCATGTACATTCGTCCGATGTATCGTGCCTAAACCGCTTCAGGTAGCTTCTAAAACAGCCATGGCCACTCAGGAGCTGAGTTAGGTAAAAATTTACCTCGCCATGCGTTCTGTTCAACCAGGGTTCGAGCTTCGGAATGAGCCGGTGCGTCCATCTTCCCTTAGGCGATAGATCCCAGCGCCTCTGCCACCGGCATATGCTTTGTAGCCGCTGGTGTTGCCGGTTGCCCGTCTCTGAAGAAGAACCGCTGGATGCGTCCGTTCTCTTGCCGTAGTACATGGCGTTGGATTCTCTGGCCAGTTCGTCAATCGGCACCATGCTTGCCAGAACCAGTGCCGCCTCGTCCGACACCGTCCTGAAGGCGCTGCACACCCTTATTGCGCTCAGTCTGTAGGTCGCTTCAAGGTCGCGGCGGTAGCTTTTTGTGTCCATTGCTCCGGCCCAGATAGGAGCGGCGTAAAGGGCTATCGACCTTGTGACGCTCATCAGCAGTCTTCTACGTCCCTCCTTGGGGCCTCGGGTGTTCAACATTATCCTAGAAAGGGACCTTACAGAGACAAGGGCCCTTTGATTCGCGTAGTCGAGGTGTTCGCGAAAGCACAGACGGGTGTCCAGCATAACTCCCAGGTACTTGATGGCCCTTTGCGACAGAATCCGGGTGGTACCGACACATATCTCGGCCCGCTCAACTAGCTTCCCTGCTGCTGATGAGGACCGCCTCGGACTTGTGGGCCGCCAGGCTTAGTCCAGCAGAGCTTAGCCATCGCTCCACATTGGCGACTGCTTCTGTGCACCACGCCTCTGCATCCTTCAACTCCCTCGCTACCACCACCAGGGCTACGTCGTCAGCAAACCCGACGATTTGTGTGTGCGACGGCAGCTGCAGCCTCAGGATACCGTCGTACATGACGTTCCACAGGAGCGGGCCCAGGACTGAGCCTTGCGGGACTCCTGATGAAACCTCCTGCTCCTTCGTGCCTTCAGAAGTGGCATATTGTAGGGTACGTCCTTCAAAATAGCTCCTTACTATTTGCACCAAGCCTCTTGATACTCCAAACGACTCCAGTCCTTCCAGGATTTTTACCCCATCTCGCCGTGTTGAAGGCATTGCGCACATCCAATGTAACCACCAGGCAGTATTTCTTGGATCCGCCCCTCCATCTGGTTCCAGCGATGGCGTCCGCCGCGATATTGACCACCCTGTTTATGGCGTCAGTAGTGGACCGTGCTTTCCTGAATCCGAACTGCATTTCGGATAAGTCGCCATGTCGTTCGATTTCTTGCTGAATCCGAGCTCCTATGATAGATTCAAGAACCTTACCCGCAGTATCTATCAGGCAGATGGGCCGGTATGAGGATGCCTCGCCAGGTGGTTTGCCCGGCTTAGGGAGAAGCAATAGGTTTTGCCGTTTCCAAATACTCGGAAATTTTCGTTCTCGCAGGCACTGGTTGTACATCTCCGTGAAGACTTCGGGGACAAGTGAGACTGCCAAAGCGAGAGCTCTGTTCGGGATAGCGTCTGGGCCAGGGGCCTTGTTCGGTCTCATCCTGCGGACTATGGAAATTACTTCCTCGCATGAGCACTCCTTTAATCTATCCTCACTGTGACGAAGTGGATGGTCACGCAGAGCATCCTCGCAGTTGGGAAACAGAGTCGTCACGATCCGCTCTAGGAACAGTGGGTCGCAGGGGGTATCGAGTGGGTCCGAACGCAGTCTCTTGACTATCGTTTGGTACGCCTTGCCCCATGGGTCCTGCTCGGCCGTATCGCATAGCGATAGGAAGGCTTCTCTCTTGCTTGAGCTGATTTCTTTCTTCAGAAGTCTCCTCCGGAGTTGGTACTGCCTTTGTAGAGGCTCGAACTGAGCGGTTCCTCTGGACCTTTGGTAAAGCCTTCTCGCTCTAAGGCAGTTACGCCTGGCCTCCTCAATTTTATCGTTCCACCAGCACACAGGCTTGTGGTGTCTGCCGTACGACGTACGCTGCGCCATGCTACCTTCACATGCTGCTCTTAATGTGGCCATGACATGATTTGCGGATTCTTCAGCGGTCAAACGAACTTGCAGCCCCGCCAGCTTCGCCTGGAATGTTGGTACATTTAGAGGATCAGGGCGGAAGGATTTTCGCTGTGGGAAAACTTGTTGCAGCGCTCTAGGACGACTTGCCAGGGTAAGCAGTATGGCCTCGTGATCGCTCGCCGTGTAAAAATCGCCGATACCCCATGATGACGACCTGGCGATAGTCTCGCTTGCGAATGTCAGGTCTATTATGGAACCAGTTCCCGCTCTGCTGAAGGTATTCCTGCCCCCTGTGTTCAGCGTCTCGAGATTGAGCGATGCAAAAGCCTCTAACAGGATACGACCCCTTGCATCCGTTCTTGGACAGCCCCAGTCAATTGCCCAGGCATTAAAGTCGCCCGCAATAACGACTCGTGGCCGGCCTCTGGCGTCCTCTACGAGGTTATCTAAGACCTCCGCCGATCCTACGCCACACGTCGAGCAGTACGGCTCCGCCTCGAGTCCGAATCTATGCAAATGGGACCGGAAACAACCGTGTCCTGTGAGGAACTGGGTAAAATGGAAAGACACTTGTCCATGCTTCCTTTCCATCCATGGCCTGATCTTGGGTATAAGGTGTAGGTCCATCTCCCCTTGTTCGACGAATCCCACCGCTCTTGCCAAGTGGCGACGCTCTGCGACCTTGCATCTCTACTAGCCGACCGTTTTTGTTCGACTCGCTTTGTCGCGTCCGCGATGTTCCTTGCCTCGTCCGCAAACAGATTGATGGGAATCATGCTTGCAACGACCAGTGCAGCATCCTCCGAGACCGTCCTAAATCCGCTGCAGACCCTTAACGCGCAGACACGGTAGGTAGCGGTGATGCCCCTGCTGTACGTCGTGATGTGTATGGCACTGGCCCAGATTTGTGCCCCATACAGGATGACTGATTCTGCACGCTCATCAGCAAAAGTCTTTGCTCTTGTTTCAGGCCTCTCGTGTTCAACATTATCCTTGATAACGCCTGGCATGTGCTCGCTGCTCTCCGTTGAACGTTCTCCAGATGCTCTCTGAAGCATAGGCGCGTGTCTAGCCATACACCCAGATACCTGATGGCCCGATTTGAGGTGATTGTGGAACCATCTACGTACACTGAGGCATGTTCAACTGTCTTTCTGCTACTTATCAGGACCGCATCCGTTTTTTCGGCTGCCAGGGCTAGGCCAACCGAATGTAACCACCGTGTAACAGTGACTATAGCTACCGAGGCCGCTGATTCTGCCTTTTCCAACTCCTTGGCAACAACCACAATAGCCACGTCGTCAGCATAGTTAATGGATTCACAACCTGGCGGGAGTGAGAGACGCAGTACTCCGTCGTACATCACGTTCCAGAGAAGCGGTCCCAAGACCGAACCTTGTGGCACTCCGGTAGACACAATCCGGCTTTTGGGGCCGTCCGAGGTGTCGTATCTCAGGGTCCTCTGCCTGAAAAAGCTCCGAACAATGGCAAGGAGGTACGGAGGGACGCTGAGTTCGTGGATGGCGCTCAGGATGCAGCTCCAATCCGCAGTATTGAATGCGTTCTTTACGTCAAGCGTGAAGACCAGGCAGTACTGCTTGGTGCCACCTTTCCATCTTGTGCCCTCGATGGCGCTGCTTGCAATGCTGACCACCTTGCTGACTGCGTCGATGGTGGACCTTGCCTTGCGGAAACCAAATTGGTTGTCCGAGAGGCCGCCGCACTCGCTGAAGTACTCATTCAACCTCGATCCGATAAGGCCTTCAAACACCTTGCCTATACAGTCCACCAGACATATCGGTCTGTACGAGGGCGACACATCTGCTGGCTTCCCCGGCTTTGGCAGAAGGGCCAACTTCTGGGTCTTCCATTGCTCGGGAAAAATTCCCTCCGTGAGGCAGCGATTGAAGACGGCTGCAAAGTCGTCTGGTCTTAGGGACAGAGCCAGTTTTACGGTGCGGTTTGGGATACGATCCGGGCCTGGTGCTTTGCCAAGTTGGAGCGACTTGGCCGCCGCCAGGACCTCTTCAGATGAGATCGCATCGATCGAATGGAATACCGTGGCTGGGACGGGGATGATGGCGGTTTGCTTGTATCCGCTTAACCACTGTCTTGTATGCCTTGCCCCATGGATCGTGCTCTGCGGAATCACACAGCTGCAGGTAAACTTCCCTTTTCGCGGAGAGAATAGCCTTCTTGAGGGACCTTCTAGCTGAGCTGTAATCGGCATGGTAGAGTGTCCAGTCCGAGTCCATGCGCTTCCTTGCTCGTTGGTATTTTTGCGCGGCCATACAGGATCTCCTCAGGTCTCCTATTTCGCCGTTCCACCAGAATACCGGCTTCTGGTGGCGTCTAAAGGGCCTGGATTGGGCCATACTTGCAGTGAAGGCGGCTGCCATCATCCTGCAGGCTTCGTTTGCCATTTCTTGCGCCGTGGATGGTGTGAAAGTTTGCCGGCACAGCATTGCAGAGAACGCCTGTGGGTCCAGCGAGTCTTCTCGGAAGGGCATGGCAGCAAGGAGGGGCTGCGCTGTGTGTTGCTGTCTGTCCGGTGCACGGCCCATAGTGACACGTATCGCCAGCTAATGCAACAAGCACAGGAATTTAAAGATATAATCCATATACAATACCTAATAGAAAAACTAAGTAGGGAAATTAATGGAATACAAATTATAAAACGTAACAAACGAGGACTAATTAACGGAATTGGTTTAATACACAAATATCTTTTTGGTATTCTTGATCAAGACGATAAAGACGAATTAGAAGAAAAAATAAATAATCTTGAAAGCAATAGCGTACAACCAAACGAACTAAATTACCTAATAGACACTATAAATATAGGTTTAGAAGTAATAAACAACCTCAAGGAAGAAAAGGAAAAATCAGTAAAATTAGAAGTTCTAATCTTTAATTTTGAGCATTTCATAGAATACATTGAAGACATAGAAATGGGCATGCAGCTCACCAGACTAGGAATTTTCAATCCAAAACTTTTAAAGCATAATCGCTTAAGTCATGTTAATTCCTAGAAACTATTGAATACATAAACTTCCACCTGGCTTAAACCAAATTCAAACGAGATATTTATCATTTCAAACATTCCTCAAGAAATAATAAAAACCCCTATCTTTGAGATACTTCCTTATCCAGATGAAAATAAAAATATTTTGACAGAAAATTCATACGCTAAATACTATTTTAACAATAACACTTTGTTTAATAAAAGTACAAAACAAATAGAAACTAATGAATGTATAATAGGCATTTTAAATCAAATCCCAACCACTTGTAAATACACTAAAACATATAAGAATTTTAAAACTAATTATATTGACACAAACATAATTGTAACATGGAATTTACCAAAAACTAAACTTAATCAAAATTGCGTAAACAACGAATTAATAATAGAAGGCAATAACATAATCAAAATTTACGATTGTGCCTTACAACTAATCGAAATATCAATAATAAATTCATTACTTGACTATAGCCAAAGCCTTTATGTAACAAACAATATCACCAGGCTAGAACCTATTTCCTTTATGCAAACAAAAAAAATAACTAACGAACATACGAAATATTATACTGCATTTCAAACTATTACATTAACCACTTTTATACTTACTATAATAAGTTTGATTACATACTTAATCTATAAGTTTAAGGCAATGCCACAAGAATTAATAATTAAGCAATTTCGATCAAATAACAATCGTGGTCCCACAGAAATCGAAACCCCAATTGTTGAAAAAATTGAGCCCAAATTATAAACAAAATTGATACCCCAATATTTACAGCTGAGAAAAACCCCTCGCTATATCGCTATTTTTTTGGGGGCTTATTTTTACCCAGGTGACATAAAGTATGAAAATCGTCGGGATCGGACCCGGGGGGCACCAAAAAGCGCCACTTTTCAGCTTTGCGACCAGTGTTGCATAACGCAGAAAGGCTTTGGGCAGTGCCCAGGGCTGCATCCGCCAGGTGGCGCTCAAGTGTCTCTTATGCTTGTCCGTTAGATTTTAAAATCCAAACCGGGTTACTATCAACGCCTGAAACAAATGGACGAAATTGCAGCGTCTATCGATCAAGCACGATGGGAATGTGCAACTAGTGATCCAGTAGGCGCGGAGGCAATTTTCGGAAAGTCCAACAGGATGAGGCGGTCACCAGTGTCGTCGCCAGCTGGGCGCCCGATGCAGGTGCCTTACAGCCAAAACAGCGCGGCTCTGGCGACAAGTCCAACTGTGATATCGTCAAATTGTCATCTGCCACAAAAGACTCGGTGACAAAAAAAGCCAAGAAGTATGTAAGGTTGAGATGGCCACTCAAACCTTTCCGGCCACCGCCAAAGTTCACTACATTGGAGCTACAGTTAGTCACGCTGACATCCCAAAGCGGCAAAGAGAAGATGCAGATGCATCGAAATTAAGAGGCGGCGCATCTCGGCGAAACACAGCGAGAAATCATACCGCAGAGACTGCGATAGCACCAGTGCAAGAATCTGCAGTAAAAGAAGACTCAGGCCTAGAATGGCAAATGGTAGGCGCAAAGCGCAACTATGCGCGCCTCTGCGCCTGATGCCATAATAATTAAGGCGGACGAGGGGCCTTCTTACGCGGATATGCTCAGGATGGTCACCAGGCGCGAAGATGGGCGGCTTAGTTGCGTTAAAGATAGCGTTGCAAGGGCCAGAAAGACGCAGAATGGCGACCTGTTGCTGGAGCTAAAAACTAAGGATGGAGGCAACAAGCTGCAAGAAGAACTGAGCAGCGTACTGGGAACAAGCGCCAAAGTTCGCACAGTCACTGATGTGATACATCTCGAACTACGCAAACTGGACTGCCTGGTAACAAAAGCAGATGTTATTGCTGCTATAACCAGGGCAACTGGCACTGGCTCAAGCCAAATAATAGTGAAAGCGTTGAGACCCACATACAACGAAACTCAGATGGCCATTGTTTGCTTGCCACAGAATAGTGTGGCAATTCACCTAGCAACCTGTGGGCAGCGGATACTACTGGCAAAGCGGCTATTTGGACCTGTGACAAAAACCTGCTCATCCAATCTGTACAACAAAAAAACTGTTTTGTGCGGGCAAAGATAGATGAACTATGGCTCTACAGTTGTTATTTGGCACCAAGCCTAAACATACGAGAATTTGAGGTTGTGCTCGAACAACTCTCTGCAGACGTGCGTGGAAAAACCAATGTAGTTGTTGCCGGCGATTTTAATGCCTGGTCTGAGGAATGGGGCAGCAGCTCAACAAACGCGATAGGCCGCACGGTACTCGAAGCATTCAGATCTGGTGGTGTTGAACACAGGCAGCGAGTACACTTTTACCAGAGCGGGCTACGGTTCTGTCATCGACGTGACTTTCATCAGCAAACAAATCTTTAGCACAGCTAAGTGGGAGCTTTGCAGCCACTATACAGCCAGCGACCACATAGCAATCATGTGCACTATTGGCAACAGTCCAGCAGCAACTGCAGTTGCACTGGGTATACCAAAAATGTACAGAGTGGATACCTTTAATCCGGAAGCATTTTCCAACCATGGTAGGAGATGCCAATGAACGATCCAGAAAACTAATGGACGCTATCACTGCAGCATGTGACAGCAGCATGGCTACAGACCGCTCTGCATGCTTGACGCTGCGGCGAAAATGCTGGAGAAAATCATCAGCACAAGGCTGGAAGTCGCCATCTCACAGGCTGGAGACCTTTCGCCCATGCGATTTGGACTCAGAAAGGCCAAATCCACGTTGGATGCACTAACGACAGTAGTCGACATAGCGGAGAAGGCGATTGAAGGGCAACGGGGGAAAGGTAGCCGGAAAAAATACTGCCTTATAACCAAACTCGACGTTAAAAACGCTTTTAATACGGCCAACTGGACAAAGATAATTGCTGCACTTGGCAGATTCCAGGTACCGGAGAATCCGGAACCGCGTATTAAATTACGAAACTCGAAATAGAGTACGATCCTATGAAATCAGGGGAGGCGTACCGCAGGGCTCAGTACTTGGCCCGCTTCTGTGGAACGCCATGTATGATGGCATACTGCGCATAAATATGCCCCCAGAATACCACATCGTAGGATTTGCTGACGATGTAGCGCTAGTGGTCGTCGCAAAACATTTACGTGAGGCGTCTGATGCAGGGCTGACACTAGCGGACCACAAAACACAGGCTGTCCTTGTAAGCAGCCGAAAGACGGTGGAAGTTGCCAAAATCGAACTCGAAAAGTGTACCATACAATCCAGCAGATCGATAAGATACCTTGGTGTCTTACTTGACACAAGACTTTCTCTTAAGGAGCACCTGCAACATATCAATACAAAGGTAGCAGAAACATGTAGATCATTGAGCCGCATAATGATGAATGCAAGGGGCCCACGGCAAGCACAGAGAATGTTGCTTATTAATGTTGTCAAATCGACCATACTTTATGGTGCACCGGTATGGGCAGAAGCGATGCAGCGAAAAACGTATAGAAGAGGACTTGACTCCACATACCGTCTTGGAGCTCTGCGCCTTTGCCGTGGCGTCCGGACCATTTTCGATGACGCTGCACTAGTCATTGCAGGGATGACACCGCTTGACATACTGGCAAAAGAGTCCCAAATGATCTTCCAGCAACGGCAGGGACAAGTATGGACCCCCACGACCAGGCGAACAATTATCAAAATGGCGAAAGAAGCCAGCCTGGCAGAATGCCAGCATCGATGGGCAGGCTCAACAAAAGG
This sequence comes from Drosophila paulistorum, assembly GCA_018152135.1. Lineage (NCBI taxonomy): Eukaryota > Metazoa > Arthropoda > Insecta > Diptera > Drosophilidae > Drosophila > Drosophila paulistorum. The sequence goes on along the minus strand of JAECXG010000481.1, from coordinate 328,237 downwards.
CTTATTTACCTGTCCTATTTATTGTTAAAAACTTGTATTACTTACTACCCTACATTTTTACATTTTTAATAAACGAATTAAAAAAAAAAAAAACACACCAGGATGATGCACAGACAAAAACTAACCTTCCTAATTTTAAGATGCCTGTGGCACCGCGACTGAAGCACTCTAGGCGCAATTTGTAAATTGGATCCTTGTCGATTCCATTGGCCAATTCCTGGTCCGCTTGACTCTGTAGAGTGGCCTCTTTAAAATTTAAATCATTCCGCCGTTGCATCTAGTTAAAGTACGAAAAAGGCAAGTAAAATATATTTACTTCTGCTTATAAGGAGAGTCCACTTTAAGATTTACTAACACTTCCAAGTCAACGAAGATTATGAGCGCCATAACGGAAGGTTTTTCTTGATCTCGAACTGGATCTCATTCTGATAACAAATTGCAAAACAATTCGAATAAAAAAGTAGTAGTATTAGAAAAGAAATCTTTGCAAGGACTTTGTCCGCTGGTCACGAGTAAAAAATATAAAGAATTTTGAAATTTTGTACTTGTATTTTCAACAACACCAAACGAGCTACTGACCGATGGAAGATATATTTGTATAAAGTAAACTCTAGAAATCAAACTCAAGGACAACTTTGATATATTTATTATAATAAATTAGCCTACTAAAGGGTTTAGTAGATTCAGGATTTCGTACAATCAGTGATCTAACTTTTTCATTAATTGCTTCTTTTTGTACCATACACCCATAGGATGAAATGGTATATTAAAGTCGCCAAAATGTATGTAACAGGCAGAAGGAAGCTTTTCCGACCCCATAAAGTATATATATTCTTGATCAGTATCAACAGGCGAGCCATGTCCGTCCGTATGAACGCCTAGATCTCCTAGACTATAAGAGATAGAGTCACCAAATTTGGAATGTAGGCTCGTGAAGTATGTAGAGTGATCAAGTTTGTTTCAAATTTTTGCCACGCCCCTTTCCGCCCCCGCAATTTGAAAAACTCGATTATCTCCGGTAATTTTTTACCTTGTGGAACCAAATTTGAACCACTTAAATTTAATACTAATACCAGCAAAATACCAAATTTGATCAAAATCGGACAAAAAATAGCCAAGGTATGCATATAAACGTTTTTCCATAAGGCCGGAGTTGGCCGTTGGCCATATGCATGATTTAGCGAGATACTAAGATATGCTTCTAAAGCATGTGAACAGAAATTTTTTAAAATAAGCAAATGCATTTGTTATTACAAATTTGAAATATTTGTTTTACTGGTGTATGGTATACCTAAGTCGGCGAGACGACTTACTTACTTCATTTTATTTTCCTTGCAATTATCCACTTTGAAGTTTGATGTTCCGGAAGGTAAATTGAATTGGCTGTGAATAAGGAATTAATTAAACTTTTTCTTTACCAAATTGCAAAACTTTTAGCTATCTAAATATTTGCATGACCCTTGATTTTCCATTCAATTAGTCTGAGGCATGTTTTTTAGAGGAATGTGTTTAAGATTTCACTTGCTTACTAATGTTGATATTTGTAATAATTGTCTATTTAATAAATAGGTTTGGGTAAGTCGAAATGGGCGTTGCTAGGCACGCGACTTTAATTCGTATACGTAGCCGAGGGATATTACCTTCAAGAATAGATTTACTTTTCCTCTAATAGGATTTTCAACGAATCGATGCGATCAAGTTAGTTAGCGAAACGGTAATATAGGTTGTCAACGTTTTTGTTCCTTTGGTTGTTCTTGTTGTTGTTGATGATGATGATGATGTTGGTGCTGTTGCACGGTCATGTCCTGATGAGGATGTTCAAAGTGGTAGGCTATGCTTAACAAGCTTTACACAAACACACGAAGACACACACGAACACAGTAGAGGAACGACGCTGGTTCGTCGCTCCAGCAAAAATCCGGTTTTTAATTCGTTTGAGGGACGTGTACACTCTGCAAAGTAAAACGGACGGTTTGAGACGGTGTTGGCTACGCAGGCCTACTCACGGTTTTTGCGAATCGCCTACCATACGGTCGTGATTCCGCTTAAGTTTTGTTAGGGCCGGCTGCGGTCGTTCGATCAGGGGGGGTGAGGGGCGCCAGTAGCTCTTCCCGCCTCTCTCGCATTCGCGTGTGTGGTAGTGGGGTGGTCGCACCCCCACCAACGTCAACACCGATAACTGAAGGAAAAAATCACTATCCTGGTTTGAGTCATCTCTCCCTTTTGTATTTGCTTTTTTGTTTCCCACCTTGTTTACAGCTGGATAACATGACTCGTGGTGTGAGTATCAGCTGTGCACTGGGCAGGCCAACCCGGGCTTAAAAGCACTGATATTGGCACTTGCCAACCCGCCGAACGTGTCGTAAGCTTTAGAGCTTTTAAGCTAAGCTTTTAAGCTAAGCTTCAACCCTAGCTGCGCGATCCCGCAAAGTGCGGCATACTTCTGGGGGCCCCATCGTACATAGCTGTGTTTCAGCCCCCCAGCCGCTAACTCGGTCTGTGGGCCCCAAGGCAAGCACTCAGCCTAGGAGGCGAAATTACCAGGTTCAAATCCGCACTGTGTAAAAATTTTCAATTGCATTTTTCACAGTAATTAATTGTCAGAAAATTTCTAACAATAAATTTGGGTTTATTGGAACCAGTGGTTGGCACTTTCGTCCGTCACAGACCGAAATTTCCAAGTGTGTGGAGCCGAGCAGGGAGCGGCATAACTTCCATATAGAGTCCCAGGGGGAAATACCTGGTTGCAGGCAATGGAGGGCTTGAGATCGGCTGGCTCGATGGCGGGGCCAACAAGTGCGCGGCGTCAGTCATTGGCGCTCGCCACAGTGCCGGTCAGATGGTCTGAATCTGTTTGCGAGGGCAGCCCAGCGGGTCAGCTAGAGATAGAGGCTATGTTCGGGGTGGGGCTTCCGCCAGGAATAGAGGAGATATTTGGTGTGCCCCACGAAACGCCAAAGAGACTGCGTGAAGACTCGCTGAGTCCACCAGCAGGCGGTGAGGCACAACCAAAGAAATCCAGGTTGCAACAAGTTAGTGGCAAGCATGAGGTGGCAGAAATGGGAGTTCTACTAGAGGAGATAGCCGAGAGAATCAAGCCAGAGAGGGAAGGAGGCAAGCGTGCCATTACGAACGCTCGAACCTCGACCCAGAACCAGTAGTGGCATGCCCCAAATGCACCACAGCGCTAACGAAATCCTTCGCTACTAAAGGACAGCAAACGGATAACTTGCAACAGGCAGGGATGCCCCGCCAAAAAACAGTCGGAAACACTTCGGAAACTTTTTTGCTGAATGGCAAAAATCCCCGGCCGGAAGAGGCTCATTGCCGTGGGCGACAGTGTTCGCACGGTAAGACGAACTGCGAAGGGAGACCTGCTTCTGGAGCTAAATCCGTCTGGCGCCGAAATAGTCGGCCAGCTGAGAGAGGACATAGGAGTGGCCCTAGCCGGACAGGTTGAGGCGCGCGCATTGTCAAATCTCACCAGGATAGATGTGCTGGATATGGACGGTGAGACCACGAGAGGCGAGATAGTACGCGCGTTATCAGATCAACTGAGCGTGCGAATTGAAGACTCAGATATAAAAAGTCTGCGCCCGGCACACGACGGCGTTCAAAGGGCAGTCTTATGCGTTCCGTCATCAGTGGCCGAGATCATCTTGAAGGCTGGCAACCTCAAGATAGGATTTTCTGTGTGGCGCATCCGCAAAAACACATCGGCGGTCAGATGTTACAGGTGTCTGACGTTCGGCCATGTAGCAGCTCGGTGCTCGGACCCAGTGGACAGGACAAACTGGTGCCTGAGATGCGGAGGCAAGGATCACAAGGCGAAGGAGTGCAGTAACGCACTTAACTGCTGTCTATGCGAGGCGGCCAGCATAAGCAATAGAGCCCACGCGGCCGGTAGCCAGCGATGCCCATCAAATGAATAGATTCCTCCAGCTGAATCTTAACCACTGCGAGGCAGCACACAACCTACTTGCGCAGAACATGTATGAAGTCAAAGCGGAGCTCGGGATCATAAGCGAGCCCTTCAGAAGAAAGTCCACTGGCAATTGGGTGGCCAGCACCACCGGTAAGGCTGCACTTTGGGCATGCGGCGCCTCTCCGATCCAATTGCGACACCCTATGGCAGGAGAGCACTTTGTACGCGCACAGGTAGACGGAAAATGGGTCTATAGCTGCTACCTGCCCCCCAGCGTGAGCCATGAGAACTTTTGCAAAGCGCTCGACGAGATAGTTAACGATGCGCGCTCTCGCAATCCCCTCGTTATTGCAGGGGACTTCAACGCATGGGCCCTTGACTGGGGGAGCGCGGTTACCAATGCGAGAGGACGCTCGCTTCTGGAAGCCTTTGCATCACTGGACGTAGCCCTTCTGAACAGAGGGTCACGTTTTACATTCAGCAGTGCAAACGGTGGATCCGTCATAGACCTCACCTTTGTAAGCGGTGGGCTATTTAGGTCTTCATCATGGAGCGTTGGCGAAATCTATACGGGCAGCGACCACGAGGCGATCATATTCTCGCTAGGTGTCACCCAACCCCGTCGGGTGGCGCCGCCCCAAAGCAGGGTATACAAGAGCGACACTCTGGACGTAAGAGCCTTCGCCGATGCATTGGCGGCACAGGAGTGGACCCAGAGCACAGCTCAGCGAATGGCAGACCAGCTATCCAGCATGCTGGCTGCATCGTGCAACGCGAGCATGGCGGTACGGAGACCTTTCAAGGGACGTCAGCAACCGGTCTTCTGGTGGAAAAGCTCTATCGGAGATATACGTAGAAGGTGCCTAGCCTCTAGGCGGCGTTACCAGAGAGCAAGGAAGCTAGGATTAGAGACATGGCCGCAACTATGGGCAGCCTATAGCGCATGTAGGAAGGAGTTGAAGAAGGCTATATATGAAGCGAAGCGGCAAGTGTACCTCAGTCTCGTGGTCAAGCGAGTCTACGCCAACAGATTCTCTTCTCCTACTGAAGCCAGCGAGTTGGAACGAATTGTCTGCGATCTCTTCCCCCAGCGTGCGGACTCCCTAAACTGTAGGCGCGTTGAACATGTCGATTCCCGCTACCACGTCCCAGTCACTACCGATAAAGTGCTTGCGGCCGCCAGGTCGCTGAAACAAAACAAGGCCCCGGGCCCTGATTGCATCCCCAACCGTGCACTTCGGCTGGCAATGGCAACTCGCCTGGAATTGTTCGCGGCAACCTTTGACCAGTACCTGAAGGAGGGAGTATTCCCATCTCAGTGGAAGCTGCAAAAGCTGGTGCTGCTACCCAAGCCTGGGAAACCAGCAGAGGTAGCGTCATCATATCGCCCAATCTGCCTCGTGGACTCCGTGGGTAAGGTGCTGCAAAGCCTCATCAGTGCCAGACTGAACGATGCGATCAACGCAGGGGGCGGCCTGTCCGCAAACCAGTACGGATTTCGCAAGGCAAGGTCCACAATAGACGCGGTCAACAGAGTAGTGAGCACAGCGGCCGATGCTATTAAGGGCTCTCGTTGGAAAGGAGGTGCGAAGGAATACTGCCTGGTGATCACCCTGGATGTGAAGAATGCCTTCAACACGGCGCATTGGGGCTGCATTCTTGATGCGGCCAGAAGCTTCGGGATTCCGTCGTACCTGTACGAGGTGATATGGAGCTTCTTTTCAGGGAGAAAGCTGGAGTACGCTGCGTCGTCAGGATCCGTTCAACGGCAGGTGTCCGCAGGAGTGCCTCAGGGCTCGGTTCTGGGTCCGCTTCTGTGGAACATCATGTACGATGGCATCCTTCGACTGGACATGCCGAGTAGGTGTCAGCTAGTCGGCTACGCGGACGATGTTGCGGTTGTAGTGGTGGGCAAGATTCTGAAGGATGTGGAGTCAATGGCAAATACAGCCATTGCATCCATCACGAACTGGCTGCGCTCGGTGGGCCTAGTACTAGCGGCGCACAAGACAGAAGCGGTACTAATTAGCAGCCGGAAGTTAGTGGAAACGGCCACCGTTACAATCGACGGCACCGAGGTGAAATCAGCTAGAGCAATTCGCTACCTAGGAGTGTGGCTCGACACAAGATTGTGTTTCCGAGAACACCTAATGGCGGTACAGCGGAAGGCAGCGGAATCGGGGAGAGCACTCGCCAGGATTATGCTCAACACAAGAGGGCCCAGACAGGAGCGGAGAATGTTGCTGATGAGTGTGGTAAAATCACAAATATTGTACGCAGCCCAGATCTGGGCACCGGCCATGGAGGTCGAAAGCTACCGCCGCCTCATCAGTCCGACTTATCGACTCTGCGCTCTAAGAGTCGGCAGCGCCTTTCGGACTGTTTCGGAGGATGCAGCCCTAGTAGTCGCTGGCATGGTGCCCATCGACATCCTGGCAGACGAAGTTCGTGTCACTACAGAGGCCGTCAGCAGGGGCATTCCGAAGAACGTAGCCAAAGCTGACGCTAGAAGGCTCGCAGTGAGGAAATGGCAGGACCGATGGGATGCTGCAACAAATGGCAGATGGACGCATCGTCTCATACCAAATATTGAGGCTTGGGTCGGTAGAAAGCACGGGCAGGTGAACTACTACCTCACGCAGGTGCTGAGCGGACATGGCTGCTTCCGCCAATACCTAAATAGGTTTGGCCACGACCACTCTCCAACGTGTCCTGCGTGCCCTGAAGGAGCAATTGAGGACGCCCGCCACGTTGTTTTCAATTGCGGCCGCTTTAGGGTGGATAGACAGCGGGCCGAGCAAGCGATCGGACAATCCCTATCGGAGGCCAGCCTGGTACCCAGCATGCTGGAAAGCGGGGTCAACTGGGTGGCGGTGAGCTCATACATCGGAGTCGTCATGCGACAACTAAGAAGACTGGAGAGAGAGAGGGCCGGATCCGCATAGAAGTTGCCACGAGCCCGGCGAAGCAATTCCCAATGGGACGTACCGCCGGGCGGGCATCTTTTGTGTATTCACGTTCCTTTCATGTTCCTTTCAGTTTGTTGTATTTCGTTGGCTTATATGTTATTTTTTGTTAATAAATGAATTAAAAAAAAAAAAAAAAACACACGAACACAAGGCTTGCAAGAAATTCTCCAGTGCGGTCGCGTTTTGTTTTAGCTCCGAAATTTATACGAAATTTATATAAAAATCGTAGTTAAGTGGACTTAAGCAGATCCCAAAACTGCGCCGAGGGAGTCTCCTGTGTTTTTCCTGTTCGACAGTGATAGTGATAACGTAATATTGTCCCAGCAAGGTGCTAGTTGTGCTTTTGGGTTTTTCTGAGCACCAGTGGTTTGGTGATCAATTCGGGATCACCGGACCTGCCGGACCACCCAAACAACATACGGCGCTGCATGTTAACAGCTGCCCCTTAATCTGTTAACTTGTAGCCTAGATCCCTACCAGCATAGAGGTAAGCTGAGCTTTTCTCCAGCATAACATTCCCCTTGTGCACCTTAACACGGAAACTGCAAGGGCACCTCCAAAGAAAGTTCTAGCCGTCACCTAGTTGCAGCACCCCGTGGCGCCGGGGGTAGCACTCCAGTTGCTTGAGCCGAATTCCCTGGTTAAAATCCCGGCGAAGGAATATGCTAAAAAAAAAAATCTAAATATATATTGTTTTATTATTTTAATTTAATAAATTGATATAAATTTAAATTTAAATTGCATTGCATACAGTTTGTGCCGGCCCGGCGCGAATCCGCCTCTGGCGGAGTTGTTAGAGGCCAAGCCTAAAGAATCGGTAGAGATATAGGTTCAAATCCTGTGTGAAACCTATATTTGTTTTCCTTCTTTTTTTTTTGGTCCCACTTTTGCTGAAGTAACCTTGGTCTACGCTCTTAGTTCTATACTAGCTTGGATTTAGGCCACCCAGTCGGGGCGGTATATCTCCCAGCCGTCGGCAGGAGGAAATTCTTGGCCACCGGGGGACTGGCGTACGTAGACCAAGGCATACTGACCGATGCTGCAGCGGTCTCCGCAACAGCGCGGACTCAGCCAAAGTGAAATAGAGAGCCAAAAAAATGGAACAAATCTGGATCTGAATCCTGCCTGCGCACCGATGGCCGCCAGTTCCAGTCTAATGGCGAACCAAGTCTGTGAAGAGTCGAAAACTCAATCATCTGACACCCCAAAAAGAGCAAGAGGCACCCCGAGTTTTGCCAGTAGCCCTGAATCTAGGAGTGTTCCGTTGAAAAGGATAAAAGTGCAGCCAGTGTGTAGGGAGCTAGACGAAATGGCACTCGTGCTAGAGTCCATCTCAATGCAGACAGTAAAATGCAAAGATGGGCGAAATCGCTCGATTACGAACCCGCTTAGGGATAACGTGGCGAAACTTCAGAGACTGCATGCAGATCTGATATTGCTTTTCCTGGGCAAGGGCGTTGCACCAGAGGAGACAGCAAGTCCAGGTCTAGTCCCGCCGCAGCGAGCAAGTAGAGAGCAGCAAACGGATGCAGAAAGCGCAACGGTATCTGAGGTACTTCAATCCAGGAGTTGCCACTGTACATGTGAATGCATGAAGAGTTATGCATAGCATCGAGACACCCTTTAACACTAGCATGACATGTCGAAAGCTTTTTAAGCGCCCCTATGCGGCTGTACATTGGTGGTGCGATAATATAGCGGCAGCCAGACGGGTATCTTTCCGTGCGCGGCGCCTGATTCAGCGCTCAAGCGGTACACAAAGTTTTGAATCTCTTAGGCTCGAATACCATAGCAAACGGCTGGATCTAAAGCATGCAATCAGGAGTAGCAAAAGAGAATGCTTCCTGCGTCTTTGCGATTCTGCCGAGCACGATCCCTGGGGAAAGGCTTACCAGACCGTGGTCAAACGCGTTGATGTCGGGAAAACATCAATACCATCTGATGCAGCGAGCCAGAATCAAATTGTCAGCTCACTTTTCCCACAAAAACAGGTCCAGCTACCATTGGCAACTCGAAGCAGTGAAATAGAAATATCAGCGTGCACGAAAACTGAACTGTTAGAAATCGTCAATAAACTCAATAATAAGAAAGCTCCTGGCCCCGACGGCATCCCGAACAGAGCTTTAAGGCTGGCAGTTAATCTGCACCCTGATGTGTTTTTAAAAATGTACAATGCATGCCTGAGAGAAGGAACCTTCCCATCCAGATGGAAAAGGCAGAATCTGGTACTCCTACCAAAACCTGGCAAGCCCCCCGGTGAAGCCTCATCATATAAGCCTATCTGCCTTCTGGACACAGCAGGGAAAATATTGGAATCGCTCACAGCGAGTAGGCTCAACATGGCTATTGAGCAAGGAGGTGGACTTTCTCCTAACCAATATGGTTTTAGAAAGGCAAGATCGACGACACAGCCAGAGACGCCATATCTGGTAACCGATGGAAAGGGGGAAAGGACATCAGAAACGCATTCAACTCAGCTGAATGGAGTCGTATAATGGGCAGTCTGGCTTCTTTCGGCGTTCAGGGTAATCTGCTGCAAATAGTGGACAGCTACTTTACAAATAGACGCCTCCGATACTCGACGGTGGACGGTCCGGAGGATTACAGCATATCTGCTGGAGTGCCACAGGGTTCAGTCCTGGGCCCTCTCCTGTGGAATTTCATGTATGACGGAGTCCTCAGATTAAACTTTGATGCGGGCACACGCATAATCGGCTTTGCCGATGATATCGCGGTGGTGGTAACTGAAAAGGAGCTTGCAGCAGCGGAACAAAAATGCAACAACGCCATCTGACTATTGGTCGGTGGCTGGCTGTTGCAGGACTTGAATTGGCAGCCCACAAAACTGAAGCCGTTTTAATTAGCAGCAGGAAGAAAGTCGAGACCGTCTCTATAGAAGTTGGTGGCACAACTATTACATCTAAGAGAGCCATCAAATACCTAGGTGTAATGCTGGATACCCGACTCTGCTGGCAAGGATCATGCTGAATACAAGAGGCCCCAAGCAAGAGTGAAGGCTGTTGTTAACTAGCGTGACAAAATCCATTTGGGCTAGTGCGCTTCGGGTGAAAAGCTATAGAAGAGGGCTGGAATCGGTCTTTAGACTCTGCGCAATGAGGATTTGCTGTGCGTTCCGAACAATCTCAGATGATGCTGCGCATGTCATCGCTGGTCTGTCTACAATCAGTGATCTAGTGTGCGAAGCTGACGCGGTGTACAGAGCGCTACACTCCACACCAGTGGTCGAGCGATTGCCCTTAGCCAGCATACGGAAAGAAATACGGGGCGAACATGTGGCTCGATGTCAGCAACGATGGACGCAATCTGCGAAGGGCCGTTGGACTTACTGCCTTATCCCGGACCTTCAACAGTGGATAGGCAGAAGTCACGGGCAAGTGACGTTCTACCTGATGCAAACTCTGAGCGGCCATGGCTGCTTCAGAGCTTATCTAAAGGGGCCGAGGTATCCGACGAATGCACGTGGTGCGGAGCCGGCATCGTCGAGAACGCAAGGCATATAGTTGGAGTCCCGGATCGGTACGCGCATCACCATCGAGAACCTGGTGCTTCTGACGTTAGAAAACGGTCGCGCATGGGAGGCAGTGTGCGAGTTTGCCGCAAGCTTTATGGTCAAACAACGGCGACTAGAGAGGCTGAGGAGGGAGGTATAGTTTAAGCCGGCCGCTGCGAAGCAATACCTCGCGGTAGTCCCGCAATAGCTTGTTTGAGCCACACCGCCAACAATTATGCATAGACGTGAAGTAAATTTTGGCGTTGTCAGCCTAATCAATTGTCATCTCTGTACCTGACTTTTAAATCTATATATATCTATGTACATATGTAAATAACTATTGACAAAAGTCACTGTTTTTGACCGATCGTTCCTATGGGAGCTATATATAGTCACCTAATCTTGATCAACTTTGGCATAGCTTATAGGTGTAATAAACTCACCAATATTAAATTTCAAGACAATAGCTTAGAAAATAACGAAGTTATTGTGAAAACTTACTGTTCACTGATTGTCGTGCTGATCAAGAATATATATACTTTATATGGACGGAGATGCTTCCTTCAATGCGTTGCATAATTTTGACCAAAATTAAAATACCCTTTTTACAATGGTATAATGAGGAAAAAAAGCAATGAGGTGTCACAGGACACCCGGGTAGAGCGAAGCTCTCTAGGAATTCGTCGAGTAAACGATGAACTACAGTCATATACAATAGCAGAAATGAATGAACATGAACAACAAATGAAAGCAATGGTATTTTTCTGATAATTCTGATAAAATATAATATATTTCAGCTCACCGCAGTATTACAAAGCAATATTTATTTATCTTCGTTTAAATTTGGCTCGTTTAAATATTTTCCCGAATATTTTCGTTGAACCTAATTGTTCCCATACTCTATCACGGAAATGATTGGTTTATGGTAACTGAAATATGAAATGTATGTTTGTGATTGGATGTGGGTTAGAAAACGTGAAAAAGCAGCATCTATGGTTGTGTTATATCTTGTTGTAGATTCTGCAGGATTACTGCTCATTGTTAAATTTAATTCTTCGAAAAGATAAGTTTTCAGCGGCGCAGACTTTTCAGACAAATCAATTGAATCAATTCCAGAAGAAATTAGGGAGGAATTACAGGTCATGAAAACTGACTTGATGCAGCCACTAAGTAGTGGAATAGAATTTTGGCGAGAACTTCCGATAGATAAATTTCCGATTTGCAAAAAGGCAATGTTAATGTTCTATGTTCTATGTTTACCACAACATATATTTGTGAAACAACATTTTCCACAATGAAATTAATAAAAAAAATCTATTCGAAACAGTCTAACTGATAGCCATTTAGAAGATCTCCTTCGGATAAAAAGTTATCCAAATAATATAGAAGTTAATGAAATAGTTGAGTTTGAAAAAAATATATGAATTCAAAATTATAGGTTTTCCATCGCATTTTACATTTTTCGTGCTTTCATCACATGCAATTTGCGCAGTGTCAAGCACCTTACGCACACAAGCAAGCGCACACATACAACTACATCTTTTTATACCCTTGCAGAGGGTATTATAAAATTGGTCAGATGTTTGTAACGCACAAAAGGAGACGTTTCCGACCCCATAAAGTATATATATTCTTGATCAGCATGAGAAGCTGAGTCGATATAGCCATGTCCGTCCGTCCGTCCGTCCGTCTGTGCAAATCAAATTCACTCTGGCATCTTAAGAGCTATCGGAATAAAATTTCATATTTGAGCTACTTTTAGCCGGGAGATGATAAAGTATGAAAATCATCGGGATCGGACTACTATATCATATAGCTCTAGAACAAAAATTTTTGCAAAAATTGGAGTAACCCATGAAATTTACCAATATAATAGAATTTGAAATAAAATCTCAGATCCCAAAATTTGAGTTTGATCAGATAAATAGAACACAAGTTACAGTCAATACAAATCGGTTCTACGTCATCAGCAAATCAAACAGAGCACATGCATACACACACACAGACGTAGCGCTACACTATCAAAGAAGCTAACTTCGGCAATGCCGAAGTTTTTATACCCTTGCAGTCCTTGGCAATAATTTTTTTACATATTGAAATTTCTTTCCTTGCAACTCAATTCATCAATACACAAACAAAACATTCAAATTATTTCTCTTTTTACTACAAATTTTTCTTCCATCATTCCGTAAGCAAAGCACAACACGCATACACATACATACAGTTCGTGTAGCGCTACGTCTGTGTGTGTGTATGCATGTGCTCTGTTTGATTTGCTGATGATGTAGAACCGCTTTGTATTGACTGTAACTTGTGTTCTATTTATCCGATCACATTCAAATTTTGGGATCTGAGATTTTATATCAAATTCTATTATAGTGGTAAATTTCATGGGGATACTCCAAATTTTGCAAAAATTTTTGCTCTAGAGCTATATGATATAGTAGTCCGATCCTCACAATTTTCATACTGTATCATCTCCCGGCCAAAAGTAGCCCAAATATGAAATTTCATTCCGATAGCTCTTAAGATGCCAGCGTGAAGTTGATTTGCACAGATGGACGGACGGACGGACGGACATGGCTATATCGACTTAGCTTCTCATGCTGATCAAGAATATATATACTTTATGGGGTCGGAAACGTCTCCTTCTGTGCGTTACAAACATCTGACCAATTTTATAATACCCTCTGCAAGGGTATAAAAAGAGAAATAATTTGAATGTTTTGTTTGTGTGTTGATGAATTGAGTTGCAAGGAAAGAAATTTCAAAATGTAAAAAAATTATTGCCAAGGACTGCAAGGGTATATAAACTTCGGCATTACCGAAGTTAGGTTCTTTGATATTTAGTGCTCTCTTTGTGCCGGGCCCTGATTTAGATAGACTATTCCAGGGCCCGGCACAAAGAGAGCGCTTAAAAAGTGTAGTTGTATGTGTGCACTTGCTTGTGTGCGTATGTTGCTTAAAAAGTGTAGTTGTATGTGTGCACTTGCTTGTGTGCGTATGTTGCTTTACACTGCAAAAAATGAAAATTCATCAAATTCTATATCAAATCAAGAAAACAAACGCAGCCGATAATCTGATACAAGAAAAAGATAGAAAAACCAAGCAGCGATCAATTTTTTCAAGTGTGTTCTCTCTCGAAATGCTGAGAGAAACTAAATCCACCCTCATGCTTTTGATTTTTTTGTGTGAGGACTTCGGCAGCCGTTCGGCTAACACGCAGAGGTGCCGAACGTGTTCGGCTGACGCGCTGCAGATCTGACGTTTTTTAAAAAAAATTTCCTACCCCAACGCGCCTAAGAGAGCTTCGCTCTAAAAACAACCTAATCAGGTTTATTTGTTTTGCAGCACTGAGGTGTGGTGTGACTTTTTGGCAAACAAGGCTTTTATTAAAAGCGAAAAAATCAACACTAACCGATTGCGCATACGCCATGTATGTTTAACTCTGTTTACGTCCACATTTGCCTCCTCTTCTCTGGCTCTTCACTCCCTTTGCGCTGTTTGTTTGGGTTGTTGTGGCTTCACATGTACAAGTAATCTAATTAGTTTTATGCTAGTACGCGGCTTTAATTTAATAAATTATTATAGCGCATTATTTTGCCCAAAACTACATGGAACTGCGGCCTAGGGGAGGCAACCAGCACTAGACAGTTGTAGTAATCAATAAGGGCGAAGGAGTGGGAGGAGTCAGCTCAACTGATATGGAAATATTTACGTCTGAGCTGATTTGCATTGTCAGTTGTCTCAATTGATAATCACCATTAAACATAAAATTATCTGATTTGTTTTAATATGCAAGTCAAACTGGGGCGGCAATGTAGGTACATACATACACTATAAAACTCTCCTCTACTAAATGTGAATAAATTAATGCAAATTGAATTGAAGTGAACTTTTGAAAAATTGTTGAATTTTCTAATGTATTCGACTATTAAATTTTGGAAGAGTATTTGTGCAATACCGAAACATTGGCAAAATATATATAATATACTATTTTATCTAGATAGATTATTTTGCAATTTGAAGTAACTTGAAAAGGTGCCACATCTAGAGATTGTAGTCGCGTCGCACAACCAAATCAAAGTAGACATCATTATCAATAGTAGCACTTATGTAACAATAATAATTGATGAACTCCTCTTCAGTTATTATGCCATTGGGGACCTCGCTTTTAAAAGTCGTCACGAAATCGTTGAATATCTCTGACTTTGTCAGATCGCCAACTAAATATTTATGATGACGTCGCACCGAGAAACAGTTCTTTAAGTCGGCAAATGGAATTTTAGTATCCCCATTACGATCAATTTTTTTAAAGGCTTGATTAATAATATACTGACGGCACTTATTCATGGGTGGCTATAAAAATAGAATATATGTTATCAATTATCCTTTATCTTTCTTAAGTAATGAAACAGACACATAGTTTCACCAAAAACTTAGTGATATTAATGCTTCTATTTCCATCGGAGTCAAAGCTGCAAATATGAATGAAAAGTAGAGCTTTAAGTAAAATTGTATATAAAACCTGTAGCACATACTTAGCGAATATATTATCGATTTCAGAATCCTTTAACTGTAAGCCCATCTTGGTAATTCCAGATTGGAAATGTTCTTTGTCGAGGGCTTTGCTGTCACTTGTGTCCATAGCCCGCAAAGATCTGAAACGAAACGCAATACAAGTTGTAACACACACACGCAGAGTCACACACACACACACACAGAGATACACACAGAGAGACAGACATAGAGACGACCCACTTACGAACGTATCTTTGTCCGCGGGTGCTCCGTTGTTAACTCCAAATTCGGGCATACAAAAGGCCTGTAGATCAAAAAATTTTAGTCAAGGAGGACCTCTGCAAACTTGGTTACATACCACGCTTCTGGGATTCGTCGGCCGCAACCACTGCCGATCCTACTCCAGTTTATAACCCAGCCGGTTGGCCCACTGTGGCGGACGGGGGCGAGGGGAGGAGCCAGTCACCTCTCCATTTACTTTTCCCGCCTCTCAGTATTGGCCCCGTTTTTTCGTGGTGTGGGTGAGAATTTTTATCCAGTTTTCCAGTTTTCTGCGAATTTTCATTGTTGTTGCACAATTTCTTCCTCTTCTTCACACCGGCACAAACATCTGATCGCCCCAGTGTTGAATAACGAAGAAAGACAAGGGGAGCCCCTAGCCATAAAATCGGCAGGTGGCGCCTCTGATTAACCGCTCGGATTTGAATTCAAATTCAAAATTGTAACCATTACCGCAATTTTGTGTTTGGATACTGCCTCCAAATTGGGTTTCTTGAACCAATGGATAAATTTGTGGCATCGTTGGATCACCATTCCCAGCCAGAGAGTGATCCATTGGGCAACATGAGCGAGGAAGCCGTATTTGGCCGACGTCCGTTGATCGGAATATCTCCTCCTCCAGTACATGGCAACGCAGCCAAAACACCCTTAGCGTGTGCACAAGCAGTGCTTAACAGCCCAGACGTAACGTCTTTAGCTCCCAGTCCCCCAGTGATCTCTCGCATAGCTGAGCTGGACGAACTTGGCGTGTTAGTATGGCAGTTAGATCACTTGTTTAACAAGCGGGACGACAACAAAAAGCCAGTGCGACATATCAATATGAGCACAAAACAAGCCATAGTAAGGCTGAAAGAACTCCAAGAGTTGCTCTGCCAGAAAGCGTTGGCGGGTATGTTCCAAAAACCCAGGGATGTTCAGGAAAGGAATACGCAAACCTCTCCAGCGGCAATACTCCTGGGCAAGCAAACAGCAGAGCCAGAGCGCAGAGACACACCAAAACGCCCACGAGAGGACGCGGCAACGCAACGAAAGACGCCGCCAAAGAAAAAGCGAGGAGCCCCTCAGTTTCATGAAGAGCGGGTAGCCAGCTCCCAACATGCCGATTCCAACAAGCCAGAGGATAACAGTGCAGACTGGCAGCAAGTCACGGTCAGAAGGGCCAAACGGACGCCCGCGCCAAGGCAAAAACTACCAAGACACAGGTCAGACGCTATTCTAATAGCAAACAAGGGCAGCCTAACGTACAGCGAAATGCTTAAAATTGTCACTCGTAGCGAGGATGAGAATCTAAAGGCTATCGGAGCGAACGTAAAAAAAGGTACGACGCACCGCAAAAGGCGATCTCCTGCTTGAGATAGAAAAACCCATGGGTAACAATCTCCAGCAAATGAGCGTAGACATCGGCGCGGCGCTTGGAAGCCAGTTTGAGGCCAAACCCCTAACTGAGGAGATCAGACTCGATATCAAGGATCTCGACGAGGAGGTAACCAGAGACGACATTATATCGGCATTTTGGGCAGAACGCCAGATTCAAATACAACCTCAGTCAATAAAAAGCCTCCGCCCAATGTACTCAGGCTACCAGCGGGCCACAGTGAGCGTCCCAGCATTGACAGCCAAGGAAATGCTCAAAGTCAGCAAAATTAAAGTTCGCTGGAACGTTTGCCCAATTAGCATCAATAACGCTCCAAAAAGATGCCTCAGATGCCTGGAGTACGGCCATATTGCGTCGAAATGCTCCAGCAAAATCGACAGAACGGGACTCTGTCTAAAGTGCGGCAAAAGCGGGCACAAAATAAGTGAGTGCGTCAACAGCCCCTCATGCTGTCTATGTATCGCCAGCGGCGAGCAGAACATCGGCCACATAGCAGGCAGCCAGAATTGTGTTCATGGCCCAAGAGGAGGGATTTCGTCTCGCCATGATTAGATTAATTCAAATAAACCTCAATCACTGCGAGGCGGCGCAGGACTTACTAGTCCAAACCGTCAGAGACCTACGCACAGACATTGCCATTATAAGCGAGCCTTATAGAAACCTATCGTCTTCCCAATGGGTCCAAAACAACTCTGGAAAGTCTGCGATTTGGTCGTGCGGCCCTACACCGGCACAAGTACAATCCCCAGAGTCTTACAATGGTTTCGTGATAGCCAAAGTATCCAATTATTGGATCTTCAGCTGCTACCTCCCTCCCTCTTATAGCCTCGGAGAGTTTAGCGCCGTGATAGACGAATTGGCAGACCAGATTCGCAGCCACAGGCCGGCAATTGTTGCCGGAGATTTTAACGCCTGGGCATCAGAATGGGGTAGTGCATCAACCAATGCAAGAGGCCAAACTCTACTAGAAGCTTTTGCCACACTTGATCTGGCACTTCTAAACACAGGCGAGGAATACACATTTCAACGGGGCAATATCGGCTCGACGATTGACCTTACTTTTGTAAGCAATGCACTTTGCCCTTACGCACGGTGGGAAGTGAGCGATGCCTACATGGCCAGTGATCACAAGGCAATCCTATGCACTATCGAGGGCCGGCGTAGATACGACAGACCAACAGCGAGACCCCAGCGGTACAACACAAAACGCATGGACGTGCAAAACTTCACCAGCACACTAGTTCAGAATGTCAACACCGCCACATCGGCAAGAGGACTATTCGAATGGCTGCGTAACGCATGCGAGTCCAGCATGCCGCGTAAAAATACCTGCCCAAGGGAACACATACCGACATACTGGTGGAACGATGAGATCGCCAACCTTCGCAAGGAATGTCATATAGCCAGAAGGAGACACCAACGGAATCGAGTTAGCGATGATTGCGAAACTCTCCGCATAGAATTCGAGCAAAAGCGCAGGGACCTCAAACTGGCAATTCGCCGCAGCAAAAGGAGATGCTTCAATGACCTTCTTGTAGAAGCGGAAAACGATGTATGGGGCAGACCGTACAAAATCGTGATGAAGAGGCTAAAAACCAACCAAAGGACAGAGCCCCACTCTGTTGATGACATGGACCGCATAGTAGGAGAACTTTTCCCCCCCCAGCCACATAACAATAGTTCCGCAGCACCAATGGATGTGGAAACTATACCTCCAATAAGTGTACGGGAGTTACTGGCAGCTGTTGCGCGAACCAGAGTCAGGTCGTCCCCGGGCCTCGATTGCATCCCCAACGAAGCTCTAAAAATTGCGGCGTACCAGCATCCGGATATATTCGCGTCTGTATTCAACAAATGCATTAATGACGGAGTCTTCCCAGATCTGTACAAGAGACAAAAGCTTGTGCTGCTACCAAAGCCAAGAAAGCAAGCCGGCGAAGCCATAGCATACAGACCTATATGCCTTCTGGACACGACAGGCAAAGTGCTTGAAAGAATCCTAGCGGATAGACTAGATGAGGCACTACATTCTGCCAACGCACTGTCTGATAACCAATTTGGCTTCCGAAAGGGGCGATCTACTATCGACGCTATCCAAAAAGTGGTGAGCATAGCACGCAATGCAATAGCCGGTGATCGATGGAAAGGAGGTGCCAAGAAGTATTGCATTATAGCCACTTTAGATGTGAAAAATGCATTTAATTCGGCAAGGTGGCCTTGCATTCTAGATGCCCTGCGAAATTTCGGCATACCACACTATCTATGGAAGGTAATAAGTAGTTACTTTTCCAATAGAAGTCTACACGCAGACACACTTGAAGGAGAGAAAATATACAACATCACTGGAGGTGTCCCACAGGGTTCGGTTCTGGGACCCCTGCTTTGGAATGCTATGTATAACGGCGTCCTAAATTTGGAATTGCCTGCTGGGGTCGAGATTGTAGGCTTTGCTGATGACGTAGCCGTAGTAAGTGTGGCAAAAAATCTGAGCGAAGTAGAGTCAATGTGCTCGAACGGGATCGCTCGAGTGCAACAATGGCTGGCTACAACGGGCCTTCTTCTGGCCGAAAACAAAACAGAAGCTGTTCTTGTAAGCAGTAGGAAAAAGGTGGAGACAGCAAGTATACAGGTCGGCGGCACGCAGATTAAAACAAAAAGGCAATAAAGTACCTTGGAGTACTCATCGATACAAGGCTCAACTTCAAAGATCACCTCTCGGCAACGGCCAAAAAGGCCAGAATAACTTGCTCTGCCTTATCACGCTTGATGCCCAACACAAGAGGACCAAGCCAGAGCCGAAAAACGCTGTGGCATGGCGTAATCAAGGCAACCATGCTTTACGGCGCGCCCGTTTGGGCAGAAGCAATGTCCACAAAATCGTACGCCAGAGAATTGGACTCAATATTTAGAATCAGCGCACTCAGGGTCTGCTGCGGATTCCGTACGATTTCAGGTATCGCAGCCATGGTACTAGCAAGCGCAATCCCAGTCGGAATCCTGGCCGATGAATCCAAAAGACTCTTTTGGGCACTAAAAGAGCCAAACTTAGTGCCAACCGAAAAAGAATTGCTACGGGTCCAGGCGCGCGAAATAAGTATAGCAAGGTGGCAATCGCTATGGGATATGTCGCAAAAAGGCAGATGGACCCATCGGCTAATCCCAAGCCTAAAAGACTGGTTGGCCAGGGCCCATGGAGAAGTCAACTTCTTCTCGACGCAACTTCTGAGCGGTCACGGGTGCTTCCGTGGCTACCTACACCGGTTCAGACACGCATCAAGCCCAGAGTGCGCATGGTGCGCCAATGGAGAAGACGAGACGGCCGAACACGTCCTCTTCAAGTGCGGACGCTTCGAAACCGAGAGAGAACACCTCGAGGCGGAACTCGGGGAGCAAATCACGGTATCCAACTTGGTCCCAATGATGATTCGTCGCAGGGAAAACTGGGAGGCATTCAACGAGTTCGCGGCTATCGCCATGACTGAGCTCCGCAGAGTGGAGCAGCTGAGTCGAGTCGAATGACCTGAGAGCAGGAAGCGGGTGGAAGCACGCCTGTGTGAAGCAATACCCTCGCTGGCAGTACCACACAAGCTACTTCCCCTCGCAAACTTTTTTCCAAATTTCCTTTCCTTCTTTGTATATATTTCTATCACTTAATAAATGAATTAAAAAAAAAAAAAAAAAAACAGAGAGACACACGAGGGTCCCAATGAAAAACATCGATACGAGGTCCGGTGAGTGCGGTTTGTTTCTCAAGTATCCTCCGCATTACCCTCGAATCGGGCGTTCTTCAGGCCTATAAACCGAAATAAACAAGTCAGAAGGGGTCCAAGGGACTCTGCCTACATACCACATCCGCGGAACAGCTGTGGTGCCATCGTCGTTGGACCGGCTTTAATTTTTTTTTGGCCAAGGCCGGCTGGTCTACTGGTGAAGGCTGCGGTGAGGGAAGGGAGTTGCCTCTCTCCTTATTTTTTTTCCCGCCTCTCTTCTTCGGCTCCTGCGCTGGTGTGGGTGAGAAATTTTATCCACTTTCCCTCAAAATTTTTCACATTCTGCTACCAGCAAGTCTTCCTCGTTTTCACACCGCTACGAAACAGCTGATCGAGCTAGTGTTGGGAAACGACAGAAATAAGGGGAGCCCCTAGCCAATATCGGGCAGGTGGCGCCTCTGGGTAACCCGCAAGTAAAAACCGTTCTTGGCGGGATCGTAATTTAAATTCAAATTTTCAGAAATTAAATTCTCAATTAAAACCTAAATTTTTGCCCCGCCCCTGAGCCCTAAATGGTCAGTCCTACTGCATCGATGGACCAGCATGATCGACAAGGAAGATATCCCCTTAACGACTGCGCGAGCGAAGACTTAATTTTTGCAAGGCGTCCGTTAATCGGAAATTCCCCCCC
Organism: Drosophila paulistorum; assembly: GCA_018152135.1. Classification (NCBI taxonomy): domain Eukaryota; kingdom Metazoa; phylum Arthropoda; class Insecta; order Diptera; family Drosophilidae; genus Drosophila; species Drosophila paulistorum. The sequence continues at coordinate 307,256 of JAECXG010000481.1, read as the reverse complement.
TGCAGCAGTTGGATCAAACCCAGTGTCAGTTGCAACGCGGGCTATTCTAAACAGCCCAGATGGGTCGGCAACAGCGTCAGGCCCTCCAGTGAAGTCGCACATCGCTGAACTAGATGAACTAGGCTCTCTAGTATGGCAGTTAGACCACACGTTTAACAACAGAGATGATAATAAAAAGCCAGTGAGGCATATAAATCTGAGCACGAAACAGTCCATAGTGAAAATGAAGGAACTGTACGAGTTCTAGCTGGAGAATTCCAAAAAGTCCCGCAAAGGCAAGACGGTGCCACACAGATGACTCCAAAGGCAAATGGCCGCGACAGAGTCCTCGCAGCGACAAACACTAGCGACTCTCCCAAACGTCCAAGAGAGCATTCGCCGGCACAGCGCAAAACACCGCCTAAAAAGAAGAAAAATAATGCGCCAATCATAAAGCCACCTACAACGACAAGCCCACTGCGCATCGATCGTATAGACAGGAAACACAACCAAGATGAGTGGCAGAATGTCACAAACAAAAGGAGAAACAGGGCGGCGGATCAAAAGCAAAGGCTGCCAAAACAGAGGCCAGACGCTATTTTGATAGCAAACAAAGGCAACCTATCATACAGTGAGATGCTCAAATTAGTCACATGCAGTGAAAACGAAGCACTAAAATCGCTTGGGGAAAATGTCAAGAAAGCAAGAAGGACAGCCAAGGGAGACCTTTTGCTTGAAATGGGAAAACCAATGCCGGAAAGTCTACACCAAATAAGCGACGATATTGGTGCTGCATTGCAGCCAGTTTGCAGCCTCTGCTTTGATAAGCGAAACCAGGCTGGATATCAGAGAGCTTGATGGCGAAACCACCAAAGAAGACCAGGCTCAAAGTGAAGATTGACGTTACCGCCATTAAGAGTCTCCGTAAATCTTATTCAGGTTGCCAGAGAGCTACAGTAAGCGTCCCAACTACGGCAGCTAGCGACATCCTTCAAGCAGGAACACTAAAGGTTCGCTGGAATGTCTGCCCCCATACGCCTAGACAATACTCCGAGAAGGTGCCTAAAATGCCTAAAATACGGTCATATTGCGTCCAAATGCACCAGCGAAACCGATCGAACTGGCCTATGCCTAAGATGTGGCAAATCGGGTCACAAGATAAAAGAGTGCAATAATAGCCCTTCATGTTGCCTCTGTGTTGCCAGTGGAAACGCTGATTATGGACACACGGCAGGTAGCCAGAGGTGCCCATACGGGCCGAAAGGGATGTCTACAGCAAAACAATAATGAGATTTATTCAAATCAATCTCAATCACTGCGAGGCAGCACAAGACTTGCTGTCACAGACTGTCAGAGAGCTCGGCGCAGACGTTGCTATTATCAGCGAGCCTTATAAAAGTTTTACTTCCACGACATGGGCACAAAACAATTCGGGAAAAGCCGCGATCTGGGCATGTGGGACCACACCGTGCCAGATAAAATTCTCTGCATCCTTCAACGGTTTTGTTAGAGCCAAAATAAGAGAGTACTGGATTTTTAGCTGCTATCTACCCCCCTCATATAGCCTCGGAGAATTCTGCGGTATAGAAGAGCTGTCGGATCAGATCCGATGCCACAAGCCGGCAATTGTTGTTGTATTCGCCGAAGTAAAAAGGCTTGTTTCGATGCACTACTCACAGAAGCAGCAAATTATGTATGGGGCAGGCCATACAAAATTGTTTTGAAGAGGCTTAAATCCTTCCAGCGCATAGAACCACCTTCAAGCATCGAAATGGATGCAATAGTAAGGGAACTATTTCCCACCCAGGCACCTAGCAATTTTGTCACAGCTAACTACGATGTAGCAGGCACACCGCCGGTCACATCCCAAGAAGTACTAGCAGCTGTAGGACGCATTAAAACCAATTCCTCCCCGGGCCCCGACTGTATCACGAACGAGGCACTAAAGATTGCTGCCTTCCAGCACCCTGAAAAGTTTGCATTCGCCTTCACCAAATGTCTCAACGATGGCATATTCCCCGATCTATACAAACAGCAGAACCTAGTGCTCTTACCTAAACCAGGAAAACAAATGGGAGAGCCCTCTGCCTACAGACCCATCTGCCTACTACACTCGACGGGAAAACTCCTAGAAAGAATAGTTGTGGACAGGTTAGACCAAGCCTTGCAGGCCAACCAAGCAATTTCCGAAAACCAGTTTGGTTTTCGCAAGGGAAGATCTACACTAGATGCTATTCGGAAGGTGGTTAAAATTGCTCAAAATGCAACCGCCGGCGATAGATGGAAAGGCGGAACAAAAAAATACTGCCTAATAGCCACATTAGACGTTAAAAATGCCTTCAACTCGGCAAGATGGTCCTGCATATTGGAGGCTCTGCATAACTATAGAGTTCCGCCGTACCTGCTGAAGGTAGTTAGCAGCTACCTCAACAACAGATGGTTGCATGTGGACACCTATGATGGAGTGAAACATTATAGCATTACCGGAGGAGTTCCACAGGGCTCTGTCATGGGGCCGCTACTCTGGAACGCAATGTACAACGGAGTGCTAAACCTGAATATGCCTGAAGGAGTTGAGACCATTGGCTTTGCCGACGACATCGCCTTAGTTTGCGTGGCGAAACATCTAAATGAAGTGGAAGCTGTTTGCTCGAACGCGATATTCCGAGTTCAGCAGTGGCTGGCCTCAATGGGCCTTCACTTGGCCGAACATAAAACTGAGGCAGTGCTCGTAAGCAGTCGGAAGAAAGTAGAGATTGCAACAATTCAGGCTGGCACCGCGCAAATAACCAGTAAACGCTCAATAAAGTACCTTGGCATACCTATCGATTCCAGGTTAACGTTCAAAGACCACCTCAATGAATCAGCAAAGAAAGCGAGGGCTACCGGCGCTGCCTCATCGCGCCTAATGTGCAACACAAAGGGTCCCACACAGAGCCGTAGATTGCTGCTCCACGGGGTCACAAAGGCCATAATGCTTTATGGTGCTCCGGTCTGAGCCGAGGCCATGGCCACAAAATCCTAAGCACGGGACATGGAATCCGTCTATAGACTCAGTGCGCTCAGAGTCTGCTCCGGTTTCCGAACGATCTCTGGAATAGCTGCTATGGTGCTAGCAGGCACAATTCCTATCCGACTCCTAGCAGACGAGACCAAACAATTGTACAGCAAATTAAAAGACCCGAGAATTACCCAAATCGAAAGGACTGCAATCCGCAAGAGGGAGCGGAGCACAAGTATTTCTAGATGGCAGGTGCTGTGGGACGAGTCTGAAAAAGGCAGATGGACTCACCGACTTATCCCAAATCTCGAAGCATGGCTGAATAGGGGACACGGCGAAGTCAACTTCAACCTGACACAGCTACTAAGCGGACACGGTTGCTTCCGGAGTTACCTTTACAGATTTCGGCATGCTGCAAGCCCAGCGTGCCCATGGTGCAACAACGGTGAGGAAGAGACTGCTGAACACATTCTGTTCAGTTGTGGCCGCTTCGACACTCACAGAAGAAATCTGCAAGTGGTACTCGGGGTGCAGGCGTCAGCAACAAATCTGGTACCGCTAATCATACTGCGGAAGGCAAATTGGGATGCCTTCAACAAATTCGCAGCGGTCACCATGGCCGAACTGCGCATAGAACTGGAAAACAGAAGCTGATAAGAGGATGTGCGGTCGAGGCATGAACGTGTGAAGCAATACCCCCGCTGGCAGTCCCACACGCTTTTCCCTCTCCGCAACTTCATATATTCCTAAATCTTTTGTAAATTCTTCTTTCTATCCTTTCCTAAATAAACGAATAAAACAAAAAAAAAAAAACGAGGGTCCCAAAACAAGAGACGAGAAAGCTGCTGACAACAGTACACAGCTCCATTGTACTTTATGCGGCTCGGATCTGGAAATCGGCTTTATTAGTAGAAAGCTACAGCAGAGGCATACGGTCAACCCACAGACTTTGTGCACTCAGAGTCTGCTGCGCGTTTAGAACGGTATCTGACGACGCAGTATTAGTGTTGGCTGGGATGCTGCCACTTGACATTCAGGCGGATGAAGACACAGTCGTAGCTGCAGCACCTAGTGATAAGCCCTCGAAGAAACTGGCACGCGCACAGGCTAGAGGCAGAAGCCTAATAACATAGCAGAGAAGATGGGATGCGTCACAGAAGGGCAGATGGACCCACCCGCTGATCCCAAATATAGAGAAGTGGTTAGGCAGAAAGCATGGGTCAGTAAATTTCTACCTAACCCAGATACTAAGCGGTCATGGATGCTTTAGGCAATATCTCCATCGCTTTGGACATGAAGAATCGCCTATGTGCACAGTCTGCGGCGATAACAGCGTAGAAGACGCACAACATATTCTTTTCAGGTGTCGGCGCTATGAGTCCCAAAGAAGGCACCTAGAACTCACTGCAGGGGCTGTATTAACGGTGAACAACCTCGTGGATTCAATGGTTGGCAGCCCACAAACATGGGAAGCGGTCAACAGCTTTGCAGCATATGTAATGCGGGATCTGCGACGATCCGAACGCATGAGAGCTGGAGCGTCGTAGAGAGAGCCACCGACCCTAGGAAGCATTTCCCACGAGGACGTCCCCTAGGATCAAGCTCCCTTTATGACATCTTTTTCCTCTGTATATATCTATCTATACTATCTATACCTATCAATAAAGGAATAAAAAAAAAAAAAAAAAACACAGATACACACACACACCAGGATGATGCACAGACAAAAACTCACCTTCCTAACCTTCCTAACCCTCACCTTCCTTCGACTGAAGCACTCTAGGCGCAATTTGTAAATTGGATCCTTGTCGATTCCCTTGGCCAATTCCTGGTCCGCTTGACTCTGTAGAGTGGCCTCTTTAAAATTTAAATCATTCCGCCGTTGCATCTAGTTAAAGTACGAAAAAGGCAAGGAGAGTTCCACGAAGATTACCAGCGCCATAACGGAAGGTTTTTCTTGATCTCGAACTGGATCTTATACTGATAACAAATTGCAAAACAATTCAAATAAAAAAGTAGTAGTATTAGAAAAGAAATCTTTGCTAGGACTTTGTCCGCTGATCACGAAATCAAAATAACTGAGAAATTTAGCGAAGTAAAAAATATAAAGAATTTTGAAATTTTGTACTTGCATTTTCAACAACACCAAACGAGCTACTGACCGATAGAAGATATATTAAGTAAACTCTAGAAATCAAACTCATGGACAACTTTGATATATTTATTATAATAAATTAGCCTACTAAAGGGTTTAGTAGATTCAAGATTTCGTACAATCAGTGATCTAACTTTTTCATTAATTGCTTCTTTTTTTATTTTCCTTGCAATTATCCACTTGATTGAATGGGATTCAATGTACTCTTATGATGTTCCGGAATGTAAATTGAGTTGGCTGTGAATAAGGAATTAATTAAACTTTTTCTTTACCAAATTGCAAAACTTTTAGCTGTCTAAATATTTGCATGACCCTTGATTTTCCCTTCAATTAGTCTGAGGCATGTTTTTTAGAGGAATGTGTTTAATATTTCACTTGCTTACTAATGTTGATATTTGCAATAATTGTCTATTTAATAAATAGGTTTGGGTAAGTCGAAATGGGCGTTGCTAGGCACGCGACTTTAATTCGTATACGTAGCCGAGGGATATTACCTTCAAGAATAGATATACTTTTGCCTCTTAGAGATTTTCGACGAATCGATGCGATCAAGTTAGTTAGCGAAACGGTATTATATGTTGTCAACGTTTTTGTTCCTTTGGTTGTTCTTGTTGATGATGATGATGATGTTGTTGCTGTTGCACGGTCATGTTCTGATGAGGATGTTCAAAGTGGTAGGCTATGCCTAACAAGCTTTACACACACACACGAAGACACACACGAAGACACACACGAACACACTGTGACACCTGAATGTGTATTTTTAAGTGCGGTCGCGTATACCAGTCGCTCCGCAAAGAAAAAGGACACAATCGACGTACAATACCTGGAATATATAGGGGAAGGATTAGGAAGGGTCGTCAAGAGACTGGCCACTCACCTGGACTGCAATCGGCTGCCTAGCTGGCTGCATCCGCTGTGTTGGAGAAATTGTTTATTTCCCATCAGACATAGTTTGGTGGTTACGCCGGGAGGGGCGGCGGGGGTGTTGACCATATCCCGCGCTTTCTCCTGTGGTGGGAAAATTGCACTTTTTGGCAAGTTCCCTATCGTTTGATTTCATAGCGCTTTTTTACTTTGCCGATTGCAATTAATCAGCTGGTAACTAGTGTTGTGAGCAGTCGATCGATAGCAGAGCCGATAAACCAGCTGACGGCTTAACATAAGCTCGCAACATCAGACTCCATAGTGTTGCGTGCTTTTGGGCGCTCGCTTAGGCGCGATTTGCAAAATCCCCTATAGGCAGAGTAAGTCTTAAGTTACCGACTAGCAATCTTTTCAGGTTACAAGAAGAGGACCAACAAACCCAAAGGACTGTGGTCTGCGCTTGTGCCAGCGGCCACAGCGTATAAAACCTGGCAGCAGGTATAAAATGCAAAAAATTCATGGAAAAATGGATGGAAAAACGTCAACTACTCCAGGTGGCAGCAACAGTTGTGGAAATCCACCAATGGCAGGGGCACGGATTCTGGAGGCCCCAACAACCGTTATCACCACCACTACTGCACCGGTGGCAAACTTGGCCGATGCAGCGGACATAGCGACAAGCAGCAGCAGCAGCAGCAAAAAGCACGGACTGCACAAACGGAGCCAATCCTTTCGCCAAAGGAAGCAAGATCGCCAGGACACCGCCGCATGCTCTTCACTCGGCCCCGCCAGCCGCTCGAGGAATGCTCGTTACAGCCGGATGCGGATAAGAGACACCCAAACGGGCAAGGGAAGCAAGCCCTTGCAACACCGAAAGTGGAACCTCGCCGAAGAAGCTTAAAGGACCGCCGCAGTTACTTAACATGCTGATGGCCGAACTGGGCAAGATCTTAGACGAGATCATAGATGGCTCGGTTAATAAAAAGGCTCCCCCGACGCGTAAAACAACTCAATGGATGAAGGAGGCACATCTTAAGATGAAATCCATTCACCTTCAGGTAATGGAGCAGATGCAGGAATATCCGGTGAAGGCTGGACCATGCCTGGCATGCGCAACGCGCAATCCTGTCGCCAAAACTACCAAAGAGGTTAAGAAAAGGAAGGATACCAGGACGGAAGACCCACCGACAGCAGATAAAAATGACAGGAGGAAAAAGAAGTCGCCAATCCAGGAGCGGACTCCAAGGAACCGAAGCCCCGCAGCAACAGCAGCATCACTAGAACCAGTAGTAGCTGACCCAACACACGCAACGAACATCGCTGGAGGGAAATGGCACAAGGTGAAAAGCAAGCCGAGACCCATTAAAAAGAAGAGGCCGGACGCCATCATGGTGAAGTGTAAGGACCCAGCCAATTACGCGATGGTACTGAAGTCAGTCGCCGGAATCCAGCAGTTCAAGGAGAATGTATGTGCGGTTCGACGCACAGCAGCCGGGGAACTACTCCTACAGCTGACCAAGCCAGCGGACGAAGCAACTGCCAAACTCCAGCAGGCAGTGAAACAGGCACTTGGAGACGATCAAGGCGATCAGCGACAAGGCTATGGTCGAAATAAAGGATCTCGCAGAATTCCACACTGCAGACGATCTTCTGCGCGCCGTCCTGGAACTGAGAGGCTCCGTGATCGACCTCACGTTTGCTAGCCCTTGCCTAGCCCGCAGCGCGCAGTGGGCAGTTTCGGATATCTACACGCACAGCGACCACTTCGCCAAGAGTTGTTCACCTGCACACACACCAACGACGTTCTACAGCTGGTCCCCAAGCACGCTGAGCGAAGAAGCTTTATTTACCATGATGACCCAAGTGACAAGGAACAGCAGCACGGACGCGGACACTCAGGCCAACCACATGGGCGACATTTTGATGAAGCCATGATACGCAAACGGTATGGAGTCAACAAATGTAAGCCTGTACATTGGTGGAATGCCAGGATTGAGGATGCCAGGAGGCAATGTCACCAGGCCAGACGACGACGGCAACGTGCCCGCAGAATGCCCACGTTTCCGGAACTGCTTGCAGACTACAAGCGGAAAAGAGCCAACCTAAACATGGAGATTAAGAGAAATAAAGCGGACTGCTGGAAGAAGCTGTGCGGTGCAGGTGCGGATGCGTAGCCATACGGGACTGCCTATAAATTGGTTATGGGCAACCTCGCCAGGCGCATAATGCCAACGGATCCAACCAAGCTGGGTCACATTGTAGCAACGCAATTCCCTGCAAGGCCGACGAGGAATTTAGCTGCGAGCGGAACGCCATGTGCACCGATATTCACAGATGTTAGTGAAGTCGTGGAAGCAGGGAGGAGGATAAACGTACATAAAGCCCCGGGCCCGGACGGGGTCCCGGCTCTTGTAATCAAACTGTTAGTTTGCAAATACGCGTCGACGTTTGTGGAACTTTTCAACACATGCATGCTGAAACGGGAGTTCCCTACGCGGTGGAAGCTACAAAGGTGGGCCTGCTTCCCAAAGGTGACAAAATAGATGACCCTTCAGCATACAGACCCCTGTGTATGCTTGATGTGATTAGGAAACTTTTTGAGCGCATCATCTGCAACAGACTGGAGAAGGAACTGGAGCAACGTCATGGACTGTCGGACTGGCAATTCGGATTCAGGAGGAAACGCAGCACTATCAACACCATCAGTCCGGTGGCAGAGATAGCCGCTAAAGCCATCGAAGTGCAACGCTGGAAAGGCGGCAACAAAAAATACTGCCTTATATCAACGTTGGATGTTCGGAATGCTTTTAATTCGGCCAGCTGGGACTCGAGTCCCTAGAGCGATTAAACATATCTGAGTACATCATTAACCTGATATGCAGCTATTTCCGGGATCGCGTGCTACTCTACGACACAGCAGCTGGACCACGGAAACACACCATCACAGGCGGAGTACCTCAAGGATCAGTGATCGAGCCAATATTGTGGAATGTCATGTATGACACTGTCCTGCGATTGGATATGCCAACTGACACCCGCATAGTAGGATTCGCGGACGACATTGCAATCGTCACTGTGGCCAAGGATATCCAGCAAGCAGAAGAAAACACCAATGCAGCTGTGTTCAGGATTCTGGAATGGATTGAGGCAAACTAACTGTCCATAGCCGCACACAAAACCGAGGCCGTGCTCATAAGCAGCAGGAAAAAAGTGGAAACAGCCAGGATCGAAATCGTCGGATGCTCTATAATATCAAAGCCTGCCATCAAATACCTCGGAGTCATGATGGATCATAGGCTAACATTTAAAGCCCACCTGCAGTATACCGCAGATAAAGCTGCGAAGGCCACGTCAGCTATAACCCGGCTTATGGCTAACGTCGGCGGCCCCAAGCAACGGAGCAGATGGCTCATCTCGACGGTGGTAAGGTCCATCATACTATATGCCGCCGCCATATGGGCACCACCGATGTCATCCCCCACCTACAGCCGGGAATGCAGGTCGTCGTACCGAACATGCGCACTTAGGACCATAAGTGCGTTTAGGACAGTGTCCGAAGATGCCGCCCTGGTGCTGTCTGATATGGCCCCACTAGACCTCTTGGCTAACGAGGTTAGAAATAGAGATCCGCCGCCAGTTAGAAGAGAGACGACTCTGACTAACTGGCAACGCAGATGGCGTGACTCAAACCATGGGAGCTGGACAAGGCGCCTTCTCCCCGACATTCGGCCATGGCTTAATCGCAAACATGGCCAGACTGACTTCTATTTGACACAGTTACTGACGGGACATGGATGCTTTAAATCCTACTTGCATAGGTTTAAATATGAGACGGATCCCTTTTGCACACACTGTGCGGGGAATATAGAAGACGCAGAACACGTCCTGTTTGTCTGTTCTAGATATTCTGCTGAACGAGAAGAGCTAAGCCCAGGCATTGGGAGGCCATTTGTAGTCAATGACTTTACAGATATCCTACTTAGCTCGCAAAACAATTGGCTAGCTGTTAGCCCCATGGCAGCAGTCATCATGCAATCCTTGCGTCGCGCTGAACGTCAGCGTAATCAAAACTTCAGTTCTAGGTAAACTCTAGACGAGGCATACGTGCCATCTCCCCCTCGTGAAGTAACACTTCAGCGTTGGTTCCGCGAGAGGGATACGGAGCATAGGGTAGGTTTTAGTGCGGTGCGGTGACCACTAACCAAGGTCGATACCAAGTCACACACTTCGGCTTTCAATGTTTTCGCCTCTAATTAAAAAAAAAAAAAAAAAAAAACACACACGAACACACTACCAACTAGTTTGCAGTTATAGCCTTTATGTTAGTAATTAGCAAAGATCGAAGTGATGTCAAATGATTGTAATTAGATCAATTGTCATCCCTGTACCTGACTTTTAAATCTCTATATATCTATATAACTATTCACAAAAGTCACTGTTTTTGACCGATCGTTCCTATGGGAGCTATATGATATAGTCACATAATCTTGATCAACTTTGGCATAGCCGTTTATAGGTGTACTAAACTCACCAATATTAAATTTCACGACAATAGCTTAGAAAATAACGAAGTTATTGTAAAAAGATACTGTTCACTGATTGTCGTGCTGATCAAGAATATATAGTCATATATCCAACTTCAATACACAAAACCTTATAAACTTTTTGCCCCCTAAAATCAAACTTTAAAGTAAACATCCGTTTTTTATAATAAACAATTGGACACTTGCAATAACAATTTTCCCCCTCAAAATGAAAACGTGTGAACGCTAACTCATAAGTAAAGCACAAGCAATAAAATCCGTTTTATTCATAAACAATTGAACACTTGCAATAATAATTGTCCCCCTAAAATCAAAAGCGTGAGAACGCTAATTCAGCATTAAAATTCGGGCCAATCAAATCACATCAATATCGATCACGCCACTGAAGGGCTCACATATTTAGCCTATAAATATAACTGTAAGACATTTTGTACTTTAGTTTTAAGTATTCATCCAACGAATAAAGTCCCTGCTTTTAAATTAAATAAAACAATATCTTTTGTTTTTCCTTTTGGAAAGACAAGATATATTATTGGCGCAGTCGGTAGGATCGCTAAAAGTGAACTTGTTATTCTATCCGTGTGACACATAGAATTATTATCCGTGCGTTACATAGAATTAGTGAATAATCACTATAAAACTCCGATCCGACATCAAGAACATACGGGAACGGTCAAAAGTCTACAGCAGTGAAAATATTTCAACAAAAAAAAAAAAAATATATATTCCAATTGTGGAACAAAAACGCCAATTGTGTGCGGAAATATCAACTGTGTGTGTTACAACCATAAACTCCAATTGTGGAACAAAAACGCCAACTGTGTGCTGAAATATCAACTGTGTGTGTTACAACCATAAACTCCAATTGTGGAACAAAACGCCAACTTGTGTGCGAATTAAATAAAACACATACAAATCATCACAAACAAAACTAAAAACCAAAAATGGCAGAACTCCCCAAAGCCCATCTCAATCAAGCACTGTCTTCATTAAGACAGTTGGCAAACTATGATGGAGCACCAGAGAATCTGACATCTGGAGAATCTGGAATTGAAGACGCAGACCCCATGTGAGGAATTTCTTCGACGCCTCTACAACACCCACTATACAGGAAACCTTCGTAAGTTTGTAACAGAATTAGAAGATAAATCCTATATTATCACAAACAAGCTTAGTCTTGAAAACGATGCAAATAACACTGCTCTTTATACAAATGCTTTAAATAACACTATAAAAGATGTAATCAACAAAAAATTATCCGATAGATTATTTATGACGTTAGCCAGATATGATATAACCACAGTTAGCAAGCTGAAACAAGTAGCTCAAAGAGAAGGGTTATACGAGGATAGTATAACAGAAATCAGAAAATCAAATCAAAGCCAAAAAAGTGGAAAATCTTTTGTACCCAATAGTACAACTCCGTCTCAAACAAAACAATCAGACACAACACAAAACCAAAAACTTTTCCAAGAATTTCAACAAAAATTAAATATATGTTGATTTTTGCGACCTTTTTGTTGTTTAGAGAGAAGTGGATTAAAATAAAAGCGCACACTAACATTCCAAAATTAACATTTATGGAAATAGTACGTTTTTGTATAAAAGAGAACATATATTTCAAATACAAAGACAAGATATACACACAACTAAAAGGAATGCCTATGGGCTCACCAGCGTCACCGATAATAGCTGACATAATTATGGAAGAACTCTTAGACAAAACGATGAAAACGCTACAGCGACCACCTAGAGTTATGACGAAATATGTAGATGACCTTTTTGCCATAATTAAAGAAGACGAGATCCAAAACACACTTGACAACCTAAATTCATTTGACAGGAACATAAAGTTTACAATAGAATTAGAAAATGACAACAAATTAACATATCTAGACGCATCAATACACAGAAGAGGAAATGAACTAAAATTAAAATGGTACAAAAAATCAACAGCATCAGGACGAATAATTAACTTCAACTCCAAACATCCGAAGTCGATGATAATGAATACAGCAAGAGGTTGTATACGACGGATGCTTAATATATCGGACCCAATTTTTTTATGAAGAAATACGACGAATTTTAAAGAATAATGACTTTCCAAACCACACCATAAGGACTTTACTAAAATCTCGCAAAAGATGTTCCGACAAAACGCTTTATGTCCGTCACATTTGTCCCACAACTATCGGAAAGATTAGCAAACTCAGATTGCTATGACATCGAATAAATACAGATAGCACATAAACCCAATAACACACTACGGAGTATTTTTAACAGAACAAAAAGTAGGATTAATACAATGGACAAGAGCAACGTAGTATATAAAATACCGTGCAATGGGACTAATGAAGAAAAGTAGGTGTTTTCTTGTTGTTAAATTAATATTATGTCAATCACAATTCAATGTTATTTATAGTTGCCCTGAAGACGACCACCGATGAGTGGTCGAAATATATCGGAACGAAAATAAGAACAAACTGTGTTTTTTATTTTTGTTTTTATTCGCCCAACATTTGACCTCGAGCCGGCAAAACACTCAACTCTAAAAAATTAAATATTGACAGGGCTCAAAATAAAATGAATAATGAACAACAAAAAAATATGTAGCAAACCAGCCTACAAAAAGGCCAAGAGAAAGTAATAGTGGAATTAGCAAAATGGACCCATCCGAAAATTTTCATCAGAATGCCTCGGATCAATCGGAAGAAGAAATAGAGACAAGTCCTTCATCAGAATCACAATGAACAATAAACCTTTGAGATGTGTAGTCGACTTAGTCTCTTCAATAAATATAATGTCCGAAAACTTTTTTAATTTTAAAACCTATTTAGGAGATTCCAAAATTCACATGATTGAAGGAGCAGTAGAATTAAAAGAAATAATTTTCCTTGCACCTAGCAAACTTTGTCCGACAGAACAAAAGCTTAAATATGACATGTTGATAAGCAGAACTTTCTTAAAAGCATGTAAGGCCCAAATAAACTATGAAGAAGAATATGCAAAGCTAGGTAACTATACATTTTATTTCAGAGATATAGAAGAAATAGAAGAAGAACATAATATAGAATGTTTAGACCCACCTAAAGAGAGGGACCCAGACACAAATTTTGCTATTGAAAATGAAATAATAGAAAGTAATCAGTATAGACTCGACCATTTAAATAACGAGGAAATACAAAATCTAAAAAAGGTCTTGTACGAATTCAGTGATATTCAGTACCGCGAAGGTGAAAATTTGACTTTCACGAGTACTATAAAGCACTCTATTTGTACAAAACATGAGGACCCAATTTATAAACGTCCATACAAATATCCCCAAACGTTTGATATAGAAATCAACAAACAAATAAATGAAATGATCGAACAGGGTATCATTCGAAAATCGAATTCACCCTACTGTTCACCCATTTGGATCGTCCCAAAAAAAAGGAGATGCTTCCAACAAACAAAAATTCAGGTTAGTCATTGACTACCATAATTTAAATGAAGTCACAATAGATGACAAATTCCCAATTCCAGTCATGGATGAAATTCTTGCCAAACTGGGAAAATGCCAATACTTTACCATTGATTTAGCTAAGGGATTTCATCAAATTCAAATGGATCCTGAATCTATTGCAAAAACAGCTTTCTCAACTAAACATGGCCATTACGAATACACACGTATGCCATTTGGTCTTAAAAATGCCACGGCAACATTCCAAAGATGCATGAATAATCTTTTCGAAGACGTTTTTTACAAGGATTGTCTTGTTTATCTGGATGACATTATAGTGTACTCCACTTCATTGGAGGAACACATACTATCACTCAGAAAGGTATTTAAAAAACTAAGAGAAGCTTATCTTAAACTCCAACTCGACAAATGCGAATTCATTGGAAAAGAAACAGAATTCCTTGGTCATATAATTACAACAGAAGGTATAAAACCTAACCCAAATAAAATCAAAGCAATTCAAAATTTTCCGATCCCTAAAACCCCAAAAGAAATTAAATCATTCTTAGGATTATGCGGATTCTTCCGAAAATTCATACCAAACTTTGCACATATTGCAAAACCTTTAACTCTGGGATTAAAGAAAGGAGCTAAAATTAACATAAACGACCCAGATTATATTTCATCAGCAATATAGCAAAATAGCTTTAGATGCGTTCATCTCACAGGACCATAGACCTATTTGTTACGCAAGCAGAACGTTGAACGAACATTAGATCAATTATTCAGCTATAGAAAAAGAATTACTAGCGATAGTTTGGGCAACAAAGTATTTCAGACCATACCTTTTCGGTAGAAAGTTCGAAATTCTAAGCGACCATAAGCCTTTAGTATGGCTCAACAATATAAAAGAACCAAACATGAAACTTCAACAATGTAGAATAAAACTAAATGAGTTTGATTATAAAATTAAATATTTACCCGGCAAAGAAAATCACGTAGCAGATGCTCTTTAAAGAATTATAAATAGTGAAAACGACATTGAAGATAAATTACTTAAATTTGAAAAAATTCTCTACATATACAACCATAACACGAGACATAAAACAACTAACCGAACACCAGCGGACATTTTCATCTATGTAGGTTCACCCGACTATAATACCCAAACAAATAAAATACATAAAATAAACAATTTAAATAAAAATAGACACGATTTCGAAATCGATACTAGGTTTAAACAAGCACCACTAGTAAAGTCAAAAACAACAAATCCATTCAAAAAGACAGAAGAGATAATTCAGTTAGATGAGAAACATTTTGAAGAAAGAAATAGAGGACAAAGAGTCACACACTACAAATCAAAATTCAAAAAGAAAAAGAAAGTTAATAAAAGCAAATATGACAATTGATACATTACAGGTCAACAACTAAAGATGACCTTTTTGTGCATCATATTATTCTTAACATTAAAATCAACATGCAGTCAATCCATTGACATAAACCCAGTAAAAGCACCAAACGGTTACTTAATATTTAAAACAGGAACCATGGACTTACCGACAAACTTTGAATATCATTATTTAAAAGTAAATTTAACGTTAATAGACATTACATATAACAATCTAATGCAACAAGCACAGGAATTTAAAGATATAATCCATATACAATACCTAACAGAAAAACTTAGCAGGGAAATTAATGGAATACAAATTATTAAACGTAACAAACGAGGACTAATTAACGGAATGGGTTTAATATATAAATATCTTTTTGGTACTCAAGACGATAAATACGAATTAGAAGAAAAAATAAATAATCTTGAAAGCAATAGCGTACAAGCAAACGAACTAAATCACCTAATAGACACTATAAATAAAGGTTTAGAAGTAATAAACAACCTCAGGGAAAAAAGGAAAAATCAGTAAAATTAGAAGTTCTAATCTTTAATTTTGAGCATTTCACAGAATGGGCGTTGCAGCTCACCAGACTAGGAATTTTCAATCCAAAACTTTTAAAGCATAATCGCTTAAGTCATGTTAATTCGGAGAAACTATTGAATACAAAAACATCCACCTGGCTTAAACCAAATTCAAACGAGAAAAACCCCTATCTTTGAGATACTTCCTTATCCAGATGAAAAAAAAAATATTTTGACAGAAAATTCATACGTTAAATACTATTTTAACAATAACAAATAGAAACTAATGAATGTATAATAGGCATATTAAATCAAATCCCAACCACTTGTAAATACACTAAAACATATAAGAATTTTCAAACTAATTATATTGACCCAAACATAATTGTAACATGGAATTTACCAAAAACTAAACTTAATCAAAATTGCGTAAACAACGAATTAATAATAGAAGGCAATAACATAATCAAAATTTACGATTGTGCCTTACAACTAAACGAAATATCAATAATAAATTCATTACTTGACTATAGCCAAAGCATTTAGTTTGTGTTGTTTGTCTATTTTTAAGATTTCATAATCTGACAGTTTTTTATTTAATAGGTTTATATTTGTAATTTGCACGTCTGTGCTGTTAGTATTTAATATGCGGACATATGGGTTAGTCTTAGAAGCAATAGTGTTTGCGACGAATACCCCCGGGTGTAATTCTTGATTAGGGATAAAGATGTTATTGTTGTTAGAGGATATTGTAATGCGTACAATTTTTTCTGTTCTAGGCGGGATATGGAATATATGTGTGTTTTGACTGATCCCTATATTGATTATAATTTTATATCTTGATTTATATGGATCTATTATCAATTTGTTGGTGGAAAAATTGAGTGTGTAATTGAATCTTTTTATAAATTCAAGCCCCAAGATTCAGTCACATGGGATGGGGAAATCATTTTCTATTACATGGAAGGTGTGTACCGTTGAGAGGTTGCTGATCTTTAGTTTGGTTTCGCCTATTGTAAATAGGACGTCTTTGCCTATTCCACTAAGTTTTGTCCGTTTTTGTATGTTAACTGTATTGTCTTTTCTTAATATTTCTTGTTTTATTAGTGATACATCAGCTCCTAAGTCTAATAGTAATTTTATTGTCCCTACATCGTCAAAGTTTAAAGTTATGTAGCTATTAAGGTTGCAATTTAAATTATATATTTTATTTGTTCGATTTTTTACACCAGAGGACTTTCGGAGTTTTCCGAATTTTCTTCTACATTTGTAAATCTGACATTATTATTTTGTTGTGTTTTAGGAGGATAATTAGTTTTTGTATTTCTATTGTTATAATTTCTTCGATTATAATTATTACTATAGTTATTGTAATTCCTAGTATTGTTGTAGTTAGTATTATTATTTGGGTTTCTATTTTGGTAATTATTATTATAATTTCTATTATTATTGTACGAGTTCCTATTTGTGTAATTGTTTCTTTTAGTATAAAACACGCTGTGATCTTGTTCTATATTTGTAGATTTATTTACAAATTTAGCTATAACATCATTCATTTCAGTAAAATTGCCTGCTTCTATTATTGTTCTGACCTTTTCGTTATCGCAGTTCTTTATGATTGATTTCACTGCTGTTTGAGTTGCATATTTCTTTGCTGTTTCAGGGTTTACGTTGTCTGTTATGAATGCGCGTTTCAATGATTTAGTAAGATTTTCTATTTCTGACATAAATGAATTTGCGTTCTTGCCATTTTGTTTTAAATTCATTAATCTTGCCTCTGCTACCTGAACTGTTTCACCCTTAATTTCTTTCTTTAATGTTTGGATTATACCATTTATAGTGTTTTCATTAGTAACTAGTAGTCTAACGTCCCCTTTTAGTTTTGTTTTTATGACTTTAATAGCTGTTTCTTCATGTTCTGCTTTTATTTCGTTGATTAATTCCAGTGAATCTATGAAACTTTGAATTGTTTCTACTCCACCATCATACTCCTGAATCAGCTTAGAAGCTGTATTAAGAAATTCAATCTTTGTTTGCACCATCTTTGGTTTTGTATTATCTTGAATGTTTTCTGGGTTATCTTTTACACCTGATATATCTTGAATGTCTCCTGGGTTATCTTTTACAGCTGGTTCTTCTGTGTCTTTTGCTACTAGAGGTTCAAAAGTTGCTTCTAGATTCGAATCTACCGGTATTGTGAATTTTATATTATGTTTTGTTGCTATACTTATTAGTTGTTTATTTAAACTGTATATTAGCTCAGTAAAGCTTTTACTGCTAGATTCATTGCATATGTCTGTACTGCTACTCTTTATTCTATTGTAACTGACGAAGATAGTTTCAAGGTGCTTGTTTATGGGTTGAGGGTGTATATAAATTGTTTTATTTAGGCACTTGTATGCTTTCTGAAATTTTTCTTTCAATATTTCTATGTTCTGGTCCATTGAAATTATGTTACTTTTGGTTTTATCTTATTTTAATTAAAATAATTTTGTTCTCTTAATTAATTCATTTTCTGATTCTTCTATTTTTTTTCTTTGTTATTGTTTTTTCAAATTGTTTAAAATTCTATTTTCTAATATTTAATTATTCAAAAAAAAAAAATTTGTAATTTTTCTTATAGGGTATTTAGATTTCGTTATTGGGCAGTTTTATCTTGTGGAGCTTGCTGCGATCAGAAAGCTTTATGTGTACTTGCAAGCTTTGTGAAATTTTCTTGAGCTTTTTTTTTTAGAAGCTCGCTTTGATCGTGGCAAGCTTTACAACTGTGCTTATGTTGTTTGTGCAATTTTGAGTGCACATGGTTGACATGTGCTCTTTGTTAGGGTATGTTTGGGTATATACGGCTGATTGGAATTTAATATTTAATTAAATAAATATATCTTTTTTTTTTGTGTATTTTTCAATTATGCATATGTATATGTATATATGTGTACATATGTATTTTTTCTTTTTTTTTTCTAGGGTATTTTTGGCAATTATAGACTTATTCAAAAAAATTTTTCGGACAATATATTATTATTTTTTTTTCATTTTATTTTTTCTCTATTTTGTTAGTAATTATTTCATTAATGAATTATTTATAGTGGCAGCGCAAAAATCGCCACAAAGGTGCCTTCATATAGAACACTTTTTGTTTTTTGTTAAATTTTGTATGTTGTTTCTGCATCTGCTGCTGTTGCTGGTTGCTGCATCTGGCTCTGTTGCTCTCTGTTGCTGTTGTCTCGCCTGTTTGGTCCTCCGGTGCACCTTTTCCAGCTCGTCTACTATATTCCACAGCTTGCTTGCTTCCGCCCAGGGTGGTGGCGGATCGTTGTTGATTTGGGCCAGTAGGGCCGCCCGCTGTTTCCTGAACCGGACCTGGTGGCCGCCTCGACGCTTCGGCCTTAACACCAGGGGGATGGCCGTTAGTGCGTCCTCTTCTCTCCTCCTTCTAGCAAGCTCTGCTCTTGCTGCTGGTTGCCTGGCACGGTACTCTTCTATGCTTAGCGGCCGTGGGCCGTCCAGTGGAGCCGTCTGGAGCGCTTCCTTTGTATCCTTTGGCATTTGTTAATGTGGTCTGTCCTGATATTTTTTCTCACTTTGCCTTTTTGTTTTTTTCTTATGGCAAGGATTTTTTGTATTATTATTATTGCCTTTTTATTTATTGCCAATGCACATTGGGCCAGATTTCCCTTTTTTTGACATAAAGTAGGAAAATTTACTAATGCCAAATAAAAAATTTGACTTGATATTTGAAAAGGGCATACATTGGGTACACAAAAACAAAATTTTAAAAAATTTTATATGCAACCCTGCATTTTTGGCAGCCCTTTAAAGTCAGATGTTTGATCAACTGTTTGTTTTGTTAAAATTGACGAAAATTATCACTTAATTTTGAGCTTTTGCTGCAGCCACACCTTCTATCCAAATTTTTGGCGACTAAATGGAAAATAAAGGTCAAGGTATGAAAAATTTATTATTTATAAATGTTTAAAAAGTAATTATGCAAATGTTTACTCTAAGGTTCAACCTTGAACGTGTGATTAACTGTTTTTGCCCATTTTGGCCCATTCTCTCGATATTTTGCATTTTAAGCCAATTTTAAGGTTAGCAATTACGACGAAATAATGTAACAAATGAAATGAAAGCTGAAATATCAAGAAAAATAAGGAGCTTTCACCTATATGTAACGAAAAATTTACAAAAATGACATCGTACAATTGGTACTTTTAAAAATAAGCGATGATAGCGACTTGGAAAACAGTGACATTTCCCTGGATATGCAGGTCGAATACTCATATTAATGTTAATGTTTTTCATCTAACTTAATGGTATATTATACTATTTTGTGTGTTCATACTTAAATATAATAAGAAATTTTCCATTCTAAAATGCGCAGTAATTGGATATTGAAGCATTTTGAGCTTTACGTTTGAAGATTTGAAGCGTTGCTTGAAAAAAAATAAATTGTGTAGACATCCTTTAATTATTTTATAAATGCTGTATACTAAAAAAGGCTTAAAAATTTTTAAAAATAAAGCCTAAAAGTATGCAAATGGTGTAATTTTTACAATTTTTTGCGTATAGCGGTAAAAAATGGTATAGTCCCAAAAAAAAAAAATTCAAAATTCTATTTTGATCTGACTTATGTGCTTGCCAAATTTTAGCTCTCTAGCATTTGAAATGTAGTTTATGCCAAAAAAAAGTGAATCTGGCCCAATGTGCAATGTTAGGCAGGATCGCCATGAAATAGGCGAAGGCAAGGTTTGACTTGAAGTGATTTATTGGGGCCGCAAGTCCGGTATTTATAGGAGAACGTTTACATTGGTCTTATGGCTAGTGTCCTTAACGGTACTTAAAGCTAGACATTATGCTTAAGTTCTAATTACTTAATATATATCCCTAAAAGTATGTGCCCTAATCTTTTCCCTAAAAGTATACTACAATATATCCAACTTTAATGCATAAAACCTTATAAACTTTTCGCCCCCTAAAATCAAACTTTAAAGTAAACATCCGTTTTTTATAATAAACAATTGGACACTTGCAATAACAATTGTCCCCCTCAAAATCAAAGCGTGTGAACGCTAACTCATAATTAAAGCACAAGCAATAAAATCCTTTTTATTCATAAACAATTGAACACTTGCAATAATAATTGTCCCCCTAAAATCAAAAGCGTGAGAACGCTAATTCAGCATTAAAATTCGGGCCAATCAAATCACATCAATATCGATCACGCCACTGAAGGGCTCACATATTTAGCCTATAAATATAACTGTAAGACATTTTGTACTTTAGTTTTAAGTATTCATCCAACGAATAAAGTCCCCGCTTTTAACTCAAATAAAACAATATTTCTTTAGAGCGAAGCTCTCTTAGGCGTGTTGGGGTAGGAAATTTTTTTTAAAAAACGTCAGATCTGCAGCGCGTCAGCCGAACACGTTCGGTACCTCTGCGTGTAAGCCGAACGGCTGCTGAAGTCCTCACACAAAAAAATCAAAAGCATGAGGGTGGATTTAGTTTCTCTCAGCATTTCGAGAGAGAACACACATGAAAAAATTGATCGCTGCTTTGTTTTTCTATCTTTTTCTTGCATCAGATTATCGGCTGCGTTCGTTTTCTTGATTTGATATAGAATTTGATGAATTTTCATCTTTTGCAGTGTAAAGCAACATACGCACACAAGCAAGTGCACACATACAACTACACTTTTTAAGCAACATACGCACACAAGCAAGTGCACACATACAACTACACTTTTTAAGCGCTCTCTTTGTGCCGGGCCCTGGAATAGTCTATCTAAATCAGGGCCCGACACAAAGAGAGCACTAAAAAGATGTAGTTGTATGTATTTTTTTTTTTTTAATTCATTTATTAATTTACTACAAGAAAACAAAAATACATATATACATAAATTTTCACAATATAAACTGCGTTTTGGTAGAAGGGGGGGGATGACGAGTGGACCGGGGCAGCACATGCGGTACCGCCTTTTTGGCATTGCTTCGCATGCGGCTTTACCAGATCCTAGCCTCTCTCCCTCTCTAGCCTTCTGAGCTCCTTCATTACGGTAGCGGCGAACTTACTGGCCGCCTCCCAATTCTTAACATCAGCCAACATGAGCAGAACCAAGTTGTCCGCCATGACTCTCTCTCCGACCTCATCGCACAGGCTCTGTCTCGCTTCGTCGTATCGCGTGCAAAGAAATGTAACATGGTGCGCGTCCTCGATTATTCCACTACCACACCATGTACATTCGTCCGATGTATCGTGCCTAAACCGCTTCAGGTAGCTTCTAAAACAGCCATGGCCACTCAGGAGCTGAGTTAGGTAAAAATTTACCTCGCCATGCGTTCTGTTCAACCAGGGTTCGAGCTTCGGAATGAGCCGGTGCGTCCATCTTCCCTTAGGCGATAGGTCCCAGCGCCTTTGCCAACGGCATATGCTTTGTAGCCGCTGGTGTTGCCGGTTGCCCGTCTCTGAAGAAGAACCGCTGGACGCGTCCGTTCTCTTGCCGTAGTACATGGCGTTGGATTCTCTGGCCAGTTCGTCAATCGGCACCATGCTTGCCAGAACCGACCCTTATTGCGTCGCGGCGGTAGCTTTTTGTGTCCATTGCTCCGGCCCAGATAGGAGCGGCGTAAAGGGCTATCGACCTTGTGACGCTCATCAGCAGTCTTCTACGTCCCTCCTTGGGGCCTCGGGTGTTCATCATTATCCTAGAAAGGGACCTTACTGAGACAAGGGCCCTTTGATTCGCGTAGTCGAGGTGTTCGCGAAAGCACAGGTACTCCCAGGTACTTGATGGCCCTTTGCGACAGAATCCGGGTGGTACCGACACATATCTCGGCCCGTTCAACTAGCTTCCTGCTGCTGATGAGGACCGCCTCGGACTTGTGAGCCGCCAGGCTTAGTCCAGCAGAGCTTAGCCATCGCTCCACACTGGCGACTGCTTCTGTGCACCACGCCTCTGCATCCTTCAACTCCTTCGCTACCACCACCAGGGCTACGTCGTCAGCAAACCCTACGATTTGTGTGTGCGACGGCAGCTGCAGCCTCAGGATACCGTCGTACATGACGTTCCACAGGAGCGGGCCCAGATCTGAGCCTTGCGGGACTCCTGATGAAACCTCCTGCTCCTTCGTGCCTTCAGAAGTGGCATATTGTAGGGTACGTCCTTCAAAATAGCTCCTTACTATTTGCACCAAGCCTCTTGATACTCCAAACGACTCCAGACCTTCCAGGATTTTACCCCATCTCGCCGTGTTGAAGGCATTGCGCACATCCAATGTAACCACCAGGCAGTATTTTTTGGATTCGCCCCTCCATCTGGTTCCAGCGATGGCGTCCGCCGCAATATTGACCACCCTGTTTATGGCGTCCGTAGTGGACCGTGCTTTCCCTAACCCGAACTGCATTTCGGATAAGTCGCCATGTCGTTCGATTTCTTGCTGAATCCGAGCTCCTATGATAGATTCAAGGACCTTACCCGCAGTATCTATCAGACAGATGGGCCGGTATGAGGATGCCTCGCCCGGTGGTTTGCCCGGCTTAGGGAGAAGCAATAGGTTTTGCCGTTTCCAAATGCTCGGAAATTTTCGTTCTCTCAGGCACTGGTTGTAAATCTCCGTGAAAACTTCAGGGACAAGTGAGACTGCCAAAGCGAGAGCTCTGTTTGGGATAGCGTCTGGGCCAGGGGCCTTGTTCGGTCTCATCCTGCGGACTATGGAAATTATTTCCTCGCATGAGCACTCCTTTAATCTATCCTCACTGTGACGAAGTGGATGGTCACGCAAAGAATCCTCGCAGTTGGGAAACAGAGTCATCACGATCCGCTCTAGGAACAGTGGGTCGCAGGGGGTATCGAGTGGGTCCGAACGCAGTCTCTTGACTATCGTTTGGTACGCCTTGCCCCAGGGGTCCTGCTCGGCCGAATCGCATAGCGATAGGAAGGCTTCTCTCTTGCTTGAGCTGATTTCTTTCTTCAGAAGTCTCCTCCGGAGTTGGTAATGGCTTTTTAGAGGCTCGAACTGAGCGGTTCCTCTGGACCTTTGGTAAAGCCTTCTCGCTCAAGGCAGTTACGCCTGGCCTCCTCAATTTTATCGTTCCACCAGCACACAGGCTTGTGGTGTCTGCCGTACGACGTACGCTGCGCCATGCTACGTTCACAGGCTGCTCTTAATGTGGCCATGACATGATTTGCGGAGTCTTCAGCGGTCAAACGTACTTGCAGCCCCGCCAGCTTCGCCTGAAATGTTGGTACATTTAGAGTGTCAGGGCGGAAGGATTTTCGCTGTGGGAAAACTTGTTGCAGCGCTCTAGGACGACTTGCCAGGGTAAGCAGTATGGCCTCGTGATCGCTCGCCGTGTAGAAATCGCCGATACCCCATGATGACGACCTGGCGATAGTCTCGCTTGCGAATGTCAGGTCTATTATGGAACCAGTTCCCGCTCTGCTGAAGGTATTCCTGCCGCCTGTATTCAGCGTCTCGAGATTGAGCGATGCAAAAGCCTCTAACAGGATACGACCTCTTGCATCTGTTCTTGGACAGCCCCAGTCAATTGCCCAGGCATTGAAGTCGCCCGCAATAACGACTCGTGGCCGGCCTCTGGCGTCCTCTACGAGGTTATCCAAGACCTCACCGAAGCGAGTAATTCGTAAACTGGGTGGCATGTAGCAGCTGTACAGTACCAGATCATTCACCGTGGCTCTGCTGAAATGTTGGAAGGACCTTGTGTCTTGCAGCGGGCTTGATGTCCCACAAGACCATATTGCGGATCTCCTGTCGGCGTAAGTCAGCCACTTGGATGACTCTCCAGTAGAGTAGGGCTCGCTTAGAAGAGCTACATCGATTAACTGCTCTCTGATCGTCTGTTGCAGTAGGTCCTGCGCCGCGATGCAGTGATTTAGGTTCAGCTGCAGGATCTTCAGTGCTGACGAAGTCATTTGGGCGGCTTTGGGGTCCTCGAATCGCCCCTTGCTGTGCAAAGGCGGCTGCCTGTTAGGTGATTTCTTGGACTCAGGCCTTGTGCAGCACATAGAAAGCAGTTGGCATCCTTTGAAGGACAATTGGCTGCTATATGGCCTACTTCGCCGCATTTGAAGCAGCAACGTGACCTGTCCTCCATGCTGGAGCATCTTGCGGCTATATGGCCAACGGTAAGACACTTGAAGCACCTCAGTGGCCGTTCTTCGAGTGCTTTAATGGGGCAATTTTCCCACCCTATTATCACAGAACCCAGATCAGTGAGCTTCTGGATTACCGCCTCTGTGGCCCTCACAATTGCCGTCTGGTAATTCCGCAGGCCCGGCCGTATGCTCTTTACGGTGAGCGCGTTTTCTTCGACCTTTGCCTGTGAGGCTAGCGCTGTCAGGAACTCCTCCCGAGTCGCTGCTGCATCTAGGTTGTAGATCGCTATAGCTCTTTGCTGCTGGAGAGCCCTTACTCCTACCTTATCACCTAATACCATGGTGATATTTTCCCCGAGTGACTTGATGTCAGTTGCTGGGTCCTTCCGGAGCTCCAGAATCAGCGCGTCGTTTGCAGTACGCCGAACTCTGGAGACGTGCTCACGGACATGTTGCAGCTTGCCATCCGTACGCCTGGTCACCATTTTGAGTACTTGGCTATAACTAAGCCCGTCGCTGGCTTCGATTAGTATTGCATCCGGTCTATGCTTGATTCTCGGTTTGGCCTGCATCGAGGAGGCTCCACGTCGAGGCTTTGCGGGGCCGACTGTTTTCCATCCATGGTTGTCCTCGGTTGTCCCATGATCCACTGTTTTATGGCGCGCTTTGTCACCTTGGGGAGTAGGTGGGGCCTGCTGCCGCTGCTGGGATTCCGCGGGTTGCCGTTTTTTAGCACGCTGTTTGGATGCGTTAGCGCTGGTCTGCTGCGAGAGAGAGAGTTCAGATGGGCCTGATGCCTTGTCTCCGCGCTTTTCCACTGGTGAAGTTTGCGTAGGCCGGGATAGCATGGTCACGGAGAACAATTCTTCCGTCTGCTGCCCACGACTGACACGTTCAGGTGGCGGCTTCGAACAATTGGGACATGCCTCCAATGCCACTGACTCGATTGGGTGTCCACTGAGTCTGGAGCTGACTTCCGCCTGGAGCTCTTTTAGCTCTCTCAACTTTTTCCCGAAGGGAGTTGGTAATGGCCCGCTTGCCTCCTTCTTTCTCGGGCTTGATCCTCTTCGAGATCTCCTCCAACAGTACGCCCATTTCTGTTAATTCTTTGCAGACAGGCTGCAGTTTTGACCTTTTCGGAGGGGCACAGTCAATTGCAGCTTCTCCATTTGGACTCATGGCGTCCCGCGATCTCTTTGGAGTGTCCTCTTGATTGCTAGCAGCCGCTCGCAGAGGCAACTCGTCATGCACTGGAGGCGAATGTAGCAACATTCTGCTACGCCCGAACACCATTAGCTCCTCTCCTTCCATTATCTTCGGCCTGTTACCAGGTATTTCCCCCTGGTGAGCGTTGGGAGTTATACCGTATGTGTGCGCTTGCTTGTGTGCGTAAGTTGCTTGACGCTGCGCAAATTGCATGTGACGAAAGCAAGAAAAATGTAAAATGCGATGGAAAACCAATAATTTTGAATTCATATTTTTTTTTTAAACTCAACTATTTCATTAACTTCTATATTATTTGGATAACTTTTTATCCGAAGGAGATCTTCTAAATGGCTATCAGTTAGACTGATTCGAATAGAATTTTTTATTAATTTCATTGTGGAAAATGTTATTTCACAAATATACATATGTATGTTGTGGTAAACATAGAACAGAATTTTAACATTGCCTTTTTGCAAATCGGAAATTTATCTATCGGAAGTTCTCGCCAAATTTCTATTCCACTACTTAGTGGCAGCATCAAGTCAGTTTTCATGACCTGTAATTCCTCCCTAATTTCTTCTGGAATTGATTCACATTCTGCTTCTATGGGGTTATTAAAAACTGCAATGAGCCAATTGATTTGTTTAAAATCAGAAAATTTTTCCGCTATTTCAGAGGAAATAAATACTGGATTTTTTAGAGAACCTAACAAATCTTTATCTTTTTCTAAATTTTCGCTTTCTAAGAAAAAAATAACTTCATTACGAAGACTGTATAGTCTGTCTAAAATTTGGCCTCGGCTCAGCCACCTAACATCAGTAAAAAGGCAAAGATCCTCGTACTCAGCGCCGTATTCTGAGAGAAAGGATTTAAACTTTCTATGGGTTATCGAATTATGACCACCTTTAATGCGATTAATAATTTTAATTGCTACACCCATTGCATCCACAACTTGAAAAATTTTTGCAAACAATGCTTGCTGATGGATGAAACAATGGAAAAATGGTAGGTGTCTAACGTACGGCCATGTAGCAGCTCGCTGTTCGGACCCGGTGGACTGGACAAACTGGTGCCTGAGATGCGGAGGCAAGGATCACAAGGCGAAGGAGTGCAGTAACGCACTTAACTGCTGTCTATGCGAGGCGGCCGGCATAAGCAATAGAGCCCACGCGGCCGGTAGCCAGCGATGTCAACGATGGGAGTACCACCAAAGGCGATCGATAAGGGCCACCAAAATAAGTAGATTCCTCCAGCTGAATCATAACCACTGCGAGGCAGCACACAACCTACTTGCGCAGATCATGCATGAAGTCAAAGCGGAGCTCGCGATCATAAGCGAGCCCTACAGAAGAAAGTCCACCGGCAATTGGGTGGCCAGTACCACCGGTAAGGCTGCATTTTGGTCATGCGGCGCCTCTCCGATCCAATTGCGACACCCTATGGCAGGAGAGCACTTTGTAAGCGCACAGGTAGACAGAAAATGGGTCTATAGCTGCTACCTGCCCCACAGCGTGAGCCATGAGAACTTTTGCAAAGCGCTCGACGAGATAGTCAACAACGCGCGCTCTCGCAATCCCCTCGTTATTGCAGGGGACTTCAACGCGGTTACCAATGCGAGAGGACGCTCGCTTCTGGAAGCCTTTGCATCACTGGACGTAGCCCTTCTGAACAGAGGGTCACGCTTCACATTCAGCAGAGCGGCGGGTCCGTCATAGACCTCACCTTCGTAAGCGGTGGGCTATTTAGGTCTTCATCATGGAGCGTTGGCGAAATCTACACGGGCAGCGACCACGAGGCGATAATATTCTCGCTAGGTGTCACCCAACCCCGTCGGGTGGAACGCGAGCATGGCGGTAAGGAGACCTTTTAAGGGACGTCAGCAACCGGTCTTCTGGTGGAAAAGTTCTATCGGAGAAATACGTAGAAGGTGCCTAGCCTCTAGGCGGCGTTACCAAAGAGCAAGGAAACGAGGATTAGGGACATGGCCGCAACTATGGACAGCCTATAGAGAATGTAGGAAGGAGTTGAAGAAGGCTATATATGAAGCGAAGCGGCAAGTGTACCTCAGTCTCTGCGACACGGCCGATCAGGACCCTTGGGACAAGGCGTATAAGATCGTGGTCAAGCGAGTCTATGCCAACAGATTCTCTTCTCCTACTGAAGCCAGCGAGTTGGAGTGAATTGTCTGCGATCTCTTCCCCCAGCGTGCGGACTCCCTAAACTGTAGGCGCGTTGAACATGTTGATTCCCGCTACCACGTCCGAGGCACCACCAATGAAGTGCTTGCGGCCGCCAGGTCGCTGAAACAAAACAAGGCCCCGGGCCCTGATTGCATCCCCAACCGTGCACTTCGGCTGGCAATGGCAACTCGCCCGGAATTATTCGCGGCAACCTTCGACCAGTGCCTGAAGGAGGGAGTATTCCCATCTCAGTGGAAGCTGCAAAAGCTGGTGCTGCTCCCCAAGCCTGGCAAACCAGCAGAGGTAGCGTCATCATATCGCCCAATCTGCCTCGTGGATTCCGTGGGTAAGGTGCTGGAAAGCTTCATCAGTGCCAGACTGAACGAGGCGATCACGGCAGGGGGCGGCCTGTCCGCAAATCAGTATGGATTTCACAAGGCAAGGTCCACAATAAACGCGGTCAGCAGAGTAGTGAGTACAGCGGCCGATGCTATTAAGGGGTCTCGATGGAAAGGAGGTGCGAAGGAATACTGCCTGGTGATCACCCTGGATGTGAAGAATGGCTTCAACGGCCGATTGGGGCTTCGGGATTCCTTCGTACCTGTACGAGGTAATATGGAGCTTCTTTTCAGGAAGAAAGCTGGTGTACGCTGCGTCGACAGGATCCGTTCAACGGCAGGTGTCCGCAGGAGTGCCTCAGGGCTCGGTTCTGAGTCCGCTTCTGTGGAACATCATGTACGATGTCCATCTTCGATTGGACATGCCGAGTAGGTGTCAGCTAGTCGGCTACGCGGACGATGTTGCGGTTGTAGTGGTGGGCAAGAATCTGAAGAATGTAGAGTCAATGGCAAATACAGCCATTGCATCCATCACGAACTGGCTGCGCTCGGCCTAGCGGAATCGGGTAGAACACTCGCCAGGATTATGCTCAACACAAGAGGGCCCAGACAGGAGCGGAGAATGTTGCTGATGAGTGTGGTAAAATCACAAATACTGTACGCAGCCCAGATCTGGGCACCGGCCATGGAGGTCGAAAGCTACCGCCGCCTCATCAGTCCGACTTATCGACTCTGCGCTCTCAGAGTCTGCAGCGCCTTTGGGACTGTTTCGGAGGATGCAGACCTAGTAGTCGCTGGCATGGTGCCCATCGACATCCTGGCAGACGAAGTTCGGGTCACTACAGAGGCCATCAGCAGGGGCATTCCGAAGAACGTCGCCAAAGCAGACGCTAGAAGGCTCGCAGTGACAAAATGGCAGGACCGATGGGAAGCTGCAATAAATGGCAGATGGACGCATCGTCTCATACCAAATATTGAGGCTTGGGTCGGTAGAAAGCACGGGCAGGTGAACTTCTACCTCACGCAGGTGCTGAGCGGACATGGCTGCTTCCGCCAATACCTAAATAGGTTTGGCCACGACCACTCTCCAACGTGTCCTGCGTGCCCTGAAGGAGCAATTGAGGACGCCCACCACGTTGTATTCAGTTGCGGCCGCTTTAGTGTGGATCGACAGCGGGTAAAGCGAGCGATCGGACAATCCCTATCGGAGGCCAGCCTGGTACCCAGCATGCTGGAAAGCGAGGTCAACTGGGTGTCGGTGAGCGCCTACATCCGAGTCGTCATGCGCGAATTTAGGAGAATGGAGAGAGAGAGGGTCGGATCCGCATAGAAGTTGCCGTAACCCCGGCGAAGCAATACCCAATGGGCATCTTTTATGTATTCGTGTTCCTTTCAGTTTGTTGTATTTTGTTGGTTTATATGTTAATATGTTAATAAATGAATTAAAAAAAAAATTGGGCTGCCTCTTATAAACTTCTTATTATCTAAGCACCGGCTTCAGCATTAGCATTTGCCAAATATTCCTACAAGTTCGACTCAAAAGGTATAGAAGGATCGAGAATTTGATGGTGATATCATTTTGGCGATGTCAGCCTAATCAATTGTCATCCCTGTACCTGACTTTTAAATCTCTATATATCTATGTACATACGTAAATAACTATTGACAAAAGTCACTGTTTTTCACCGATCGTTCCTATGGGAGCTATATGATATAGTCACCTAATCTTGATAAACTTTGGCCGCTCACGAGCTACTCAAGCAGAGGGTGCGAGAGACCAGGTCCGATGCGGCTGTAATCAGCGAACCTTTTCGCAGGAAAACCTCACCCGACTTGACGTATAGCACGTCAAGCAAGGCCGCCATCTGGTCATGTGGAAACCCGCCCACGCAGCTTCTTGCCCAGCTAGCTGGCGAGCATTTCGTCAGGGCGCTGGTAAATGGGATATGGCTGTACAGCTGCTACCTGCCGCCGAGTCTGTGCCTCACAGACTTTTGCAAGGCATTAGACGAACTTACGTCCGACGCAAGGACGCACAGACCCACCATAATCGCGGGAGATTTCAACGCATTGGCACAGGAATGGGGAGCGTGCTAAAATCAGTCAGCCTGTATGCGGCACAAATCTGGGCCAGTGCCATAAACATCACGGCGTACAGCAGGGGCATCACCGCTACCTACCTCTGCGCGTTAAGGGTCTGCATCGGTTTTAGGACGGTCTCGGAGGATGCTGCACTGGTCGTTGCAAGCATGATTCCCATCAAAATACTTGCGGTCGAGGCCAGGAACATCGCAGACGCGACAAAGCGAGGCGAACAAAAGCGGTCGGCTAGTAGAGATGCAAGGTCGCAGAGCGTCGGCACTTGGCAAGAGCGGTGGGATTCGTCGAACAAGGGGAGATGGACCTACACCCTTATCCCCAAGGTCAGGCCATGGATGGAAAGGAAGCTTGGACAAGTGTCTTTCCATTTGACCCAGTTCCTCACAGGACACGGTTGTTTCCGGTCCTACCTGCATAGATTCGGACGTACCGCCGGGCGAGCATCTTTTATGTATTCATGTTCCTTTCAGTTTGTTGTATTTTGTTGGTTTATATTTTATTATATTAATAAATGAATTAAAAAAAAAAACACACACACACACAGTGATACATTTGATTTGATATAGAGTGCGTTCGTGTCCTACGCGTCGCCGCTTTACTGTTTCCAAATTAAACGTTCGTCACCTGGAATTAAAGTGGATTTGGTGGCGCCCGGTGTCACAGTGTTTGTGCCTACTCACAGTTGCCCACTGGTCCGCCATTCCGGCACTGCTGCCTGGGATTCCAAACTCAAGAGAGTCATTTGCTGGTCGCTGGGAGATTGTTCCTGGGCCTGCCCGAGGGGAGCGGGGAGCTGTTGTTCTTTTCCCGCCCATCTGCAGCTCCAGTGGTATTGGTGAGGTGGACTTTCTTTGCTTTTACTTTCATCAGTGCTTCCTTGGCAAGTGAAGGAAAAATACCAGCTGCTACCAGGTTTGACATACATCGATAATAATTAAACAGATGCGTTAACAGCACCTGTCTGGCCCACCCATACCCGCAAAACAGCTGACTATAATTCAAGCCTCCGCTGCTAGGGATTCTTCTGCATACTTTCAGGCTGTTTCTACTAACCGTCTTAGCAGACACTCCGACACTCCGCAGAGTTCTAAGCGCGGGGCGGCAAACGGTCTGCTTGGCGTCGGGGGGAGAGCTTTAGCCGCTAGTGCGATAGCCCAGGGTTCGGCCCCCACCGTTGGAAATCCTCTTTTCCGAATTATTGTTTTTTAAAATAGTTTATTTTAATTAAATTATTTTCACATAGATTATTTGCTATTTTTCCCAAATAATTTCTTATAATCTCTGCCAAGCTCTACCTAAACTCGAGCATTTCAAATTTTCCACGCTTTCACTCTACTTAATTGTTCATTGGCTGGCGCCGTCAAAAGGGCAAAAGGCAATTGCCCATCGTCGACGCCGAGTTGGAGCTGCATAACTCCCTTCGGTGAGGCAAGAGGAAATACTTGTCCTACGAGGGAAATTGCCTCCAATAACATGCGGCCAAGGCAATGTAAAAAAGGACGCCGCCACCGTACCGGCGCCATGTGGCAGGACCCAGTGTTCCCGCTTCATCGGAAGAAGAGGAAATGGGCCATATTCTGGCCTCAATTGCTATCCACTATAGCAGAGAGAAGGATGCTAGAGGGAAAATCAACCGCAGCATCACAAACGAGTTCAGGGAGAAGGTAGCAAGGCTGCAAGAGCTGCACGCAGCGGTGAGGGCTCTGTTGCAAAGCCAAGAACCGATTTTGGCATTGCCAGTCGTATGTGCTACTTGTAGCTAACAGACCGAGCTCGCAAATTGGCCATCGAAGCGGGACAAGCATTGCCAAACGTCTCCAGTTGAACGCTTACCGATGGTAAATCGTCAAGCGGCGAGCCGGCATTTGCAGAAGACACAGCAGAGACAGAATACACCCAGGCTTCAGCAGCAGCAACAACATCAGAGTCAAGCCAATCTATCCAGAATTCAACAACAAGCCAAGCAGCAGTTGCAAGAGTCTGGTGGAGAAGCCCCTAGGAGCATTCACACTGTCGAGGCAGGCAAGGCCAACGACTGGCAACTAGTGGGAGCCAAGAGGCTTAAGAATAAGCAACCAAAACGATATAAAGAGTGTCCGGAAGCTATTTTGATAGAGCCTAGCAGCGGTCAGAGCTATAGAGACGTGCTTGCACTGGTCACTCGACGAAGCGACGGCAAACTGCAGAACGCCCAGGGTAACGTCCGCAAAGTTT
Organism: Drosophila paulistorum; assembly: GCA_018152135.1. Taxonomy (NCBI): domain Eukaryota; kingdom Metazoa; phylum Arthropoda; class Insecta; order Diptera; family Drosophilidae; genus Drosophila; species Drosophila paulistorum. The sequence continues at coordinate 274,194 of JAECXG010000481.1, read as the reverse complement.
GCCGTACGGCCAAAAATAAACTGCTATAGGAACTAGGAGGTGACTGCCTAAACCCCCAGTCTCTAAGGGACGAGTTCCTACAGGTCCTTCGCGACAAGACCGGCGTTAATGTGTTATCGAACCTTCACAGCGATCATCACAGCGCCCGATGGCGAAAGTCCTACAGCAGAATAAGTTACTAGTTGGCTGGAACAGCTGCAGAGTTAAGGCTATCAAAGACCCTCCCACGAAATCCTATCGTTGTCTGGAGCTTGGTCACATAGCAGCCAATTGTCGCAACACAGTCGATAGATCGAACTGCTGTTTTAGATGCGGAGAACCAGGGCACAGAGCAGCGGATTGCGGCGAAGCCTCGTCATGCTATCTCTGCCGATCTAACGGGGAGAGCGACACCAACCACAATGCTGGCAGTTCAAAGTGTCCACTTAGATGGGGAAGGAGGACACATAACACACAAAAATGACGAAAATGCGGTTTATTCAGCTCAACCTGAATCACTGCATCGCAGTTCAGGATTTTCTAAACCAGAAGGTGAGAGAAGAGCTTGTTGATGTCGCACTACTTAGCGAACCCTGCAAGCATAAGGAGCAGGCAACATGGACATCATACGCCACCGGCAAGGCAGCAATTTGGCTATGTGGTGCTAGCACACTACGTCTAGACGGCATATATTCATCGAAGGGCTTCGTCAGAGCAAGGGTAGGTAACAGCTGGTTGTGTAGCTGCTACTTAGCTCCCAGCCTGCCTCTAGAAAGCTTCTGTCATACATAGTATGCGATGCCAGAGATCGCCGGCAAATTGTCATCGGAGGCGACTTTAATGCCTGGGCCATTGATTGGGGCAGTAGTCGCACTGACTCGTGCGGCCGAATGCTACTAGAGTGCTTTGCATCGCTAGACATTGAGCTGCTCAACGTGGGATCTGAACATACATTTAGGAGGGCCAGAGTTGGGTCGATTGTTGACCTGACTTTCGTGAGCGCATTGATCGCCAGAACAGCTAGATGGAAAATAAGCAACAAATATACCGCAAGCGACCATGAAGCCTTAATTTATGATGTGGGTGGCCCCAGTCAAGCCCCGCATAGTCAGCCCACTCTAAAAAGGCCTATAAGACGGAGAGTCTTGACGTGAGCAGTTTCTGCAGCGTGCTAAGTCGAGTGAGCACAGCCAGGACAAGTAGCGCCAAAGAGACCGTCGACGTTATTATGTCACCGGTTGAACAGGCGTGCGAGGCAAGTATGTCAACCAGGAAGCCGTACTTTGTACGGCCACCTGCCGCAGTGTGCTGGTGGAGGCTGTACCAGCGGGCTAGAGGGTCAGCGGATTTCCCTCTGCTTGCAGCTTGCATACAAGCAGCGGAGAAAGGACCTGAAAAATCGGATCAGACGCAGTAAGCGTGAATGTTTTTGTCGCTATGCGATACTGCCGAACAAGACCCATGGGGTAAGGAATACAAGATTATTGTAAAGCGCTTGCATGCGAACATAACACCGCCCCCAACAGACACAATTCTGGTGCGGATTATACTCGATGACCTATTCCCCAACATCATGGAAATAGCCAATCACACGCAGCAACACAACGAGCCTTTCCTGATGTCCGACGAGTGTGCAATCTCAGAGCTTGCTCAAGCAATAAGCAGACTTAAAAAGAACAAAGCCCCAGGACCGGACAGTACTCCGAACAAAGCGATAAAGCTGGCCGCCGAACCACTTTCTGTAAAATTAACAGTACTTGCTTACGCGAGGGCATCTTTCCGAAACGATGGAAGATCCAGGATCTTGTGCTACTTACGAAGCCAGGAAAACCACCCGGAGAGGCGTCTTCGTATAGGCCAATCTGTCTCCTAGACACAGCCGGAAAAGTCCTCGAGTACATCATTAGCGTGCGTCTCAACAAAGCCATAGTTGCCGGCGGTAACCTATCAGATCAGCAATATGGTTTTAGGAGAGCCAGATCCACGATAGATGCCATCCACAAAGTGGTTGACATCGCCGCTGAGGCTATTGCGGGTAGCAGATGGAGAGGCGGCTGCAAAAATACTGTCTGGTGGTGACACTGGACATAAAAATGCGTTTAATTCCGATAGGTGGGGCCGGATAATAGATGGCTTATTGGGTTTTGGAGTCCCTCAATACCTGGTCAATTGTGTAAGTAGCTACTTTGCAGACAGGCGAATCCGGTACCACACAGATGACGGAGTCATGGAGAAGGTAGCGACAGCTGGAGTTCCATAGGGATCCGTTCTCGGTCCCCTATTATGGAATGTGTTGTACGACGGCGTTCTACGACTCGAGTGGCTAAGGTGGCTAAGGAAATCGATGCAACAGAGCGATCAGTAAAGTTGGCAACTGGCTCTCGACAGCTGGCCTTGAGTTAGCAGCCCACAAGACGGAAGCGGTGCTTGTCACAAGCCGTAAAAAGGTGGAGATTGCTAAAATAAGAGTTGGCGACTCAGAGGTTACCTCCAAAAGAGCTATCAAGTACCTTGGGGTAATGATAGACACAAGGCTAAGTTTCAAGGAACACCTAGCCTACGCAAACGAGAAGGCAACGGTGCCGGCTCTACCCTGTCACGCATTCTACTCAACACGAGGGGTCCGAAACAAGGGAGGAGGATGCTGCTAACAAGCGTCGTCAAATCTGCGGCACTGTAGTCAGCATGGTCTGGGCCAAAGGAATGACTGTTAAGAGCTACAGACGAGGCTTAGAGGCAACTCACAGGCTATGCGCTATTCGTGTTTGTAGTGCCTATCGCACTATTTCAGACGAAACTGCCCTTGTTATTGCGGGACTGATGCCCATTGCCGAGCAAGTAACAATGGCAGAAGGCATATTCAGTCGGCGAGATGAGACCTTAAACGCATCATCACGTCAAGCGGAGGGCAGTTCGCAATGGCATAGATGCCTAGCTAGGTGGCAGAGTCGCTGGAATGCCTCCTCCAAGGACAGGTGGAACTGGAAACCGATCCCGAACATTGAGGCGTTGATCACTAGGCGTCATGGTGAAGTAAACTTTTACTTGACACAAAAACTGAGCGGACACGGTTGCTTCAGGAGTTACCTAAAACGGTTCGGGCACGAAACTACAGACGAGTGCAGCTATTGTGGGAGTGGCATCTCCGAAACAGCTGAACACGTCGTTTTCTATTGCCCGAGATATGATGCTGAAAGAGGATCCCTAAACAGCAAGCAAGGTGAGGGGCCACACCTTCCAACCTGGTGAGAAAGATGCTAGAGGACGCGGAAATTTGGACGGCAGTAAATGACTTTGCATCAAAGGTCATGAGAGAGCAACGGAGGCAAGAACGGATTAGGTCAGGACAATAATAGGTGCACAGCTCTTCGACGCAATACACACAAGTAGTTCCGGAGAAGTCAGAATCCCGCTTTTTCATCCATACTAAATCAAATTTCGTTCTTGTTATGTTATGTTTTTCTGTTAGTTAAGCGTTAAAAGTGAACAAAAAAAAAAAAAAAAAAAAACACACACACACATCAGCGACATAACGGAAGGTTTTTCTTTATCTCGAACTGGATCTCATAGTGAATAGGGATTCCCGGAGAGAAGGAAAATAACCCAGTCTTCATTCATTGAATTCAAAATATGAACTGATTTTATTTACAAAAGTACTGAGTTTATATAGGATTATCTTAGGCTCTAGTAGGTAACAACTGTTCTTAGACGATCTTATTTTAGACTCACACCCACGTATTCGGGGGTTGAAAAATTATTATTTTGGGCACATCGTCGGCCACTTGACATCCTGTCGTTGTGATCTTTTGGGTTAGTTTAGAATTACAAGTGTTTTTCTTACACCGCGTGTGGCAGATTGTATTTCTAGTCCTATGCTAGGTTAGTTGTTTGGTACAAAGGTACAGTTGTATTGTATTTTCTTTAGTGCATCTGATTTGGTGAAGCCAGTTCAGATGAACACGATGTTTATTCTTAAACATTCTGCAAAGGGCCACCAAATGCGGCGTTTTGGACTTTATTTTTATAGTTAGTTGTCTTGTACAAATTATTATTAAACTATCATTAGTAAGATAATTATTGTTAAAGAAGCATGACCAGTTACATGATGGATGTTGAACCTAGTCAATCTGATGTTCCTTTGCCATTGTCACTGACTTCCTATTCTTACCAATTCTCCCGTATGTATTACTGAGTTGGCTTCTACTGGTTTTTATAATATTTGGCATATTACCTAATGATTTCTGTTTCGGGATATCTACCCATTCCTGATGTGTATTACTGTGCTGACTTCTAGCCTTTTTATAAGCTGGAGAATTTAAAAAAGAACTAACTTTCCATTTTGAATTGTACCAATGTGATCTTCGCTCCACCATTTTTAAATATCGCTGACTGCTAAAACTTGAGTGGTTATTCTGGCTATCATTAAATGTTGTCTTTTTATAAATATTTTACCGTATCTGCCTTTTTGGTACTATAGTTTCGGACAATTTGTTACCGAAATCTATTTTGATATTATTTTTTAGATAATCATTATCTAATTGACCCATTGCCTTCTGAATATTCTCATTTTGTACTGGCTCTGGGATATATACTTTTTCTTCCCCAATTTTCACTTTACCTCCAATGTGAGGTCCTGCCGGGGCCATAAATTTATTTTTGAGTTTTGCTGTTGCATTTCTTTGGGATTGTGTCGTTTTTACTTTGAAATTTACCTTTCCTCTCCCAACGTTGTTCAAAACCTGTGACATCTATTGTTGTTGCCACTACAGATTTATTCTGATTTGATTTGGTGCATCCCGAGACGATCCAACCAAATTGAGTATTTTGGCCTAGCAGGCCATCAATCTTTGTAATTCCCCCTTTTAAGATTTGGGTATATACGTTTACCCCCATTATTATATCAACCCTACCAGGTTTATTGAAGCTAGGATCAGCTAGCACGTAAGTTTGCCATTTTGACATATCCACGTTTGCAATTTTTAATGGAAGAGCTTTCATTAATTGCGGTAATACAATTGCTTCAACCTTAATAAGTTCCTTCTCCGAATCACGTGTCTTCATTTCAATATTTACCTTATACTTCGACGTTCTACTTTTTGTTGCAGATACGCCACTTATTTCTGTTTGTTTCTTGATCTTAGGTAATTTTAACATTTGAGCGGCTTCTTCTGACAAAATAGTGCTCTGAGAGCCATTATCAATTAAGGCTCTTAATGTTTCATACTCTCCATTTATTTTTTTAACTTGTATTAGAGCTGTGGCCAACAGTTTTTGTTGTTCCGTAACACAAGTATTTACCTTCGCCTGTTTTTCCCCCAAAATGAAGCATGGTATGGTGCCCCTTGCTGCACATTGAGCAGACTATTTCATTAATGCATCTCTTGTTGCTTGAATGCTTCAAGCATCGTATATACAATTGCACTTTTTTGGCTATTTCCACCCTTTCATTAGGTGTTAGCGCTTTAAACTTATAGCACATCGGGGAGCTATGCCAGGGACCTTTGCAGATCGGACAACTATCTTTTAACACCGCCACCGACGTTTTTTGTAACGGTTTTTTCTCTTCTTTTTTTATGGCACTTAGTGAGCAATATCTTTGCTCCAAGTATTCCATGACATCAGATAGAATTTGAATTTGCCTTGTTTTTCTAATTTGACTCTCATATAATTGTAGAGTCTCTCTGTCAAATTTCCGAAGTATGAGTTGAGCGACTATTACGTCAACTTCATCGGACAAATTTGCTTTAATTTTAATTAAGTTTATTGACTCATTAATTATGTCAATCACTCCTTTTAGGCTTTTTGCGGATTCATTGTTGATCATCGGTAAATCAACGATCCGACTTAATTGTTCGGAAAATACCCTCCGATTATTTTCATACCGCTTGGTTAACAGTTCCCAAGCGGCACTATAGTTATCAGCTGAACCTGACAATAGATGAGCTACCATGCTCCTCGCTTCCCCCTTTAAAGCGGATTTTAAATAATTAAACTTAAGAGCAAGACTTAAATCCTCTCTTTTTTCAATAAGTTCCGCAAATAATTCCACAAACAGGTCCCATTCTCTAGGTTCTCCAGAGAATGTGGGTACCTGTATTTTCGGCAACACCGGTAGTTCACCTCTCACTGTTACATTCTCAATCTTACTTTCCTTATTGTTCATTTTCATTTCTAGCATTGACAATGAATTTTGGACGTCGAATTCCAAATCCTCCATAGTATTCTTAAATTTTGCATCACTTGTTTTTTGGCATGCCCGTACCTTCTCCCATAAATAATTTATTTTATTAATATACATTATCCATGTCCCATTGCCTGTAGATTTCAACTCTACTACCTCCAAATATTCCTGAAGCTGTCGAACTCTATCCATTAATATCTCCTGATTACCATTACCGTTTTCATGACTGGAGGTCGCATTCCCGCACGACTCTCCTTTGCTATCATCAACCATTTCTGACATATCTGCTTCTGCTTCGACTAACACTGACTTACTAGTGCCTGGTTTTTCTGACTCTCCTGTAGCTATTATTTTGGCAACTATCTTTAAAACTTCTTCATGTACTTTATCTCTGTAGTACTGATGATCGAAAACCCCCTGCTGGAGCAATTTCTCATGGTTAGGCATCCATCGGCTACTAATCACTTTTACTTCCTCAATCTCCTTGTTAGTAATGTTTCTGGGATTTAGTGCTTCCAACTGCCTTAACCTGGTATGCAACTCTACCTGCTTCTTTAACAATTTCCCAGTCTTATTAGTGAACATTTTATCTTGTGCGAATATTAGGATATCGATATAAATATATAATAATAAAAATAGATAGATGTACTTATAACTATCTTAATTTGTATCTTATCTGATGATCCTGTTGACACCGTTCGCCACTGTTGTCCGTGAAATAGAGTTTGCCAAGTAGGTTTTGCCGATATTCTGCTGCTGCTTGTCTCCGAATGGGTCAGATTTGCCGTTTCTTTATATTTGCCTCGCCTCCAGTCGCCTCTTCTTTGCAACTATCTTGTTGCTCTGCTGCTATTTCTAGTTGCCGACTTGCAACTGTATAATATACAGTGTATATAGTGTGTATGTACACTAGTAAATTCTTTTTTTTTTTTACTTCCGATATTAGGGCTTCGAATACGCCACACACAAAAACTCCCGCCGCCGAAATTACTACAGTTGCTCCACTAGCCAAACTGACTTTAAAATCGGACTCACGCACTTTTTATTTATTAAGCAAAATTTTGCCTTTTATATTATACTCTGTCTCTTACCACTGGTGGGGGAAAACAAGAGGTTATTTATTTTGCTACCTATAGCTGATCTTAGCATTTACACTTGCATAAGAATTCAGACTTTAAGGAGCTGATTCACACTCTGAGTCTCTTACCACTGGTGGGGGAAAACTGCAGAGTTCCTTTTTTCGAAGGACCAAAATGAATCCGGTTCGAAGGACCAAAATGAATCCGGTTCGAAGGACCAAAATAAATAGGGATTTAGAACCACAACTAAAAAACCCAATCTTCATTCGTTGAATTCAAAATATGAACTGATTTTATTTACAAAAGTACGGAGTTTATACAGGAATTATCTTAGGCTCTAGTAGGTAACAATTGTTCTTAGAAGATCTTATTTTAGACTCACACCCACGTATTCGGGGGTTGAAAAATTATTATTTTGGGCACATCGTCGGCCACTTGACATCCTGTCGTTGTGATCTTTTGGGTTAGTTTAGAATTACAAGTGTTTTTCTTACACCGCGTGTGGCAGATTGTATTTCTAGTCATATGCTATGTTAGTTGTTTGGTACAAAGGTACAGTTGTATTGTATTTTCTTTAGTGCATCTGATTTGGTGAAGCCAGTTCAGATGAACACGATGTTTATTCTTAAACAGACATGGCCAAGAAATCCTTCATTCTTTCCTTCCATGGTGGCGACACCATCAGTGCAAATTGAGGACATTTTATATGATAATTGGAATGAAAGTACATGCTTCTCAAAGGCATCAAACGTACTTTTTCCATTTACATGACTGTGAAAAGAATGTAAGTTTAGAAATTCATCGCAAATTTTAAAGTCGTAATCAATAGTTCTAACACAAATAACCATTTGACTAATATTTCTAATATCTATGCTTTCATCCAAACAAATTGAAAAGTAGGCACAGTCCTCTATTCGTCTTTTAGTTTCTAAGTATAAGTATTGGCCTATTTCCTCGGTCCTGCGAGTTATAGTTCGACTTGATAAAGGAGTATCGTTTATTAAACTATAAACGGTGCATTTGTGCAGCCACATGCAGGATGGAGGACGGTACTGAACTAGTTATAGTAGTCCTTTACATATCGCTGGGTAATAGACTTGTCGCATAATCGCTGGGTAATAGACACCGAACACTTCTGGAGTATACTGAGGAAGGTTCTCGTCTACTTGGACAAAATTTTCAAAAACTCCCACTGATTTTGGCTGGAGACTTCAATGTCAATTTTGCAGATGAAAAGTCTGCGCCGCTGAAAACTTTTCTTTTCGAAGAATTAAATTTAATAATGAGCAGTAATCCTGCAGAATCTACAACAAGATATAACACATCCATAGATGCTGTTTTTTCACGTTTTCTAACCCACATCCAATCACAAACATACATTTCATATTTCAGTTACCATAAACCAATCATTTCCGTGATAGAGTATGGGAACAATTAGGTTCAACGAAAATATTCGGGAAAATATTTAAACGAGCCAAACTTAAACGAAGATAAATAAATATTGCTTTGTAATACTGCGGTGAGCTGAAATATATTATATTTTATTAGAATTATCAGAAAAATACCATTGCTTTCATTTATTGTTCATGTTCATTCATTTCTGCTATTGTATATGACTGTAGTTCATCGTTTACTCGACGAATTCCTAGAGAGCTTCGCTCTACCCGGGTGTCCTGTGACACCTCATTGCTTTTTTTTCCTTTTGGAAAGACAAGATATATAATTTATATATACTTTATATGGTCGGAGATGCTTCCTTCTATGCGTTGCACAATTCTGACCAAAATTAAAATACCGTTTTTACAAGGGTATAATGAGGAAAAAACAACCTAATCAGGCTTTTTTGTTTTGCAGCACTAGACAGTTGTAGTAATCAATAAGGGCGAAGGAGTGGGAGGAGTCAGCTCAACTAATATGGAAATATTTACGACTGAGCTGATTTGCATTGTCAGTTGTCTCAATTGTTAATCAGCATTAAACATAGAATTATCTGATTCGTTTTAATATGCAAGTCAAACTGGGGCGGCAATTTAGGTACATATGTACATACACTATAAAACTCTCCTCCACTAAATGTGAATAAATTATTGCAAATTGAATTTACTTTTGAAAAATTGTTGAATTTTCTAATTTATTCGACTATTAAATTTTGGAAGAGTATTTGTGCAATACCGAAACATTGGCAAAATATATATAATATACTATTTTATCTAGATAGATTATTTTGCAATTTGAAGTAACTTGAAAAGGTACCACATCTAGAGATTGTAGTCGCGTCGCACAACCAAACTGATGAACTCCTCTTTAGTTATTATGCCATTGGGGACCTCGCTTTTAAAAGTCGTCACGAAATCGTTCAATCTCTCTGATTTTGTCAGATCGCCAACTAAATATTTGTGATGACGTCGCACCGAGAAGCCGTTCTTTAAGTCGGCAAATGGAATTTTATTATCCCCATTACGATCAATTTTTTTAAAGACTTGATTAATAATATACTGACGGCACTTATTCATGGGTGGCTATAAAAATAGAATATATGTTAAACATACACGTAGTTTCACCAAAAACTCAGTGATATTAATGCTTCCATTTCCATCGGAGTCGAAGCTGCAAATATGAATGAAAAGTAGAGCTTTAAGTAAAATTGTATATGAAACCTGTCGCACGTGCTTAGCGAATATATTATCGATTTCAGAATCCTTTAACTGTAAGCCCATCTTGGTAATTCCAGATTTGAAATGGTCTTTGTCGAGGGCTATGCTGTCACTTGTGTCCATAGCCCGCAAAGATCTGAAACGAAACGCAATATAAGTTGTAACACACACACATAGAGTCACACACACAGAGACACACACACAGAGACAAACACAAATACTACACATGCGACGCTGGTTCGTCGCTCCAGCAACAATCCGGTTTTTAATTCGTTTGAGGGACGTGTACACTCTGCAAAGTAAAACGGACGGTTTGAGACGGTGTTGGCTACGCAGGCCTACTCACGGTTTTTGCGAATCGCCTGCCATACGGTCGTGATTCCGCTTAAGTTTTGTTAGGGCCGGCTGCGGTCGTTTGATCAGGGGGGGTGAGGGGCGCCAGTAGCTCTTCCCGCCTCTCTCGCGCTCGCGTGTGTGGTAGTGGGGTGGTCGCACCCCCACCAACATCAACACCGATAACTGAAGGGAAAAAATTATCCTGGTTTGAGTCATCTCTCCCTTTTGTATTTGCTTTTTTGTTTCCCACCTTGTTTACAGCTGGATAACCTGACTCGTGGTGCGAGTATCAGCTGTGCACTGGGCCGGCACCTGCCAACCCCGCGCATTGCGCCTAAAGCTTGCAAGCTTTTAAGCAAAGTTTCAAAACCCGATCACGCAAAGTGCGGTATACTTTTGGGGATTATAAGGTATATAGCCGGGTCTCAGCCCCCCAGATGTCAACTCGGTCTGTGGGCCCCAAGGCAAGCACTCAGCCTTGGAGGCGAAAGTACCAGGTTCAAATCCGCACTGTGTAAAAATTTTCAATTGCATTTTTTCACAGTAATTAATTGTGAGAAAATTTCTAACAATTAATTTGGGTTTATTGGAACAAGTGGTTGGCACTTTCGTCCGTCACAGACGGAATTGAGTTAGCTTCGCTCTGCGCAAGAACAGCGACCTGAACCAGTAGTGGCATGCCCCAAATGCACCACATCGCTAACGAAATCCTTCGCTACCAAAGGACAGCAAACGGATAACTTGCAACAGGCAAGAATGTCCCGCCAAAAAACAGTCGGAAACACTTCGGAAACTTTTTTGCTGAATGGCAAAAATCCCCGGCCGCAAGAAAATTTTTTGCCAAACGCAGGCCAGCAATCAGAGCCCGCTTGGCAGACAGTGGCTGCGCGACCAGCGAAAAAGGCGATACCCAAGAAGCGTCCACCTGCTATTTTGGTCCAAGGAAAAGGCAATGTCTCGTACAGCGAGATGGTGAAGCTGGTTACTAGGAGCCAAGACGAGAGGCTTATTGCTGTGGGCGACAGTGTTCGCACGGTAAGACGAACTGCGAAGGGAGACCTGCTTCTGGAGCTAAATCCGTCTGGCGCCGAAATAGTCGGCCAGCTGAGAGAGGATAAGGGAGTGGCCCTAGCCGGACAGGTTGAGGCGCGCGCATTGTCAAATCTCACCAGGATTGATGTGCTGGATATGGACGGTGAGACCACGAGAGGCGAGATAGTACGCGCGTTATCAGATCAACTGAGCGTGCGAATTGAAGACTCGGATATAAAAAGTCTGCGCCCGGCACACGACGGCTGTCAAAGGGCAGTCTTATGCGTTCCGTCATCAGTGGCCGAGATCATCTTGAAGGCTGGCAACCTCAAGATAGGATTTTCTGTGTGCCGCATCCGCAAAAACACATCGGCGGTCAGATGTTACAGGTGTCTGACGTTCGGCCATGTAGCAGCTCGGTGCTCGGACCCGGTGGACAGGACAAACTGGTGCCTGAGATGCGGAGGCAAGGATCACAAGGCGAAGGAGTGCAGTAACGCACTTAACTGCTGTCTATGCGAGGCGGCCGGCATAAGCAATAGAGCCCACGCGGCCGGTAGCCAGCGATGCCCATCAACGACGGGAGTACCACCAAAGGCGATCGATAACGACCACCAAAATGAGTAGATTCCTCCAGCTGAATCTTAACCACTGCGAGGCAGCACACAACCTACTTGCGCAGAACATGTATGAAGTCAAAGCGGAGCTCGCGATCATAAGCGAGCCCTTCAGAAGAAAGTCCACTGGCAATTGGGTGGCCAGCACCACCGGTAAGGCTGCACTTTAGGCATGCGGCGCCTCTCCGATCCAATTGCGACACCCTATGGCAGGAGAGCACTTCGTACGCGCACAGGTAGACGGAAAATGGGTCTATAGCTGCTCCCTGCTCCCCAGCGTGAGCCATGACAACTTTTGCAAAGCGCTCGACGAGATAGTTAACGATGCGCGCTCTCGCAATCCCCTCGTTATTGCAGGGGACTTCAACGCATGGGCCCTTGACTGGGGGAGCGCCGTTACCAATGCGAGAGGCCGCTCGCTTCTGGAAGCCTTTGCATCACTGGACGTAGCCCTTCTGAACAGAGGGTCACGTTTTACATTCAGCAGTGCAAACGGCGGATCCGTCATAGACCTCACCTTCGTAAGCGGTGGGCTATTCAGGTCTTCATCATGGAGCGTTGGCGAAATCTATACGGGCAGCGATCACGAGGCGATAATATTCTCGCTAGGTGTCACCCAACCCCGTCGGGTGGCGCCGCCCAAAAGCAGGGTATACAAGAGCGACACTCTGGACGTAAGAGCCTTCGCCGATGCATTGGCGGCACACGAGTGGACCCAGAGCACAGCTCAGCGAATGGCAGACCAGCTATCCAGCATGCTGGCTGCATCGTGCAACGCGAGCATGGCGGTAAGGAGACCTTTCAAGGGACGTCAGCAACCGGTCTTCTGGTGGAAAAGTTCTATCGGAGATATACGTAGAAGGTGCCTAGCCTCTAGGCGGCGTTACCAGAGAGCAAGGAAGCGAGGATTAGAGACATGGCCGCAACTATGGGCAGCCTATAGCGTATGTAGGCAGGAGTTGAAGAAGGCTATATACGAAGCGAAGCGGCAAGTGTACCTCAGTCTCTGCGACTCGGCCGATCGGGACCCTTGGGGCAAGGCGTACAAGATCGTCGTCAAGCGAGTCTACGCCAACAGATTCTCTTCTCCTACTGAAGCCAGCGAGTTGGAACGAATTGTCTGCGATCTCTTCCCCCAGCGTGCGGATTCCCTAAACTGTAGGCGCGCTGAACATGTCGATTCCCGCTACCACGTCCCAGTCACTACCGATGAAGTGCTTGCGGCCGCCAGGTCGCTGAAAGAAAACAAGGCCCCGGGCCCTGATTGCATCCCCAACCGTGCCCTTCGGCTGGCAATGGCAACTCGCCCGGAATTATTCGCGGCAACCTTTGACCAGTGTCTGAAGGAGGGAGTATTCCCATCTCAGTGGAAGCTGCAAAAGCTGGTGCTTGCTACCCAAGCCTGGGAAACCAGCAGAGGTAGCGTCATCATATCGCCCAATCTGCCTCGTGGACTCCGTGGGTAAGGTGCTGCAAAGCCTCATCAGTGCCAGACTGAACGATGCGATCAACGCAGGGGGCGGCCTGTCCGCAAACCAGTACGGATTTCGCAAGGCAAGGTCCACAATAGACGCGGTCAACAGAGTAGTGAGCACAGCGGCCGATGCTATTAAGGGCTCTCGTTGGAAAGGAGGTGCGAAGGAATACTGCCTGGTGATCACCCTGGATGTGAAGAATGCCTTCAACACGGCGCATTGGGGCTGCATTCTTGATGCGGCCAGAAGCTTCGGGATTCCGTCGTACCTGTACGAGGTGATATGGAGCTTCTTTTCAGGGAGAAAGCTGGAGTACGCTGCGTCGTCAGGATCCGTTCAACGGCAGGTGTCCGCAGGAGTGCCTCAGGGCTCGGTTCTGGGTCCGCTTCTGTGGAACATCATGTACGATGGCATCCTTCGACTGGACATGCCGAGTAGGTGTCAGCTAGTCGGCTACGCGGACGATGTTGCGGTTGTAGTGGTGGGCAAGATTCTGAAGGATGTGGAGTCAATGGCAAATACAGTCATTGCATCCATCACGAACTGGCTGCGCTCGGTGGGCCTAGTACTAGCGGCGCACAAGACAGAAGCGGTACTAATTAGCAGCCGGAAGTTAGTGGAAACGGCCACCGTTACAATCGACGGCACCGAGGTGAAATCAGCTAGAGCAATTCGCTACCTAGGAGTGTGGCTCGACACAAGATTGTGTTTCCGAGAACACCTAATGGCGGTACAGCGGAAGGCAGCGGAATCGGGGAGAGCACTCGCCAGGATTATGCTCAACACAAGAGGGCCCAGACAGGAGCGGAGAATGCTGCTGATGAGTGTGGTAAAATCACAAAAATTGTACGCAGCCCAGATCTGGGCACCGGCCATGGAGGTCGAAAGCTACCGCCGCCTCATCAGTCCGACTTATCGACTCTGCGCTCTCAGAGTCTGCAGCGCCTTTAGGACTGTTTCGGAGGATGCAGCCCTAGTAGTCGTTGGCATGGTGCCCATCGACATCCTGGCAGACGAAGTTCGTGTTACTACAGAGGCCATCAGCAGGGGCATTCTGAAGAACGTAGCCAAAGCTAACGCTAGAAGGCTCGCAGTGAGGAAATGGCAGGACCGATGGGATGCTGCAACAAATGGCAGATGGACGCATCGTCTCATCCCAAATATTGAGGCTTGGGTCGGTAGAAAGCACGGGCAGGTGAACTACTACCTCACGCAGGTGCTGAGCGGACATGGCTGCTTCCGCCAATACCTAAATAGGTTTGGCCACGACCACTCTCCAACGTGTCCTGCGTGCCCTGAAGGAGCAATTGAGGACGCCCGCCACGTCGTTTTCAGTTGCGGCCGCTTTAGGGTGGATAGACAGCGGGACGAGCAAGCGATCGGACAATCCCTATCGGAGGCCAGCCTGGTACCCAGCATGCTGGAAAGCGGGGTCAACTGGGCGGCGGTGAGCTCATACATCGGAGTCGTCATGCGAGAACTAAGAAGACTGGAGAGAGAGGGCCGGATCCGCATAGAAGTTGCCACGAGCCCGGCGAAGCAATTCCCAATGGGACTTACCGCCGGGCGGGCATCTATTGTGTATTCATGTTCCTTTCATGTTCCTTTCAGTTTGTTGTATTTCGTTGGCTTATATGTTATTTTTGTTAATAAATAAATTAAAAAAAAAAAAAAAAAACACACACAGAGACACACACACAGAGACACACACACAGAGACACACATACACTTTCGGGACTCGGACTCGACATATTGACCTGAGAGGAACGTGTATTTCGTCGCATCGCGTCTTTTTTGTGAAATCTTCGGTTTATCCGTTATCGTTGATCTCCTAGTCCTGCAATTATATTGTCTATTAGTGTAGCAGTCTCACTCGTGTTGCTACTCACGTTCCGCCGGTCGCCAGTTGCATTGCAAGTGAAAAATTAAATTCGTTTTTTTTTTCTTCCGGCCTCCTGCTGCGCCGGTTCCTTTGGTGGTCGGAGGGGTGCGGGGCGCTTTCGATGTGCATCTCCCGACTTTTTCAATCGTATTGGTTGTAGTGGGGTGCCAGCCGCACATTTTGGTAAATTTTTCTTCCACCCACGCTGTAAGTAAACACATAAGTGGTGCGATTATCAGCTGTTGGCGGACCTGCCAAGCCGGGCTCGAAAGCTCGCCAGGCCCATCATCTGGGAGTCGAGCTTTTTTTTCCGCAGACCGCCCAAGTGCCGCTTACTTCTAGGCGGTGGTTCTAAATCACCTCCCACTTGTCCAGCAGTATAGCAGTACACTAGCCCTAGCGTTGGGGACGTAGGCGGTGGCCTAACAAGCAGCGGAGCTGCCTTTGAATTCGGCCGGTACCTGGTTCAAATCCGCTGAGCGGAGTAAATAAAAAAAAAAATTTTAATTTAAATTTGGAGCACTTTTATTTCTAATTAAATTATATTTTTTAAATATCTCCGTTTTTTTCCCTTTACCTTCGGAGGCGGGTCTTAAAGTATCTGGTTCAAATCCGCTGGAAGGAATTAAATTTTTAAATCCATTTCTTTTGGGAATTTAATTAGCATAAGTGGCATTGCTGTGATACTCCTTGGCACTATAGGGGCTCAAATCCGCTGCGGGGAATTTTGGATTCTAAAATTATTTTTTATTTTTATAATTTTATTTTGCCACTGCACACCGAGCGGCCCATATTCCCGCTGCCTGCTGCAATTATCTAAAGGAAGCCGAGCCGGAGCGGTATAACTCCCAACGCTCATCAGGGGGAAATACCTGGTAACAGGCCGAAGATAATGGAAGGAGAGGAGCTAATGGTGTTCGGGCGTAGCAGAATGTTGCTACATTCGCATCCAGTCCATCAAGAGGACACTCCGAAGAGATCGCGGGACGCCATGAGTCCAAATGGAGAAGCTGCAATTGACTGTGCCCCTCCGAAAAGGTCAAAACTGCAGCCTGTCTGCAAAGAATTAACAGAAATGGGCGTACTGTTGGAGGAGATCTCGGAGAGGATCAAGCCCGAGAAAGAAGGAGGCAAGCGGGCCATTACCAACTCCCTTCGGGAAAAAGTTGAGAGGCTAAAAGAGCTCCAGGCGGAAGTCAGCTCCAGACTCAGTGGACACCCAATCGAGTCAGTGGCATTGGAGGCATGTCCCAATTGTTCGAAGCCGCCACCTGAACGTGTCAGTCGTGGGCAGCAGACGGAAGAATTGTTCTCCGTGACCATGTTATCCCGGCCTACGCAAACTTCACCAGTGGAAAAGCGCGGAGACAAGGCATCAGGCCCATCTGAACTCTCTCTCTCGCGGCAGACCAGCGCTCACGCATCCAAACAGCGTGCTAAAAAACGGCAACCCGCGGAATCCCAGCAGCGGCAGCAGGCCCCACCTACTCCCCAAGGTGACAAAGCGCGCCATAAAACAGTGGATCATGGGACAACCGAGGACAACCATGGATGGAAAACAGTCGGCCCCGCAAAGCCTCGACGTGGAGCCTCCTCGATGCAGGCCAAACCGAGAATCAAGCATAGACCGGATGCAATACTAATCGAAGCCAGCGACGGGCTTAGTTATAGCCAAGTACTCAAAATGGTGACCAGGCGCACGGATGGCAAGCTGCAACATGTCCGTGAGCACGTCTCCAGAGTTCGGCGTACTGTAAACGACGCGCTGATTCTGGAGCTCCGGAAGGACCCAGCAACTTACATCAAGTCACTCGGGGAAAATATCACCATGGTATTAGGTGATAAGGTAGGAGTAAGGGCTCTCCAGCAGCAAAGAGCTATAGCGGTCTACAACCTAGATGCAGCGGCGACTCGGGAGAAGTTACTGACAGCGCTAGCGTCACAGGCCAAGGTCGAAGAAAACGCGCTCACCGTAAAGAGCATACGGCCGGGCCTGCGGATTTACCAGACGGCAATTGTGAGGGCCACAGAGGCGGTAATCCAGAAGCTCACTGATCTGGGTTCTGTGATGATAGGGTGGGGAAATTGCCCCATTAAAGCACTCGAAAAACGGCCACTGAGGTGCTTCAAGTGTCTTACCGTTGGCCATATAGCCGCAAGATGCTCCAGCATGGAGGACAGGTCACGTTACTGCTTCAAATGCGGCGAAGTAGGCCATATAGCAGCCAATTGTCCTTCAAAGGATGCCAACTGCTTTCTATGTGCTGCACAAGGCCTGACTCCAAGAAATCACCTAGCAGGCAGCCGCCTTTGCACAGCAAGGGGCGATTCGAGGACCCCAAAGCCGCCCAAATGACTTCGTCAGCACTGAAGATCCTGCAGCTGAACCTAAATCACTGCATCGCGGCGCAGGACCTACTGCAACAGACGATTAGAGAGCAGTTAATCGATGTAGCTCTTCTAAGCGAGCCCTACTCTACTGGAGAGTCATCCAAGTGGGTGACTGACGCCGACAGGAGATCCGCAATATGGTCTTGTGGGACATCAATCCCGCTGCAAGACACAAGGTCCTTCCAACATTTCAGCAGAGCCACGGTGAATGATCTGGTACTGTACAGCTGCTACATGCCACCCAGTTTACCAATTACTCGCTTCGGTGAGGTCTTGGATAACCTCGTAGAGGACGCCAGAGGCCGGCCACGAGTCGTTATTGCGGGCGACTTCAATGCCTGGGCAATTGACTGGGGCTGTTCAAGAACAGATGCAAGGGGTCGTATCCTGTTAGAGGCTTTTGCATCGCTCAATCTCGAGACGCTGAATACAGGCGGCAGAAATACCTTCAGCAGAGCGGGAACTGGTTCCATAATAGACCTGACATTCGCAAGCGAGACTATCGCCAGGTCGTCATCATGGGGTATCGGCGATTTCTACACGGCGAGCGATCACGAGGCCATACTGCTTACCCTGGCAAGTCGTCCTAGAGCGCTGCAACAAGTTTTCCCACAGCGAAAATCCTTCCGCCCTGACACTCTAAATGTACCAACATTTCAGGTGAATCTGGCGGGGCTGCAAGTACGTTTGACCGCTGAAGACCCCGCAAATCATGTCATGGCCACATTAAGAGCAGCCTGTGAAGGTAGCATGGCGCAGCGTACGTCGTACGGCAGACACCACAAGCCTGTGTGCTGGTGGAACGATAAAATTGAGGAGGCCAGGCGGAACTGCCTTAGAGCGAGAAGGCTTTACCAAAGGTCCAGAGGAACCGCTCAGTTCGAGCCTCTACAAAGCCAGTACCAACTCCGGAGGAGACTTCTGAAGAAAGAAATCAGCTCAAGCAAGAGAGAAGCCGTCCTATCGCTATGCGATACGGCCGAGCAGGACCCCTGGGGCAAGGCGTACCAAACGATAGTCAAGAGACTGCGTTCGGACCCACTCGATACCCCCTGCGACCCACTGTTCCTAGAGCGGATCGTGACGACCCTGTTTCCCAACTGCGAGGATGCTTTGCGTGACCATCCACTTCGTCACAGTGAGGATAGATTAAAGGAGTGCTCATGCGAGGAAGTAATTTCCAGAGTCCGCAGGATGAGACCGAACAAGGCCCCTGGCCCAGACGCTATCCCGAACAGAGCTCTCGCTTTGGCAGTCTCACTTGTCCCTGAAGTTTTCACAAAGATGTACAACCAGTGCTTGCGAGAACGAAAATTTCCGAGCATTTGGAAACGGCAAAACCAATTGCTTCTCCCTAAGCCGGGCAAACCACCGGGCGAGGCATCCTCATACCGGCCCATCTGTCTGATAGATACTGCGGGTAAGGTCCTTGAATCTATCATAGGAGCTCGGATTCAGCAAGAAATCGAACGACATGGCGACTTATCCGAAATGCAGTTCGGATTCAGGAAAGCACGGTTCACTACGGACGCCATAAACAGGGTGGTCAATATTGCGGCGGACGCCATCGCTGGAACCAGATGGAGGGGCGGATCCAAGAAATACTGCCAGGTGGTTACATTGGATGTGTGCAATGCCTTCAACACGGCGAGATGGGGTAAAATCATGGAAGGTCTGGAGTTGTTTGGAGTATCAAGAGGCTTGGTGCAAATAGTAAGAAGCTATTTTGAAGGACGTACCCTACAATATGCCACTTCTGAAGGCACGAAGGAGCAGGAGGTTTCATCAGGAGTCCCGCAAGGCTCAGTCTTGGGCCCTTTCTGTGGAACGTCATGTAAGACGGTATCCTGAGGCTGCAGCTGCCGTCGCACACACAAATCGTCGGGTTTGCTGACGACGTAGCCCTGGTGGTGGTAGCGAAGGAGTTGAAGGATGCAGAGGCGTGGTGCACAGAAGCAGTCGCCAGTGTGAAGCGATGGCTAAGCTCTGCTGGACTAAGCCTGACGGCCCACAAGTCCGAGGCGGTCCTCATCAGCAGCAGGAAGCTAGTTGAACGGGCCGAGATATGTGTCGGTACCACCCGGATTCTGTCGCAAAGGGCCATCAAGTACCTGAGAGTTATGCTGGACACCCGCCTATGCCTCGACTACGCGAATCAAAGGGCCCTTGTCTCAGTAAAGTCCCTTTCTAGGATAATGATGAACACCCGAGTCCCCAAGGAGGGACGTAGAAGACTGCTGATGAGCGTCACAAGGTCGATAGCCCTTTACGCCGCTCCTATCTGGGCCGGAGCAATGGACACAAAAAGCTACCGCCGCGACCTTGAAGCGACCTACAGACTGAGCGCAATAAGGGTGTGCAGCGCCTTCAGGACGGTGTCGGACGAGGCGGCACTGGTTCTGGCAAGCATGGTGCCGATTGACGAACTGGCCAGAGAATCCAACGCCATGTACTACGGCAAGAGAACGGACGCATCCAGCGGTTCATCTTCAGAGACGGGCAACCGGCAACACCAGCGGCTACAAAGCATATGCCGTTGGCAGAGGCGCTGGGACCTGTCGCCTAAGGGAAGATGGACGCACCGGCTCATTCCGAAGCTCGAACCCTGGTTGAACAGAACGCATGGCGAGGTAAATTTTTACCTAACTCAGCTCCTGAGTGGCCATGGCTGTTTTAGAAGCTACCTGAAGCGGTTTAGGCACGATACATCGGACGAATGTACATGGTGTGGCAGTGGAATAATCGAGGACGCGCACCATGTTACATTTCTTTGCCCGCGATACGACGAAGCAAGACAGAGCCTGTGCGATGAGGTCGGAGAGAGAGAGTCATGGCGGACAACTTGGTTCTGCTCATGTTGGCTGATGTTAAGAACTGGGAGGCGGCCAGTAAGTTCGCCGCTACCGTAATGAAGGAGCTCAGAAGGCTAGAGAGAGAGAGAGGCTAGGATCTGGTAAAGTCGCATGCGAAGCAATGCCAAATAGGCGGTACCGCATGTGCTGCCCCGGTCCACTCGTCATCCCCCCCCTTCTACCGAAACGCAGTTTATATTGTGAAAATTTATGTATATATGTATTTTTGTTTTCTTGTAGTAAATTAATAAATGAATTAAAAAAAAAAAAAAACACATACACACACATGTGGCTCGATGGCAGCATGACTATGAGACATAGATAGATATAGTGTTTCGAAGGTCCGGTGAGTGCGGTTTGTTTCTCAAATATCCTCCGCATTATCCTCGAATCGGACGTTCTTCAGGCCTATAAACCGAAATAAACAAGTCAGAAGGGGTCTTAGGGACTCTGCCTACATACCACATCCGCGGAACAGCTGTGGTGGCATCGTCGCTGGACCAGTTTTGGCCAAGGCCTGCTGGGCTACTGGTGAAGGCTGCGGTGAGGGAAGGGAGTTGCCTCTCTCCTTATTTTTTTTCCCCGCCTCTCTTCTTCGGCTCCTGCGCTGGTGTGGGTGAGAAATTTTATCCACTTTCCCTCAAAATTTTTCACGTTCTGCTACCAGCAAGTCTTCCTCGTTTTCACACCGCTACGGAACAGCTGATCGAGCCAGTGTTGGGAAACGACAGAAATAAGCGGAGCCCCTAGCCAATAACGGACAGGTGGCGCCTCTGGGAAACCCGCAAATAAAAACCGTTCTTAGCGGGATCGTAATTTAAATTCTAATTGGCAGAAATTAAATTCTCAATTAAAACCTAAATTTTGCCGCGCCCTTGAGCCCTAAATGGTCAGTCCTACTGCATCGATGGACCATAATGATCGACAAGGAAGATTTCCCCTTAACGACTGCGCGAGCGAAGACTTAATTTTTGCAAGGCGTCCGTTAATCGGAAATTGCCCATCTGCAGCACTTGGATCAATCCCAGTGTCAGTTGCAACGCGGGCTATTCTAAACAGCCCAGATGGGTCGGCAACAGCGTCAAGCCCTCCAGTGAAGTCGCACATCGGTGAACTAGATGAACTAGGCTCTCTAGTATGGCAGTTAGACCACACGTTTAACAACAGAGATGATAATAAAAAGCCAGTGAGGCATATAAATCTGAGCACGAAACAGTCCATAGTCAAAATGAAGGAACTGTACGAGTTTCTCTGCCAAAGTCCCGCAAAGGCAAGGCGGTGCCACACAGATGACTCCAAAGGCAAATGGCCGCAACAGAGTCCTCGCAGCGACAAACACTAGCGACTCTCCCAAACGTCCAAGAGAGCATTCGCCGGCACAGCGCAAAACACCGCCTAAAAAAAAGAAAAATAATGCGCCAATCATAAAGCCATCTACAACGACAAGCCCACTGCGCACTGATCGTATAGACAGGCAACACAACCAAGATGAGTGGCAGAAAGTCACAAACAAAAGGAGAAACAGGGCGGCGGATCAAAAGCAAAGGCTGCCAAAACAGAGGCCAGACGCTATTTTGATAGCAAACAAAGGCAACCTATCATACAGTGAGATGCTCAAATTAGTCACATGCAGTGAAAACGAAGCACTAAAATCGCTTGGGGAAAATGTCAAGAAAGCAAGAAGGACAGCCAAGGGAGACCTTTTGCTTGAAATGGGAAAACCAATGCGGGAAAGTCTACACCAAATAAGCAACGATATTGGTGCTGCATTGGGCAGCCAGTTTGCAGCCTCTGCTTTGATAAGCGAAACCAGGCTGGATATCAGAGAGCTTGATGGCGAAACCACCAAAGAAGATATAGTAGCAGCGTTCGGGACCAGGCTCAAAGTGAAGATTGACGTTACCGCCATTAAGAGTCTCCGTAAATCTTATTCAGGTTGCCAGAGAGCTACAGTAAGCGTCCCAACTACGGCAGCTAGTGACATCCTTCAAGCTGGAACACTAAAGTTTCGCTGTAATGTCTGCCCCATACGCCTAGATAATATTCCGAGAAGGTGCCTAAAATGCCTAAAATACGGTCATATTGCGTCCAAATGCACCAGCGAAAACGATCGAACTGGCCTCTAAGATGTGGCAAATCGGGTCACAAGATAAAAGAGTGCAATAATAGCCCTTCATGTTGCCTCTGTGTTGCCAGTGGAAACGCTGATTATGCACACACGGCAGGTAGCCAGAGGTGCCCCCACGGCCCGAAAGGGATGTCTACAGGAAAACAATAATGAGATTTATTCAAATCAATCTCAATCACTGCGAGGCAGCACAAGACTTGCTGTCACAGACTGTCAGAGACCTCGGCACAGACGTTGCTATTATCAGCGAGCCTTATAAAATTTTTACTTCCACGACATGGGCACAAAACAAATCGGGAAAAGCCGCGATCTGGGCATGTGGGACCACACCGTGCCAGATAAAATTCTTTGAATCCTTCAACGGTTTTGTTAGAGCCAAAATAAGAGAGTACTGGATTTTTAGCTGCTATCTACCCCCCTCATATAGCCTCGGAGAATTCTGCGGTGTAATAGAAGAGCTGTCGGATCAGATCCGATGCCACAAGCCGGCAATTGTTGCTGGGGATTTCAATGCATGGGCAGCGGAATGGGGCAGCTCCTCCACCAATGCAAGAGGCCAAGCACTTCTTGAAGCATTCGCGTCAATCGACTTGGCGCTCCTAAACACAGGCAACGGCTTCACATTCCAACGTGGCAACATAGGATCTACAATTGATCTAACTTTCGTCACCGGGGTAGTAAAGACTCGGAGTCTCACCGTCTAGAATTTGAGGCAAAGCGCAGAGAGCTTAAGATGGCTATTCGCCGAAGTAAAAAGGCTTGTATCGATGCACTACTCACAGAAGCAGCAAATTATGTATGGGGCAGGCCATACAAAATTGTTATGAAGAGGCTTAAATCCTTCCAGCGCATAGAACCACCTTCTAGCATCGAAATGGATGCAATAGTAAGGGAACTATTTCCCACCCAGGCACCTAGCAATTTTGTCACAGCTAACTACGATCTAGCAGGCATACCGCCGGTCACATCACAAGAAGTACTAGCAGCTGTAGGACCCTTTAAAACCAATTCCTCCCCTGGCCCCGACTGTATCCCGAACGAGGCACTAAAGATTGCCGCCTTCCAGCACCCTGAAAAGTTTGCATTCGCCTTCACCAAATGTCTCAACGATGGCATATTCCCCGATCTATACAAACAGCAGAACCTAGTGCTCTTACCTAAACCAGGAAAACAAATGGGAGAGCCCTCTGCCTACAGACCCGTCTGCCTACTAGACTCGACGGGAAAACTCCTAGAAAGAATAGTAGTGGACAGGTTAGACCAAGCCTTGCAGGCCAACCAAGCAATTTCCGAAAACCAGTTTGGTTTTCGCAAGGGAAGATCTACACTAGATACTATTCGGAAGGTGGTTAAAATTGCTCGAAACGCAACCGCCGGCGATAGATGGAAAGGCGGAGCAAAAAAATACTGCCTAACAGCCACATTAGACGTTAAAAATGCCTTCAACTCGGCAAGATGGTCCTGCATATTGGAGGCTCTGCATAACTATAGAGTTCCGCCGTACCTGCTGAAGGTAGTTAGCAGCTACCTCAACAACAGATGGTTGCATGTGAACACCTATGATGGAGGAAAACATTATAGCATTACCGGAGGAGTTCCACAGGGCTCTGTCATGGGGCCGCTACTCTGGAACGCAATGTACAACGGAATGCTAAACCTGAATATGCCTGAAGGAGTTGAGACCATTGGCTTTGCCGACGACATCGCCTTAGTTTGCGTGGCGAAACATCTAAATGAAGTGGAAGCTGTTTGCTCGAACGCAATATTCCGAGTTCAGCACTGAGGCAGTGCTCGTAAGCAGTCGGAAGAAAGTAGAGATTGCAACAATTCAGGCTGGCACCGCGCAAATAACCAGTAAAAGCTCAATAAAGTACCTTGGCATACTTATCGATTCCAGGTTAACGTTCAAAGACCACCTCAATGAATCAGCAAAGAAAGCGAGGGCTACCGGCGCTGCCTTATCGGGCCTAATGTGCAACACAAAGGGTCCCACTCAGAGCCGCAGATTGCTGCTTTATGGCGCTCCGGTCTGGGCCGAGGCCATGGCCACAAAATCCTATGCACGGTACATGGAATCCGTCTATAGACTCAGTGCGCTCAGAGTCTGCTCCGGTTTCCGCACGATCTCTGGAATAGCTGCTATGGTGCTAGCAGGCACAATTCCTATCCGACTCCTAGCAGACGACACCAAACAATTGTACAGCAAACTAAAAGACCCGAGAATTACCCAAATCGAAAGGACTGCAATCCGCAAGAGAGAGCGGAGCACAAGTATTTCTAGATGGCAGGCGCTGTGGGACGAGTCTGAAAAAGGCAGATGGACTCACCGACTTATCCCAAATCTCGAAGCACGGCTGGATAGGGGACACGGCGAAGTCAACTTCAACCTGACACAGCTACTAAGCGGACACGGTTGCTTTCGGAGTTACTTTTACAGATTTCGGCACGCTGCAAGCCCAAGTTGTGGCCGCTTCGACACTCACAGAAGAAATCTGCAAGTGGTACTCGGGGTGCGGGCGTCGGCAACAAATCTGGTACCGCTAATCATACTGCGGAAGGCAAATTGGGATGCCTTCAACAAATTCGCAGCGGTCACCATGGCCGAACTGGGCAGAGTAGAACAACTGGCAAACAGAACCTGATAAGAGTATGTGCGGTCGAGGCATGAACGTGTGAAGCAATAGCCCCGCTGGCAGTCCCACACGCTCTTCCCTCTCCGCAACTTCATATATTCCTAAATCTTTTGTAAATTCTTCCTTCTATCCTTTCCTAAATAAACGAATTAAAAAGAAAAAAATGGCAGCAACGATAGACGCAATCTACGAAGGGCCGTTGGACTTACTGCCTTATCCCAGACCTTCAACAGTGGATAGGCAGAAGTCACGGGCAAGTGACGTTCTACCTGACGCGCAGTAGCTTGTTTGAGCCACCACATCTAATTTGGTTGTAAATAAAATGAATATAAAAAAACACATACATACACACACACACACACACACAATAATCTTGGATTCAAAAAATTATTTTTATTTTATAATTTTTAAATTTTTTTTATCCGTCCATTGCACACCGAGTGGCCCATATTCCCGCCGACTGCCTGTATTATCTAAAGGAAGCCGAGCTGGAGCGGTATAACTCCCAACGCCCACCAGGGGGAAATACCTGGTCGTCAGGCTGTAGGAAATGGTCGGCGAGGAGCAAATGATGTTTGGGCGTAGTAGATTGCTGCTACATTCGCCTCCAATCCATGGTGAGTTGCCTTTGCGAGCGGCTGCTAGCCAGCAGGAGGACACTCCAAAGAGATCTCGGGACGCCATGAGTCCAGACGGAGAAGCAGTAAATGCTAACGAATGTGCCCCATCGAAAAGGTCAAAATTGCAGCCTGTCTGCAATGAACTAGCGGAAATGGGTGTACTGTTGGAGGAGATCTCGGAGAGGATCAAGCCCGAGAAGGAAGGTGGCAAGCGGGCCATCACCAACGCCCTTCGTGGAAAGGTGGAGAGGCTGAAAGAGCTGCATGCGGAAGTCAGCTCCCGGCTCAGCGGGCACCCGACCGAGACAGTTCCATTGGAGGCGTGTCCCAAATGCTCGAAGGCGCCACCTGAGCGTGCCAGTCGTGGGCAGCAGACCGACGAAATGTCCCCCATGACCATGCTTTCCCGGCCCACTCAGACTTCACCACTGGCAAAGCGAGAAGGCAAGGCACCATTTCCGTCTGAACCAGCTGGAAAGCAACTGCGGCAGCCGAGTGCTCACGCATCAAAGCAGCGTCCAAAAAAACGGCACCCTGTGGATCCCCAGCAGCAGCAGCAGGAGTCACCTACTCCTCAAGGCGATAAACCGCACCTCACAATCGCGGATCATGGAGCATCCGAGGACAACCAAGGATGGAAAACAGTCGGCCCACCAAAGCCTCGACGTTGTGCTGGGTGCAAAAGCCGGTGTGAAGGCCCTTACACAGCTTAGGACGGTAGCAATCTACAACCTAGATGCAGCGGTGACCCCTGAGGAGCTTCTAACGAAGTTATCCTCGCAAGCTAAGGTAGACGTTAACGCGCTAACCGTCAAAAGCCTTCGGACAGGTCTCCGGAACTACCAGACGGCAATTGTGAGCGCACCTGAGTCTGTGACACGGAGAGAACTCGAGCAGCGGCCTTTGCGCTGCTTCGTGTGCCTAGCTACTGGTCACATCGCCGTGAAGTGCCCTAGCAAGGTGGACAGATCAAACTGTTGCTTCAAGTGTGGTGTAGCAGGCCACAAGGCAGCTGTCTGTCCCTCTATGGAACCGCACTGCTTCCTCTGCGCTGCACAGGACCTAAACCCAAAAAATCACCTTGCGGGTAGCCGTCTATGCCCAGCTACAGGCGAATCGAGGGCCCCCAATGAGCTTCAATGACCCAGCCAGCCCTGAAGATCCTGCAGTTAAACCTGAACCACTGCATCGCAGCCCAGGACCTGCTGCAGCAGACTGTTCGGGAGATACGAGCGGATATAGCCCTGCTAAGCGAACCTTATAAAACCGGCACAGGTCCCTGCTGGGCCAAGGACTCGAGCGGTAGAGCAGCGGTTTGGTGTTGTGGTAGTAGTGACGGCGTATTGCAGGACATTCTACGCGAGGATGGATTTGTGAGAGCGAGGTTTGGCAGTTATTGGCTCTACAGCTGCTATCTCGCGCCTAGCTTAACCCTGGAGCAGTTTGGCCGGACGGTAGACAAAATCGCCGAAGACATTAGAGGACGACAAGGAGTGATTATAGGTGGCGACTTTAATGCTTGTCCAAGAGTGGCACATACACACGCCACCACACCCCAGTCTTTTGGTGGAATGACGCTGTCGCCGAAGCTAGGAGATCCTGCCTTCGCGCAAGGCGTCTCTATCAGCGCGCACGTGGTTCGACAGACTGGGCCTGGAGTATAAGAGACGTCGGAATATGCTCAAGATTGCGATCCGTTCCAGCAAACGTGAATGTTTCCTCGCTTTGTGCGACTCTGCTGAGCACGACCCCTGGGGCAAGGCCTACCTAGTGGTCTGTAAAAACTCCTTCGACCGGGTTCCGTTGGGTTGAAAAATAATAATCAGAGACACGTCTGTGTCGGTTGACTGGAGTTTTTGATTGAATTCTTTATTCCAAATTATTCTTTTGCTTAGGCTAATTTTACATATATATTCTTATGCTGCGACTTATGCGACAGCTACAAAAGAGAGGGAGAGTGTCAGTACATACATACATACATACTGTTGGAGCGCATGCATCAAAGTGCTTGGTCAGCGGTCACACGCTGGCCTGGCTCTAGCTCATGTTACGCTTGTGCATACAGTGCTTATGTGAATATATGTATGTGCATATACAAATGTACATACATATATGTTCATGCTTAATTGTATGTTTACTTGAATATGTTTATGTGAATACTTCAATGTATACATATGAACATATTCAAGTGCACAATTATATTTTAATGCGTATATGTTTAATTGTTTATACTTGCAACAAAGTGTTACAAGTTGAGCTCATTGTGTTGAGTTATTAGTTGTATGAACATACTACACCTCCCCTTTTTAGAGAATAACGTAATATTATGTAGTTATTGTAATGATTATTTATATAGAAAGGTAAAATAAAAGGTAAAGTAAAGGTGTATCTTAGGAAAGTTTTTTTTTTTTTGTTTGTGTCTCTTTAGGCAAATTTTCTTTCTCTTGTTTTTCGAAATTGCGTGAATTTGTTTTCAATAATAGATGAATCCATAAAGATTTTTGTTTTTTTTTTTTGTAAAAATTACTTAAGTATCATGATAATTATTATTTTTTTTTCGGTTGATCATTCGGAAAATGGTTTTAGTCTGTTTTTATGAACCTTTTGGTATTTATTCTTATTATCTGCTATTAATATATTGTCATTTTCTTCTATACTCACTACCTTATAAGGCCCTATATATTTAGCATCTAGTTTATGACCTATTTCTTTTCTTAATAAAACTTTATCTCCTATGTTTAAATTGAAATCGGCAATATGTTTGTCGTAGTATTTTTTATTACTTAACTTATGGTTTTCTAACATTATCCTAGCTCTTTTATATGCTATTTCTATTCTAAACTTTATTTCCTTAGAGTAGTCGTCTAAATTGTATATTGGATCTATTCTATCGATTTTGTTAAAATCTATGAACTGATTTGGTAGTCTTCCAAATACTAGTTCGTATGGACAATATTCATGCACTGCCGAGGGTGTTGTGTTGTAACAATAAGTGAAATATTGTATCCAAGCATCCCAATCGGACTTATCTGCTGATATGTATGAACGAATATATTCATTGAATGTTCTATGACTTCGTTCTATTGTCCCTAAGGTCTGGTGGTGGTATGCTGTAGATGTCAGATTTTTAATCTTCATGTACTTGCATATATCTGTTATAATTTGGTTTTTATACTCAGTTCCCATGTCCGTAATGAGTGTTTTCATTGGACCGTACTGTAGTATACAATTTTCGAATATAGCTTTAGCTACATTACTTGCACTCTTAGATGCAACTGGAATGGCTATTAGGTATTTTGTCAGATCGCATATCAATGTGACAATATACTCATTTTCATTATCTGATTTTGGTAGTGGGCCTATTGTGTCCACTATAACCTTATCAAAAGCCTTCGCTGGTGTTTCTGTTATTATCATGGGAGTCTTCGTATGTGTCGTCGTTTTTGACACCTGGCATTTATGACATCTCCTTATGTACTCTTTGATATGGCGTCCCATATTTTTCCAATAGTAGTGTCTTTTGATTTTTGCCAGCGTTCTGGTAATGCCAGTATGACCTCCTTGAATTGGATCATCATGATATGTAGACAGTATTGCTTCTTTTTCTTTTTCATTTTCTATTAGGGTCACCGGCTGGAGTAGCGCTACTCTTAATGTTTTCAATATAGTATTGCCCATATTTTTAAAAGAATCTATTGAAATAATTTCAAAGATCTTTTCGCTCGGTGCCAGTTTTAGTTGGCTGATTTCAAGTATACCGGCTTGCATTTCAAGCCTTTGGAAGAACTGACCTAAGTCGAGAATTCCATTGGTATACAAATCGCTAACTTCAATTCTTGCCATAACTTTCTTTCCATGTTTCAGTGAACATTTAGATTCTGTTATTCGCAAGGTCACTACTTTTCGTACCTCGTCATTATTGATGACTTCGTATACGTTGGGCCTAGAAGCATTTTGAAGTTTTTGCCTTGGCAAAAGGTCTTCTTTATTAACTGCGCAGTTTTTCTGTCTACTTTGTTGCCTGGTAGTGACTTTCAGGACTTTTATACTCATATCTTTTAATTCGGATACAGTTATCCGCGATAAGGCGTCTGCCACAAAATTGTCTTTACCTCGCAAATACTCTACTGTAAAGTCGTACTCTTCCAATTCTAGCCGCATGCGTGTTAGTTTTGAACTCGGGTTGACCATGGAGAATAAATATGTTAATGGTCTATGGTCTGTTCGCACTGTGAAGTGTTTTCCATATATATATGGTCGAAAATGTGTTATTGCCCAATGTATTGCTGCTAGCTCTTGTTCTGTAGTACTCTTGTTGCTTTCACCTTTAGTGAACGCTCTTGATGCATATGAAACTGGAAGCTGGAGTCCATTATAGTTTTGTGTTAAAACTGCTCCACATGCTTGTTTGCTTGCATCCGTGATTATGCAAAATTCTTTGCTGAAATCTGGGTACTGCAATAGATTAGGTTGAACGAGCTTTTCTTTTAAGTATTGGAATGCATTTTCGCATTCTGCTGTCCATTCGAAGGGAACATTCTTTTTACATAATCTTGTTATGTGCCGGGAGTATTCGGCGAAATTTTTTATGAAACGTCTATAATAATTGCAAAATGCAACGAAACGTCTAGCACTATCTGCATCATGTGGGACTGGATAATTCTTGATGACGTCAAATTTTGTGTCGTCTGGCAAGATTCCTTTGTCTGTGCATTTGTGACCTAGGAATGTCACCTCATGCATAAAAATGAGCATTTTTCTGGATGCAGTTTTAGATTGTTTTTTCTGCAAAGTTTAAAAACATCTACTAAATTTTTAATCATATGTTGTTCAGAACAACCAATAACGATTAAATCATCCATATAGAGAAAAGCTTGGCTGGGCTCAAGCCCTGAGAATGCTATTGTCATCATTCTTTGAAATGAATTAGGTGCTATTTTTAGACCGAAAGGTAATCGCGTGAAGCGATATGAGCCATTGCTCGTTGAAAAAGACATTAAATCAAGGCAAGAAAAATATTTTGCTCTTCCCAATTGATCAAGAATATCATCAATTCTGGGGAGCGGAAACTTGTCTGACAGCAATTTTTTGTTTATTTGACGATAGTCAATTACTAATCGCCAGTTTTTTTCTTTAGATCCCGAAAGTGTTTTCTTTGGGACTAGTAAGAGTGGGCTATTATAAGGCGAAACAGACGGTTCAACAATACCCTGTTCAATTAACTTTCCAACTTGTCGCTGGATCTCGTCTATTTGGCTATGCGGGCTCCGGTAATTTTTCACATATACCGGTTCATCATCCTTAAGTCTTAAATTTTGTTTATAAAAATTATTTGTTATGATCGGTTCGGTGTCAAGTCCGAACACATCACTATACTCAGTGCATAATTTTTCGAGTTTGTCTTTGAATAGTGTTGGGAAATTTTTCTTCAATTTATGAATTACAGATTCTTTTCTTAAATCTTTGGTATTTTGAACTATATCGTAGTTCGAAAGTGATTCAAATTTTAAATTGTTAAAGCCTACTAGTTGGCAGTTATCTGTGGTATTTAAGAATCGGACATAAGTACTTTGGGCTGTTGCAATAGTGTTTGCAACATAAACGCCCGGTTTAATTTCCTGATTCGGAATTAAAATGTTACCTTCTGCTGAAGATAGTTCTATTTTGCGTACCACTTGGGATCTTGCTGGTAGAAGTGCTGAGTTATTACCAGAATTGAATGTTATTGGAACGTAAATTGGGTACTTTAATGTTTGTGGTCTAAGTATAAACCAATCTTCTGAATTGCTGTAATCTATTTTGCAATTAAAAGTTTTTATGAAATCTAATCCTATTATTCCATCGCATGGGATTGCGAAATCTGCATGAAGCAGATGAAATTCGTATGGAATAATATATTTACTTGTCTGCAATTCTATTGAGACTAGGCCTTTGGAATTTATTACTCCTTCTCCTATGCCTCGAATGTCTACAGTTTTGTTTACTTTGATGTCATGAAATACATCAGAATTTTCTTTTATTATTGAAATATCTGCACCGGTGTCAATTAAGAATGTTATTTTCTTATTGGTTTCAACATTCTTAAATGATACGAAATTATTAAGACTTAGGTTGATAGAGTATACTTTATTTTTTAACTCTGAGCATTTGGAGGAGCTTGTCCGTTTCCCTGGTCGCTTTGGGTAATTCGGACATTTGTATTGTTATAACCATTTTGTTGGTTATTTGTGTTTTGTCTATTATTATTTTGTTGTCCACCTCCACGGCCGCCTCTTCGGTAGCGTGAATTATTTCGGCCTCGTTGGGCTCTGTGGGCATCGTTATTGCTCCAGCTCGAATTGTTGTTGTTCCAATTCGAGTTGTTTCTCCAGTTACCATTATTATTGTAGCGGCGTCTACCGCGGTCATTATGCTGGGCATAAAAAATGGTATTATTTTGGGAACTTCCCGTGGAGCCCGACTCTACTGAAAGAGTGGTAAATCTAGTGATGGCTTCTTTGGCTGAATCAAAGTTTCCCGATTCCATTAGTAGCTGGACTCTTTGACTTTTGGTATGACTTACCATAGCATTTACTGCCACTTTGGTAGTGTATTTTATAGCCTGTTCATTTGGAAGACCATCCGAAATATACGCGCCTTTTAGAACGTCGGTCAACTCAGTAATCTCTTTTGTGTATGAAACACAGTTATTAGGGTTTCTCTGCAGATTTTTAATCTTTGCTGTTAAAAGATCCACTGATTCACCCTTAAAGATTGTAGACAGTTTTTGTATAACTTCGTCAATCGTTGTTTCCGAGCTTAGCGTATTACCCGCTTGACCTTTCAATTTTGATTTTATTATTTCGATGGCTACTGCTTCATGCGTTTCTTTTATGGTATCAAGTACGCGAAGTGCCCCAATGAAACCTTGTAGGTTTTTAATGTCACCATCGAAGAATGGTAGCAGCCTTGTGGCTGTGTTTATGAATTCTACCACTGTTTGAGTCATTTTGTTGCTTCCTTTTGGAATTGCTGGTTTATTATGACTTATAATTGACTGATCAGAGCTCACTGGTGGTTTTTCTTGACCTCTTTCATCATCAGCCATTAGTTGCGTTTCTTCTTCCAGCACTATTGAAGTTTCCAAATCAGTTGTTTGTTTAAATTCAATATTGTGTCTGTTTAGCACAGCTATTGCTTTTTGTTTGCAATCACTGTAGAACGCATTTGCGGCTGTTTTTTGCCCTTCCTTTAGTTTGCTATAGTGCTCAGTTAATACTGCCCTAATAGCTTGGAGCTTCTCGGTTATTATTTTCGTGTGTTTGGTTACTGTGTCTTGGGATGTTTCTCTGTTTTGCGAGAGGCACTTACAAGATTTAGTTAATTCTTGTGCGTGTATTCTAGCTTTTCCAATTATATCATCCCAAGTAACCATAGTTTGTTAAAAATAACAAAATTTTCGAAAATGTTTATGTTTATTTATTTTTTTTTTTTATTATTCTGTATCTATTATTTCTACATCTGAGTCTGTACTCGATTCTGATATGTCTATCAGCGCGATCGAGTCCTTAAAAAGTTCGTGGACCCATCCGGGCACGTCTTTATGTAAAGGAGTCTTAGCTAACAATCTACTATAAGCTACTTTTATGGATTTTTCCATAAGATCTACAATATTTTTTGTAAATTTGTAGTTGTGGGCTATCCAATACCTTATTTCCTTGTATTTGTGATTTGTTTCGCCTGATTGTATCAGGAAATCGAGGAAAGGTAAGTATTTTTGTAGCCTTTTTGTTTCTATCTTATCCATATTCTACACTAACTTGTTAGGCCTATTAATATGGATGTACGTATATAAAAAAATCATGGAGGCTTACTGCCTCGGTTCCTCCATTCGGTAGAAACGATATGTGCCTGCTGCGTTGGAAAAGCAACATACATATGGTACTGTGAGGATGAAACTCATCTGTACCCTAGTGCTTCCTTGAACTGGGAATTCTTCTCCCGTTATATTTAGGTAAGCTGACTTAATTTGTACCAAGTTTATTGAGTTCTGTGGTGAATTGATATGCTCATTTCTAAAAACCTCAATTAAATCTTGGACAATACTGGGATGCCTAGCGTTTATTTTTCCAAAATAATTATCAAGAGTGGCCATTGTTTTCCACATAAAAAAAATTATTATTTTTTTTTTTTATTGTTATTCGCGTGTGTGCATATGTATTCTTAGACCTTATCTAGGTCATTAGCTTGGCTTATGGCTCTTTTGGTTACACATTTATTGTGTAATAGATAAGCTTTATATAAAATATATGCGCACATTATTACGACGATTATTAATAACAATATGTTCGTTAATCTCAAGTCAGTATTTGATGATTCGATTTTATTTATTACATTAGCAGTGGAGTCCACTGATTTTGTTTCTATTAACCCCATTGTGGGTATAAGAGATATATCATCAAATTTACTTATGGAATTATCGAACATATGGAGTTTATATAAAAAAAATTTTTTTTTTGTGTATAATTCTAATAATAATCTCACTGACTAACGATCCTATATGAGACTATTCTAATTTAGCAGGATGAAAATGAATATGACAAATACGGGAAAAAAATAGGGAACAAAAGCCCATAAAAACATCTCAAAACCTTTTGTTTAAAAGTTACTAAAAAAAATTTCTTTTTTTTTTAAGTATTTCAAGCTTCGTTCTTATTTGCTTGAATACGAATTATAATTATAAAAATTTATATTTGAATAAAAAAAAATTGTTATGGATTCATGAATTTTTATGAAATTTTATTTAAAAAAAATTATTAAATTTTTTTTTTTATACGACAAAAGAAAAAAAATTTTATCTCAACTGTGTCTTGCACAGCGAGCCAGAGACGTGGAAAAATTATAGAGCATGTGGTTGGCTCACAATTCAGATTTACATTTCATTCGTTATTGTTATTTAGAAATAAAAAAATTTATATGAAAAAAAAAAATTCTCCAACCACATTGTTAGTAATAGCCTACAGAAAGTTAGTAAGTTCGCAAGTTGCACTTTCGTGCTTCAACTTGCTATTAGGCTTATAATTATTATTATTAAATTAAAGGCAAGTTAAGGCTTGCGCATTTCTGCGGCCCCCTTGCGTTTCTTCGCTCTTTGGCAAAGTTCAGTTTTTAGGTTCTCGATACGCTCTATGCAGCGTTGTCGGTCTTCTTCGTTGGTGCTGGCCTTTAGTAAATCCTGCTGCAGTCTTTTCTGGGTGAGCAGGCGTCTCACCCTCACCGCCCCGTTTCGTCTTTTTGGGGATTCTCGTCTGCTGCCGGGCTCTGTACTCCTCTATTGTTAGTGGCCGCGGTCCATCGTTGGGATACAGCTCTAGCGCTTCTTTTAGCGTCAGTGCATCCCTTTGCTCGACAGGAGCAGATTCCGCAAAGGGAATATCTTCACTGTTGTTCATGTATTTTTTTTTTTTTTTTTTTTTTGTAGTCAAACTTATGTGTTGATGCTGATGTTCATCGTTGGGATAACGAACGAGACTCAAATATATTCACTAGATATCTTCAGTATTATGGTGTTGAAGCTGATGTTGATAGCTGTTCTTTAGCTTTAAATGTTTAATGTCTCTGTTGTTTATGCTGTTGTTGTTGCTACAATCTCTGTCAGTTGTTTCTTTTCTTGCCAATAAGTTGCAGCATCATTTAGTTGTTGTCGCTTTTCCATATATTAGTTGTCGCAGCATCATTTAGATGTCATCGCTTTTCAATATAAAATTATGTTATTATAATTTATATATATGTTGTGTGCAGCTCAGGTCCTGTCACGGTCGCCATGTAAAAACTCCTTCGACCGGGTTCCGTTGGGTTGAAAAATAATAATCAGAGACACGTCTGTGTCGGTTGACTGGAGTTTTTGATTGAATTCTTTATTCCAAATTATTCTTTTGCTTAGGCTAATTTTACATATATATTCTTATGCTGCGACTTATGCGACAGCTACAAAAGAGAGGGAGAGTGTCAGTACATACATACATACATACTGTTGGAGCGCATGCATCAAAGTGCTTGGTCAGCGGTCACACGCTGGCCTGGCTCTAGCTCATGTTACGCTTGTGCATACAGTGCTTATGTGAATATATGTATGTGCATATACAAATGTACATACATATATGTTCATGCTTAATTGTATGTTTACTTGAATATGTTTATGTGAATACTTCAATGTATACATATGAACATATTCAAGTGCACAATTATATTTTAATGCGTATATGTTTAATTGTTTATACTTGCAACAAAGTGTTACAAGTTGAGCTCATTGTGTTGAGTTATTAGTTGTATGAACATACTACAGGTCAAGCGTTTAAACTCCAGTAGGAACCCATCCCCAACGGATGCGCAAGCGGTATGTAGCGAATGTAT
This sequence comes from Drosophila paulistorum, assembly GCA_018152135.1. Taxonomy (NCBI): domain Eukaryota; kingdom Metazoa; phylum Arthropoda; class Insecta; order Diptera; family Drosophilidae; genus Drosophila; species Drosophila paulistorum. Next base: position 237,943 of record JAECXG010000481.1, on the reverse strand, counting down.
GTAGCGAAACTACAAAACCTGGTGTTGCTGCCGAAGCCGGGGAAGCCGCAAGGAGAGACGTCCTCTTATAGGCCCATCTGCCTCATCGACACAGCTGGCAAAGTCCTCGAGGCAATAATCTGCTCGCGTCTGGAAACAGCAATCATGGCAGGGGGCGGCCTATCCGAGTACCAGTTCGGATTCAGGAAGGCGAGATCTACGATCGACGCAATAAACCGTAGGATTAGCTGCAAAGGCAATGGAAGGTACGAGATGGAAAGGTGGTGCCAAAGAATACTGCCTAGTGGTAACTCTGGACATCAAAAACGCCTTTAATTCAGCGAGATGGAACAGGATCTTGGAAGCGCTTGGGGCCTTCGGGATTCCGAGCTATCTCATCAAGTGCGTAGCCAGCTACTTCTGCAACAGGAGGATACGTTTCTGGACGGACGCAGGCTTGGAGGAAAGGGTCGTATCTGCTGGCGTCCCACAAGGGTCTGTTTTGGGTCCCCTGCTGTGGAACGTCATGTACGACGGAGTCTTACGCTTGGATTTCGACCCTGGCACCCATATAGTTGGCTTCGTAGACGACGTAGCACTTGTAGTGATAGCCAAGGATCTCACGGCAGCTGAAGAAATAACCAACAGGGCGATTAATAAGGTTCGCCAATGGCTCTCTGCAGCCGGACTGCAATTAGCCGCGCAAAAGACGGAGGCGGTACTCATAAGTAGCCGCATGCGAGTGGAGACTGCCAGCATCAGAGTCAGCGACACCTCAGTTGTCTCCAAGCGGGCTCTAAAGTACCTCGGAGTCATGATCGACACAAAGCTGACTTTTAGAGAGCACTTAGAGTACAGCAGCGGGAAAGCTGCATCGGTAGCGCAATCGCTCTCTAGAATACTACTAAACACGCGTGGACCGAAACAAGGACGGCGTCTCTTACTATCCAGCGTCATCCGTTCGACTGCACTCTATGCGGCGCCTTCGTGGATAACGGGGATGGAAACTAGATCCTACAGGCGGAGCCTCGAGTCGACGCATCGCTTAAGCGCAATCAGGGTGTGCAGCGCTTTTCGCACCATCTCTGATGACGCCGCACTGGTGATCGCTGGGTTGCTGCCCATCGATGAGTACGCTGCAATTGCATCGGCCTCCTTCACAACGTTGAGGCAAACTAACAGTTCTACCACTAATCAGCAGAGAGGCCTCGAGCACCGGAGGGCATGGCAGTCAAGTCTGCGCAGATGGCAGGAAAGGTGGGACTCCTCCTCCAAGGGGAGGTGGACTCACACTCTGATCCCTGACATCACTTCATGGGTTTCGAGAAAACATGGGGCCGTGAACTTTTACCTCACACAGCTCCTGAGCGGCCACGGTTGCTTCAAAAGCTACTTGAAAAGATTCAACCACGACGTGTCAGATGAATGCACATGGTGCGGAGCTGGCATTGTTGAGGATGCAAGCTACGTGCTCCAGCACTGCCCTCGCTTCGAAGTAGAACGGTGCCGACTGCAGAATGCAATGGGCGAAATGGTGACGGCATGAAATCTGACGAGGATGATGATCGCACATCCAGACGTATGGCGACGGCCAGCGCCTTCGCAGTGCGCGCAATGGTGGCACTTAGGAAGCTGGAGAGGGAAAGGTCTGCCCAATAATTTAAAGCCCACGGTCTGCGATGCAATACCGGCAGGTCGTCCCGCAGTAGCCGTTATCTTTTATTTTTTTGCTCTCACCTTATGCTCCCTGTCATTGTTGCAACTTTTTTGTATTAAACGTTTGTAAGTTCTAAGAAATAAAAAAAAAAAAAAAAAAAAAACACACACACACACACACACGGACGTGAGACAGTGTTGGCTAAGCAGGCCTACTCACGGTTTTTGCGAATCACCTGCCATACGGTCGTGATTCCGCTTAAGTTTTGTTAGGGCCGGTTGCGGTCGTTCGATCAGGGGTGGTGAGGGGCGCCAGTAGCTCTTCCCGCCTCTCTCGCGCTCGCGTGTGTGGTAGTGGGGTGGTCGCACCCCCACCAACATCAACACCGATAACTGAAGGGAAAAAATTATCCTGGTTTGAGTCATCTCTCCCTTTTGTATTTGCTTTTTTGTTTCCCACCTTGTTTACAGCTGGATAACCTGACTCGTGGTGCGAGTATCAGCTGTGCACTGGGCCGGCACCTGCCAACCCCGCGCATTGCGCCTAAAGCTTGCAAGCTTTTAAGCAAAGTTTCAAAACCCGGGGATTATAAGGTATATAGCCGGGTCTCAGCCCCCCAGATGTCAACTCGGTCTGTGGGCCCCAAGGCAAGCACTCAGCCTTGGAGGCGAAAGTACCAGGTTCAAATCCGCACTGTGTAAAAATTTTCAATTGCATTTTTTCACAGTAATTAATTGTGAGAAAATTTATAACAATTAATTTGGGTTTATTGGAACAAGGGGTTGGCACTTTCGTCCGTCACAGACGGAATTGTGTTAGCTTCGCTCTGCGCAAGAACAGCGACCTGAACCAGTAGTGGCATGTCCCAAATGCACCATAGCGCTAACGAAATCCTTCGCTACCAAGGGACAGCAACAGGCAAGGATGGATGCCCCGCCAAAAAACAGTCGGAAACACTTCGGAAACTTTTTTGCTGAATGGCAAAAATTCCCGGCCGCAAGGAAATTTTTTACCAAACGCAGGCCAGCAATCAGAGCCCGCTTGGCAGACAGTGGCTGCGCGACCAGCGAAAAATGCGATACCTAAGAAACGTCCACCTGCTATTTTGGTCCAGGGAAAAGGCAACATCTCGTACAGCGAAATAGTGAAGCTGGTTACTAGGAGCTCATTGCTGTGGGCGACAGTGTTCGCACGGTAAGACGAACTGCGAAGGGAGACCTGCTTCTGGAACTAAATCCGTCTGGCGCCGAAACAGTCGGCCAGCTTAGAGAGGATAAGGGAGTGGCCCTAGCCGGGCAGGTTGAGGAGCGCGCACTGTCAAATCTCACCTGCATAGATGTGCTGGATATGGACGGTGAGACCACGACAGACGAGATAGTACGCGCGGTATCGGATCAACTGAGCGTGCGAATTGAAGACTCGAATATAAAAAGTCTGCGCCCGGCCCACGACGGCTGTCAAAGGGCAGTCTTATGCGTTCCGTCATCAGTGGCCGAGATCATCTTGAAGGCTGGCAACCTTAAGATAGGATTTTCTGTGTGCCGCATCCGCAAAAACACATCGGCAGTCAGATGTTATAGGTGTCTAACGTACGGCCATGTAGCAGCTCGCTGTTCGGACCCGGTGGACTGGACAAACTGGTGCCTGAGATGCGGAGGCAAGGATCACAAGGCGAAGGAGTGCAGTAACGCACTTAACTGCTGTCTATGCGAGGCGGCCGGCATAAGCAATAGAGCCCACGCGGCCGGTAGCCAGCGATGTCAACGATGGGAGTACCACCAAAGGCGATCGATAAGGGCCACCAAAATAAGTAGATTCCTCCAGCTGAATCATAACCACTGCGAGGCAGCACACAACCTACTTGCGCAGATCATGCATGAAGTCAAAGCGGAGCTCGCGATCTTAAGCGAGCCCTACAGAAGAAAGTCCACCGGCAATTGGGTGGCCAGTACCACCGGTAAGGCTGCATTTTGGTCATGCGGCGCCTCTCCGATCCAATTGCGACACCCTATGGCAGGAGAGCCCTTTGTAAGCGCACAGGTAGACAGAAAATGGGTCTATAGCTGCTACCTGCCCCACAGCGTGAGCCATGAGAACTTTTGCAAAGCGCTCGACGAGATAGTCAACGACGCGCGCTCTCGCAATCCCCTCGTTATTGCAGGGGACTTCAACGCGGTTACCAATGCGAGAGGACGCTCGCTTCTGGAAGCCTTTTCCATCACTGGACGTAGCCCTTCTGAACAGAGGGTCACGCTTCACATTCAGCAGAGCGGCGGGTCCGTCATAGACCTCACCTTCGTAAGCGGTGGGCTATTTAGGTCTTCATCATGGAGCGTTGGCGAAATCTACACGGGCAGCGACCACGAGGCGATAATATTCTCGCTAGGTGTCACCCAACCCCGTCGGGTGGAACGCGAGCATGGCGGTAAGGAGACCTTTTAAGGGACGTCAGCAACCGGTCTTCTGGTGGAAAAGTTCTATCGGAGAAATACGTAGAAGGTGCCTAGCCTCTAGGCGGCGTTACCAAAGAGCAAGGAAACGAGGATTAGGGACATGGCCGCAACTATGGACAGCCTATAGAGAATGTAGGAAGGAGTTGAAGAAGGCTATATATGAAGCGAAGCGGCAAGTGTACCTCAGTCTCTGCGACACGGCCGATCAGGACCCTTGGGACAAGGCGTATAAGATCGTGGTCAAGCGAGTCTATGCCAACAGATTCTCTTCTCCTACTGAAGCCAGCGAGTTGGAACGAATTGTCTGCGATCTCTTCCCCCAGCGTGCGGACTCCCTAAACTGTAGGCGCGTTGAACATGTTGATTCCCGCTACCACGTCCGAGGCACCACCAATGAAGTGCTTGCGGCCGCCAGGTCGCTGAAACAAAACAAGGCCCCGGGCCCTGATTGCATCCCCAACCGTGCACTTCGGCTGGCAATGGCAACTCGCCCGGAATTATTCGCGGCAACCTTCGACCAGTGCCTGAAGGAGGGAGTATTCCCATCTCAGTGGAAGCTGCAAAAGCTAGTGCTGGAAAGGAGGTGCGAAGGAATACTGCCTGGTGATCACCCTGGATGTGAAGAATGGCTTCAACGGCAGATTGGGGCTTCGGGATTCCTTCGTACCTGTACGAGGTAATATGGAGCTTCTTTTCAGGAAGAAAGCTGGTGTACGCTGCGTCGACAGGATCCGTTCAACGGCAGGTGTCCGCAGGAGTGCCTCAGGGCTCGGTTCTGAGTCCGCTTCTGTGGAACATCATGTACGATGTCCATCTTCGATTGGACATGCCGAGTAGGTGTCAGCTAGTCGGCTACGCGGACGATGTTGCGGTTGTAGTGGTGGGCAAGAATCTGAAGAATGTAGAGTCAATGGCAAATACAGCCATTGCATCCATCACGAACTGGCTGCGCTCGGCCTAGCGGAATCGGGTAGAACACTCGCCAGGATTATGCTCAACACAAGAGGGCCCAGACAGGAGCGGAGAATGTTGCTGATGAGTGTGGTAAAATCACAAATACTGTACGCAGCCCAGATCTGGGCACCGGCCATGGAGGTAGAAAGCTACCGCCGCCTCATCAGTCCGGGCAGGTGAACTTCTACCTCACGCAGGTGCTGAGCGGACATGGCTGCTTCCGCCAATACCTAAATAGGTTTGGCCACGACCACTCTCCAACGTGTCCTGCGTGCCCTGAAGGAGCAATTGAGGACGCCCACCACGTTGTATTCAGTTGCGGCCGCTTTAGTGTGGATCGACAGCGGGTAAAGCGAGCGATCGGACAATCCCTATCGGAGGCCAGCCTGGTACCCAGCATGCTGGAAAGCGAGGTCAACTGGGTGTCGGTGAGCGCCTACATCCGAGTCGTCATGCGCGAACTTAGGAGAATGGAGAGAGAGAGGGTCGGATCCGCATAGAAGTTGCCGTAACCCCGGCGAAGCAATACCCAATGGGCATCTTTTATGTATTCATGTTCCTTTCAGTTTGTTGTATTTTGTTGGTTTATATGTTAATATGTTAATAAATGAATTAAAAAAAAAATTGGGCTGCCTCTTATAAACTTCATATTATCTAAGCACCGGCTTCAGCATTAGCATTTGCCAAATATTCCAACAAGTTCGACTCAAAAGGTATAGAAGGATCGAGAATTTGATGGTGATATCATTTTGGCGATGTCAGCCTAATCAATTGTCATCCCTGTACCTGACTTTTAAATCTCTATATATCTATGTACATACGTAAATAACTATTGACAAAAGTCACTGTTTTTCACCGATCGTTCCTATGGGAGCTATATGATATAGTCACCTAATCTTGATCAACTTTGGCCGCTCACGAGCTACTCAAGCAGAGGGTGCGAGAGACCAGGTCCGATGCGGCTGTAATCAGCGAACCTTTTCGCAGGAAAACTCACCCGACTTGACGTATAGCACGTCAAGCAAGGCCGCCATCTGGTCATGTGGAAACCCGCCCACGCAGCTTTTGCCCAGCTAGCTGGCGAGCATTTCGTCAGGGCGCTGGTAAATGGGATATGGCTGTACAGCTGCTACCTGCCGCCCAGTCTGTGCCTCACAGACTTTTGCAAGGCATTAGACGAACTTACGTCCGACGCAAGGACGCACAGACCCACCATAATCGCGGGAGATTTCAACGCATGGGCACAGGAATGGGGAAGCTCCTCCACAAACGCCCGCGGCCGCGCTCTACTTGACGCTTTTGCCTCTCTGGACGTCGAACTGCTGAACCAAGGCGCCCAAAATACGTTCAATCGGGCCGGTAGGAGATCCGTGACAGATCTTACATACGTAAGCACTTGCCTTGTAACGACATCAGCCTGGAAGCTGGATAATTGTTACACGGCGTGCGATCATGAGGCGATACGTGTCACTATAGGCCGTGCACCGGACAGACAGCAACACACAGCGCAGCCCCTCCTTGCTGACATGCCCTTCCGAGAAGACTTGTTGGACCCACAGGCGTTCTCTGCAATGCTGTTCCGGCAAACTTTCACACCATCCACGGCGCAAGAAATGGCAAACGAAGCCTTCAAGATGATGGCAGCCGCCAGCACTGCAAGTATGGCCCAATCCAGGCTCTTTAGACGCCACCAGAAGCCGGTATTCTGGTGGAACGGTGAAATAAGAGACCTGAGAAGATCCTGTATGGCCGAGCGACGAAAATACCAACGAGCAAGGAAACGCATGGACTCGGACTGGACACTCTACAACGCCGATTACAGCTCGGCTAGAAGGTCCCTCAAGAAGGCTATTCTCTCCGCGAAAAGGGAAGTTTACCTGCAGCTGTGTGATTCCGCAGAGCACGATCCATGGGGCAAGGCATTCAAGACAGTGGTTAAGCGGATACAGGCAAACCGCCATCCCACCCCGTCTGGCGCTGAAGAAGTCGCTCGAATGGTCGACGGCCTCTTCCCAAACTGCCCCGTCCCCTCATGCATAGCCCATTCCCCAGTCTCGTTACTCCATTCGATCGATGCGATCTCATCTGAAGAGGTCCTGGTGGCGGCCAAGTCGCTCCAACTTGGCAAAGCACCCGGCCCGGATCGGATCCCAAACCACGCCGTAAAACTGGCTCTGTCCCTAAGACCAGACGACTCCGAAGCCGTCTTCAATCGCTGCCTCACGGAGGGAATTTTTCCCGAGCAATGGAAGACCTAAAAGTTGGCCCTGCGTCTCTCACTCCCGCCAGGATGTGAATCCATTGGCTATGCTGACGACGTGGGTATTGTGGTTGTTGCCAAGGAGTTGGAAAAGGCACAACCAGCGGCCTCGGTAGCTATAGCCACTGTTACACGGTGGCTTCATTCGGTTGGCCTAGCCCTGGCAGCCGAAAAAACGGAGGCGGTCCTAATAAGTAGCAGAAAGACAGTTGAACATGCCTCAGTGTACGTAGATGGTTCCACAATCTCATCAAAGAAGGCCATCAGGTATCTGAGTGTATGGCTAGACACGCGCCTATGCTTCAGAGAGCATCTGGAGAACGTTCAACGGAGAGCAGCGAGCACATGCCAGGCGTTATCAAGGATAATGTTGAACACGAGAGGCCCGAAACAGGAGCGAAGACTTTTGCTGATGAGCGTGCTAAAATCAGTCAGCCTGTATGCGGCACAAATCTGGGCCAGTGCCATAAACATCACGGCGTACAGCAGGGGCATCACCGCTACCTACCTCTGCGCGTTAAGGGTCTGCATCGGTTTTAGGACGGTCTCGGAGGATGCTGCACTGGTCGTTGCAAGCATGATTCCCATCAAAATACTTGCGGTCGAGGCCAGGAACATCGCAGACGCGACAAAGCGAGGCGAACAAAAGCGGTCGGCTAGTAGAGATGCAAGGTCGCAGAGCGTCGGCACTTGGCAAGAGCGGTGGGATTCGTCGAACAAGGGGAGATGGACCTACACCCTTATCCCCAAGGTCAGGCCATGGATGGAAAGGAAGCTTGGACAAGTGTCTTTCCATTTGACCCAGTTCCTCACAGGACACGGTTGTTTCCGGTCCTACCTGCATAGATTCGGACGTACCGCCGGGCGAGCATCTTTTATGTATTCATGTTCCTTTCAGTTTGTTGTATTTTGTTGGTTTATATTTTATTATATTAATAAATGAATTAAAAAAAAAACACACACACACACACAGTGATACATTTGATTTGATATAGAGTGCGTTCGTGTCCTACGCGTCGCCGCTTTACTGTTTCCAAATTAAACGTTCGTCACCTGGAATTAAAGTGGATTTGGTGGCGCCCGGTGTCACAGTGTTTGTGCCTACTCACAGTTGCCCACTGGTCCGCCATTCCGGCACTGCTGGCTGGGATTCCAAACTCAAGAGAGTCATTTGCTGGTCGCTGGGAGATTGTTCCTGGGCCTGCCCGAGGGGAGCGGGGAGCTGTTGTTCTTTTCCCGCCCATCTGCAGCTCCAGTGGTATTGGTGAGGTGGACTTTCTTTGCTTTTACTTTCATCAGTGCTTCCTTGGCAAGTGAAGGAAAAATACCAGCTGCTACCAGGTTTGACATACATCGATAATAATTAAACAGATGCGTTAACAGCACCTGTCTGGCCCACCCATACCCGCAAAACAGCTGACTATAATTCAAGCCTCCGCTGCTAGGGATTCTTCTGCATACTTTCAGGCTGTTTCTACTAACCGTCTTAGCAGACACTCCGACACTCCGCAGAGTTCTAAGCGCGGGGCGGCAAACGGTCTGCTTGGCGTCGGGGGAGAGCTTTAGCCGCTAGTGCGATAGCCCAGGGTTCGGCCCCCACCGTTGGAAATCCTCTTTTCCGAATTATTGTTTTTTAAAATAGTTTATTTTAATTAAATTATTTTCACATAGATTACACAGGCCGACATTTTTGAGGTCATGAAAAAGTGTTTTAAGTTCAATAGGTGCCCTATAGTAATTGAGGGGTGCTGAACACGGCCCTGTACTTAGTTTTTGTCCATCACGTTAGGTTTTCGAGAAAAGTGCGTTCAACTTATTCAAATTGACCGCATTTGCAGTATTTTATTGTATAATATAAACATAATATTATGCTAAAAACAGTTTTATTTTAACCTATTAATATATTAAGTATTATTTAATAGCAATTTACAAAATATCAAAGCGGTACTTCTTTGTTATAAAGCATAATATCTTACACTTTGGATATGGTTCTATATTGATTTAATTTTGAACCAAAAAGTATGCTATAGAGATTCCAAGAATTGTCCAAGAATTGTCTGCTTTTTAATTTTAAAGAATTATGGAACTCTTATAGATCTTACCAATTGTTTGTTAGTAATGTTTGCAAAGGAGACCTATTTTTCTTACACAGGATATTCCGAAATCTGATAAAAAAGGTAAAAATTTTGTTTTAAACTTTCTATAGTATACTTTTGGGTGCCCATTTTCCGACCCCAGATCCCCTGATTTCACAGAATCTGGACGTGATGGACAAAAACTGAGTATGAGGTCGTGATCAGCATACCCGAAGTAGTTAAGAACACCTCTCACCTTACCGTCACCAAAAATCATGTCGGCCTGTGTTATTTGCTATTTTTCCCAAATAATTTCTTATAATCTCTGCCAAGCTCTACCTAAACTCGAGCATTTCAAATTTTCCACGCTTTCACTCTACTTAATTGTTCATTGGCTGGCGCCGTCAAAAGGGCAAAAGGCAATTGCCCATCGTCGACGCCGAGTTGGAGCTGCATAACTCCCTTCGGTGAGGCAAGAGGAAATACTTGTCCTACGAGGGAAATTGCCTCCAATAACATGCGGCCAAGGCAATGTAAAAAAGGACGCCGCCACCGTACCGGCGCCATGTGGCAGGACCCAGTGTTCCCGCTTCATCGGAAGAAGAGGAAATGGGCCATATTCTGGCCTCAATTGCTATCCACTATAGCAGAGAGAAGGATGCTAGAGGGAAAATCAACCGCAGCATCACAAACGAGTTCAGGGAGAAGGTAGCAAGGCTGCAAGAGCTGCACGCAGCGGTGAGGGCTCTGTTGCAAAGCCAAGAACCGATTTTGGCATTGCCAGTCGTATGTGCTACTTGTAGCTAACAGACCGAGCTCGCAAATTGGCCATCGAAGCGGGACAAGCATTGCCAAACGTCTCCAGTTGAACGCTTACCGATGGTAAATCGTCAAGCGGCGAGCCGGCATTTGCAGAAGACACAGCAGAGACAGAATACACCCAGGCTTCAGCAGCAGCAACAACATCAGAGTCAAGCCAATCTATCCAGAATTCAACAACAAGCCAAGCAGCAGTTGCAAGAGTCTGGTGGAGAAGCCCCTAGGAGCATTCACACTGTCGAGGCAGGCAAGGCCAACGACTGGCAACTAGTGGGAGCCAAGAGGCTTAAGAATAAGCAACCAAAACGATATAAAGAGTGTCCGGAAGCTATTTTGATAGAGCCTAGCAGCGGTCAGAGCTATAGAGACGTGCTTGCACTGGTCACTCGACGAAGCGACGGCAAACTGCAGAACGCCCAGGGTAACGTCCGCAAAGTTTGCCGTACGGCCAAAAATAAGCTGCTATAGGAACTAGGAGGTGACTGCCTAAACCCCCAGTCTCTAAGGGACGAGTTCCTACAGGTCCTTCGCGACAAGACCGGCGTTAATGTGTTATCGAACCTTCACAGCGATCATCACAGCGCCCGATGGCGAAAGTCCTACAGCAGAATAAGTTACTAGTTGGCTGGAACAGCTGCAGAGTTAAGGCTATCAAAGACCCTCCCACGAAATCCTATCGTTGTCTGGAGTTTGGTCACATAGCAGCCAATTGTCGCAACACAGTCGATAGATCGAACTGCTGTTTTAGATGCGGAGAACCAGGGCACAGAGCAGCGGATTGCGGCGAAGCCTCGTCATGCTATCTCTGCCGATCTAACGGGGAGAGCGACACCAACCACAATGCTGGCAGTTCAAAGTGTCCACTTAGATGGGGAAGGAGGACACATAACACACAAAAATGACGAAAATGCGGTTTATTCAGCTCAACCTGAATCACTGCATCGCAGTTCAGGATTTTCTAAACCAGAAGGTGAGAGAAGAGCTTGTTGATGTCGCACTACTTAGCGAACCCTGCAAGCATAAGGAGCAGGCAACATGGACATCATACGCCACCGGCAAGGCAGCAATTTGGCTATGTGGTGCTAGCACACTACGTCTAGACGGCATATATTCATCGAAGGGCTTCGTCAGAGCAAGGGTAGGTAACAGCTGGTTGTGTAGCTGCTACTTAGCTCCCAGCCTGCCTCTAGAAAGCTTCTGTCATACATAGTATGCGATGCCAGAGATCGCCGGCAAATTGTCATCGGAAGCGACTTTAATGCCTGGGCCATTGATTGGGGCAGTAGTCGCACTGACTCGTGCGGCCGTATGCTACTAGAGTGCTTTGCATCGCTAGACATTGAGCTGCTCAACGTGGGATCTGAACATACATTTAGGAGGGCCAGAGTTGGGTCGATTGTTGACCTGACTTTCGTGAGCGCATTGATCGCCAGAACAGCTAGATGGAAAATAAGCAACAAATATACCGCAAGCGACCATGAAGCCTTAATTTATGATGTGGGTGGCCCCAGTCAAGCCCCGCATAGTCAGCCCACTCTAAAAAAGGCCTATAAGACGGAGAGTCTTGACGTGAGCAGTTTCTGCAGCGTGCTAAGTCGAGTGAGCACAGCCAGGACAAGTAGCGCCAAAGAGACCGTCGACGTTATTATGTCACCGGTTGAACAGGCGTGCGAGGCAAGTATGTCAACCAGGAAGCCGTACTTTGTACGGCCACCTGCCGCAGTGTGCTGGTGGAGGCTGTACCAGCGGGCTAGAGGGTCAGCGGATTTCCTCTGCTTGCAGCTTGCATACAAGCAGCGGAGAAAGGACCTGAAAAATCGGATCAGACGCAGTAAGCGTGAATGTTTTTGTCGCTATGCGATACTGCCGAACAAGACCCATGGGGTAAGGAATACAAGATTATTGTAAAGCGCTTGCATGCGAACATAACACCGCCCCCAACAGACACAATTCTGGTGCGGATTATACTCGATGACCTATTCCCCAACATCATGGAAATAGCCAATCACACGCAGCAACACAACGAGCCTTTCCTGCTGTCCGACGAGTGTGCAATCTCAGAGCTTGCTCAAGCAATAAGCAGACTTAAAAAGAACAAAGCCCCAGGACCGGACAGTACTCCGAACAAAGCGATAAAGCTGGCCGCCGAACTTCACCCAGCCACTTTCTGTAAAATTAACAGTACTTGCTTACGCGAGGGCATCTTTCCGAAACGATGGAAGATCCAGTATCTTGTGCTACTCACGAAGCCAGGAAAACCACCCGGAGAGGCGTCTTCGTATAGGCCAATCTGTCTCCTAGACACAGCCGGAAAAGTCCTCGAATACATCATTAGCGTGCGTCTCAACAAAGCCATAGTTGCCGGCGGTAACCTATCAGATCAGCAATATGGTTTTAGGAGAGCCAGATCCACGATAGATGCCATCCACAAAGTGGTTGACATCGCCGCTGAGGCTATTGCGGGTAGCAGATGGAGAGGCGGCTGCAAAAAATACTGTCTGGTGGTGACACTGGACATAAAAATGCGTTTAATTCCGATAGGTGGGGCCGGATAATAGATGGCTTATTGGGTTTTGGAGTCCCTCAATACCTGGTCAATTGTGTAAGTAGCTACTTTGCAGACAGGCGAATCCGGTACCACACAGATGACGGAGTCATGGAGAAGGTAGCGACAGCTGGAGTTCCATAGGGATCCGTTCTCGGTCCCCTATTATGGAATGTGTTGTACGACGGCGTTCTACGACTCGAGTGGCTAAGGTGGCTAAGGAAATCGATGCAACAGAGCGATCAGTAAAGTTGGCAACTGGCTCTCGACAGCTGGCCTTGAGTTAGCAGCCCACAAGACGGAAGCGGTGCTTGTCACAAGCCGTAAAAAGGTGGAGATTGCTAAAATAAGAGTTGGCGACTCAGAGGTTACCTCCAAAAGAGCTATCAAGTACCTTGGGGTAATGATAGACACAAGGCTAAGTTTCAAGGAACACCTAGCCTACGCAAACGAGAAGGCAACGGTGCCGGCTCTACCCTGTCACGCATTCTACTCAACACGAGGGGTCCGAAACAAGGGAGGAGGATGCTGCTAACAAGCGTCGTCAAATCTGCGGCACTGTAGTCAGCATGGTCTGGGCCAAAGGAATGACTGTTAAGAGCTACAGACGAGGCTTAGATGCAACTCACAGGCTATGCGCTATTCGTGTTTGTAGTGCCTATCGCACTATTTCAGACGAAACTGCCCTTGTTATTGCGGGACTGATGCCCATTGCCGAGCAAGTAACAATGGCAGAAGGCATATTCAGTCGGCGAGATGAGACCTTAAACGCATCATCACGTCAAGCGGAGGGCAGTTCGCAATGGCATAGATGCCTAGCTAGGTGGCAGAGTCGCTGGAATGCCTCCTCCAAGGACAGGTGGAACTGGAAACCGATCCCGAACATTGAGGCGTTGATCACTAGGCGTCATGGTGAAGTAAACTTTTACTTGACACAAAAACTGAGCGGACACGGTTGCTTCAGGAGTTACCTAAAACGGTTCGGGCACGAAACTACAGACGAGTGCAGCTATTGTGGGAGTGGCATCTCCGAAACAGCTGAACACGTCGTTTTCTATTGCCCGAGATATGATGCTGAAAGAGGATCCCTAAACAGCAAGCAAGGTGAGGGGCCACACCTTCCAACCTGGTGAGAAAGATGCTAGAGGACGCGGAAATTTGGACGGCAGTAAATGACTTTGCATCAAAGGTCATGAGAGAGCAACGGAGGCAAGAACGGATTAGGTCAGGACAATAATAGGTGCACAGCTCTTCGACGCAATACACACAAGTAGTTCCGGAGAAGTCAGAATCCCGCTTTTTCATCCATACTAAATCAAATTTCGTTCTTGTTATGTTATGTTTTTCTGTTAGTTAAGCGTTAAAAGTGAACAAAAAAAAAAAAAAAAAAAAAAAACACACACACACATCAGCGACATAACGGAAGGTTTTTCTTTATCTCGAACTGGATCTCATAGTGAATAGGGATTCCCGGAGAGAAGGAAAATAACCCAGTCTTCATTCATTGAATTCAAAATATGAACTGATTTTATTTACAAAAGTACTGAGTTTATATAGGATTATCTTAGGCTCTAGTAGGTAACAACTGTTCTTAGACGATCTTATTTTAGACTCACACCCACGTATTCGGGGGTTGAAAAATTATTATTTTGGGCACATCGTCGGCCACTTGACATCCTGCGTTGTGATCTTTTGGGTTAGTTTAGAATTACAAGTGTTTTTCTTACACCGCGTGTGGCAGATTGTATTTCTAGTCATGTGCTAGGTTAGTTGTTTGGTACAAAGGTACAGTTGTATTGTACTTTCTTTAGTGCATCTGATTTGGTGAAGCCAGTTCAGATGAACACGATGTTTATTCTTAAACATTCTGCAAAGAGCCACCAAATGCGGCGTTTTGGACTTTATTTATATAGTTAGTTGTCTTATACAAATTATTATTAATATTATCATTAGTAAGATAACTATTGTTAAAGAAGCATGACCGGTTACATGATGGACGTTGAACCTAGTCAATCTGATGTTCCTTTGCCATTGTCTCTGGCTTCCTATTCTTACCAATTCTCCCGTATGTATTACTGAGTTGGCTTCTACTGGTTTTTATAATATTTGGCATATTACCTAATGATTTCTGTTTTGGGATATCTACCCATTCCTGATGTGTATTACTGTGCTGACTTCTAGCCTTTTTATAAGCTGGAGAATTTAAAAAAGAACTATCTTTCCTTTTTGAATTGTACCAATGTGATCTTCGCTCCACCATTTTTAAATATCGCTGACTGCTAAAACTTGAGTGGTTATTCTGGCTATCATTAAATGTTGTCTTTTTATAAATATTTTACCGTATCTGCCTTTTTGGTACTATAGTTTCGGACAATTTGTTACCGGAATCTATCTAATTGACCCATTGCCTTCTGAATATTCTCATTTTGTACTGGCTCTGGGATAAATACTTTTTCTTCCCCAATTTTCACTTTACCTCCAATGTGAAGTCCTGCCGGGGGCCATAAATTTATTTTTTGAGTTTTTTTGTATTTATTTTGACATTTAACTTTATTCATCTCCAAACGTTGTTCAAAACCTGTGACATCTATTGTTGTTGCCACTACCGATTTATTCCGATTTGATTTGGTGCATCCCGAGACGATCCAACCAAATTGAGTATTTTGGCCTAGCAGGCCATCAATCTTTGTAATTCCCCTTTTTAGGATTTGGGTATGTACGTTTACTCCCATTATTATATCAACCCTACCAGGTTTATTAAAGGTAGGATCAGCTAGCACGTAAGTTTGCCATTTTGACATATCCACGTTTGCAATTTTTAATGGAAGAGCTTTCATTAACTTTGGCAACACAATTGCCTCAACCTTTAGATGTCCTTTCCAAGGATTTCTCGTCTCTACATCTATTTTTACCTTATATTTTGATTTATTAGATTTTATTGAGGAAACGCCACTTATTTCTGTATACTCTTTAATTTTAGGTAGTTTTAATATTTGAGCGGCCTCTTCAAACAAAATAGTGCTCTGTGAACCACAATCAATAAGGGCTCTTAGAGTCTTATATCCTCCATTTACATTTTTTACTTGTATTACAGCTGTGGCCAACAGTGTTGGTTGTGCCGTTACACAAGTATTAACTCCCTCATGTGTTTCTTCAAAATGGAGTAAAGTATGGTGTTCCTTACTGCACAATGAACAGACCATTTCATTAGTGCACACTATATTGCTTGAATGGTTCAAGCATCTTATGCATAGCTGCATTTTTTTGGCTATTTCATACCTTTCAGTAGGTGCCAAACCTTTAAACTTATAGCACTTGTACGCTTTGTGCCCGGCAATTTTGCAAATCGGAAATTTATCTTCGACTTCCGCATAATTTAATACAGTTTGTAGCGGTTTTTTCTCTTCTTTTCTCATGGCACTTAGCGAGCAATATCTTTGCTCCAAGTATTCCATGACATCAGATAGCATTTGAATTTGCCTTGTTTTTCTAATCTGACTCTCATACAATTGTAGAGCCTCTCTGTCAAATTTCCTTAGTAGGAGTTGTGCGAATATTACGTCAACTTCATCGGACAAATTTGCTTTTATTTTAATTAAGTAAACTGACTCATTAACTATGTCAATCACTCCTTTAACACTTTTTGCGGAATCATTGTTGATCATCGGTAAATCAACGATCCGACTTAATTGTTCGGAAAATAGCCTCCGATTATTTTCATATCGCTTGTTTAATAATTCCCAAGCGGCACTATAATTGTCAGCTGAACCTGACAATAGATGGGCTACCATGCTCCTTGCTTCGCCCATAAACGATGATTTTAAATAATTGAATTTAAGAGCAGAACTTAGATCCTCTCTTTTTTCAATAAGTTCCGCAAATAATTCCACAAACAGGTCCCATTCTCTAGGTTCTCCAGAGAATGTGGGTATCTGTATTTTCGGCAACACCGGTAGTTCGCCTCTCACTGTTACATTCTCAATCTTACTTTCCTTATTGTTCATTTTCATTTCTAGCATTGACAATGAATTTTGGACGTCGAATTCCAAATCCTCCATAGTATTCTTAAATTTTGCATCACTTGTTTTTTCTTGGCATGCCCGTACCTTCTCCCATAAATAATTTATTTTATTAATATACATTATCCATGTCCCATTGCCTGTAGATTTCAACTCTACTACCTCCAAATATTCCTGAAGCTGTCGAACTCTATCCATAAATATCTCCTGATTACCATTACCGTTTTCATGACTGAAGGTCGCATTCCCGCGCGACTCTCCTTTGCTATCATCAACCATTTCTGACATATCTGCTTCTGCTTCGACTAACACTGACTTACTAGTGCCTGGTTTTTCTGACTCTCCTGTAGCTATTATTTTGGCAACTATTTTTAAAACCTCTTCATGTACTTTATCTCTGTAGTACTGATGATCGAAAACCCCCTGCTGGAGCAATTTCTCATGGTTAGGCTACTAATCACTTTTACTTCCTCAATCTCCTTGTTAGTAATGTTTCTGGGATTTAGTGCTTCCAACTGCCTTAACCTGGTATGCAACTCTACCTGCTTCTCTAATAATTTCGCAGTCTTATTAGTGAACATTTTATCTTGTGCGAATATTAGGATATCGATATAAATATATAATAATAATAAAAATAGATAGATGTACTTATAACTATCTTTTTTTTTTTTTTTTTTTTTTTCATTTTACTTTTTAGCGGACGTTGACGATACTATGCGCAGTACGTTCAAGTGGCCCCTACGACACCAGGACAAAGCCTGTTACGCGCGAGCCCAAGCAGATGACTGCCCACCTCCCACCCGACCGACCGAGGGGTGCAGCCGTATAACGCACGGCACGAATCGCGTGGACAAATACACAATAGAAAAAACAGACAAACAAATAACTAAATAATACTATAGCTATCTATTAACTAAATGGGATAGGATAGAAGTTTTAATCATGTTAATAGAAAACTCTTATCCGATTACAGGGAATAGAAGGTTGTAATCAGAGCAGAGGACCCTAAAAGGTTCATGCAGGGCATAGTTAGAAGAACAACGACTTAGGGATAAAGGAATCAAAGGATGTCTACTCCGTCTACATGGTACCGACAGATTTACCTGAGCTAATAACTCAGGCGAGTCGATATCACCAATTAGGAGCTTGTGCATAAAAATGACACCAAGCATAATTCTACGGTTAGTTAGGGAGGGAAGGTTAATCAAAGGAAGTCTACTAGAATACGAAGGCAAATTGACATTGCGATCCTAGCTTAAGCCACGAAGAGCAAATAGCAAGAACTGCTTTTGAACGGATTCAAGTCGAATCTGGTGCGACTCATATTGAGGTGACCAAATGCAAGATCCATACTCTAAAATAGGACGGACAAGCGAAGTAAAAAGAATCTTAGTTGTATAGGGGTCATCAAATTCTTTTGACCATCTTTTAATGAAACCCAGGACACTCATGGCCTTTGCGACCGTGGTGGAAATATGGGTGTTAAAATTTAACTTATGGTCCATAAGTACGCCCAAATCATTCATATTATTTAGACGTTCTAAAGGACTGTTGTTTAGAAAATAAGTGACCAGTTGAGGAGAGTTACGAAAAAAAGTCATTACCTTACATTTGGTAGTGTTAAGATTTAGTAAATTAAACTGGCACCAGGATTGAAAGTTTTTAAGATCAGCTTGTAGCCGACTAAATGAATCTATATCTTTATAAGTAAGACAAAGCTTGACATCGTCAGCATACATAAGCACACGCGAATGAACAATGACTGAGGGAAGATCGTTAATGAACAGTGTGAAAAGCAGAGGGCCCAGATGACTACCTTGAGGTACACCAGAAGTCACAGGAATGGACTTAAAAAGTACCTTCTGTTTTCTATTTGTTAAATATTCTCGAACCCAAGAAAGGAAAAGGGGTGGAAACCCAATGTCGCTCAGCTTAGAAAGTAATAGGGTATGATTAACGGAATCAAAGGCTTTGCTGAAGTCAGTGTATATGACACCATTACCATTTTTGAACCCCTTGATAATTATTGATGTAAATTCTAAAAGGTTAGTGGTTGTAGATCTACGTTTCACAAACCCATGTTGGGATGGCGAAATAATAGAGCTGCAAAAATGTTGCAATTGAGAAGTTATAATTTTCTCAAAAGCTTTCGGAATAGCGGACAATTTTGAGATACCCCTATAGTTAGAGGCTTCGGACTTTTTGCCATTTTTATGCAGAGGAATGATATACGACTCCTTCCAAATAGATGGAAAAGAGGAAGATTCGACAGACAGTAGGAACAATTTTAAAATGGGTTTACATAATGCGTTTGCACAGAACCTGAGTACACATCCAGGAAGACCATCTGGCCCCGGAGAATAAACAGGTCTAACTAATTTAAGTTCGCTAAGAATAGAACTTTCATCAAACACTGGATTGAAAATGCAATTAGCCTTTTCTAAATGATAAGGATATGGACTTGCTCGGTATTCCGTTGAGGAATAAGTTGTTTTGAAAAAACTCGCAAACATATCGGCAATTGCCCGATCAGTGCTCGCTTTTTTATTTTGAAAAGACAAAAAAGATGGGTGCACAGAGGTCTTACGTTTAGAATTGACAAAATTATAAAATTGTTTAGGGTCAGAAGAAAACTGAAGCTTACACCGCTGAAGATAATTCTTATAGCATTGTGTATTAAGCATCATGAACTTTGAACGAGCGACTGTATACAGAGCATAATCTGATGAACGACGTGTTTTTTGAAACTTCTTATAATATCGTGTCTTCACATTTTTCAAATTGGATAACTCACGAGAGAACCAGGGAGGTTTGTTAAGCCGCTCCTGCCTACCAAGAGGCACACAAATATCAAAGAGTGAATTCAGAGTATCATAAAAGAAGCGAATAGCTTAGTTCATATCTCTACAATTTTACAGATAAGACCAATCGGTAGTAGTAATGTTTTCATTAAGGCTGACAAAGTCAGTCTTACGAAAGCACCTAGTTAGAGGTAACTGATTTGAACCAAGTAATGGTGAAAGCAAGGGCAGATCAATTTTTAAATTCAATGTAGGATGAAATTTGTCTTCTGGAAGAACAAATGGTTCGATCCTAGAAACCTCACAGTAAGAAGAATCCAATACAAAAATAAGATCTAACGATTTTCCATTAGAATTTAAGACAGGATTGACTTGGGATAAAGATAAGCCTAGAAGGCCATCAATAAAGTCATGTGACAAAGAGGGCAGCAACATGGTAGATTCATCTGTTAGTGACCATGCTAAAGCGGGTAAATTAAAATCACCTACAACTATGAGCATGTCTTGACTGGAAACTAAAGAGGAGACAAACTGAATTGCCTCTAAATGATTTAAATATACCACCGTGTCTGACAATGGTGGAATATAGGAACAAGTAATGAAAGCATTAAAAGATTTAAACTCAATCTCCTGTGTACTAGAAAATTGAATCATTTCAGATGATAAAGCAGCATCAACAGCTATCAGAACGCCACCACCTATGCGAGAAATCCGGTCACGTCTGAATATGGAAAAGTTTGTGGAAAACACCGATGCATCAGCAATATCAGGTTTTAGCCACGTCTCTGTAAAAGCTAGAATGTTATGCTCAAAAGAAAGACTATCTACATAGAGATTAGGAAGTTTGGATTTCAGTCCTCTAACGTTCTGGTAACCCAGGTTAAGGGACGAAGCTAGTTTTTTGACACACCAGCAGATGCTGATGTGGCAGGAATAGTATTAGTTGTTGTTGTTGGCAAGCGAATCGGTTGCCGATTTTTCTTTTTTACAGTATATTCCTTAACTATTATATGTTTCGGCCAAAAATCTTCTCGACATATAGTGTCGAAGATATTAGCAGAAACACTAATTTTAAAGGACGAAATGTCCCGAGAATAAGAAAATTTAAACTTCTCCACCGCAATATTCGAGACGTTAACTTTCTTCCGAATATAGGCTATTACATCATCAGATGTGACAACAGGGTCTAGCCTAGAAACAAATATATGTTTCTTTGGTGGTATGCCAACGAGAGGCCGCGGTCCCGAAGCGTCAGCCGTAGCAGTAACGTTGGAAGAGTCACCCACTGCAGCAGTCAACTTGTTTACGGGGCCCTCGATACTTTTAGAACTATCGGCAATTTCCATTGGAATGGGTAATTGCCCGGACACATCGGACACTACAATAGGCATCGATTTTAAGAGATCATTCCCAAGTGATACCGGTAATTCCTTACTAATAGCATTCACAACCGGGCTCTTAAACGATATCAACTGCTGTACATTAGGAGTGGACGGTGCATGAGACCGGTCGGGGACGATAAGAGACGCTGGCGGATCTACAGATACTGAAACACCCCAAGGACTGGTCCTTTTACGATTCGGCGACTCATTCATAAGCGATAAACTCCTGAACTGAGTCTCCACCGCAGTAAACTCCGCTTGGAGTTTATTAAAACCTGCCCTTAAAGTGTCAAAACTATCTAGTCCGCCTCATGAAAGAGCGCATCTCATTCTCGACCTCCCGGCAAGCATCACATCCATATTTTAAGCCACCGCCTTTAGCAATAGACTCCTTGATTCTGCCTGTGTAACCAGCACACTTAACGTGAACCGCATTGTCACACAGCCAACAAAGAATATAATCATGGGAGTCAACCGCATTAGTAGCAACTATGCAATTATTTTTTGAGCAGACAACCATTTTATCAAAAATTAATTAATTTAATTAAAAAGGAAATACAAAAAATAAAAATTCTAAAGGTTAAAAATCTGTGTATAAGAATATACTGACCAGTTCTGACACAAGGGTTAATGTGCAGAGTAAGCCTTCACAACTAAAGAATAAAAATTACAAGAATACACAAAAACAAAAACACGTATCACAGAGTCGCGGGTAGGCAAAAGACGAGAGCGCAAATCAAACAAGAATAGGAAAGAGCGGGAGAGCGCGTCAAATTGAACACATGCAACAACAATTTGTACGCAAGAGCGCGATAGTTAGTTAAAACGGTAAAGACACAAAATCAAAGGAGATTAGCAAAACAACAACACCGCTAATGCAAGTAATTGTTGTAAGTTAAATTTATGTACATATATTGAAACAAAAAGCACAAAAGCGACAGAAAGAAATCACGGAATGAAAATGCAATTCGAATGTTAAAATTAAACCGATAATTTAAAGATAATTTAAAAGTTAAAGAAAAGTTATTAATCACAAGAAACAAATAAAATTTGATAAGCGCAAAAAAAAAACACGTCCGTCGTATGCAACGAGTGAAAGTAATTTTTTTAATTTATTAATTTATCTTAATTTATATCTTCTCTGTTGACACCGTTCGCTACTGTTGTCCGCCATGTAGGGTTTGCCAAGTAGGCTTTGCCGATATTCTGCTGCTGCTTGTCTGCCAATGGGTCGGATTTGCCGTTTCTTTATATTCGTCTCGCCTCTAGTCGCCTCTTCTTTGCAACTATCTTGTTGCTCTGCTGCTGTTTGTAGTTGCCGACTTGCAACTAAATATAGTGTGTATGTACACTAGTAAATTCTTTTTTTTTTTTTTACTTTCGATATTAGGGCTTCGAATACGCCACACACAAAAACTCCCGCCGCCGAAATTACTACAGTTGCTCCACTAGCCAAACTGACTTTAAAATCGGACGCACGCACTTTTTATTTATTAAGCAAAATTTTGCCTTTTTATATTATTCTCTGTCTCTTACCACTGGTGGGGGAAAACAAGAGTTATTTTATTTTTGCTACCTTTAGCTGATCTTAGCATTTATACGTGCATAAGAATTCAGACTTACAGGCGCTGATTTACCCTCTGAGTCTCTTACCACTGGTGGGGGAAAACTACAGAGTTCCTTTTTTCTCGAAGGACCAAAATGAATCCGGTTCGAAGGACCAAAATGAATAGGAATTCCCGGAGAGAAGGAAAATAACCCAGTCTTCATTCGTTGAATTCAAAATATGAACTGATTTTATTTACAAAAGTACGGAGTTTATATAGGATTTATCTTAGGCTCTAGTAGGTAACAATTGTTCTTAGAAGATCTTATTTTAGACTCACACCCACGTATTCGGGGGTTGAAAAATTATTATTTTGGGCACATCGTCGGCAACTTGACATCCTGTCGTTGTGATCTTTTGGGTTAGTTTAGAATTACAAGTGTTTTTCCCACACCGCGTGTGGCAGATTGTATTTCTAGTCATATGCTAGGTTAGTTGTTTGGTACAAAGGTACAGTTGTATTGTATTTTCTTTAGTGCATCTGATTTGGTGAAGCCAGTTCAGATGAACACGATGTTTATTCTTAAACAGCCTCTAAGAGATTTTCGACGAATCGATGCGATCAAGTTAGTTAGCGAAACGCTAATATATGTTGTCAACGTTTTTGTTCCTTTGGTTGTTCTTGTTGTTGAGGATGATGATGTTGTTGCTGTTGCACGGTCATGTTCTGATAAGGATGTTCAAAGTGGTAGGCTATGCCTAACAACACACGAACACGAAGACACACACGAACACACTACCAACTAGTTTGCAGTTATAGCCTCTATGTTAGTAATTTGCAAAGATCGAAGTGATGTGAAATGATTGTAATTAGAGTTGTGCCAATTGCCGTTGGGCTGCCTCTAATAAGCTTCTTATTATCTAAGCACCGGCTTCAGCATTAGCATTTGCCAAATATTCCTACAAGTTCGACTCAAAAGGTATAAAACGAACGAGAATTTGATGGTGATATCATTTTGGCGATGTCAGCCTAATCAATTGTCATTACTGTACCTGACTTTTAAATCTCTATATATCTATGTACATATGTAAATAGCTATTCACAAAAAACACTGTTTTTGACCGATTGTTCCTATGGGAGCTATATGATATAGTCACCTAATCTTGATCAACTTTGGCATAGCCGTTTATAGGTGTACTAAACTCACCAATATTAATAGATTAGAAAATAACGAAGTTATTGTGAAAACTTACTGTTCACTGATTGTCGTGCTGATCAAGAATATATATACTTTATATGATCGGAGATGCTTCCTTCTATGCGTTGCACAATTCTGACCAATATTAAAATACCCTTTTTGCAAGGGTATAATGAGGAAAAAACAACCTAATCAGGCTTATTTGTTTTGCAGCACTGAGGGTGGGTGTGGTGTGACGTTTTGGCAAACATGGCTTTTATTAAAAGCGAAAAAATCAACACTAACCGATTGCGCATACGCCACGTATGTTTAACTCTGTTTAAGTCCACATTTGCCTCCTCTTCTCTGGCTCTTCAATCCCTTTGCGCTGTTTGTTTGGGTTGTTGTGGCTTCACATGTACAAGTAATCTAATTAGTTTTATGGTAGTACGCAGCTTTAATTTAATAAATTATTGTAGCGCATTATTTTGCCCAAAACTACATGGAACTGCGGCCTAGGGGAGGCAACCAGCACTAGACAGTTGTAGTAATCAATTAAGGGCGAAGGAGTGGGAGGAGTCTGCTCAACTGATATGGAAATATTTACGTCTGAGCTGATTTGCATTGTCAGTTGTCTCAATTGTTAATCAGCATTAAACATACAATTATCTGATTCGTTTTAATATGCAAGCCAAACTGGGGCGGCAATGTAGGTACATACATACACTATAAAACTCTCCTCCACTAAATGTGAATAAATTAATGCAAATTGAATTGAATTTCCTTTTTGAAAATTTCTTGAATTTTCTAATTTATTCGACTATTAAATTTTGGAAGAGTATTTGTGGAATACCGAAACATTGTCAAAATATATATAATATACTATTTTATCTAGATAGATTATTTTGCAATTTAAAGTAACTTGAAAAGGTGCCACATCTAGAGATTGTAGTCGCGTCGCACAACCAAATCAAAGTAGACATCATTATCAATAGTAGCACTTATGTAACAATAATAATTGATGAACTCCTCTTTAGTTATTATGCCATTGGGGACCTCGCTTTTAAAGGTCGTCACGAAATCGTTGAATATCTCTGACTTTGTCAGATCGCCAACTAAATATTTGTGATGACGTCGCACCGAGAAACCGTTCTTTAAGTCGGCAAATGGAATTTTACTATCCCCATTACGATCAATTTTTTTAAAGGCTTGATTAATAATATACTGACGGCACTTATTAATGGGTGGCTATAAAATAGTATATATGTTATCATTTATCCTTTATCATTCTTAAGTAATGAAACATACACGTAGTTTCACCAAAAACTCAGTGATATTAATGCTTCCATTTCCATCGCAGTCGAAGATGCAAATATGAATGAAAAGTAGAGATTTAAATAATATTGTATATGAAACCTGTCGCACATACTTAGCGAATATATTATCGATTTCAGAATCCTTTAACTGTAAGCCCATCTTGGTAATTCCAGATTTGAAATGGTCTTTGTCGAGGGCTTTGCTGGCAGGTATGACGCCCATCGATCTGCTAGCATATGAAGCACAACGCATCTATACCATTAAGATGGAGTCAGCGCCGAGTCCTGCTGAGCTAAAGGTGGTTAAGGCTGTGGCACGTCAGGAAAGTTGGGACGCTTGGCAACTTCGCTGGACCAACTCGACGAAGGGCAGGTGGACATTCAAGCTTATTCCTGATTTGTAAATGTGGCTGCAACGGAAGCACGGCGAGGTAACTTTTGAGCTGACACAGATACTCAGCGGCCACGGGTGCTTTGGGGAATATCTCTACAGATTTGGTCATCAGGCAAGTGCGGAATGCACTTGGTGCGGAAACGGTGTGTCGGAGAGCCCTGCATGCACTATGTTTGAGACAGAAAGGCAGGCGGCCGAACTGCTCTGTGGCGAGCCATTGTCTTCATAGAATCTGGTTTCACTGATGACGCTAAACCAATCAAATTGGACAGCTATTTGCACCTTTGCGGCACAGACACGGGGTCTGAGAAGTCCACAACCCCACTCCCCCACACATCCTGCGATGCAATGCCCCCAGGCAGTCCCGCAGTCTACCATGCCCACATATTCTCATTTCTTCTTCTTTGAACAAATTGAAAAGGGATTCCCGGAGAGAAGGAAAATAACCCAATCTTCATTCGTTGAATTCAAAATATGAACTGATTTTATTTACAAAAGTACGGAGTTTATATAGGATTATCTTAGGCTCTAGGAGGTAACAATTGTTGTTTTAAAAATACTTATTCTAATGCCCCACGTTCTCGGGGGTTGAAAATTATTTATATTTCATGCTCAGCGCTGGTTACTTGATACTGCTGTTATCATCTTAAGTGTTTTTCCACAGAGTGTGGATGCATGTTTTGTTTGGTATTAGGCAATAATTATCATATGAATCTTTACGACTTCTTCTTGGTTTATGTTTTTGTTTCGAATTATATATCTCATTAGTGCATCTGATTTGGTGAAGCCAGTTCAGATGAACATTCTTAAACATTCTGCCAAGGGCCGCCAAATGTGACGTTATGGACTTTAGTATTATTTTTATAGTTAGTTGTCTTATACCAATTATTATTAAATTATCATTAGTAAAAAATTTATTGTTAAATAAGCATGACCAGTTACATGATGGACGATGAAGCTAATCAATCTGATGTTCCTTTACCATTGTGACTGACTTCCTATTCTTACCAATTCTCCCGCATGTATTACTAAGTTGGCTTCTACTGGTTTTTATAATATTTGGCATATTACCTAATGATTTCTGTTTCGGGATATCTACCCACTCCTGATGTGTATTACTGTGCTGACTTCTAGCCTTTTTATAAGCTGGAGAATTTAAAAAAGAACTATCTTTCCTTTATGACTTGTACCAATGTGATCTTCGCTCCACCATTTTTAAATATCGCTGACTGCTAAAACTTGAGTGGTTATTCTGTTTATTATTAAATGTTGTTCTTTTATAATTATTTTGACATATCTGCCTTTTTGGTACTATAGTTTCGCACAATTTGTTACCGGAATCTATTTTGATATTATTTTTTAGATAATGATTATCTAATTGACCCATTGCCTTCTGAATTTTCTCATTTTGTACTGGCTCTGGGATATATACTTTTTCTTCCCCAATTTTCACTTTACCTCCAATGTGAAGTACTGCCGGGGGCCATAAATTTATTTTTTGAGTTTTGTTGTATTTATTTTGACATTTAACTTTATTCATCTCCAAACGTTGTTCAAAACCTGTGACATCTATTGTTGTTGCCACTACCGATTTATTCCGATTTGATTTGGTGCATCCCGAGACGATCCAACCAAATTGAGTATTTTGGCCTAGCAGGCCATCAATCTTTGTAATTCCCCTTTTTAGGATTTGGGTATGTACGTTTACTCCCATTATTATATCAACCCTACACGGTTTATTGAAGGTAGGATCAGCTCGCACGTAAGTTTGCCATTTTGACATATCCACGTTTGCAATTTTTAATGGAAGAGCTTTCATTAACTTTGGCAACACAATTGCCTCAACCTTTAGATGTCCTTTCGAAGGATTTCTCGTCTCTACATCTATTTTTACCTTATATTTTGATTTATTAGATTTTATTGAGGACACGCCACTTATTTCTGTATACTCTTTAATTTTAGGTAGTTTTAATATTTGAGCGGCCTCTTCAGACAAAATGGTGCTCTGTGAACCACAATCAATAAGGGCTCCTAGAGTCTTATATACTTCACTTACATTTTTTACTTGTATTACAGCTGTGGCCAACAGTGTTGGTTGTGCGGTTACACAAGTATTTACTTTCTCCTGTTCTTCGTCAAAATGAAGTAAAGTATGGTGTTCCTTACTGCACAATGAACAGACCATTTCATTAGTGCACACCTTATTGCTTGAATGGTTTAAGCATCTTATGCATAGCTGCATTTTTTGGCTATTTCATACCTTTCAGTAGGTGCCAAACCTTTAAACTTATAGCACTTATATGCTTTGTGCCCGGCAATTTTGCAAATCAGACATTTATCTTCGGCTTCCGCAGTTTGTAGCCGTTTTTTCTCTTCCTTTCTCATGGCACTTAGCGAGCAATATCTTTGCTCCAAGTATTCCATGACATCAGATAGCATTTGAATTTGCCTTGTTTTTCTAATCTGACTCTCATACAATTGTAGAGCCTCTCTGTCAAATTTCCTTAGTAGGAGTTGTGCGAATATTACGTCAACTTCGTCGGACAAATTTGCTTTAATTTTAATTAAGTGTATTGACTCATTAATTATGTCAATCACTCCTTTAACACTTTTTGCGGATTCATTGTTGATCATCGGTAAATCAACGATCCGACTTAATTGTTCGGAAAATACCCTCCGATTATTTTCATACCGCTTGGTTAATAATTCCCAAGCGGCACTATAATTGTCAGCTGAACCTGACAATAGATGGGCTACCATGCTCTTGGCTTCGCCCTTTAACGCGGATTTTAAATAATTGAATTTAAGAGCAGGACTTAGATCCTCTCTTTTTCAATCAGTTCCGTGAATAATTCTACAAACAAGTCCCATTCTCTTGGCTCTCCAGAAAATGTGGGTACTTGTATTTTTGGCAACACTGGTAGTTCACCTCTCACGGCAACATTCTCAACTTTTAAATTTTTCTGATCATTTATTTTCTCTTCTAATGCTACCAAGGTATTCTGAAGATCGAATTCTAATTCTTCTATGACCTCTTTAAGCGCTTCATTATGTATAAGTTCACCTGTATAAGCTTGGCACATCTGTACCTTCTTGAACAAGAATTTAATTTTTTTAATATACATTTCGCCTGTTCTATTGTCTATCGTACGTAAATCTTTGCTCACCATGTCCAAATATATCTGGAGCTGACGGACCTTTTCTTGAAATTTTTCCTGGCTAACATTAGTATTCTCATTACTAGAGGTCGCGTTTCCCCGCGACTCCCCGATGCTGACCTCAACATTTTCTGACATCGTTGCATCTGCTTCACTGCTCTCCGACTCAACAGTGCCCTGCCTACTTGACTCTCCTTTGGCTATTAATCTGGCTGCCATCTCTAAACCCTCCTCATACTTTCCATCTGTAAAATAGTAGTGTTCGGTTACACCACTCTGTATCATTTGGCTATGGTAACTAATCCATTGCTTCTGAATCTCAGTTACCTCATTAAGAATCTTGCTAGTTAACTTACTAGCATCTAACTATTCTATTCTTTTTAATCTTTTGTGCAACTCGTGTTGCTTCCCTAACAATTTTTCAGTTTTGGTAGGAAACATTTTTGTCTTATGCGTATATTAGGATATCGATATAACTATATTATAATAAAAATAGATAGATGTACTTATAACTATCTTAATTTATATCTTATCTGATGATCCTGGTGATACCGTTCGCCACCGTTGTCCGCCAAGTAGAGTTTGCCAAGTAGGCTTTGCCGATAGTCTGCTGCTGCTTGTCTGCCAATGGGTCGGATTTGCCGTTTCTTTATATTTGCCTCGCCTCCAGTCGCCTCTTCTTTGCAACTGTCTTGTTGCTCTGCTGCTATTTTTAGTTGCCGACTTGCAATTGTATATAGTGTGTATGTACACTAGTAAATTCTTTTTTTTTTACTTTCGATATTACGGCTTCGAATACACCACACACAAAAAACTCCCGCCGCCGAAATTACTACAGTTGCTCCACTAGCCAAAAGTTTTTATTTATTAAGCAAAATTTTGCCTTTTTTATATTATACTCTGTCTCTTACCACTGGTGGGGGAAAAGAAGAGTTAATTCATTTTGCTACCTATAGCTGATCTTAGCATTTACACTTGCATAAGAATTCAGACTTTAAGGAGGTGATTCACTCTCTGAGTCTCTTACCACTGGTGGGGGAAAACTGCAGAGTTCCTTTTTCTCGAAGGACCAAAGTGAATCCGGCTCGAAGGACCAAAAATGAATAGGGACTCCCGGAGGAAGAATAAATAACCCAATCTTCATTCGTTGAATTCAAAATATGAACTGATTTTAATTACAAAAGTACTGAGTTTATATAGGATTATCTTAGGCTCTAGTAGGTAACAACTGTTCTTAGACGATCTTATTTTAGACTCACACCCACGTATTCGGTGGTTGAAAAATTATTATTTTGGGCACATCGTCGGCCACTTGACATCCTGTCGTTGTGATATTTAGGGTTAGTTTAGAATTACAAGTGTTTTTCTTACACCGCGTGTGGCAGATTGTATTTCTAGTCATGTGCTAGGTTAGTTGTTTGGTACAAAGGTACAGTTGTATTGTATTTTCTTTAGTGCATCTGATTTGGTGAAGCCAGTTCAGATGAACACGATGTTTATTCATAAACACATACTGATAACAAATTGCAAAACAATTCGAATAAAAAAGTAGTAGTATTAGAAAAGAAATTTTGCTAGGACTTTGTCCGCTGGTCACGAAATCAAAATAACTGAGAAATTTAGCGAAGTAAAAAATATAAAGAATTTTGAAATTTTGTACTTGTATTTTCAACAACACCAAACGAGCTACTGACCGATAGAAGATATATTTGTATAAAGTAAACTCTAGAAATCAAACTCAAGGACAACTTTGATACATTTAATATAATAAATTAGCCTACTAAAGGGTTTAGTAGATTCAAGATTTCGTACAATCAGTGATCTAACATATTCATTATTTGCTTTTTTTTTTATTTTCCTGCAATTATCCACTTTGAAGTTGATTGAATTGATTCAATGTACTCTTACGATGTTCCGGAAGGTAAACTGAGGCATGTTTTTTAGAGGAATGTGTTTAATATTTCACTTGCTTATTAATGTTGATATTTGCAATAATTGTCTATTTAATAAATAGGTTTGGGTAAGTCGAAATGGGCGTTGCTAGGCACGCGACTTTAATTCGTATACGTAGCCGAGGGATATTACCTTCAAGAATAGATTTACTTTTGCCTCTAAGAGATTTTTTTAGTTAGCGAAACGGTAATATATGTTGTCAACGTTTTTGTTCCTTTGGTTGTTCTTTTTGTTGATGTTGATGATGTTGTTGCTGTTGCACGGTCATGTTCTGATGAGGATGTTCAAAGTGGTAGGCTATGCCTAACAAGCTTTACACACACACACACACTACCAACTAGTTTGCAGTTATAGCCTCTATTTTAGTAATTAGCAAAGATTGAAGTGATGTGAAATGATTGTAATTAGAGTTGTGCCCATTGCCATTGGACTGCCTCTAATAAGCTTCTTATTATCTAAGCACCGGCTTCAGCATTAGCATTTGCCAAATATCCTACAAGTTTGACTCAAAAGGTATAAAACGAACAAGAATTTGATGGTGATATCATTTTGGCGATGTCAGCCTATTCAATTGTCATCCCTGTACCTGACTTTTAAATCTCTATATATCTATGTACATATGTAAATAACTATTGACAAAAGTAACTGTTTTTGACCGATCTTTCCTATCGGAGCTATATGATATAGTCACCTAATCTTGATCAACTAAACTCACCAATATTAAATTTCACGACAATAGCTTAGAAAATAACGAAGTTATTGTGAAAAGTTACTGTTCACTGATTGTCGTGCTGATCAATGCGTTGCACAATTCTGACCAAAATTAAAATACCCTTTTTACAAGGGTATAATGAGAAAAAAACAACCTAATCAGGCTTATTTGTTTTGCAGCACTGAGGGTGGGTGTGGTGTGACCTTTTGGCAAACATGGCTTTTATTAAAAGCGAAATAATCAACACTAACCGATTGCACATACGCCACGTATGTTTAACTTTGTTTACGTCAACATTTGCCTCCTCTTCTCTGGCTCTTCACTCCCTTTGCGTTGTTTGTTTGTTGTTGTACAAGTAATCTAATTAGTTTTATGCTAGTACGCGGCTTTAATTTAATAAATTATTATAGCGCATTATTTTGCCCACAACTACATGGAACTGCGGCCTAGGGGAGGCAACCAGCACAAGACAGTTGTAGTAATCAATAAGGGCGAAGGAGTGGGAGGAGTCAGCTCGACTGATATGGAAATATTTTATATAGACCGTGTATTTTTCAATTTGAAGTAACTTGCAAAGGTGCCACATCTAGAGATTGTAGTCGCGTCGCACAACCAAATCAAAGTAGACATCATTATCAATAGTAGCACTTATGTAACAATAATAATTTGTAAGGGCGCGCTGTTTCAAACATTAAATGTTATTAATCTGTTAGCTAGACGAACATATTTGACATACACTATTTCTACGGCGAATTGACCTTGAGCTTTTTTTTGGAACCGAGCTTACGCGATCCACTTTCATCGAAAAAGCTCATAGCCAAACAAATTGAGCTTGAATAGTGTGGGAGAGAGTCTAGAATGGTCTGACCGAGAGTGCGGTCGTGCGAATAAGAGGATTGAGAAATCGAAAAAAAAATCGCAAGTGCAAGAAATGCACGTGGAGTTACGTAACACTCGGTACCCCTCGTGGGCATTACCTAAGTCCACGCCTCTTTCTCAAGTTCCAACTATAATGAAGGAACATCAATAAAATTAATTCGGCACTGCCAGCGCGGTCTTGCCATCCTTAAATGCAAGCGCGTACCCATGGTGTTAGCTACTATAAGGCCAGAGCGACCAGTGCCAGACGACGACCCCATCCTTGGTTTCAAGTCGAACTTTTGGGACTGCGACCAAATAAATGTCGACCCAGTTCTTGACCTGACCAGAGGCTAAAATGTTGGAGAGCTATTTGGCCATAAGTGCGCACACCTATCGTGTGTGGAGCGTAGCCAGCCAGCCTAATTCCTGGGCGAACCCTCGTTGGAGTGGATGATTCACCTTAGGACACGGGATAGCCCCTCGCAACCATTACTGGAGATTTCTTGTAAAAGACGTTGTCGCCGACTCCAAACCCGGCATTGGGGAAACCTAACCTCACCCCAGCCCGTAGTTGGCCTTCAACCAGCCGTTTTTTTTTTTATTTATGTAAGAATCGTACAAACATGTGTGAAAATTTATAAGCCTCCAATTTATAATTAACTTTCTATATAGCAGGTGTTAAAAGTTAATCTTGTTGGTAATGAGAAGCAAGTTATATTTCGGTGCCACCCCTCCTAATTATTTTAACAGCCTCTAGTGCTCCACCCATCATCAGGCCTGCTGACTGGATTGGATTTACAAACTGTAAGTACGGCATAGCCGCCTAAAATCTATTGGCAAAATATAACAGCTTGCCGTGACCACAGAGTTACTTGGCTTTTTGTGTAAATTTTGAATCTGAAATGAATGCCTAACGTAAAATCTAGTTTAAATCAAATTCATGCCTATAAATCTACCCACACATTTTTGTACGATTACACTCACCGAATTAGTTAGGAATTAAATATATTTGAAATAATTGTTATTACTATTATTACATAAGTGGGATATGAAATCCGATGTTCTCTTCTTATCTTAGAGGCATATGCCGTTTTATTCTTTGAATTTAATATATGTATGAAATGATGAATTGCTGATTTAGTTTATTTGGGCACCTGATGTAAGAGATTTAACAGCCACAATAAGGGTAATACCGAGATCCGAAGGTGTTAGAAGGTAGGGTGGGTATAGAGAAGGCCATGACATCTAGGTCCTTCGAATAACAACCATTATCCGTGCACAAAGATCCCTATTTAGGTAAAGTCCTTTATTCCTTATCTCTGTCTTCGTTTTGCACAAGAACCACCCCATTTTCCCTGAGCTAAGCCGAGCCACTTGTTAGAAAGACAGAGAGTGCACTCCGACACCCGCGTGTTCGTTACATAATAAATGGCGCCCAACGTGGAGCTCGAAGAAGTAAGAGTTTGCAATATGATGGTTATATATATCACTTTGGAGAGGCCAGCCTATGAGTATCAGATTATAACTGAACCAAGTGAAATTTAATACCTTTTCAATAATGTTTTCTTAATTTTTAACAAATCAATTTAAATAAGTAGAACAGACAAAGTACGGAAAATATGTAGCTTAGGAATATGGGTTTGAATACAGTTCGGATACCTACCAGGCCATAAAGTTTCCTAGATCTCAAATAAATGGTTGTAGTGAGGTGAAATTGAGAACTGTTCTTGCTGAAATCGTTACTGGCAAGTCCCTCTTTCAACGAATTACACATTCAAATACAGCTGATATAAATAAAGTGCAGAGTGGTGGGTGTATTAATGCTGTTAAACTTTTATTGAAGGAGAAGTCCCAAATTTGTAAGGAAATTAATTTTGATATTTAATATTTATAATAATATTAATAATTAATAATTAATAATTAATAATTAATAATAATAAATTATCTTTAGTTGTCTTGTATCTTTCGTGATTACGAAAAATTTATATTTACCTTTAGTTTTACAAATTATGGCCGTTAGACGAAGCTTAGAAAACTTGGCTTCTGCTATGCCAAGTGAAAATGCACTTGTATGCGCAATTTGCAATCAATTCAACCGCCGCCGCGTACAGACGTGTTTTTTAATGCACTCCGCAAAAATTTAGTGTAAAAAATAAAAAGACCGCGTTTGCAAAAATTGTGTAGGGCTCTCAGTCGCCTCAGAGACGCCTATTTATAATCATATTGCTATTAATTTGTTCCAAAAGCAATAAATACTAAGTTGCAACAACAAAGTGAGCACTTTTTTTGGAAAAGGCATGTCCACCAATTTGGGCCCAAGCTCTCTCGATCCCCACCAGCAACAGCTACAAGAATTACTTGTACAACAACAACGTGAGCGTCGTCTCTCGGTCCAACGCAACAACGCGTACTTTTCGGTGGTGTCGCCGACCCCACTGAATGCTACCGTAAGCAATAACACCGAAAGTGCAAGCCACTCAGCAACAGAAAGCCACAACAGCAATCTACCGTGGAGAGAGCAGTGTGCTTCTCCATCAATATCGATAACTGGGTCACCGATTGCACCGACCAGCACCGTCAGCTCGTTGACAGCAACTACTGCAACGTCTGCAGAAGTATTGACCTGCCTCAAGCCGTCATCGACAAGTCGCCCAGAGTCAGCCACGACAAGAAACCCAACGCCTTCTGTCCAAACTGGAATGGATAGATATATTAAAATAACTAAGCGGAAGCTAAGCCCGCAAAAGAAAAAAAGTGGCAATACGCAGAAAATAACGAAAACTAATGAACGAGCAGCACTTCTAAGCGGAAATCGTTTTAAAATTCTTGCCGATCAGCAAGACGATGAAGCCGGCGCTGTGGATAAAGTTAAATCGGCTAGACCACCCCCTCTATACATCCGTGGAGCCAACTGCAGCGCCCTGATTTTGAAGCTAGTAGAAACAGTAGGGGCAAATAACTTTGTTGTAACCCCTCTCAACAGGGGTAACATAAAAGAAATTAAATGTCAAACCTAAACTGAGGACAATTTCCGCATCATCGAAAAGTACCTCCGTAATGCTAACATAAACTTCTATACCTACCAACTAAAAAGCAGTAGAGGGCTCCAGGTTGTGTTAAAGGGGATCGAGCCATCGGTCCCACCTCAAGAAATAGCAGACGCATTGGCCGAAAAAGGGTTTGCGGTTAAGTCCGTTGTCAATATCATCAACAGGAATAAAGTCGCACAGCCGCTCTTTAAAATCGAGCTCCAACCAGATGCAAAGCGGTCGAAGCCAAATGAAGTGCATCCAATCTACAACCTTCAGCGCCTATTGCACAGAAGAATCACCGTAGAGGAGCCCCATAAGAGATACCAACCACCTCAGTGTAAAAACTGCCAGGAATACAACCACGCCTCTAACAATTGCAATCTTAGGTCAGTGTGTGTTGGCTGCGGCGAACATCATAAAGATGGCATTTGCACCAAGGACAGAAACAACGTCGCACTAAGACTATGCAGTAACTGTGGAGGGAACCACACAGCCAACTACAGGGGATGTCCTGTCTTCAAGGATCTTAAATCGCACCTAAACGGGCGTAAACCCCCAGCTGGACCAAAAATCACCTTCAACGCCTCCAAAACTACACCGGAGGTATTCTTCGCCAAGGCTGTTAGATCTACAGAATCCGCAACCTAGCGGACCAGACCTTGGCCAGCAAACTCCAAGTGGTTTAGAGGCCCTATTGATCTCACTTAATCAAAACATGACCACTTTTATGACGTTCATGCAAAACTGTATGCAGGAACTGATGCGGAATCAAAACCTGCTTATCCAGAAGCTTATCGAGAATAAATAATGGCTTCCCTACGTCTATGTCTTTGGAATGCTAATGGCGTCTCCAAGCACAAAAATGAACTGCAATTATTCCTAGACTCAAGTGAAATCGACGTCATGCTGATATCGGAAACACATTTAACATCAAAAAATAACTTTCAAATACCAAAATACACCTTCTACGCAACAAACCATCCAGCTCATGGCGGGAATGGTATCCTAATCAAAAACCGTATAAAACACTCGTTCCTCAACAGATTCGAAACACAGCACCTACAAGCAACTGCTATAACCGTCCAAACCAGCTGCGGCAACACTACGTTGGTTGCCCTGTACCGCCCACCACGCTTCTCAATCTCTGAAAAGGAATTCACCGGTTTCTTTAACACACTCGGAGAACGCTTCATTGCAGCAGGGGACTATAACGCCAAACATACGCACTGGGGATCTCGCCTGGTAAATCCTAAAGGCAAGCAGTTGTACAATACAATAGTCAACCCACTCAATAAGATGGATTGCGTCTCACCGGGTAGGCCTACTTATTGGCCCACAGATCCACAGAAAATGCCTGACTTGATTAATTTCGCAGTAACCAAGAGGATTCCGCGTAATCGGATCACTGCGGAAACACTGCTAGATTTAACCTCCGATCACTCTCCAGTGCTATTCACACTGTTAACAAGACCTCAAGTACTTGATCGCCCATATATGCTTACAAACAACAAAACAAATTGGCTTAAATTTAAAATGTACATGAGTGCCCACATTGACTGTTCGCCGAAACTGGATGCTGCAGAGGACATTGACATGTACGTCTCTGCACTTGAGTCAATGCTGGAAGCAGCAGCAAGAGTATCTACTCCACATGCCTTTACTTACGCTAAACCTGCTGTCAGGCCTACGAACCGGCGGATAGAACAATTAGTAACGGAAAAACGACGTCTAAGAAGAGAATGGCAGATTACTCGATCACCAGCAGCAAAACTTCGCCTAAGGCATGCCAGCCGCAACCTCTCTAAGGAGTTAAGATAAGATGAAATTTGGGCTCAAAGGAAATACATAGAAAAGCTCAGTCCATCCAGCACTAAACATCCTCTGTGGAAACCCCGCCCAACTTTAAGCGCTCCTACAGAGACAGTTTCACCAATAAGGGGCCCAACCGGTGGATGGGCCTGCAGCGACGAAGAGAGGGCATCCGTATTTGCCACAAATCTTAAAATGGTTTTCCAGCCAAATCCAACATCAAACTCATTTGTACTTCCCCCCTCGAGCACATTAACGGATAGTAAGTACTCGGAACTCCAATAGGATGAGATCACTGCAGTTATTAAAAACCACATAAAGCCGAACAAAGCCCCTGGCCATGACCTAATCACACCGAAAATTATCCTAGAACTCCCTACCATCGCCATACAATACATCTGCAAAATGTTCAACGCTATAATAAGTATTGGCTACTTCCCAAGAGCATGGAAAAGGTCCACTATCATCATGATTCCTAAAGTGGGAAAGGACAAAACCCAACCATCATCCTATAGGCCAATTAGTTTGCTGCCATGTCTTTCGAAGCTTTTTGAAAAGGTCCTGCAGATTCGTCTAAACTCATTTCTGGCATCGGAGAACACAATCCCTTCTCACCAGTTCGGCTTCCGCGAAAAAACATGGGACAATTGAACAAGTCAATCGTATAACATCCGAATTAAGAACAGCATTCGAACTAAAAGAATACTGTACGGCTGTCTTTCTCGACGTTGCCCAGGCTTTCGACAGAGTCTGGCTGGAGGGTCTAATGTTCAAAATCCGGCAGAAACTCCCACAGTACACCCACAAACTCATGGAATCTTACCTTTACAATAGGAAATTCGCTGTAAGATGTAATGGCTCCGTCTCGGCTGACTTTGAAATCGATGCTGGTGTACCGCAAGGCAGTGTACTCGGACCATTGCTCTATCTGCTGTACACTGCAGACTTACCAACGAGTCTAGGACTTACAACGTCCACTTTTGCCGATGACACGGCAATCCTCAGCAGATCCAAATGCCCGATACAAGCCTCTGCAAAATTAGAGGAACACCTCAAGGTGGTAGAGGAATGGCTAGCAACCTGGCGTATCCGGCTCAACGAGCAGAAATGCAAACATGTTACATTTACGCTTAACAGAAGAAACTGTCCAGCTATAATGCTAAACAACGTACCAATTCCTCAAGCCGTGTATGTCACTTACCTTGGTATCCACCTAGACAGAAGACTAACTTGGCGCAAGCACATTGAGGCAAAAAAGTCACAGCTTAAACTGAAAGCGAGTAGCTTACATTGGATCATCAATGCTCGGTCACCTCTACGTCTGGCGTATAAAGTCCTCCTATACAACTCCGTACAGAAACCCATCTGGACTTACGGTGCCGTACTATGGAGAAATGCAAGTACCAGCAATATCGACATTATACAAAGGGCGCAGTCGAAGATTTTAAGATCAATCACTGGGGCTCCGTGGTACATACGGAACGACAACATGCAAAATGATCTAAATATACCTAGCGTAAAATCTGAGATAGGTAGTCAACAACTAAAGTATTCTGCGAAACTGGATGTACACCCTAATGTTCTTGCCAATTCCCTTACGCGAACTAATAATAGAACTCGTCTTAAAAGAAATGACTGACCAACCCAATAATAAATAATTAGCATTGTCGGGTCTTAAATTGTTTCGCACTTCAGCTATAAATTTTGAATCGTTTAAAGTTTCTCGCAAAGCATCTGTCGAGGAATTCATCAAAATTTTCGTTGGCCTGCTTGCGTCTGCGAAGGGTATCCATAATGTCTCTGTCGGACCTTTGGTCTTTATACCTATCTCTTAAACGAATGCATAGATCGAACCAGTTCATTTCATTCGAAGTTCGATGACATCGCCAGAAAAATGTTAGGGCTGGTCCCGAGAAGAGCAGATTAGCGAATTTATAAAGCAAGTTAAAGTCTCCATTTAAACTTTGAGTTGTTAAACAATTTACTCGATAAATAAAATCTTCTACAGTTATATCTTTTGAAGACCCCGTGAATCGTATATGCCAGTTAAAAATTATACTGGATACTCGATCGGGTCGTTCTGGTACTATGTCTTGGTCAGTTGCAGTTGGATTACTCCGAAAATTGAATGGTCGAGCTCTAATACTATTCTCAAGACTTCTTCGAGGAGCAACTGAGGGTGCTGGAAAGTCGCACTCTAGTTGAGGTTCATCATTGGATTCCGCCTGAACTCCTGTGATGCTTAAATTTCTCATGGCGTTACGAATTTCGTCAGTAATTACCGATACCATATTAACTCGATAAATTTCTAATGAGTTCGCAATAAGTTGTTGAATGCGTTCTTTTGACACTACTGGGGGCTGGTTTGTACTTGGATTCCGTGATTGTTCACGTCGAGGTAGTCCCACCATTCTTGGATTCTGATTTGTGTTTGCACGAGTATTTGCTCGTGTATTGGGTCTTTTTGGTATTGCTCCTGAGGCGGTAGAATTTTCTGCCCCAAGAGAAGCTCGGGGAGGTTGAACATTTGTATTCAATCTATCGTTGCTACCTACTATACTTTTCGAACAAGGTTGCCTACAGTTTGGACAGGTTTCATTGGTCTCGAGCCAAATCTTGAGACAGTGTTTATGAAACGTGTGCCGACATAGGGTCTCTACGATATCTGTCTATCCGCTGGTATCATTGCAAATTGCGCATACAAGTGCATTTTCACTTGGCATAGCAGAAGCCAAGTTTTCTAAGCTTCGTCCATAATTTGTAAAACTAAAGGTGAATATAAATTTTTCGTAATCACGAAAGATACAAGACAACTAAAGATAATTTATTATTATTAATTATTAATATTATTATAAATATTAAATATAAAAATTAATTTCCTTACAAATTTGGGACTTCTCCTTCAATAAAAGTTTAACAGCATTAATACACCCACCACTCTGCACTTTATTTATATCAGCTGTATTTAAATGTGTAATTCGTTGAAAGAGGGACTTGCCAGTAACGATTCCAGCAAGAACAGTTCTCAATTTCACCTCACTACAACCATTTATTTGAGATCTAGGAAACTGTATGGCCTGGTAGGTATCCGAACTGTATTCAAACCCATATTCCTAAGCTACATATTTTCCGTACTTTGTCTGTTCTACTTATTTAAATTGATTTGTTAAAAATTAAGAAAACATTATTGAAAAGGTATTAAATTTCACTTGGTC
Source organism: Drosophila paulistorum (assembly GCA_018152135.1). Classification (NCBI taxonomy): domain Eukaryota; kingdom Metazoa; phylum Arthropoda; class Insecta; order Diptera; family Drosophilidae; genus Drosophila; species Drosophila paulistorum. The sequence continues at coordinate 197,825 of JAECXG010000481.1, read as the reverse complement.
CAGTTATAATCTGATACTCATAGGCTGGCCTCTCCAAAGTGATATACATAACCATCATATTGCAAACTCTTACTTCTTCGAGCTCCACGTTGGGCGCCATTTATTATGTAACGAACACGCGGGTGTCGGAGTGCACTCTCTGTCTTTCTAACAAGTGGCTCGGCTGAGCTCAGGGAAAATGGGGTGGTTCTTGTGCAAAACGAAGACAGAGATAAGGAATAAAGGACATTACCTCTATAGGGATCTTTGTGCAGAGATAATGGTTGTTATTCGAGGGACCTAGATGTCATGGCCTTCTCTATACCCACCCTACCTTCTAACACCTTCGGATCTCGGTATTACCCTTATTGTGGCTGTTAAATCTCTTACGTCAGGTGCCCAAATAAACTAAATCAGCAATTCATAATTTCATACATATATTAAATTCAAAGAATAAAACGGCATATGCCTCTAACATAAGAAGAGAACATCGGATTTCAAATATATTTAATTCCTAACTAATTCGGTGAGTGTAATCGTACAAAAATGTGTGGGTAGATTTATAGGCATGAATTTGTTTTAAACTAGATTTTACGTTAGGCATTCATTTCAGATTCAAAATTTACACAAAAAAGCAAACTAACTCTGTGGTCACGGCAAGCTGTTATATTTTGCCAATAGATTTTAGGCGGCTATGCCGTACTTACAGTTTGTAAATCCAATTAAGTCAGCAGGCCTGATGATGGGTGGAGCACTGGACGCTGTTGAAATAATTAGGAGGGGTGGCACCGAAATATAACTTGCTTCTCATTACCAACAAGATTAACTTTCAACACCTGCTATATAGAAAGTTAATTATAAATTGGAGGCTTATAAATTTTCACACCGATATATAAATAAAATAAAAACGGCTGTGTGAAGGCCAACTACGAGCTGGGGTGAGGTTAGGTTTCCTCAGTGCCGGGTTTGGAGTCGGCGACAACGTCTTTCACAAGAAATCTCCAGTAATGGTTGCGAGGGGCTATCCCGTGTCCTAAGGTGAATCATCCACTCCAACGAGGGTTCGCCCAGGAATTAGGCTGGCTGGCTACGCTCCACACACGATAGGTGTGCGCACTTATGGCCAAATAGCTCTCCAACAATTTATCCTCTGGTCAGGTCAAGAACTGGGTCGACATTTATTTGGTCGCAGTCCCAAAAGTTCGACTTGAAACCATGGATGGGGTCGTCGTCTGGCACTGGTCGCTCTGGCCTTATAGTAGCTAACACCATGGGTACGCGCTTGCATTTAAAGATGGCAAGACCGCGCTGACAGTGGCGAATTAATTTTATTGATGTTTCTTCATTATAGTTGGAACTTGACAAAGAGGCGTGGACTTAGGTAATGCCCACGAGGGTTACCGAGTGTTACGTAACTGCACGTGCATTTCTTGCACTTGCGATTTTTCTTTCGATTTCTCAATCCTCTTATTCGCACGACCGCACTCTCGCTCAGACCATTCTAGACTCTCTCCCACACTATTCAAGCTCAATTTGTTTGGCTATGAGCTTTTTTATGGAAGTGGATCGCGTAAGCTCGGTTCCAAAAAAAAAAAGCTCAATTCGCCGTAGAAATAGTGTATGTCAAATATGTTCATCTAGCTAACAGATTAATAACATTTAATGTTTGAAACAGCGCGCCCTTACAAATTACTATTGTTACATAAGTGCTACTATTGATAATGATGTCTACTTTGATTTGGTTGTGCGACGCGACTACAATCTCTAGATGTGGCACCTTTTCAAGTTACTTCAAATTGCAAAATAATCTATCTAGATAAAATATTTCCATATCAGTCGAGCTGACTCCTCCCACTCCTTCGCCCTTATTGATTACTACAACTGTCTAGTGCTGGTTGCCTCCCCTAGGCTGCAGTTCCATGTAGTTGTGGGCAAAATAATGCGCTATAATAATTTATTAAATTAAAGCCGCGTACTAGCATAAAACTAATTAGATTACTTGTACATGTAAAGGCACAACAACCCAAACAAACAGCGCAAAGGGAGTGAAGAGCCAGAGAAGAGGAGGCAAATGTGGACGTAAACAAAGTTAAACATACGTGGCGTATGCGCAATTTAATAAAAGCCATGTTTGCCAAAAGGTCTCACCACACCCACCCTCAGTGCTGCAAAACAAATAAGCTTGATTAGGTTATTTTTTCCTCAGCTATAAATTTTGAATCGTTTAAAGTTTCTCGCAAAGCATCTGTCGAGGAATTCATCAAAATTTTCGTTGGCCTGCTTGCGTCTGCGAAGGGTATCCATAATGTCTCTGTCGGACCTTTGGTCTTTATACCTATCTCTTAAACGAATGCATAGATCGAACCAGTTCATTTCATTCGAAGTTCGATGACATCGCCAGAAAAATGTTAGGGCTGGTCCCGAGATGAGCAGATTAGCGAATTTATAAAGCAAGTTAAAGTCTCCATTTAAACTTTGAGTTGTTAAACAATTTACTCGATAAATAAAATCTTCTACACTTATATCTTTTGAAGACCCCGTGAATCGTATATGCCAGTTAAAAATTATACTGGATACTCGATCGGGTCGTTCTGGTACTATCTCTTGGTCAGTTGCAGTTGGATTACTCCGAAAATTGAATGGTCGAGCTCTAATACTATTCTCAAGACTTCTTCGAGGAGCAACTGAGGGTGCTGGAAAGTCCCACTCTAGTTGAGGTTCATCATTGGATTCCGCCTGAACTCCTGTGATGCTTAAATTTCTCATGGCGTTACGAATTTCGTCGGTAATTACCGATACCATATTAACTCGATAAATTTCTAATGAGTTCGCAATAAGTTGTTGAATGCGTTCTTTTGACACTACGGGGGGCTGGTTTGTACTTGGATTCCGTGATTGTTCACGTCGAGGTAGTCCCACCATTCTTGGATTCTGATTTGTGTTTGCACGAGTATTTGCTCGTGTATTGGGTCTTTTTGGTATTGCTCCTGAGGCGGTAGAATTTTCTGCCCCAAGAGAAGCTCGGGGAGGTTGAACATTTGTATTCAATCTATCGTTGCTACCTACTATACTTTTCGAACAAGGTTGCCTACAGTTTGGACAGGATTCATTGGTCTCGAGCCAAATCTTGAGACAGTGTTTATGAAACGTGTGCCGACATAGGGTCTCTACGATATCTGTCTGTCCGCTGGTATCATTGCAAATTGCGCATACAAGTGCATTTTCACTTGGCATAGCAGAAGCCAAGTTTTCTAAGCTTGGTCTAACGGCCATAATTTGTAAAACTAAAGGTGAATATAAATTTTTCGTAATCACGAAAGATACAAGACAACTAAAGATAATTTATTATTATTAATTATTAATATTATTATAAATATTAAATATCAAAATTAATTTCCTTACAAATTTGGGACTTCTCCTTCAATAAAAGTTTAACAGCATTAATACACCCACCACTCTGCACTTTATTTATATCAGCTGTATTTAAATGTGTAATTCGTTGAAAGAGGGACTTGCCAGTAACGATTCCAGCAAGAACAGTTCTCAATTTCACCTCACTACAACCATTTATTTGAGATCTAGGAAACTGTATGGCCTGGTAGGTATCCGAACTGTATTCAAACCCATATTCCTAAGCTACATATTTTCCGTACTTTGTCTGTTCTACTTATCTAAATTGATTTGTTAAAAATTAAGAAAACATTATTAAAAAGGTATTAAATTTCACTTGGTCCAGTTATAATCTGATACTCATAGGCTGGCCTCTCCAAAGTGATATACATAACCATCATATTGCAAACTCTTACTTCTTCGAGCTCCACGTTGTGCGCCATTTATTATGTAACGAACACGCGGGTGTCGGAGTGCACTCTCTTTCTTTCTAACAAGTGGCTCGGCTGAGCTCAGGGAAAATGGGGTGGTTCAACGAAACGACGGTGGCAAAACGAAGACAGAGATAAGGAATAAAGGACTTTACCTAAATAGGGATCTTTGTGCAGAGATAATGGTTGTTATTCGAGTGACCTAGATGTCATGGCCTTCTCTATACCCACCCTACCTTCTAACACCTTCGGATCTCGGTATTACCCTTATTGTGGCTGTTAAATCTCTTACGTCAGGTGCCCAAATAAACTAAATCAGCAATTCATCATTTCATACTGTAGTAATATTTAAGCTAAGTATAAGTATCCCTAATGATAAACTCGAATAACACCCATTGTGCAATACATAGATCTTAAGATAAAGATAAGCTCTCTCTCTCACAAAGAGAGAGATAATCTTGATCCACGAGATAAATGAAATAAAGAGGCATTCTGTGAGTGACAATCGAAGTGAACAGTCGTATTTAATATCCATCCTAAAATTCAGAAGTGGGATAAAACCTAAAAAAAAAATTTTGTTTTTTTTTTTGATCGCAACCACTCACAACTAAATAAAATGAACGATAAAATTAACATTGGTAACTTAAATCTGCCAGAGTTAAAATTAGTGTGTGAAAAACTTGGAATTACAAGCCATAGAAATAAAACAGCTCTAATTGCTGCTATTATTCAGGCTTTACCATCCTCTTCATACACACATGCGTTTTACTACGAAAAGTCTTCGATGGAAAACAACAACGAAAGTACACTCAGTGGTGAAATACCAGAAACTGACGCCAATGAAAACGGCGGCAATCGTGTAACGGCAAGCACGAGTCGGCAATTCTTGGAAAACAGCGACGAAGAGGTAGACAACAACAACGCATTAACGGACATCGCAGCGAGCTTCGCCAACATAGAAATCGATGACGTCATGACAAATATGCTGGAGAACAATACTTGTGACGATCCTCATGGCAACATTGAAACTAGTCGCAATGCTGAAACTGGTGGCAATGCTGAAATTTATGGCAACAATGGAGCGGTTGGCAACGCTGAAACTAGTGGCAACGATGGAGCGGTTGGCATCACAAAAGCAGCTAACAAAAGTGGCTACACTGCACTAATGAAATATTACCTGAAAATGATGGGCAAACTAAATTTGACGAATGGTTAACAATTCTAAATACCATCAAGAACACTTTTGAGATAGATGATCAAAACTTACGCACACTCATATGCGTACGACTTAAAGGAAAAGCTAGTCAATGGCTTATGTCACGTGGCTCTCTTTTAATGGGTCCAATTGACGAAATATTGATGCAACTCAAAATGGTTTTCGGTGAAAAAGAAAACATTTTAGAAAATCGTCGAAAATTTGAGCAACGGAAGTGGCAAAAATCTGAAGTTTGCTGAGTATTACCACACCAAATCGGCATTGGCAAACAATTTGCGTATGGGCGACAATGAGTTGGTCCAGTATTTAATTGATGGAATTCCGGATACTCAATTGAAGAACCAAGCGAAACTCCAGCGCTTCAAGCTACCTGATGAAATGTTGGAGGCGTTCAACGATGTTACATTGGAGATCAAACAGAGAGAGAGTAAAACTAACAACAAAATGATCCCGGAACAGAGGATTATTACATGTTACAATTGCCATAGCAAAGGGCACCTGGCGAAGGACTGTCTGAAACCAACACGTGCTAATGGAGCATGCTACGCTTGCGGAGAACAAGGACATCAAGCAAAGGAATGTACCCAATATAAAAAAGGAAAAAAGAGCAATGAATTTGTAAGATATTTTAATGTAAAATTCACAAAAGCAAGTAGTAATAAGGAAATTTTTATTCCCATAGAGTGCCTTATAGATTCAGGATTACCACAAAATGTAGAAACTCAAAGAGAAAACATAAACCAAAATTACTTTGGAATTAATGGAAGTAAATTGAATACAATTGGAAAAATATATTCTGTTATAAAAAATAAAAGTAAAAATATTGTATTAAATACTTTGATTGTAACTGATGAAACTACAAAGTACTCAATGGTTCTAGGCAGAGATTTTCTTAAACAAAGCAATTTAAAACTTGTCGAAATTGCTGAAAAAGAATAAATTTTTACTGTAAAAAAGGATAAAAAAGTAATTGAATGCAAAATGAATTATCAAAACGAAAAAGATGGGAAAAATGTAAAGAATAATCAAAATGCAAAAATTTCGGAAAATGTAGAGAATTATCTGAATGAAAAAGATGGGGAAAATGTAGAGAATTATCTGAATGAAAAAGATGAGAAAAATGTAGAGAACTATCTAAATGGAAAAAATGCGAAAAATGTAGAGAATTTTCAAAATGAAAAAGTTTCGAAAAATTACCGGTATAAAAAAGATGCGAAAAAGGTAGAGAATTATCTAAATGTAAAAACTGAGAAAGATGTATATAATTATGTAGATGGAACAGATACGGAAAAAGAAGGAAATGGAAAATGTGCGAAATTAGTACAGAATAATAACAATGTTGCAATGGAAGAGTTCGACAAGCAAATGCTTAACATCAATGTAGTAGAAGATAGTAAAGTAACCTATAAAATAGGTAGTGAAATCAATAGAAATGTAATGTTGAGATTCGAAAATTTTTTTGAAAAGCATTATGTAGCACCGCAAAGACCAGTAGAACCTAAGGAAAAGGGTGAAATGAGAATCATAGTTGAAAAAGAAAAACCATTTAGATGTACACCACGTAGATTATCATATGCAGAAAAAACGCAAGTGGAAAAGATTTTAGAAGAAAATTTAGCAAAAGGATACATAAGACCAAGTGAGTCAGAATTTGTTTCGCCTATTGTATTGGTACCTAAAAAGACAGGAGAAATCAGAATGTGTGTCGACTACCGTCGATTAAACAAAATAACATGCAAAGACAATTACCCGATCGCATTAATAGATGATTTGTTAGAACGATTAGTAAATAAGAAGATTTTTTCCAAATTGGATCTCAAAGATGCATTCAACCATGTAGTAATGGATGAAGATTCAATCAAATTTACGTCATTTACAACGCCAATAGGACAGTTTGAATATCTTAGAATGCCGTATGGCTTGACAAATGCATCTCGCACTTTTCAAAGATATTTTCTGACATGATACGCACAGGAAAAGTCGTAATATATTTAGATGACATAATGATCGCAACTGAAGACATAGAAGAGCATTTTTCAATTTTAGAAGAATTCTTCAAACGAGTAGTAGATAACAAATTGGAACTGAGAGTAGATAAATGTGAATTTTTGAAATCATCAATAGATTATCTGGGATATACTGTCACGGGAAAAGGCATACAAGCCAGAAAGGCAGGTGTTGAAGCAATAAAATGTTATCCGATTCCAACAAAAGTTCATGAAGTCCAGAGTTTCTTAGGACTTTGTTCATATTTTAGAAGATTTGTCAAAGATTTTTTAATAAAGGCAAAGCCTCTATATGATCTATTAAAAAAGGAGAAAGAATTTAAGTTTGGAAAAGAGGAACTCGATGCATTTAATACACTTAAAAGCAAGTTAGTAGAAGCACCTATTTTAGCAATTTATGATCCAAGAGACGAAACAGAATTACATTGTGATGCAAGTGCTTTAGGCTTTGGAGCAATATTATTACAAAGGAAAAGTGATACAAAATTTCACCCAGTGTTTTATTTTTCAAGACGAACTAGTGAGGTAGAGTCCAGATATCATAGCTTTGAATTGGAAACATTAGCAATCATATATGCATTAAAACGCTTTAGAGTCTATTTACAAGGAATACAATTCAAAATAGTAACGGACTGCAATTCACTTACACTAACATTGAACAAGAGAGAATTAAATCCACGTATCGCAAGGTGGGCATTAGAATTGCAGAACTACAATTATAGTCTAGAACATAGGGCTGGAAAAAGAATGCAGCACGTTGATGCCTTGAGTCGTAACAACAACATCCTTACGATAGAAGCGAATACATTTGAAGAAAATTTAATCATATGTCAGGGAAAAGACGAAAACATTAACAAGATTAAGGAAATGTTAATGGAACAAGAAAATGAATTTTATGAAATGCGAAATGGTGTCATATATAAGAAAAAAGAGGGTAGAATTATGTTTTTAGTACCAGGATCAATGGAAGAAAATGTAATATTTAAGTATCATGATGAAATGGGGCATGTAGGAGTAGACAAAGTAGTTGACTTGATAAGTACAAATTATTGGTTTCCTAACATAAGAAAGAAAATTGATAAGCATATAAAAAATTGTCTCAAATGTCATAGCGTTTTCAAATAAATCAGGAAAAACAGAAGGATTTATTCACTCCATACCTAAAGGAGATAACCCATATGAATATTTGCATATAGATCACTATGGACCAATACATAGTAAAGATAGCAAAATGAAACATATATTAGTCGTAATAGATGCATGCACTAAATTTGTGCGGTTATTTGCTACAAAGACGACGAAATCAGTAGAAGTAATCGAAGCACTGAAAGAATACTTCAAAGTATATAGTAGACCCAAGAATATAATATCAGATAGAGGCAGTTGCTTCACTTCGAAAGAGTTCGATGATTTTACTAAGGAATGTAATGTTAATCATATAAAAGTAGCGACAGCATCACCACAGGCTAATGGACAAGTTGAGAGAGTCAATAGAGACCTAGGACCCATGATTGCGAAGTTAATTGACGATGAAAATAATAAGCAATGGCATAAAGTATTAGATGAGGTAGAGTTCACAATGAATAACACCAGAAATAGATGCACCAATGAATATCCAAGTGTAATGCTATTTGGTATAAGACAAAGAGGTAGTATAATAGACAGTTTAAAGGAAAATGTAATAGAAGAGAGTCAAGTTAAAGAAAATCGGAACTTAACAGAAATAAGGGAAGTCGCAGCTATCAGGCAACAAAAAGCACAACAGTATAATAAGCAATATGTAGACTCCATACGACAGAAACCAACGCTTTTCAAGGTGGGAGATTACGTTGTAGTCAGAAACTTCAACTCACAAGAAGGTGTATCGAGTAAATTAATTCCAAAATTTAAAGGTCCATATGTAGTTTCAAAAGTTCTTGCAAACGATCGATATTTTATAAAAGATGTGGAGAATTTTCAGCAATCTCAAATTCCGTATTCGGGTATATGGGCTATTGTACATATACAGAATATGAAACCGTGGCTTACAGAAAGACATAATGAAAATATAGAATTAAATGAAAACATAGAATTAAATGAAAACATCGAATTAAATGAAAACATAAAAATGAATGAAAATGTAGAATTAAATGAAAATTCTGAGTTAAACAGACAAGTAGAACTAAGTGAAAATACAAAAGTAGACAAAAAGGAAAAGAATAAGAATAATTATGTACCAAGTAATATTATAACCAGAAGTAAAGCAGCGAGTATCAGCGAATTGTAGTAATATTTAAGCTAAGTATAAGTATCCCTAATGATAAACTCGAATAACACCCATTGTGCAATACATAGATCTTAAGATAAAGATAAGCTCACTCTCTCACAAAGAGAGAGATAATCTTGATCCACGAGATAAATGAAATAAAGAGGCATTCTGTGAGTGACAATCGAAGTGAACAGTCGTATTTAATATCCATCTTAAAATACATATATTAAATTCAAAGAATAAAACGGCATATGCCTCTAAGATAAGAAGAGAACATCGGATTTCATATCCCACTTATAAATATATTTAATTCCTAACTAATTCGGTGAGTGTAACCGTACAAAAATGTGTGGGTAGATTTATAGGCATGAATTTGATTTAAACTAGATTTTACGTTAGGCATTCATTTCAGATTCAAAATTTACACAAAAAGCCAAGTAACTCTGTGGTCACGGCAAGCTGTTATATTTTGCCAATAGATTTTAGGCGGCTATGCCGTACTTACAGTTTGTAAATCCAATCCAGTCAGCAGGCCTGATGATGGATGGAGTACTAGAGGCTGTTAAAATTATTAAGAGGGGTGGCACCGAAATATAACTTGCTTCTCATTACCAACAAGATTAACTTTTAACACCTGCTATATAGAAAGTTAATTATAAATTGGAGGCTTATAAATATTCACACATGTGTGTCCGATACTTAAATAAAAAAAAACCGGCTGGTTGAAGGCCAACTACGGGCTGGGGTGAGGTTAGGTTTCCTCAGTGCCGGGTTTAGAGTCGGCGACAACGTCTTTCACAAGAAATCTCCAGCAATGGTTGCGAGGGGCTATCCCGTGCCCTAAGGTGAATCATCCACTCCAACGAGGGTTCGCCCAGGAATTAGGCTGGCTGGCTACGCTCCACACACGATAGGTGTGCGCACTTATGGCCAAATAGCTCTCCAACAATTTATCCTCTGGTCAGGTCAAGAACTGGGTCGACATTTATTTGGTCGCAGTCCCAAAAGTTCGACTTGAAACCATGGATGGGGTCGTCATCTGGCACTGGTCGCTCTGGCCTTATAGTAGCTAACACCATGGGTACGCACTTGCATTTAAGGATGGCAAGACCGCGCTGGCAGTGGCGAATTAATTTTATTGATGTTCCTTCATTATAGTTGGAACTTAAGAAAGAGGCGTGGACTTAGGTAATGCCCACGAGGGGTACCGAGTGTTACGTAACTCCACGTGCATTTCTTGCACTTGGGATTTTTCTTTGGATTTCTCAATCCTCTTATTCGCACGACCGCACTCTCGCTCAGACCATTCTAGACTCTCTCCCACACTATTCAAGCTCAATTTGTTTGGCTATGAGCTTTTTTATGGAAGTGGATCGCGTAAGCTCGGTTCCAAAAAAAAAAGCTCAATTCGCCGTAGAAATAGTGTATGTCAAATATGTTCGTCTAGCTAACAGATTACTAACATTTAATGTTTGAAACAGCGCGCCCTTACAAATTATTATTGTTACATAAGTGCTACTATTGATAATGATGTCTACTTTGATTTGGTTGTGCGACGCGACTACAATCTCTAGATGTGGCACCTTTTCAAGTTACTTCAAATTGCAAAATAACCTATCTAGATAAAATATTTCCATATCAGTCGAGCTGACTCCTCCCACTCCTTCGCCCTTATTGATTACTACAACTGTCTAGTGCTGGTTGCCTCCCCTAGGCCGCAGTTCCATGTAGTTGTGGGCAAAATAATGCGCTATAATAATTTATTAAATTAAAGCCGCGTACTAGCATAAAACTAATTAGATTACTTGTACATGTAAAGGCACAACAACCGAAACAAACAGCGCAAAGGGAGTGAAGAGCCAGAGAAGAGGAGGCAAATGTGGACGTAAACAAAGTTAAACATACGTGGCGTATGCGCAATCGGTTAGTGTTGATTTTTTCGCTTTTAATAAAAGCCATGTTTGCCAAAAGGTCACACCACACCCACCCTCAGTGCTGCAAAACAAATAAGCTTGATTAGGTTATTTTTTCCTCATTATACCCTTGTAAAAAGGGTATTTTAATTTAGGTCAGAATTGTGCAACGCATAGAAAGAGGCATCTGCGACCATATAAAGTATATATATTCTTGATCAGCACGACAATCAGTGAACAGTAACTTTTCACAATAACTTCGTTATTTTCTAAGCTGTTAACAACTCAAAGTTTAAATGGAGACTTTAACTTGCTTTATAAATTCGCTAATCTGCTCTTTTTGAATGAACTGGTTCGATCTATGCATTCGTTTAAGAGATAGGTATAAAGATCAAATGTCAGACAGAGACATTATGGATACCCTTCGCAGACGCAAGCAGGCCAACGAAAATTTTAATGAATTCCTCGACAGATGCTTTGCGAGAACCTTTAAACGATTCAGAATTTATAGCTGAAGTGCGAAACAATTTAAGACCCGACTTATTCCGTGAAATTTTACATGTAGAGACCCCAAACTTAGCTGCCTTACGTAGGAAGTGTTATAAGCATGAAGAATTTTTCCGTAGCTTTCGGTCAAGACAGGTAACGCGTCAAATAGACAGTAAACGTATGGTGAAGGCGATATTGCATGATGAACCAGTAGTTGAACAGCTAGATGACGAATCAGATGATCCTATTGATGTGTGCGCATTGCGTGCACCAGAGAAAATAAAATGCTGGAATTGTGACGAATGGTTATCAGAACTGTTTGCAACAACGCCGCATATTTTGTTATGGGTGTGGGCTAGTAGATGTGTATAAACCAAATTGTTTAAAATGTAATCCGCGTACGGGAAACCAGTCGTAGGATATCCGCCGATTGGTGAAGGGGGATGTCCGCCCGTAGTCTTGGATAAACCAAAGAATTTAATAATCAACTCAGCCGTGACCGTAAGTAAAAACTCTGACTGAATAGACACAAGCTAAAGAAAATTACCATATCAGCCATAATTTACCCGGGGAACGATTTACGACCTTTAATTGATTTATCAATTTGTGGACAAATTTACACTGCTTTACTAGAGAGTGGTGCTAACAAAAGTGTACTAGGAGGAGAATTAGCAACAAAACGCGCGGTAACGTTAGGACAGCCGATGGACAATCGCAACAGGTTGTTGGTATGATTACGAGCAATCTCACTTATAACTCGAAAAGCGCCAACTTAGAATTTCTCATAGTAACGACTATTACTCAAAATATAATTTGTGGTATGGACTTCTGGAGAACGTTTGGTCTTTCCATTTCTCAGTTTCGTTTGAAGAGGATCAATTTCCATTAACAGCTAGTCAACATAGTCAATTACAAACTGTTATAAATGGATTTCCAACTTTTGAAAGAGATGGCTTAGGTTTCACGACCCTGATAGAACATGTTATTGATACCGAAAACGCAAAGCCAATTAAGAAAAATTTTTCCCCAATATCACCAGCGAAAGAAAACTTATTATGTCTGGAGATAGACAAAATGTTAAAGCTAGGAGTGATAGAAGAAGCGCCAGCGTCCTCCTGGTCTTCCCCTTGCGTCTTGTTAGTCAAACCAGGTAAGGTAAGATTCTGCCTTGATTCTCGAAAATTAAACGAGGTTACAGTAAAAGACGCATATCCAATACCTAATCTAGAGGGACTGTTAACTAGACTACCCCCTGTGCATTGTATTTCCAAGATAGACCTTAAAGATGCCTTTTGGCAAATCGGTCTAGAAGAATGATCGAAAGGAAAGACAGCATTTACAGTTCCCAACCGCCCATTGTACCAATTTAGGAGAATGCCAATCGGACTATGTAATGCCCCTCAAACGATGTGTCGTCTAATGGATCAAGTGATTCCGTATCAGCTCAAAACTCAAGTATCAGTCTACCTTGATGACCTATTGATATTATCAAATCATTTCGATGAACATCTCGTGCATCTTAATGAAATATCTGCTCGTCTGAAGCAGGCGGGGCTAACCATTAACATCCAGAAGAGTCAATTTTGTCTGCGAAAAGTAGAATACCTAGGATATATAGTCGGAGAGGGCACCTTAAGAGTTGACCCAGACAAGGTTAAAGCCATATCTGAGTTCCCACTCCCGACAATCAAGCGACAGCTTAAGAGATTTTTAGGAATGACCGGATGCTACCAGCGCTTCATCTCACAATATGCAACTATCACCTTTGCATTAACAGAATTATTGCGTGGCAATTCTTTTTCTTGGAACGAAGAAGCGCAATGTGCTTTTGAGAACCTCAAGTCATAACTTAGCACTGCTCCGTTTTTAGCACACCCAAATTATAAGAAACCGTTTATAGTGCAATGTGATGCATGTATGCTTGGAGTAGGTACGCTTTTAGCCCAAGTTAATGAGCACGGATTCGAACGACCAATCACGTTTATGTCTAAAAAGCTTAACAAAGCGCAACGTAACTATTCGGTTATCGAACTCGAATGTCTTGCGGTAGTGTTGGCCATTAAAAGATTTCGGATGTATATCGAAGGCCATGAGTGTAAAGTCGTAACTGATCATGCTAGTTTGCGGTGGCTAATGAACCAACAAGTTGCGGACGCTTTGTCGCGATCGTTTGAAAACGAAATAGCTTCCCTAGAAATTGAATTACTTCCCGAGATTGACTTGTCCTCGTCGGCATTTCAATCCGAAGAATATAGAACTCTGAGAGACAAATATGTGAAGGCAAATCTGCCGGATTTCCAAGTAATTGATCAATATATATATCATCGCACTGATAATGATAGATTGTGGAAGTTGCTAGTGCCTGAAGAACTCCGTGATAGTGTCATTAGAGCAGCCCACAATCCTCCCAACTCAGCCCATTGCGGCATAGCAAAATGTTTAGAGCGTATTCGACGTAACTTTTTCTGGCCACGACTAATTGTAGACGTTAGGAAGCACATTCAACAGTGTGAGATATGTCAAACTTACAAATACCCAACATGTAAACTAAAACCGCCTATGGGAATTCAAACTATAAGCGAACGTCCATTCCAAAGACTGTATGTGGATTTTATCGGTCGCTTCCCTCGCTCAAAACAGGGAAATATCGGAATTTTTATCATTCTAGATCACTTTAGTAAATTTACCTTCTTAAAACCTGTAAAGAAATTTAACTCGAATGTAATAATATCTATCTTAAGGGATGATATCTTTAGCTGCTTTGGAGTACCACAGTATATAGTCAGTGATAATGGCACTCAGTTTAAAAGCCAGGAATTCACAACTTTTCCTAGGGATTACGGAGTGCAGTAAACCGATCAAATAATGCGGCCTTACGGTCCTATCTCCGTTCAGATCAACGTCACTGGGATAAGTTTCTCAGCAGTATAAACAGTGCCTTACGAAATCACATTCATCAATCAATTGGAATTTCACCCTATGTGGCGGTGTTTGGTCAAAACATGATAACCCACGGAAAAGATGTGAGGAACATTATAATTAACTATAATATCCCACACAACAAGCAAACAGCGGCACAATCCAACGATACAAATAAAGCACAGAATACAAGATACAGCCGAGACACAAACCTAAGTTACGATATACGACCAAGCCTGCTACTAGTCGATCAAACCGATGGCTTACGATCAAACCGGGTCGATCGAGCCACACATCACCGCTGGCGATTTCGTACAAGCGGGAAGATGCGTGGGAAGCATAACACGAAAAAACCAATATACACGCATATGCAAGGGACAACCAAGACCAACATGGCTCGATCGAACCTATGACGTGCGATCGAACCTATGACGTACGATCAAACCAAATTGGACTCATGACGTACGATCAAACCAAGTTGGACTCATGACGTACGATCAAGCAAGGCTCGATCGAATCACAGGCGACCGCTGGCAATTTCGTACAAGCGGGAAGTTGCGTGGGAGGCAGAATGTAAGAAATCAACGATATAAGAGTAATGGAACCCGGCTTGACTGCATAATGGCACACAAACGGGGGCATTGGCCTACTTATGCAAATTAAGAGCACAGAGAGGCAAATATGAATGCATGCGTTAGAATGCGCTGAATAATGCATGTCACACGTACACTATGCGTGAGGGAGAGTATCGATGACCAATAGCGCACTATCTGCCTACGTCACGCTCATGAGAATGAAAGCAGTTAGACTGCGAGCAGCCGAAATCTGAAGAGCGAGAGAAAATGAAAGTGAGGGCCAAGCAAGCCCATGAGACGGGTGCGGGGCATGCATGCTTTGTATGAAGCAATGATGGTTTGTGGATTGGATAGGGGAATATGCGAACCGAAGGGGGGGAATGAGCAATGGGGAAGCCCGCTATCCAACAGATACGATATATGTATGAAAGGGGATTGTATGGGAAATGAAATGATTTCGTGTATTAATTTAATCAGGCTAATCATTATTAAGCAATAATTTAAGTTAATATAACTAATATATGTATGTATAAGCATAATGTGGAAGGAATATGGGCGAAATTGGGTATGACGAGCGGATCAAAGAGAGCGACGGGCGACGGCAGCGCCGACAGAGAAAAGAAAGCAGAGAAAGTCAACGGGATACGATGGGCGGCCAATAGAAAGGCGACGCCAACGGAGTGAAAGTGATAGAAGTCAATGCATACAAGGGAGAAAGACAAGGACAAGGAAACGAATGGGCGCGCAGCCACGAAGAAAGTGGACACAGATGCGCCAAGAACTACGGGACTTTCACCACGCATAGCAACAAGGGAATGCGTGGGTGAAAGTAGGAGGCCGATGGAAAAATACCAGCTGTATAGCGGTACTACACCAGCCAGTGCCAGAGGCCAGAGGAGCTGCCTATATAAAGGCGGCACAAATCAGATCAAATCATCAAGTCATCGAGGCATGATCAAGTAACAAGTAATTAAGGCCTTACGAGTAACCTTAAGAACTTACCAGGGAAAATACAAGGAACAAACAAGTCATTAAGGCCTTACGAGTAACCTTAAGAACTTACCAAGGAAACACAAGGAGCAGAAAAGGAACTAGGAACTAGACAGGCCTTACGAGTAACCTGTACAGTTCATGTCGACAGCAACAAATCCTTAAATAAGGATAACAAGTACCATACGCAGCAAAGGGAAGACAAGCAAGGACAACGAAGGATTCGAAGCGACTCACCAACGCTATCCAAGTCCAGACCTACCGCAGAGAAACTTGTCATAGCCAATCAAGCCCATAAACGATCGCAAATAAACATATTATAAAACCCAAATCAATAAACAAAGCTGTTCTGATTTCACCGGGGCACAAAATAAATTTTGTTGTGCCGAACCTAGCCCAAGAGATATTATGAATATCCCGAAGGACGAGAAAGGATCGTTACAACTGGCGCCCAACGTGCTATACTGGTGAAATTTAGAAATAAAAATACAGTTTATAAATCATAAAAAGATCAAAAATGGGAAAAGGATGGATTTACCACATGAAGAAGGAGGATTTGGTACAGACAGGCCAAAGGATCGGGATCGAGATAAACGCCACAGTGGAGGAGGAGGAGCAGGTGAAGCGGGCGAGGGAACGGCTGGCACTGGCAATGCAGCAGCAACAACAGCAGCAACAGCAGAACTGGGCAGCATGGTTCCAAAGGGAAATAGAGGAGCAGATGCGGGGGGGATTGGAATTAGAAATTTAAAAGGGAAACGGGGAAGAAAAGATGCGGAACGGGCCAAGCAAAAAAAAAAAAAAAAGGGAAACACAAATAATGAAAAGATGCCCTAATCCGCCAACATTACCGAAAAGATACTCAGTAATCGCCAACAATAGAAGATGCCAAATGGCCAATAAAAGATGCGAGCTGAGTCCCAAAAAACAAAAACAAGTAGAACACATGCCAAAACAAAGAAAAAAAAAAGGAACAATGGTAATACATGAAAAAACACATACGTAAAACAAGCACAAGGTACAAGGGACAGGGGAGGGCAAATCCCTCACGAAGAAGGGGGGGAGTGTGAGGAACATTATAATTAACTATAATATCCCACACAACAAGCAAACAGCGGCACAATCCAACGATACAAATAAAGCACAGAATACAAGATACAGCCGAGACACAAACCTAAGTTACGATATACGACCAAGCCTGCTACTAGTCGATCAAACCGATGGCTTACGATCAAACCGGGTCGATCGAGCCACACATCACCGCTGGCGATTTCGTACAAGCGGGAAGATGCGTGGGAAGCATAACACGAAAAAACCAATATACACGCATATGCAAGGGACAACCAAGACCAACATGGCTCGATCGAACCTATGACGTGCGATCGAACCTATGACGTACGATCAAACCAAATTGGACTCATGACGTACGATCAAACCAAGTTGGACTCATGACGTACGATCAAGCAAGGCTCGATCGAATCACAGGCGACCGCTGGCAATTTCGTACAAGCGGGAAGTTGCGTGGGAGGCAGAATGTAAGAAATCAACGATATAAGAGTAATGGAACCCGGCTTGACTGCATAATGGCACACAAACGGGGGCATTGGCCTACTTATGCAAATTAAGAGCACAGAGAGGCAAATATGAATGCATGCGTTAGAATGCGCTGAATAATGCATGTCACACGTACACTATGCGTGAGGGAGAGTATCGATGACCAATAGCGCACTATCTGCCTACGTCACGCTCATGAGAATGAAAGCAGTTAGACTGCGAGCAGCCGAAATCTGAAGAGCGAGAGAAAATGAAAGTGAGGGCCAAGCAAGCCCATGAGACGGGTGCGGGGCATGCATGCTTTGTATGAAGCAATGATGGTTTGTGGATTGGATAGGGGAATATGCGAACCGAAGGGGGGGAATGAGCAATGGGGAAGCCCGCTATCCAACAGATACGATATATGTATGAAAGGGGATTGTATGGGAAATGAAATGATTTCGTGTATTAATTTAATCAGGCTAATCATTATTAAGCAATAATTTAAGTTAATATAACTAATATATGTATGTATAAGCATAATGTGGAAGGAATATGGGCGAAATTGGGTATGACGAGCGGATCAAAGAGAGCGACGGGCGACGGCAGCGCCGACAGAGAAAAGAAAGCAGAGAAAGTCAACGGGATACGATGGGCGGCCAATAGAAAGGCGACGCCAACGGAGTGAAAGTGATAGAAGTCAATGCATACAAGGGAGAAAGACAAGGACAAGGAAACGAATGGGCGCGCAGCCACGAAGAAAGTGGACACAGATGCGCCAAGAACTACGGGACTTTCACCACGCATAGCAACAAGGGAATGCGTGGGTGAAAGTAGGAGGCCGATGGAAAAATACCAGCTGTATAGCGGTACTACACCAGCCAGTGCCAGAGGCCAGAGGAGCTGCCTATATAAAGGCGGCACAAATCAGATCAAATCATCAAGTCATCGAGGCATGATCAAGTAACAAGTAATTAAGGCCTTACGAGTAACCTTAAGAACTTACCAGGGAAAATACAAGGAACAAACAAGTCATTAAGGCCTTACGAGTAACCTTAAGAACTTACCAAGGAAACACAAGGAGCAGAAAAGGAACTAGGAACTAGACAGGCCTTACGAGTAACCTGTACAGTTCATGTCGACAGCAACAAATCCTTAAATAAGGATAACAAGTACCATACGCAGCAAAGGGAAGACAAGCAAGGACAACGAAGGATTCGAAGCGACTCACCAACGCTATCCAAGTCCAGACCTACCGCAGAGAAACTTGTCATAGCCAATCAAGCCCATAAACGATCGCAAATAAACATATTATAAAACCCAAATCAATAAACAAAGCTGTTCTGATTTCACCGGGGCACAAAATAAATTTTGTTGTGCCGAACCTAGCCCAAGAGATATTATGAATATCCCGAAGGACGAGAAAGGATCGTTACAAAGACTACAAATTACTGACCAACCTCAATCTACTGAATGAAGCTACAGTTCGGCTAGACAATTTCGTACGCATTAGATCTGATATTCAAAAATATTTACACAAAGCTTATGATACAAATCAACGGACATATAACTTGAGGAGTAAAGTACGCAACTTCGAAGTGGGCCAAACAGTCACTAGGCGTAACTTTAAACTCAGCAACCTAGCCAATAATTTTATTGCTAAGTTAGCACCAGTCGGTGTTAAAGTCAAGATCAAGAAAAAACTCGGAAATCATTTGTATGTAGTTGAAAATCTTTCAGGAAAAGAGCTTGGAACCTTCCATGCCAAGGACCTTTGGTAATCAGCTCAGCACCCTTTGATTCTTTTTCAGCCTTGAGCCTCCACTTATTAGGGCATGTCATTCAAATCTGTAGTGTAAGGGCGCGCTGTTTGAAACATTTAATGTTATTAATCTGTTAGCTACACGAACATATTTGACATACACTATTTCTACGGCGAATTGACCTTGAGCTTTTTTTTTGGAACCGAGCTTACACGATCCACTTCCATCGAAAAAGCTCATAGCCAAAGAAATTGAGCTTGAATAGGGTGGGAGAGAGTCTAGAATGGTCTGAGCGAGAGTGCGGTCGTGCGAATAGGAGGAGGGAGAAAGCGAAAGAAAAATCGAAAACAAGAAATGCACGTGGAGTTACGTAACACTCGGTACCCCTCGTGGACATAACCTAAGTCCACGCCTCTTTCTCAAGCTCCAACTATAATGAAGGAACATCAATAAAACCGTAACAGTAAAACTAGTAACCGATGGAAAGGGGGAACCAAACAATATTGTATTGTGGCGACTCTCGACATCAGAAACGCATTCAACTCAGCTGAATGGAGTCGTATAATGGGCAGTCTGGCTTCTTTCGGCGTCCAGGGGAATCTGCTGCACATAGTGGACAGCTACTTCACAAATAGGCCCCTCCGATACTCGACAGTAGACGGCTCGGAGGAATATAGCATCTCTGCTGGAGTACCACAGGGTTCAGTCCTCGGCCCCCTCCTGTGGAATTGCATGTACGACGGAGTCCTCAGACTCAATTTTGATCCGGGCACACGCATAATCGGCTTTGCCGATGATATCGCGGTGGTGGTAACTGAAAAGGAGCTTGCAGCAGCGGAACAAAAATGCAACAACGCCATTGCAACTATTGGTTGGTGGCTGGCTGTTGCAGGTCTTGAATTGGCAGCCCATAAAACTGAAGCCGTTTTAATTAGCAGCAGGAAGAAAGTCGAGACCGCCTCTATAGAAGTTGGTGGCACAACTATTACATCTAAGAGGGCCATCAAATACCTAGGTGTAATGCTGGATACCCGACTCTGCTGCCAGAAGGCACTGTGCTCTGCAAGGATCATGCTGAATACAAGAGGCCCCAAGCAAGAGAGAAGTCTGTTGTTAACTAGCGAGACAAAATCCATTTCCCTGTCCGCTGCTCCAGTTTGGGCTAGTGCGCTTCGGGTGAAAAGCTATAGGCGAGGGCTGGAATCGGTCTTTAGACTCTGCGCAATGAGGATTTGCTGTGCGTTCCGAACAATCTCAGACGATGCTGCGCATGTCATCGCTGGTCTGTCTCCAATCAGTGATCTAGTGTGCGAAGCTGACGCGGTGTACAGAGCGCTACACTCCACACCAGTGGTCGAGCGATTGCCCTTAGCCAGCATACGGCAAGAAATACGAGGCGAACATGTGGCTCGATGGCAGCAACGATGGACGCAATCGGCGAAGGGCCGTTGGACTTACTGCCTTATCCCAGACCTTCAACAGTGGATAGGCAGAAGTCACGGGCAAGTGACGTTCTACCTGACGTAAATTCTGAGCGGCCATGGCTGCTTCAGAGCTTATCTAAATCGTTTTGGGCACGAGGCATCCGGCGAATGCGTGGTGCGGAGCCGGCATCGTCGAGGACGCAAGGCATATAGCATTTCACTGCCCTCGATATGACGCACAGAGACGCGAGTTGGAGTCCCGGATCGGTAGGCGCATCACCATCGAGAACCTGGTGCCTCTGATGTTAGATTACGGTCGCGCATGGGAGGCAGTGTGCGAGTTTGCCGAAGCCGTTATGGTCGAACAACGGCGACTAGAAAAGCTGAGAAGGGAGGTATAGTTTAAGCCGGCCGCTGCGAAGCAATACTTCGCGGTAGTCCCACAGTAGCTTGTTTGAGCCACACCGCCAACAATTATGTATATACGTGAAGTAAATGTAAATCTAATTTGGTTATAAATAAAATGAATATAAAAAAATAAAAAAAATAAAAAAAACACACACACACACACACACCATGCGCAAAGCGGGACACAGAAAAAAGGTTGACCTGAGAGGAACGTGTATTTCGTCGCGTCCTGTCTTTTTTGTGAAATCTTCGGTTTACCCGTGATCGTTGATCTCCTAGTCCTGCAATTATATTGTCTATTAGTGTTACAGTCTCACTCGTGTTGTTACTCACGTTCCGCCGGTCGCCAGTTGCATTGCAAGTGAAAAATTAAATTCGTTTTTTCTTTCCGGCCTCCTGCTGCGCCGGCTCCTTTGGTGGTCGGAGGGGTGCGGGGCGCTTTCCTTTTGCATCTCCCGACTTTTTCCATCGTATTGGTGGTAGTGGGGTGCCAGCCGCACATTTTGGTAAATTTTTCTTCCACCCACGCAGTAAGTAAACACATAAGTGGTGCGATTATCAGCTGTTGGCGGACCTGCCAAGCCGGGCTCGAAAGCTCTCCAGGCTTATCATCTGGGAGTCGAGCTTTTTTTTCCGCAGACCGCCCAAGTGCCGCTTACTTCTAGGCGGTGGTTCTAAATCACCTCCCACCTGTCCAGCAGTATAGCAGGGCACTAGCCCTAGCGTTGGAAACGTAGGCGGTGGCCTAACAAGCAGCGGAGCTGCCTTTGAACTCGGTCGGTACCTGGTTCAAATCCGCTGAGCGGAGTAAATAAAAATTTAATTTAAATTTGGAGCATTTTTATTTCTATTTAAATTATTTTTAAATATCTCCGTTTTTTCCCTTTACTTTCGGAGGCGGGGTTCAAATCCGCTGGAAGGAATTAAATCTTCAAATTTTCAAATCCATTTCTTTTGGGAATTTAATTAGCATAAGTGGCATTGCTGTGATACTCCTTTGGCACTATAGGGGCTCAAATCCGCTGCGGGTAATTTTGGATTCAAAAATTATTTTTTATTTTTTATAATTTTATTTTGCCATTGCACACCGAGCGGCCCATATTCCCGCTGCCTACTGGAATTATCTAAAGGAAGCCGAGACGGAGCGGTATAACTCCCAACGCTCACCAGGGGGAAATACCTGGTCGTCAGGCCGTAGATAATGGAAGGCGAGGAGGTAATCGTGTTCGGGCGTAGCAGATTGCTGCTACATTCGCCACCAATCTATGGCGAGCTGCCATTGCAAGCGGCTGCTAGCAAGCAAGAGGACACCCCAAAGAGATCGCGGGACGCCATGAGCCCAGATGGAGAAGCCACTAACGCTAATGCCTGCGCCCCACCGAAAAGGTCAAAATTGCAGCCTTTCTGCAATGAACTTACGGAAATGGGCATACTATTGGAGGAAATCTCGGAGAGGATCAAGCCTGAGAAGGAAGGAGGCAAGAGGGCCATCACCAACGCCCTTCGTGAAAAGGTGGAGAGGCTGAAAGAGCTGCAGGCGGAAGTCAGCTCCCGGTGCAGCGGACATTCGATCGAGTCAGCTCCGTCGGATGCATGCCCCAATTGCTCGAAGGCATCCCCGAAGGCATATCCCGGACAACTCAGACTTCACCAGTGGCAAAGCGAGTAGACAAGGCACCGGGTCCATCTGAACCGGCTGGAAAGAAACTGCGGCAGCCGAGTGCTCACGCTCCCAAGCAGCGTCCTAAAAAGCGGCAACCTGAAGAATCCCAGCAGCAGCAGCAGGCTCCACCTACTCCTCAAGGCGACAAACCGCACCACACAACAGCGGACATCGGGACAACCGAGGACAATCAAGGCTGGAAAACAGTCGGCCCATCAAAGCCTCGACGTGGAGCATCCTTGCAGCAGGTCAAACCAAGAATCAGGCATAGACCGGATGCAATTCTGATTGAGGCCAGCGGCGGGCTCAGTTATAGCCAAGTCTTAACTATGGTGACCAGGCGTACGGATGGTAAACTACTCCACGTTCGTGAGCATGTCTCCAGAGTACGTCGCACAGCCAAAGACGCGCTGCTACTGGAGCTTCGCAAGGACTCGGCTACGAGTATACACTCGCTCCAGGACGATATCACCCAAGTACTGGGCGCAACAGCCGATGTGAAGGCCCTCGCACAGCTTAGAACGGTAGCAATCTTCAACCTAGATGCAGCGGTGACACCTGAGGAGATTCTAGCGAAGCTATCCTCGCAAGCGAAGGTAGAAATGAACGCGCTAACAGTCAAAAGCCTTCGGGCAGGTCTTAGGAACTACCAGACGGCAATTTTGAGCGCACCTGAGGCCGTGGCTCGGAAGCTTATCGAACTCGGTCGCGTAGAGATAGGCTGGACTAAGTGACGAATTAGAGAGCTCGAGCAGCGGCCATTGCGCTGTTTCAAGTGCCTAGCTACTGGCCACATCGCCGCGAAGTGCTCAAGCGAGGAGGACAGATCAGACTGTTGCTTTAAGTGTGGTGTAGCAGGCCACAAGGCAGCCGTCTGTCCCTCAGTGGAACCGCACTGCTTTCTCTGCGCAGCACAGGACTTAAGCCCAAGAAACCACCTTGCGGGCAGCCAGCCATGAATATCCTGCAGTTAAACCTGAACCACTGCATCGCAGCCCAAGACCTGCTGCAGCAGACTGTTCGGGAGTTGAGAGCGGACATAGCCCTGCTGAGCGAACCATACAAAATCGGCACAGGCCCCTGTTGGGCCAAGGACTCGAGCGGCAAAGCAGCACTGTGGTGTTGTGGTAAAAGCGACTGCGTACTGCAGGATATTCTAAACGAGAATGGTTTTGTGAGAGCTAGGTTTGGCAGTTACTGGCTCTACAGCTGCTATCTCGCGCCTAGCTTAACCCTGGAGCAGTTTGGCAGAGCGGTGGACCGCATCGCTGATGACGTTAGAGGACGACAACGAGTAATTATAGGTGGCGACTTTAATGCTTGGTCAGTCGAATGGGGAAGTTCTCGCTCGGACGCTCGTGGTAGATTGCTGTTGGAAGCTTTCGCCAACTTAAGCATCTCTTTGCTAAACGTTGGTTCCCAGAACACCTTTAGAAGGGCCGGCACAGGATCTATTGTAGATCTCTCATTTGCCAGCGATAGCATCGCCGCCTCAGCCACTTGGAGAGTGGGATCAACGTACTCGGCGAGTGACCACGAAGTCATCACCTTTACCATCGGCGACAGCAGGCACCCGCTTCCAAGGACGCAACAATTCCGGAGGGTTTTTAAGCCGGAAACCCTCAACCCGCAACTCTACGGCCACTACCTGGATGGTCTGACCGTCAGTGAAAACATGTGCGCGGAGGATTCCGCAAATTACGTAATGGCACGGCTAGCCGAGGCCTGTGAGGCTAGCATATCTCAGAGTGGCACATACACACGCCACCACAAACCAGTCTTTTGGTGGAACGACGCTATCGCCGAAGCTAGGAGATCCTGCCTTCGCGCAAGGCGACGTTACCAGCGCGCACGACGTTCGACAAACTTTGAGGCTCTGGGTCTTGAATATAAGAGACGCCGGAATATCCTCAAGACTGCGATCCGTTCCAGCAAACGAGAATGCTTTCTGGCTTTGTGCGACACTGCTGAGCACGACCCCTGTGGCAATGCCTACCAGCAACAATGCCAACAAACGGTACGCTTAATTGTCGACGGACTTTTCCCCGAGGTTGACGAAGCAATGCGTGTGCCCCCTCTGACTCCTGCCCTACACGCGGCGGAGTGTACGTTAGCCGAGGTCCTCGAGACGGTGAGGCGACTGAAGCCCAAAAAGGCACCAGGTCCGGATTCGATCCCCAACAAGGCATTCAAACTCGCAGTGTTGCTTTACCCACAAGTGTTCGCAGAACTTTACTCAAAATGCTTGAGCGAAGGTGTCTTTCCCGATAGGTGGAAACTACAAAACCTGGTGTTGCTGCCAAAGCCGGGGAAGCCGCTTGGAGAGGCGTCCTCCTATAGACCCATCTGCCTCATCGATTCAGCTGGAAAAGCCCTCGAGGCAATAATCTGCTCGCGGTTGGAATCGGAAATCATGGCGAAGGGCGGTCTATCCGAGCATCAGTTTGGTTTTAGGAAGGCGAGATCTACGATCGACGCAATCAACCGGGTGGTAGGTTTGGCTGCAAGGGCAATCGAAGAAACGAGATGGAAAGGCGGTGCCAAAGAATATTGTCTCGTGGTAACACTTGACATTAAAAACGCCTTCAATACAGCGAGATGGAATAGGATCTTGGACGCGCTTGGGGCCTTTGGCGTTCCGAGCTACCTTATCAAGTGCATTGCCAGCTATTTCTGCAACAGGAGGATACGATTCTGGACGGACGCAGGACTAGAGGAAAGGGTCGTATCTGCTGGCGTCCCACAAGGGTCTGTCTTGGGCCCCCTGCTATGGAACGTCATGTACGACGGTATCCTACGCTTGGATTTCGAGCCTGGAACCCACATAGTTGGCTTTGCAGACGACGTTGCATTGGTAGTGATAGCCAAGGAACTCACGGTAGCCGAAGAAGTAACCAACCGGGCGATCATCAAGGTTGGCCAATGGCTCTCTGCAGCCGGTCTGCAGTTGGCCGCCCAAAAGACGGAGGTACTGATAAGTAGCCGCAAGCGAGTTGAGACTGCCACCATTAGGGTCGGCGACACCACCATTGTCTTTAAGCGAGCTCTAAAATACCTAGGAGTCATGATCGACACTAGGCTGACTTTTAGAGAACACCTGGAGTACAGCAGCGAGAAGGCAGCATCAGTAGCGAAATCCCTCTCCAGAATGCTACTCAACACGCGTGGACCGAAACATGGACGGCGTCTCTTGCTATCCAGCGTCATACGATCGACTGCACTATACGCGGTGCCTTCGTGGATAAAGGGGATGGAAACGAGATCCTACAGGCGAAGCCTTGAGTCGACGCATCGCCTAAGCGCAATCAGAGTATGCAGCGCTTTTCGCACCATCTCTGACGACGCCGCACTGGTGATCGCTGGGTTGCTGCCCATCGACGAATACGCAACCATCGCGTCGGCCTCCTTCACAGCGTCAAGACAAACAAATAGCACTACCACAGACCAGCAGAGAGGCCTCGAGCATCGGAAGGCATGGCAGTCGAGTCTGCGTAGATGGCAGGAAAGGTGGGACTCCTCTTCCAAGGGGAGGTGGACACACACACTTATCCCTGACATCACTTCATGGGTTTCCAGAAAACACGGGGCAGTAAACTTCTACCTCACACAGCTCCTGAGCGGCCACGGATGCTTCAGAAGCTATCTGAAGAGATTCAACCACGACGAGTCGGATGAATGCACATGGTGCGGAGCTGGCATTGTAGAAGACGCAAGCCATGTGCTCCAGCACTGCCCACGCTTCGACGTAGAAAGGTGCCGTTTGCAGAACGTAATGGGCGAGCTGGTGTGGCGAGAAATCTCATCAGGAGGATGACCGCAGACCCAGACGTATGGGAGGCGGTCAGTGCCTTCGCCGTGCGCGTAATGAAGGTACTCAGGAATCTGGAGAGGGAAAGGTCTGGCCAATAAACAATTAAAGCCCACGGTCTGCGATGCAATACCGACAAGTCGTCCCGCAGTAGCCGTCATCTTTTATGTTTTGTTCTCACCTTATGTTCCCTGTTTATTTGTAACTTTTTTGTATTATATATTCGTAAGTTCTAAAGAAATAAAAAAAAAAAAAAACCATGCGCAAAGCGCAAAATAAGAAATTCTCCAGTGCGGTCGCATTTTGTTTTAGCTCCGAAATTTATATAAAAAATCGTAGCTAAGTGGACTTAACTGCGTTGAGGGAGTCCACTTAACTCCGAAATTTATATAAAAAATCGTAGTTAAATGGACTTAACTGCGCCGAGGGAGTCTCCTGTCTTTTTCCTGTAGTGATAACGTAATAATATCCCAGCAAGGTGCTAGTTGTGCTTTTGGGTTTTTTGGAGTACCAGTGGTTTGGTGATCAATTCGGGTGTAGTAATTGTAATAAAATCTGACACATGACGACAAAATCTCAAAAAAAATTGGGACATCCCGCCTTCTATATGTATTAGCGAAAGAGAACTATACATATAGATCTATAAAATAAAGGAGCAGTCTAACACTCCTGTTTTGCACCCTGTAACTGTCGACATAGGTCATCAAAACACAAAGGTTAGTGACACTGCGATCCTTTTGCTCAATAAGATCGTGGCAGAACGGATAAACTTACTGCCGCTGTTCCACCAGGACTTCACCACGATTTCCAACTAGAGTTACCCGAACCACTTCAATTATATTGAGAAAAGATGTTTAGTATGCATATGACTGCTCAATGGGATTCATAAACAACTAGCAAAAACAGCCTGTGGGGGGGTTCTTTGTGAACGTCATAGCTAGTATTTTCACAGCGTATTTTATGTATGTCGGCTATTCATATTAACCGAATCCCTTGCCTGGGTTTTTATTAGAGAAGAATACAAAAGAGTTTCGGACATCACTTCTTGCAGGCGCTATAGATGATAATTACGCTCCGCGTCTGTACCCACCCCACCATGAGCCTGCCAGAAATTAGGCCTAAAGAAATTAATAATTCATAATGAACTTAATATTTATTCAAACATTTTAAAATAATTAGCATCATCGTGCGATACGTTCGATCAATTTGATCTACAAAAATTATTCATTTTCAAAACATGTTTAGCTAAGTAGCTGAATCTCGGTACAAATCCGATTATAAAGGTTGCAAATGTTGCATATTGTTTCTTATTACTAATAATTACTTTACTATTTAATATTCATGATTTCCTAACTTTACTGTAATTAAACTTTTCATATTAGTTCAAAAAAAAAAATTAAAAGAAAAAAAAATATATACATTTATGTGGCGTGATTACGCTAATATGCTCACAAAATTCATTCTCTAAAAATATTTTTCTTTATATATGTCCATTGTTTAAGATTAAACATCGTGGTCAGCTGAAATGGCTTCACCAAATCAGATTGACCAAAGAAATATACACAAACGAAACATAAACAAAAATATGTCATGAAGATTCATATGGCAAGTATTGCTTAAAACCAAACAAACATGCATCCGCACTCTGTCGACACTTAACACTTAAGTCGCCAAGCGCTGAGCATGAAATATAAACAAATTCCAAACCCCGAAGACGTGGGGCATTAAAATAAGTATTTTTTAAGAACAATTGTCGCTTCTTAGAGTTTAAGATTTTTCCAATAAAATCAGTTCATATTTTGAATTCAACGAATGAAGACTGGGTTATTTCTTTCGCATCGGAAATCCCTAATCATTTTGGTCCTTCGAAAAAAAAGGAACTCTGTAGTTTTCCCCCACCAGTGGTAAGAGACTCAGAGGATGAATCAGTACCTGTAAGTCTGAATTCTTATGCAAGTGTAAATGCTAAGATCAGCTAAAGGTTACAAAAAATAAAATAACTCTGTTCTCCCCCACCAGTGGTAAGAGACAGAGTATAAAACAAAAAAGCAAAATATTGCTTAATAAAAAAAAAATAAAAAGTGCGTGCGACCGAATAAAATAAATAAAGGCAGTTTGGCTAGTCGAGCAACTGCAATAATTTCGGCGGCGTGGTGTGTGGAGTATTCAAAGCCCTAATATCGAAAAAAAAAAAAAAAAAGTTAAAGTCAAAAGTGTATATGTATGTAGTTGCAAGTCGGCAACTACAAACAGCTGCAGAGCAACAAGATAGTTGACGAGAAAATCTGGTGCGTGTACCGGCACCGGTACCGCCTGAGCCCATAGGCCCTGGACAACAACAGCTGAGCAACGATAAAAAAGAAGTAGAATCATCACATGGCGGAATAGACACACATGGTCTGAAAAAAAAAGGAAATCTGAGTGAGTAGAGGTGATGAGCAATGCTAAGACGTAGCGGAGTTAAGAATCGACTAAAACAAAGGAAAGCCGAACTCCTTAAGCTACTGTTTGCCTCCAACACAACAATTAGTTGGGCAAAGGCAAATAAATTGCAAGCTGAATTAGACAACATCGAGCTGATTCAGCAAAAATTAAAGCAAAAAGGCTCAACCTCTACAGAAATTACGCCTAAAAATATAAAAGTAATTAATACATACGAATCCCAAAAAGCAGAACCCAAGAAGATAATCCAGACCACACCAGAGAAGAAGTGCCCGGCAGACTGCCCTGGACCATTATATTCGCCATATTGCGAGTACACTTGTGTCAAGAAGACCTGCATCGGCGCCCCAACAGCCTGTGCGAAGACCAGCACCGGCACCGTCTAGCGCGACAAGCTAGACCAGGGATGCAGTAGGACCGGTAGCGCTACAAAGAGCGCCCAACAATAAAATACATCATAAATCATCATGCAAAAAAGAAATATGATACTCTGTTAAACTGGGCAATAATTGCGTTGCTCGGTCTAGAGTGTGGCCCGTAAAGCCATACGCCAAATAGACAGGAGATCACTGCGATGATCGAGTAGGGAAAGTAAAAATATAAAATTCATTAAAAAAGAAAAATTCAATTTATTTATAAGCAAGAAGCCCGTTGAAGGGTCAATAATAATATAAAGATATATATAAAAAAAAAAAAAATACATTCATATAAGTAAATACATAAAAAGAAAATAAAAAAAAAAAAATCAATTTATTGTCAAATATATTTACATACATCATACAAAATGTTTCTTAACAAAACAGAAAAGTTGTTAGGGAAGCAGTTAGAGTTGCATACCAGGATAAGGCAATTAGAAGCACTAGATCCCAGAAGCATAACTAGCAAGGAAGTAAAAGTGATCGAGGAAGTAAAAGAGATTAGGAATCGATGGTTACCTAATCATAAAGCAGTTCTTGCTATTTGCTCTTCGTGGCTTAAGCTGGGATCGCAATGTCAATTTGCCTTCGTATTCTAGTAGACTTCTCTTGATTAACCTTCCTTCCCTAACTAACCGTAGAATTATGCTTGGTGTTATTTTTATGCACAAGCTCCTAATTGGTGATATCGACTCGCCTGAGTTATTAGCTCAGGTAAATCTGTCGGTACCATGTAGACGGAGTAGACATCCTTTGATTCCTTTATCCCTAAGTCGTTGTTCTTCTAACTATGCCCTGCATGAACCTTTTAGGGTCCTCTGCTCTGATTACAACCTTCTATTCCCTGTAATTGGTTCAGAGTTTTCTATTAACATGATTAAAACTTCTATCCTATCCCATTTAGTTAATAGATAGCTATAGTATTATTTAGTTATTTGTTTGTCTGTTTTTTCTATTGTGTATTTGTCCACGCGATTCGTGCCGTGCGTTATACGGCTGCACCCCTCGGTCGGTCGGGTGGGAGGTGGGCAGTCATCTGCTTGGGCTCGCGCGTAACAGGCTTTGTCCTGGTGTCGTAGGGGCCACTTGAACGTACTGCGCATAGTATCGTCAACGTCCGCTAAGAAAATAACAAATTGCTACAGCAACGGAGTTTTGATCATCAGTATTTCACAGAGAAAATACATGAAGGAATGTTAAAGATAGTTGGCAAAATAATAGCTACAGGAGAGTCGGAAAGACCAGGCACTAGTAAGTCAGCGTTAGTTGAAGCAGAAGCGAATATGTCAGAAATGTTTGAGGATAGCAAAGGAGAGTCGCGAGGGAATGCGACCTCCAGTAATGAAAACGCTAGTGGTAATCAGGAGATATTGATGGATAAAGTTCGACAGCTCCAGGAATATTTGGATAGGGTAACCAAAGATTTACGCACTATAGATAATTCAACAGGCAATGAGGCATGCATAATATATATTAATAAGATCAATTATTTATGGGAGAAAGTACAGGCGTGCCAGGCTGCGTTGAAAGATGCAAAATTTAAAAATACTATGGAGGATTTAGAATTCGATGTTCGGAATTCTGTATCAGTGTTAGAAATGAAAATAAACAAGAAGGAAAGTAAGATTGAGAATGTAACCGTGAGAGGCGAACTACCGGTGTTGCCAAAAATACAGGTACCAACGTTTTCTGGAGAACCTAGAGAATGGGACCTGTTTGTAGAATTATTTACGGAACTGATTGAAAAAAGAGAGGATCTAAGTCCTGCTCTTAAATTCAATTATTTAAAATCCGCGTTAAAGGGCGATGCCAAGAGCATGGTAGCCCATCTATTGTCAGGTTCAGCTGACAATTATAGTGCCGCTTGGGAATTATTAAACAAGCGATATGAAAATAATCGGAGGGTATTCTCCGAGCAATTAAGTCGGATCGTTGATTTACCGATGATCAACAATGAATCCGCAAAAAGTGTAAAAGGAGTGATTGACATAATTAATGAATCAATACACTTAATGAAAATTAAAACAAATTTGTCCGATGAAGTGGACATAATATTTGCACAACTCATACTTCGGAAATTTGACAGAGAGGCTCTGCAATTGTATGAGAGTCAGATTAGAAAAACCAGGCAAGTTCAGATGCTATCTGATGTCATGGAATACTTAGAGCAAAGATATTGCTCGCTAAGTGCCATGAGAAAGGAAGAGAAAAAACCGTTACAAAAAACGTCGGTGGCGGTGTTTAAAGATAGTTGTCCGATCTGCAAAGGTCCCTGGCATAGCGCACCGATGTGCTATAAGTTTAAAGCGCTAACACCTAAAGAAAGGGCGGAAATAGCAAAAAAAGTACAATTATGTACAAGGTGCTTGAAGCATTCAAGCAACAAGAGATGCACCAATGAAATAGTATGCTCATTGTGCAGCAAGGGGCACCATACCATGCTTCATTTTGGGGAAAAACAGGCGAAGGTAAATACTTGTGTTACAGAGCAACAAAAACTGTTGGCCACAGCTCTAATACAAGTTAAAAAATAAATGGAGAGTATGAAACATTAAGAGCCTTAATTGATAATGGCTCTCAGAGCACTATTTTGTCTGAAGAAGCCGCTCAAATGTTAAAATTACCTAAGATCAAGAAACAAACAGAAATAAGTGGCGTATCTGCAACAAAAAGTAGAACGTCGAAGTATAGGGTAAATATTGAAATGAAGACACGTGATTCGGAAAAGAAACTGCTTAAGGTTGAAGCAATTGTATTGCCACAATTAATGAAAGCTCTTCCATCAAAAATAGCAAACGTGGATATGTCAAAATGGCAAACTTACGTTCTAGCTGACCCCACCTTTGATAAACCTGGTAGGGTTGATAGGGGTAGACTCGAAGACTCGAAGGCACAAGCAACTGCGCGATTCCTCAACTTGGAGAAAAAATTTGAGAAAAATCCAAAACTTAAGGAGGAGTACGAAAAGTTCATTAAAGAATATTTGGAGTTAGGCCACATGGTAGAAACTAAGGATGACGGTGCTTATTACCTTCCACATCAAGCAGTAGTAAAAGAAGAAAGTTTGACAACTAAATTAAGAGTTGTATTTGACGCTTCTGCAAAAACCACGAATAACAGAAGTCTCAATGATGTGATGTGGATAGGGCCGCGACTCCAAAAAAGACATATTCGACATAATATTAAAATGGCGAAAATGGCAGTACGTAGCATCTGCAGATATTGAAAAAATGTATCGGCAGATAAACATTGATCAAGACGATCAAAAATATTTGCATATTTTGTGGAGAAATTCCCCGCAGAAAAAGTTTAGAAAATATAAATTGACAACAGTAACGTACGGTACTGCATCGGCACCGTACTTAGCTACAAGGGTGCTTGCAGAAATCGCAAACAGGTATCAGGATAAAGTGATTAGTAAAATTATCCGAGATGAATTCTACATGGATGATTTAATGACAGGAGGTGATACCGTACAAGAATCAAAACACAAAGTTCAGCAGGTTTCAGAGAGCTGGAAAAGGCAGGAATGAATTTGAGAAAATGGATTTCGAATAGATCCGAAATTGTTGAAGAAGTTATTAATACAGGCGATAATAAAGTATTAAAAATTGATGAGAACGAAGCAATTAAAACCTTGGGGTTGCAGTGGGAGCCATTTAAAGACGAATTTAAATTTAAGGTAAACTGTGACGAAAACAAGAAGGTGAATAAAAGAGGGGTGCTATCCACACTAGCCAAAATTTATGATCCACTAGGTTGGCTAGCACCAGTAACAGTAATAGGCAAGTTGTTCATGCAGAAGTTGTGGCTTACGGAGCAAAATTGGGATCAAGAGTTGTCCGATAACGAAACTTCAGAATAGAAGTCCTTCAGGGACAATTTAGTGTATCTGGAAGAAGTCCGATTACCCCGATGGATCAAGACACAGCCCAATATGTTGTTACAGATTCATGGGTTTGCTGACGCTTCAGAAAAAGCATATGCAGCGGTAGTATATGCTAAAATAGGTGAAGCAGTTACCTTAATAGCCAGCAAGAACAAAGTTAATCCAATCAAAAATAGGAAGACTATTCCTAAATTGGAATTATGTGCAGCACACTTGCTATCGCAATTGCTAAAAAGTGTCCAGCAATCTATTGCTGATCCAGCTGAAATATTTGCTTGGAGTGACTCTACTATCACACTGTGCTGGATAAAAAACGGGGCTAGTAAGGAAAAATTCGTAAGGCGTCGCATATAGGATATCCTAAAAATCAAAGAAATAACATGGAACCATGTAAAATCTGAAGATAACCCTGCAGATGTTGCTTCAAGGGGTATTTGTCCAAACAAGTTAAAAGATTGCGAATTGTGGTGGAATGGGCCAAAGTGGCTCGGTGAGGCAAATGATAAATGGCCTAAACAAAAAACAGATGA
This sequence comes from Drosophila paulistorum, assembly GCA_018152135.1. Lineage (NCBI taxonomy): Eukaryota > Metazoa > Arthropoda > Insecta > Diptera > Drosophilidae > Drosophila > Drosophila paulistorum. The sequence goes on along the minus strand of JAECXG010000481.1, from coordinate 163,793 downwards.
TGACAAGAGTATGGTAAATTCCGTACTAGTAAATACAGAAAGCAGTATTATGCAGGAGCTAGTTGGAAAGTATTCCTGTATGAATAAGCTGGCCAGAATTACGGCATATGTATTAAGATTTATTGACATTAAAAAAGAGATGGAGTGTACCCATCATATAATTAAACACCAACAAGCATATCAATTTAACAAAGAAATATCATGTCTTACGCAGAACAAGGAAATTGATATGAAAAGCAAAATTTTAAGCTTAAATCCATTTTTGGATGACGATGCAAGATGCCAACATATGCTTTGACACCAAACATCCTGTGATTTTGGATAAATCACGTCTAACAATGCTGTTGATTAAGGATGCTCATAAGGAAACTCTACATGGAGGAATTAATCTTATGAGAAGCCAAATTCAAAGGAAATTTTGGATTTTCGTATTGAGAAACGCCCTTAAAAAATACCTAAGGGAATGCGTCACTTGTGCCAGATACCGCCAAGTAACTGCGGAGCAAATTATGGGTAACCTGCCCAAAAATAGGGTAACGGTGTCATCTCCATTTCATAACACGGGGATTGATTTTGCCGGTCCATATCATATAAGATGCTCAAAAAATCGGGGACAAAACACGTTCAAAGGGTACATAGCAGTATTCGTATGTTTGTCAACTAAAGCAATTCATTTAGAAGTTGTTAGTGACTTGACAACTGAAGCTTTCCTAGCAGCATTTCGAAGATTTGTTGCAAGACGGGGTAAATGCGCTAACATATATTCTGATAATGGTACAAATTTTGTGGGAGCGGCTAGGAGGCTTGATGAAGAATTCAAAAAAGCAGTTGAAGATAACGTTAAGGTTGCCCCTGTTCTAGAGCGAGAACAGATTAGCTGGCATTTTAGCCCCCCGGCAGGACCTCACTTTGGAGGTATATGGGAAGCTGCGGTAAAGTCGGTTAAGTATCATCTAAAAAGAGTCATAGGAGACAGTAACCTCACATATGAGGAACTTGCAACATTGTTGTGCCAAATAGAAGCCGTGCTAAATTCACGTCCATTGTATACGACGGGTGAAGATATGGACAACAACGAAGTGTTAACTCCCGGTCATTTCCTAATTGGAAGACCAACATTGGAAGCAGCCGAGTCCATATCAGAGGAAAAAAATTGGAAATTTAGACAGATGGAAACTAATTCAAAAAATGAAAAAAGATTTTTGGTTGAAATGGAGAAGACTAGTATCTATATACTCTCCAGCAAAGGAATAAGTGGCGACCAACCACAGAAAATTTAGAGAATGGTCAGGTCGTACTGATCAAAGATGAAAATTGTCACCCAGCCAGGTGGCCTCTGGGCAAGATTGAAGAAATTCACAAAGGCAGGGACGATAAAGTAAGAGTGGTAAAAGTCAAGTTGCAGGAAGGGTCAATTACAAGACCTATAAATAAAATCTGTCCACTTGTTGGGGTCAAATCATCAGAAGACGTTGAGGAGAATCGATATCGGAAAGGTACCAGGTTCGGTCATCTGTCCAAAATAGGAACCGTATTGATGTTAGCAATTTTTATGATGCTTTGTCAACTTTCGAATGCAGCGAGCATTAAAGATAATAGACCAAAAATAACGGTAGAGGAACTAAACGCAACAGCCGCATTGTACTTAGATCCAATGGGTGAAGTGGAAGTAGTAGCTTCCTCATGGGATCTGGTAGTATACTACGACATGTCGGCATATTTTGAAATGCTCAGTCAAGGTGACAGAATGATTCCCAAATTGAGGGGCTTATGCCAAAAACTGTATAATTTCGAAGACCAGTGTCAGTTTGTATTGAACAACACGGTTAAGCGAATTAAAGATATCGAGGAAAATAATGTGCTATTCATGATGCAAGAAAAGGCAAGACGCAAGCGAGCACCGTTTGAATTCATGGGGTCACTGTACCATATATTATTCGGTGTCATGGATGCGGACGATAGGATACAAATAGAAGAAAACATGAGAAACTTGCGCACAAATCAGCAGAATTTAAAGCATCTACAAGAAAAGCAGACATCGGTGGTAGACTCCACGGCAAACATTCTTAAGGCTACCATAAATGAGATAAATGAAAACTTTGGCAACATGAACAAACGGATTGAAAATATGACAGAATTGTTCAAAGAAAGTTATTACGTGTATAGAGAATCCATTCGGTTTTTCATGATTGTGAATGAATTAAGCTCCGTGGTTGATGAATGTGAAAAATTCAGACAGGAATTATAAGTTTATTGATAGACATTAACCATGGTAGATTAAATACTAATATTTTAATTCAAACCAAATGAAATTAGAAATAACTAAAATAAAAGAAAAGTTATCTGAAACTTTAGTTCTGCCAGGTAAAAGGAGCGGAACGGAGTTAAAAGACATATATGCTCTGTTGACAGCCAAAGGGATCTTTTTTGACAGAAAATTAATTATAAGTGCTAAAATACCACTTTTCAGCAGGCACCCATCCTTCCTCTACAGAGTTATTCCGATTCCCGTTCGATTGGTCAGTGATCAATTGGTAACAGCTTATATAAAGAATCAGTATTTAATATATAATTTTGAAATAGACTCGTATCACTTAATGTCAGATTCAGCAATGCAGAAATGTCGGACCTGGCAATCGAACAGGAGAATATGTGAAGGAAATTGGCCATGGAGTAACGCCAATGATAATGCCTGTGAGCTGACACCTTTTAAACAGAATAGGAAGTCTACCTGTTTATATACAACGATTATTGAGCCAAGATCTTACTGGGTAGAGCTAGATAGTAGCAATAGTTGGTTATTCAAGGTTCCACCTAAAACTAAGGCCAGAGTCCAATGTGGTAACGAACAGCAGGAGTTGGTGGATTTACCGGAACAAGGAATTTTGAGCCTCAGGTCAGGCTGCACAGCTAGGGCAGAAGATAAGATTTTAGTGGCTCATCATAGCGTACAGTCAGAGTCGCACATAGCTATTACTACGTCGCATATAGGCGATATTAGTGATATACCAAATATAGAATGAAGTCCAGTTGAAGCCAACTTGGTAAACCACACGGCAGAGTTAGAGAAAATAGGAGGTCAGTTACAATCACTAAAGGAAGATCATTTTGATTTACTAGGTTTAAACGTTCATCATGCAACCGGTCATGCTTCCTTAATATTAGTTATCTTACTAATTCTAATATTAATAATAATTTGTATAAGACAACCTAAAGTTAAACACAGATTCCAAACAGTCGCACTTGGCGGTGCCTCGCAGAATGTTTAAGATTAAACATCGTGGTCAGCTGAAATGGCTTCACCAAATCAGATTGACCAAAGAAATATACACAAACGAAACATAAACAAAAATATGTCATAAAGATTCATATGGCAAGTATTGCTTAAAACCAAACAAACATGCATCCGCACTCTGTCGACACTTAACACTTAAGTCGCCAAGCGCTGAGCATGAAATATAAACAAATTCCAAACCCCGAAGACGTGGGGCATTAGAATAAGTATTTTTTAAGAACAATTGTCGCTTCTTAGAGTTTAAGATTTTTCCAATAAAATCAGTTCATATTTTGAATTCAACGAATGAAGACTGGGTTATTTCTTTCGCATCGGAAATCCCTAATCATTTTGGTCCTTCGAAAAAAAAGGAACTCTGTAGTTTTCCCCCACCAGTGGTCAGAGACTCAGACGATGAATCAGTACCTGTAAGTCTGAATTCTTATGCAAGTGTAAATGCTAAGATCAGCTAAAGGTTACAAAAAATAAAATAACTCTGTTCTCCCCCACCTGTGGTAAGAGACAGAGTATAAAACAAAAAAGCAAAATATTGCTTAATAAAAAAAAAAATAAAAAGTGCGTGCGACCGAGTTAAATAAAGGCAGTTTGGCTAGTCGAGCAACTGCAATAATTTCGGCGGCGTGGTGTGTGGCGTATTCGAAGCCCTAATATCGAAAAAAAAAAAAAAGTTAAAGTCAAAGTGTATATGTATGTAGTTGCAAGTCGGCAACTACAAACAGCAGCAGACCAACAAGATAGTTGACGAGAAAATCTGGTGCGAGGACCGGCACCGGTACCGCCTGAGCCCATAGGCCCTGGACAACCTTCAGCTGAGCAACGATAAAAAAGAAGTAGAATCATCACATGGCGGAATAGACACACATGGTCTGAAAAAAAAAGGAAATCTGAGTGAGTAGAGGTGATGAGCAATGCCAAGACGTAGCGGAGTTAAGAATCGGCTAAAACAAAGGAAAGCCGAACTCCTTAAGCTACTGTTTGCCACCAACACAACAATTAGTTGGGCAAAGGCAAATAAATTGCAAGCTGAATTAGACAACATCGAGCTGATTCAGCAAAAATAAATACATACGAATCCCAAAAAGCAGAACCCAAGAAGATAATCCAGACCACACCAGAGAAGAAGTGCCCGGCAGACTGCCCTGGACCATTATATTCGCCATATTGCGAGTACACTTGTGTCAAGAAGACCTGCATCGGCGCCCCAACAGCCTGTGCGAAGACCAGCACCGGCACCGTCTAGCGCGACAAGCTAGACCCGGAGCCAAGAGATCTGAGAAGCCTGCATCGGCGCCCCAACAGCCTGTGCGAAGACCAGCACCGGCACCGTCTAGCGCGACAAGCTAGACCCGGAGCCAAGAGATCTGAGAAGCCAGCATCGGCGCCCCAACAGCCTGTGCGAAGACCAGCACCGGCACCGTCTAGCGCGACAAGCTAGACCAGGGATGCAGTAGGACCGGTAGCGCTACAAAGAGCGCCCAACAATAAAATACATCATAAATTAAAATTGTTTGCAAAAAAGAAATATGTTACTCTGTTAAACTGGGCAATAATTGCGTTGCTCGGTCTAGAGTGTGGCCCGTAAAGCCATACGCCAAATAGACAGGAGATCACTGCGATCTGCGATGATCGAGTAGGGAAAGTAAAAATATAAAATTCATTAAAAAAGAAAAATTCAATTTATTTATAAGCAAGATGCCCGTTGAAGGGTCAATAATAATATAAAGATATATATAAAAAAAAAAAATACATTCATATAAGTAAATACATAAAAAGAAAATAAAAAAAAAAATCAATTTATTGTCAAATATATTTACATACATCATACAAAATGTTTCTTAACAAAACAGAAAAGTTGTTAGGGAAGCAGTTAGAGTTGCATACCAGGATAAGGCAATTAGAAGCACTAGATCCCAGAAGCATAACTAGCAAGGTGATCGAGGAAGTAAAAGAGATTAGGAATCGATGGTTACCTAATCATAACAAATTGCTACAGCAAGGGAATTTTGATCATCAGTATTTCACAGAGAAAATACATGAAGGAATGTTAAAGATAGTTGCCAAAATAATAGCTACAGGAGAGTCGGAAAGACCAGGCACTAGTAAGTCAGCGTTAGTTGAAGCAGAAGCGAATATGTCAGACATGTTTGAGGATAGCAAAGGAGAGTCGCGAGGGAATGCGACCTCCAGTAATGAAAACGCTAGTGGTAATCAGGAGATATTGATGGATAAAGTTCGACAGCTCCAGGAATATTTGGATAGGGTAACCAAAGATTTACGCACTATAGATAATTCAACAGGCAATGAGGCATGCATAATATATATTAATAAGATCAATTATTTATGGGAGAAAGTACAGGCGTGCCAGGCTGCGTTGAAAGATGCAAAATTTAAAAATACTATGGAGGATTTAGAATTCGATGTTCGGAATTCTGTATCAGTGTTAGAAATGAAAATAAACAAGAAGGAAAGTAAGATTGAGAATGTAACCGTGAGAGACGAACTACCGGTGTTGCCAAAAATACAGGTACCAACGTTTTCTGGAGAACCTAGAGAATGGGACCTGTTTGTAGAATTATTTGCGGAACTGATTGAAAAAAGAGAGGATCTAAGTCCTGCTCTTAAATTCAATTATTTAAAATCCGCGTTAAAGGGCGATGCCAAGAGCATGGTAGCCCATCTATTGTCAGGTTCAGCTGACAATTATAGTGCCGCTTGGGAATTATTAAACAAGCGATATGAAAATAATCGGAGGGTATTCTCCGAGCAATTAAGTCGGATCGTTGATTTACCGATGATCAACAATGAATCCGCAAAAAGTGTAAAAGGAGTGATTGACATAATTAATGAATCAATACACTTAATGAAAATTAAAACAAATTTGTCCGATGAAGTGGACATAATATTTGCACAACTCATACTTCGGAAATTTGACAGAGAGGCTCTGCAATTGTATAAGAGTCAGATTAGAAAAACCAGGCAAGTTCAGATGCTATCTGATGTCATGGAATACTTAGAGCAAAGATATTGCTCGCTAAGTGCCATGAGAAAGGAAGAGAAAAAACCGTTACAAAAAACGTCGGTGGCGGTATTTAAAGATAGTTGTCCGATCTGCAAAGGTCCCTGGCATAGCGCACCGATGTGCTATAAGTTTAAAGCGCTAACACCTAAAGAAAGGGCGGAAATAGCAAATAGCTTGCTGGGACAAAACACTCAATTTGGCTGGATCGTTTCGGGATGTACTAAGTCAAAAGGAGATGGGTCTATAGTAGCTACAACAATAGACGTTACAGATATGGAGCGTTTTTGGGAGTTGGAGGCAGACGAAAAAGATGATATGGAAGCTAATCAATGTGAAGAAAATTTTAACAAAACAACAAAGATTGATAACTCTGGAAGATATGTGGTAACGATCCCATTTAAGCAAGAAATGGAATTAGGTGACTCGAAGGCACAAGCAACTGCGCGATTCCTCAACTTGGAGAAAAAATTTGAGAAAAATCCAAAACTTAAGGAGGAGTACGAAAAGTTCATTAAAGAATATTTGGAGTTAGGCCACATGGTAGAAACTAAGGATGACGGTTCTTATTACCTTCCACATCAAGCAGTAGTAAAAGAAGAAAGTTTGACAACTAAATTAAGAGTTGTATGTGACGCTTCTGCAAAAACCACGAATAACAGAAGTCTCAATGATGTGATGTGGATAGGGCCGCGACTCCAAAAAGACATATTCGACATAATATTAAAATGGCGAAAATGGCAGTACGTAGCATCTGCAGATATTGAAAAAATGTATCGGCAGATAAACATTGATCAAGACGATCAAAAATATTTGCATATTTTGTGGAGAAATTCCCCGCAGAAAAAGTTTAGAAAATATAAATTGACAACAGTAACGTACGGTACTGCATCGGCACCGTACTTAGCTACAAGGGTGCTTGCAGAAATCGCAAACAGGTGTCAGGATAAAGTGATTAGTAAAATTATCCGAGATGAATTCTACATGGATGATTTAATGACAGGAGGTGATACCGTACAAGAATCAAAACACAAAGTTCAGCAGGTTTCCAGAGAGCTGGAAAAGGCAGGAATGAATTTGAGAAAATGGATTTCGAATAGATCCGAAATTGTTGAAGAAGTTATTAATACAGGCGATAATAAAGTATTAAAAATTGATGAGAACGAAGCAATTAAAACCTTGGGGTTGCAGTGGGAGCCATTTAAAGACGAATTTAAATTTAAGGTAAACTGTGACGAAAACAAGAAGGTGAATAAAAGAGGGGTGCTATCCACACTAGCCAAAATTTATGATCCACTAGGTTGGCTAGCACCAGTAACAGTAATAGGCAAGTTGTTCATGCAGAAGTTGTGGCTAGCGGAGCAAAATTGGGATCAAGAGTTGTCCGATAACGAAACTTCAGAATGGAAGTCCTTCAGGGACAATTTAGTGTATCTGGAAGAAGTCCGATTACCCCGATGGATCAAGACACAGCCCAATATGTTGTTACAGATTCATGGGTTTGCTGACGCTTCAGAAAAAAGCATATGCAGCGGTAGTATATGCTAAAATAGGTGAAGCAGTTACCTTAATAGCCAGCAAGAACAAAGTTAATCCAATCAAAAATAGGAAGACTATTCCTAAATTGGAATTATGTGCAGCACACTTGCTATCGCAATTGCTAAAAAGTGTCCAGCAATCTATTGCTGATCCAGCTGAAATATTTGCTTGGAGTGACTCTACTATCACACTGTGCTGGATAAAAAACGGGGCTAGTAAGGAAAAATTCGTAAGGCGTCGCATAGAGGATATCCTAAAAATCAAACATAACATGGAACCATGTAAAATCTGAAGATAACCCTGCAGATGTAGCTTCAAGGGGTATTTGTCCAAACAAGTTAAAAGATTGCGAATTGTGGTGGAATGGGCCAAAGTGGCTCGGTGAGGCAAATGATAAATGGCCTAAACAAAAAACAGATGATGACAAGAGTATGGTAAATTCCGTACTAGTAAATACAGAAAGCAGTATTATGCAGGAGCTAGTTGGAAAGTATTCCTGTATGAATAAGCTGGCCAGAATTACGGCATATGTATTAAGATTTATTGACATTAAAAAAAGAGAGATGGAGTGTACCCATCATATCTCACCGTCAGTGAGCTTAAGAATGCTAAAAATTTTATAATTAAACACCAACAAGCATATCAATTTAACAAAGAAATATCATGTCTTACGCAGAACAAGCAAATTGATATGAAAAGCAAAATTTTAAGCTTAAATCCATTTTTGGATGACGATGGAATATTGCGCGTGGGGGGAAGATTGCAAAATGCCAACATATGCTTTGACACCAAACATCCTGTGATTTTGGATAAATCACGTCTAACAATGCTGTTGATTAAGGATGCTCATAAGGAAACTCTACATGGAGGAATTAATCTTATGAGAAGCCAAATTCAAAGGAAATTTTGGATTTTGGATTGAGAAACGCCCTTAAAAAATACCTAAGGGAATGCGTCACTTGTGCCAGATACCGCCAAGTAACTGCGGAGCAAATTATGGGTAACCTGCCCAAAAATAGGGTAACGGTGTCATCTCCATTTCATAACACGGGGATTGATTTTGCCGGTCCATATCATATAAGATGCTCAAAAAATCGCGGACAAAAAACGTTCAAAGGGTACATAGCAGTATTCGTATGTTTGTCAACTAAAGCAATTCATTTAGAAGTTGTTAGTGACTTGACAACTGAAGCTTTCCTAGCAGCATTTCGAAGATTTGTTGCAAGACGGGGTAAATGCGCTAACATATATTCTGATAATGGTACAAATTTTGTGGGAGCGGCTAGGAGGCTTGATGAAGAATTCAAAAAAGCAGTTGAAGATAACGTTAAGGTTGCCCCTGTTCTAGAGCGAGAACAGATTAGCTGGCATTTTAGCCCCCCGGCAGGACCTCACTTTGGAGGTATATGGGAAGCTGCGGTAAAGTCGGTTAAGTATCATCTAAAAAGAGTCATAGGAGACAGTAACCTCACATATGAGGAACTTGCAACATTGTTGTGCCAAATAGAAGCCGTGCTAAATTCACGTCCATTGTATACGACGGGTGAAGATATGGACAACAACGAAGTGTTAACTCCCGGTCATTTCCTAATTGGAAGACCAACATTGGAAGCAGCCGAGTCCATATCAGAGGAAAAAAATTGGAAATTTAGACAGATGGAAACTAATTCAAAAAATGAAAAAAGATTTTTGGTTGAAATGGAGAGACGAGTATCTATATACTCTCTAGCAAAGGAATAAGTGGCGACCAACCACAGAAAATTTAGAGAATGGTCAGGTCGTACTGATCAAAGATGAAAATTGTCACCCAGCCAGGTGGCCTCTGGGCAAGATTGAAGAAATTCACAAAGGCAGGGACGATAAAGTAAGAGTGGTAAAAGTCAAGTTGCAGGAAGGGTCAATTACAAGACCTATAAATAAAATCTGTCCACTTGTTGGGGTCAAATCATCAGAAGACGTTGAGGAGAATCGAAATCGGAAAGGTACCAGGTTCGGTCATCTGTCCAAAATAGGAACCGTATTGATGTTAGCAATTTTTATGATGCTTTGTCAACTTTCGAATGCAGCGAGCATTAAAGATAATACACCAAAAATAACGGTAGAGGAACTAAACGCAACAGCCGCATTGTACTTAGATCCAATGGGTGAAGTGGAAGTAGTAGCTTCCTCATGGGATCTGGTAGTATACTACGACATGTCGGCATATTTTGAAATGCTCAGTCAAGGTAACAGAATGATTCCCAAATTGAGGGGCTTATGCCGAAAAATGTATAATTTCGAAGACCAGTGTCAGTTTGTATTGAACAACACGGTTAAGCGAATTAAAGATATCGAGGAAAATAATGTGCTATTCATGATGCAAGAAAAGGCAAGACGCAAGCGAGCACCGTTTGAATTCATGGGGTCACTGTACCATATATTATTCGGTGTCATGGATGCGGACGATAGGATACAAATAGAAGAAAACATGAGAAACTTGCGCACAAATCAGCAGAATTTAAAGCATCTACAAGAAAAGCAGACATCGGTGGTAGACTCCACGGCAAACATTCTTAAGGCTACCATAAATGAGATAAATGAAAACTTTGGCAACATGAACAAACGGATTGAAAATATGACAGAATTGTTCAAAGAAAGTTATTACGTGTATAGAGAATCCATTCGGTTTTTCATGATTGTGAATGAATTAAGCTCCGTGGTTGATGAATGTGAAAAAATTCAGACAGGAATTATAAGTTTATTGATAGACATTAACCATGGTAGATTAAATACTAATATTTTAATTCAAACCAAATGAAATTAGAAATAACTAAAATAAAAGAAAAGTTATCTGAAACTTTAGTTCTGCCAGGTAAAAGGAGCGAAACGGAGTTAAAAGACATATATGCTCTGTTGACAGCCAAAGGGATCTTTTTTGACAGAAAATTAATTATAAGTGCTAAAATACCACTTTTCAGCAGGCACCCATCCTTCCTCTACAGAGTTATTCCGATTCCCGTTCGATTGGTCAGTGATCAATTGGTAACAGCTTATATAAAGAATCAGTATTTAATATATAATTTTGAAATAGACTCGTATCACTTAATGTCAGATTCAGCAATGCAGAAATGTCGGACCTGGCAATCGAACAGGAGAATATGTGAAGGAAATTGGCCATGGAGTAACGCCAATGATAATGCCTGTGAGCTGACACCTTTTAAACAGAATAGGAAGTCTACCTGTTTATATACAACGATTATTGAGCCAAGATCTTACTGGGTAGAGCTAGATAGTAGCAATAGTTGGTTATTCAAGGTTCCACCTAAAACTAAGGCCAGAGTCCAATGTGGTAACGAACAGCAGGAGTTGGTGGATTTACCGGAACAAGGAATTTTGAGCCTCAGGTCAGGCTGCACAGCTAGGGCAGAAGATAAGATTTTAGTGGCTCATCATAGCGTACAGTCAGAGTCGCACATAGCTATTACTACGTCGCATATAGGCGATATTAGTGATATACCAAATATAGAATGGAGTCCAGTTGAAGCCAACTTGGTAAACCACACGGCAGAGTTAGAGAAAATAGGAGGTCAGTTACAATCACTAAAGGAAGATCATTTTGATTTACTAGGTTTAAACGTTCATCATGCAACCGGTCATGCTTCCTTAATATTAGTTATCTTACTAATTCTAATATTAATAATAATTTGTATAAGACAACCTAAAGTTAAACACAGATTCCAAACAGTCGCACTTGGCGGCGCCTCGCAGAATGTTTAAGATTAAACATCGTGGTCAGCTGAAATGGCTTCACCAAATCAGATTGACCAAAGAAATATACACAAACGAAACATAAACAAAAATATGTCATAAAGATTCATATGGCAAGTATTGCTTAAAACCAAACAAACATGCATCCGCACTCTGTCGACACTTAACACTTAAGTCGCCAAGCGCTGAGCATGAAATATAAACAAATTCCAAACCCCGAAGACGTGGGGCATTAGAATAAGTATTTTTAAGAACAATTGTCGCTTCTTAGAGTTTAAGATTTTTCCAATAAAAATCAGTTCATATTTTGAATTCAACGAATGAAGACTGGGTTATTTCTTTCGCATCGGAAATCCCTAATCATTTTGGTCCTTCGAAAAAAAAAAGGAACTCTGTAGTTTTCCCCCACCAGTGGTAAGAGACTCAGAGGATGAATCAGTACCTGTAAGTCTGAATTCTTATGCAAGTGTAAATGCTAAGATCAGCTAAAGGTTACAAAAATAAAATAACTCTGTTCTCCCCACCAGTGGTAAGAGACAGAGTATAAAACAAAAAAGCAAAATATTGCTTAATAAAAAAAAAAATAAAAAGTGCGTGCGACCGAGTTAAATAAAGGCAGTTTGGCTAGTCGAGCAACTGCAATAATTTCGGCGGCGTGGTGTGTGGCGTATTCGAAGCCCTAATATCGAAAAAAAAAAAAAAGTTAAAGTCAAAAGTGTATATGTATGTAGTTGCAAGTCGGCAACTACAAACAGCAGCAGACCAACAAGATAGTTGACGAGAAAATCTGGTGCGAGGACCGGCACCGGTACCGCCTGAGCCCATAGGCCCTGGACAACCTTCAGCTGAGCAACGATAAAAAAGAAGTAGAATCATCACATGGCGGAATAGACACACATGGTCTGAAAAAAAAAAGGAAATCTGAGTGAGTAGAGGTGATGAGCAATGCCAAGACGTAGCGGAGTTAAGAATCGGCTAAAACAAAGGAAAGCCGAACTCCTTAAGCTACTGTTTGCCACCAACACAACAATTAGTTGGGCAAAGGCAAATAAATTGCAAGCTGAATTAGACAACATCGAGCTGATTCAGCAAAAATTAAAGCAAAAAGGCTCAACCTCTACAGAAATTACGCCTAAAAATATAAAAGTAATTAATACATACGAATCCCAAAAAGCAGAACCCAAGAAGATAATCCAGACCACACCAGAGAAGAAGTGCCCGGCAGACTGCCCTGGACCATTATATTCGCCATATTGCGAGTACACTTGTGTCAAGAAGACCTGCATCGGCGCCCCAACAGCCTGTGCTAAGACCAGCACCGGCACCGTCTAGCGCGACAAGCTAGACCCGGAGCCAAGAGATCTGAGAAGCCAGCATCGGCGCCCCAACAGCCTGTGCGAAGACCAGCACCGGCACCGTCTAGCGCGACCAGCTAGACCAGGGATGCAGAAGGACCGGTAGCGCTACAAAGAGCGCCCAACAATAAAATACATCATAAATTAAAATTGTTTGCAAAAAAGAAATATGTTACTCTGTTAAACTGGGCAATAATTGCGTTGCTCGGTCTAGAGTGTGGCCCGTAAAGCCATACGCCAAATAGACAGGAGATCACTGCGATGATCGAGTAGGGAAAGTAAAAATATAAAATTCATTAAAAAAGAAAAATTCAATTTATTTATAAGCAAGATGCCCGTTGAAGGGTCAATAATAATATAAAGATATATATAAAAAAAAAAATACATTCATATAAGTAAATACATAAAAAGAAAATAAAAAAAAAATCAATTTATTGTCAAATATATTTACATACATCATACAAAATGTTTCTTAACAAAACAGAAAAGTTGTTAGGGAAGCAGTTAGAGTTGCATACCAGGATAAGGCAATTAGAAGCACTAGATCCCAGAAGCATAACTAGCAAGGTGATCGAGGAAGTAAAAGAGATTAGGAATCGATGGTTACCTAATCATAACAAATTGCTACAGCAAGGGAATTTTGATCATCAGTATTTCACAGAGAAAATACATGAAGGAATGTTAAAGATAGTTGCCAAAATAATAGCTACAGGAGAGTCGGAAAGACCAGGCACTAGTAAGTCAGCGTTAGTTGAAGCAGAAGCGAATATGTCAGAAATGTTTGAGGATAGCAAAGGAGAGTCGCGAGGGAATGCGACCTCCAGTAATGAAAACGCTAGTGGTAATCAGGAGATATTGATGGATAAAGTTCGACAGCTCCAGGAATATTTGGATAGGGTAACCAAAGATTTACGCACTATAGATAATTCAACAGGCAATGAGGCATGCATAATATATATTAATAAGATCAATTATTTATGGGAGAAAGTACAGGCGTGCCAGGCTGCGTTGAAAGATGCAAAATTTAAAAATACTATGGAGGATTTAGAATTCGATGTTCGGAATTCTGTATCAGTGTTAGAAATGAAAATAAACAAGAAGGAAAGTAAGATTGAGAATGTAACCGTGAGAGGCGAACTACCGGTGTTGCCAAAAATACAGGTACCAACGTTTTCTGGAGAACCTAGAGAATGGGACCTGTTTGTAGAATTATTTGCGGAACTGATTGAAAAAAGAGAGGATCTAAGTCCTGCTCTTAAATTCAATTATTTAAAATCCGCGTTAAAGGGCGATGCCAAGAGCATGGTAGCCCATCTATTGTCAGGTTCAGCTGACAATTATAGTGCCGCTTGGGAATTATTAAACAAGCGATATGAAAATAATCGGAGGGTATTCTCCGAGCAATTAAGTCGGATCGTTGATTTACCGATGATCAACAATGAATCCGCAAAAAGTGTAAAAGGAGTGATTGACATAATTAATGAATCAATACACTTAATGAAAATTAAAACAAATTTGTCCGATGAAGTGGACATAATATTTGCACAACTCATACTTCGGAAATTTGACAGAGAGGCTCTGCAATTGTATGAGAGTCAGATTAGAAAAACCAGGCAAGTTCAGATGCTATCTGATGTCATGGAATACTTAGAGCAAAGATATTGCTCGCTAAGTGCCATGAGAAAGGAAGACAAAAAAACCGTTACAAAAAACGTCGGTGGCGGTGTTTAAAGATAGTTGTCCGATCTGCAAAGGTCCCTGGCATAGCGCACCGATGTGCTATAAGTTTAAAGCGCTAACACCTAAAGAAAGGGCGGAAATAGCAAAAAAGTACAATTATGTACAAGGTGCTTGAAGCATTCAAGCAACAAGAGATGCACCAATGAAATAGTATGCTCATTGTGCAGCAAGGGGCACCATACCATGCTTCATTTTGGGGAAAAACAGGCGAAGGTAAATACTTGTGTTACAGAGCAACAAAAACTGTTGGCCACAGCTCTAATACAAGTTAAAAAAATAAATGGAGAGTATGAAACATTAAGAGCCTTAATTGATAATGGCTCTCAGAGCACTATTTTGTCTGAAGAAGCCGCTCAAATGTTAAAATTACCTAAGATCAAGAAACAAACAGAAATAAGTGGCGTATCTGCAACAAAAAGTAGAACGTCGAAGTATAGGGTAAATATTGAAATGAAGACACGTGATTCGGAAAAGAAACTGCTTAAGGTTGAAGCAATTGTATTGCCACAATTAATGAAAGCTCTTCCATCAAAAATAGCAAACGTGGATATGTCAAAATGGCAAACTTACGTTCTAGCTGACCCCACCTTTGATAAACCTGGTAGGGTTGATAGGGGTAGACTCGAAGACTCGAAGGCACAAGCAACTGCGCGATTCCTCAACTTGGAGAAAAAATTTGAGAAAAATCCAAAACTTAAGGAGGAGTACGAAAAGTTCATTAAAGAATATTTGGAGTTAGGCCACATGGTAGAAACTAAGGATGACGGTGCTTATTACCTTCCACATCAAGCAGTAGTAAAAGAAGAAAGTTTGACAACTAAATTAAGAGTTGTATTTGACGCTTCTGCAAAAACCACGAATAACAGAAGTCTCAATGATGTGATGTGGATAGGGCCGCGACTCCAAAAAGACATATTCGACATAATATTAAAATGGCGAAAATGGCAGTACGTAGCATCTGCAGATATTGAAAAGATGTATCGGCAGATAAACATTGATCAAGACGATCAAAAATATTTGCATATTTTGTGGAGAAATTCCCCGGAGAAAAAGTTTAGAAAATATAAATTGACAACAGTAACGTACGGTACTGCATCGGCACCGTACTTAGCTACAAGGGTGCTTGCAGAAATCGCAAACAGGTGTCAGGATAAAGTGATTAGTAAAATTATCCGAGATGAATTCTACATGGATGATTTAATGACAGGAGGTGATACCGTACAAGAATCAAAACACAAAGTTCAGCAGGTTTCCAGAGAGCTGGAAAAGGCAGGAATGAATTTGAGAAAATGGATTTCGAATAGATCCGAAATTGTTGAAGAAGTTATTAATACAGGCGATAATAAAGTATTAAAAATTGATGAGAACGAAGCAATTAAAACCTTGGGGTTGCAGTGGGAGCCATTTAAAGACGAATTTAAATTTAAGGTAAACTGTGACGAAAACAAGAAGGTGAATAAAAGAGGGGTGCTATCCACACTAGCCAAAATTTATGATCCACTAGGTTGGCTAGCACCAGTAACAGTAATAGGCAAGTTGTTCATGCAGAAGTTGTGGCTAGCGGAGCAAAATTGGGATCAAGAGTTGTCCGATAACGAAACTTCAGAATGGAAGTCCTTCAGGGACAATTTAGTGTATCTGGAAGAAGTCCGATTACCCCGATGGATCAAGACACAGCCCAATATGTTGTTACAGATTGATGGGTTTGCTGACGCATATGCAGCGGTAGTATATGCTAAAATAGGTGAAGCAGTTACCTTAATAGCCAGCAAGAACAAAGTTAATCCAATCAAAAATAGGAAGACTATTCCTAAATTGGAATTATGTGCAGCACACTTGCTATCGCAATTGCTAAAAAGTGTCCAGCAATCTATTGCTGATCCAGCTGAAATATTTGCTTGGAGTGACTCTACTATCACACTGTGCTGGATAAAAAACGGGGCTAGTAAGGAAAAATTCGTAAGGCGTCGCATATAGGATATCCTAAAAATCAAAGAAATAACATGGAACCATGTAAAATCTGAAGATAACCCTGCAGATGTTGCTTCAAGGGGTATTTGTCCAAACAAGTTAAAAGATTGCGAATTGTGGTGGAATGGGCCAAAGTGGCTCGGTGAGGCAAATGATAAATGGCCTAAACAAAAAACAGATGATGACAAGAGTATGGTAAATTCCGTACTAGTAAATACAGAAAGCAGTATTATGCAGGAGCTAGTTGGAAAGTATTCCTGTATGAATAAGCTGGCCAGAATTACGGCATATGTATTAAGATTTATTGACATTAAAAAAAGAGATGGAGTGTACCCATCATATAATTAAACACCAACAAGCATATCAATTTAACAAAGAAATATCATGTCTTACGCAGAACAAGCAAATTGATATGAAAAGCAAAATTTTAAGCTTAAATCCATTTTTGGATGACGATGCAAGATGCCAACATATGCTTTGACACCAAACATCCTGTGATTTTGGATAAATCACGTCTAACAATGCTGTTGATTAAGGATGCTCATAAGGAAACTCTACATGGAGGAATTAATCTTATGAGAAGCCAAATTCAAAGGAAATTTTGGATTTTCGTATTGAGAAACGCCCTTAAAAAATACCTAAGGGAATGCGTCACTTGTGCCAGATACCGCCAAGTAACTGCGGAGCAAATTATGGGTAACCTGCCCAAAAATAGGGTAACGGTGTCATCTCCATTTCATAACACGGGGATTGATTTTGCCGGTCCATATCATATAAGATGCTCAAAAAATCGGGGACAAAACACGTTCAAAGGGTACATAGCAGTATTCGTATGTTTGTCAACTAAAGCAATTCATTTAGAAGTTGTTAGTGACTTGACAACTGAAGCTTTCCTAGCAGCATTTCGAAGATTTGTTGCAAGACGGGGTAAATGCGCTAACATATATTCTGATAATGGTACAAATTTTGTGGGAGCGGCTAGGAGGCTTGATGAAGAATTCAAAAAAGCAGTTGAAGATAACGTTAAGGTTGCCCCTGTTCTAGAGCGAGAACAGATTAGCTGGCATTTTAGCCCCCCGGCAGGACCTCACTTTGGAGGTATATGGGAAGCTGCGGTAAAGTCGGTTAAGTATCATCTAAAAAGAGTCATAGGAGACAGTAACCTCACATATGAGGAACCAGGTAAGGTAAGATTCTGCCTTGATTCTCGAAAATTAAACGAGGTTACAGTAAAAGACGCATATCCAATACCTAATCTAGAGGGACTGTTAATTAGACTACCCCCTGTGCATTGTATTTCCAAGATAGACCTTAAAGATGCCTTTTGGCAAATCGGTCTAGAAGAATCATCGAAAGGAAAGACAGCATTTACAGTTCCCAACCGCCCATTGTACCAATTTAGGAGAATGCCATTCGGACTATGTAATGCCCCTCAAACGATGTGTCGTCTAATGGATCAAGTGATTCCGTATCAGCTCAAAACTCAAGTATCAGTCTACCTTGATGACCTATTGATATTATCAAATCATTTCGATGAACATCTCGTGCATCTTAATGAAATATCTGCTCGTCTGAAGCAGGCGGGGCTAACCATTAACATCCAGAAGAGTCAATTTTGTCTGCGAAAAGTAGAATACCTAGGATATATAGTCGGAGAGGGCACCTTAAGAGTTGACCTAGACAAGGTTAAAGCCATATCTGAGTTCCCACTCCCGACAACCAAGCGACAGCTTAAGAGATTTTTAGGAATGACCGGATGCTACCAGCGCTTCATCTCACAATATGGAACTATCACCTTTGCATTAACAGAATTATTGCGTGGCAATTCTTTTTCTTGGAACGAAGAAGCGCAATGTGCTTTTAAGAACCTCAAGTCTAAACTTAGCACTGCTCCGTTTTTAGCACACCCAAATTATAAGAAACCGTTTATAGTGCAATGTGATGCATGTATGCTTGGAGTAGGTACGCTTTTAGCCCAAGTTAATGAGCACGGATTCGAACGACCAATCACGTTTATAACTATTCGGTTATCGAACTCGAATGTCTTGCGGTAGTGTTGGCCATTAAAAGATTTCGGATGTATATCGAAGGCCATGAGTGTAAAGTCGTAACTGATCACGCTAGTTTGCGGTGGCTAATGAACCAACAAGAACTAAGTGGTAGATTAGCACGCTGGTCAATGAAACTGCAGGGGTATAACTTTCAGATAGAACACCGGAAAGGTAGTGAAAATGTTGTTGCGGACGCTTTGTCGCGATCGTTTGAAAACGAAATAGCTTCCCTAGAAATTGAATTACTTCCCGAGATTGACTTGTCCTCGTCGGCATTTCAATCCGAAGAATATAGAACTCTGAGAGACAAATATGCCGGATTTCCAAGTAATTGATCAATATATATATCATCGCACTGACTTTATGACTGGGAATTCAGCGGATAATGATAGATTGTGGAAGTTGCTAGTGTCTGAAGAACTCCGTGATAGTGTCATTAGAGCAGCCCACAATCCTCCCAACTCAGCCCATTGCGGCATAGCAAAATGTTTAGAGCGTATTCGACGTAACTTTTTCTGGCCACGACTAATTGTAGACGTTAGGAAGCACATTCAACAGTGTGAGATATGTCAAACTTACAAATACCCAACATGTAAACTAAAACCGCCTATGGGAATTCAAACTATAAGCGAACGTCCATTCCAAAGACTGTATGTGGATTTTATCGGTCGCTTCCCTCGCTCAAAACAGGGAAATATCGGAATTTTTATCATTCTAGATCACTTTAGTAAATTTACCTTCTTAAAACCTGTAAAGAAATTTAACTCGAATGTAATAATATCTATCTTAAGGGATGATATCTTTAGCAGCTTTGGAGTACCACAGTATATAGTCAGTGATAATGGCACTCAGTTTAAAAGCCAGGAATTCACAACTTTTCTTAGGGATTACGGAGTGCAGTAAACCGATCAAATAATGCGGCCTTACGGTCCTATCTCCGTTCAGATCAACGTCACTGGGATAAGTTTCTCAGCAGTATAAACAGTGCCTTACGAAATCACATTCATCAATCAATTGGAATTTCACCCTATGTGGCGGTGTTTGGTCAAAACATGATAACCCACGGAAAAGACTACAAATTACTGACCAACCTCAATCTACTGAATGAAGCTACAGTTCGGCTAGACAATTTCGTACGCATTAGATCTGATATTCAAAAATATTTACACAAAGCTTATGATACAAATCAACGGACATATAACTTGAGGAGTAAAGTACGCAACTTCGAAATGGGCCAAACAGTCACTAAGCGTAACTTTAAACTCAGCAACCTAGCCAATAATTTTATTGCTAAGTTAGCACCAGTCGGAGTTAAAGTCAAGATCAAGAAAAAACTCGGAAATCATTTGAATGTAGTTGAAAACCTTTCAGGAAAAGAGCTTGGAACCTTCCATGCCAAGGACCTTTGGTAATCAGCTCAGCACCCTTTGATTCTTTTTCAGCCTTGAGCCTCCACTTATTAGGCATGTCTTTCAAATCTGTGGTGTAAGGGCGCGCTGTTTCAAACATTTAATGTTATTAATCTGTTAGCTACACGAACACATTTGACATACACTATTTCTACGGCGAATTGACCTTGAGCTTTTTTTTTGGAACCGAGCTTACACGATCCACTTCCATCGAAAAAGCTCATAGCCAAAGAAATTGAGCTTGAATAGGGTGGGAGAGAGTCTAGAATGGTCTGAGCGAGAGTGCGGTCGTGCGAATAGGAGGAGGGAGAAAGCGAAAGAATAATCGCAAACAAGAAATGCACTCGGTACCCCTCGTGGACATAACCTAAGTCCACGCCTCTTTCTCAAGCTCCAACTATAATGAAGGAACATCAATAAAACCGTAACAGTAAAACTAGTAACCGATGGAAAGGGGGAACCAAACAATATTGTATTGTGGCAACTCTCGACATCAGAAACGCATTCAACTCAGCTGAATAGAGTCGTATAATGGCCAGTCTGGCTTCTTTCGACGTCCAGGGGAATCTGCTGCACATAGTGGACAGCTACTTCACAAATAGGCCCCTCCGATACTCGACAGTAGACGGCTCGGAGGAATATAGCATCTCTGCTGGAGTGCCACAGGGTTCAGTCCTGGGCCCTCTCCTGTGGAATTCCATGTATGACGGAGTCCTCAGATTAAACTTTGATCCGGGCACACGCATAATCGGCTTTGCCGATGATATCGCGGTTGTGGTAACTGAAATGGAGCGTGCAGCAGCGGAACAAAAATGCAACAACGCCATTGCAACTATTGGTTGGTGGCTGGCTGTTGCAGGTCTTGAATTGGCAGCCCATAAAACTGAAGCCGTTTTAATTAGCAGCAGGAAGAAAGTCGAGACCGCCTCTATAGAAGTTGGTGGCACAACTATTACATCTAAGAGGGCCATCAAATACCTAGGTGTAATGCTGGATACCCGACTCTGCTGCCAGAAGGCACTGTGCTCTGCAAGGATCATGCTGAATACAAGAGGCCCCAAGCAAGAGAGAAGTCTGTTGTTAACTAGCGAGACAAAATCCATTTCCCTGTCCGCTGCTCCAGTTTGGGCTAGTGCGCTTCGGGTGAAAAGCTATAGGCGAGGGCTGGAATCGGTCTTTAGACTCTGCGCAATGAGGATTTGCTGTGCGTTCCGAACAATCTCAGACGATGCTGCGCATGTCATCGCTGGTCTGTCTCCAATCAGTGATCTAGTGTGCGAAGCTGACGCGGTGTACAGAGCGCTACACTTCACACCAGTGGTCGAGCGATTGCCCTTAGCCAGCATACGGCAAGAAATACGAGGCGAACATGTGGCTCGATGGCAGCAACGATGGACGCAATCGGCGAAGGGCCGTTGGACTTACTGCCTTATCCCAGACCTTCAACAGTGGATAGGCAGAAGTCACGGGCAAGTGACGTTCTACCTGACGTAAATTCTGAGCGGCCATGGCTGCTTCAGAGCTTATCTAAATCGTTTTGGGCACGAGGCATCCGACGAATGCACGTGGTGCGGAGCCGGCATCGTCGAGGACGCAAGGCATATAGCATTTCACTGCCCTCGATATGACGCACAGAGACGCGAGTTGGAGTCCCGGATCGGTAGGCGCATCACCATCGAGAACCTGGTGCCTCTGATGTTAGATTACGGTCGCGCATGGGAGGCAGTGTGCGAGTTTGCCGAAGCCGTTATGGTCGAACAACGGCGACTAGAAAAGCTGAGAAGGGAGGTATAGTTTAAGCCGGCCGCTGCGAAGCAATACTTCGCGGTAGTCCCACAGTAGCTTGTTTGAGCCACATCGCCAACAATTATGTATATACGTGAAGTAAATGTAAATCTAATTTGGTTATAAATAAAATGAATATAAAAAAAAAAATAAAAATAAAAAAAACACACACACACACACCATGCGCAAAGCGCAAAATAAGAAATTCTCCAGTGCGGTCGCATTTTGTTTTAGCTCCGAAATTTATATAAAAAATCGTAGTTAAGTGGACTTAACTGCGTTGAGGGAGTCCACTTAACTCCGAAATTTATATAAAAAATCGTAGTTAAATGGACTTAACTGCGCCGAGGGAGTCTCCTGTCTTTTTCCTGTAGTGATAACGTAATAATATCCCAGCAAGGTGCTAGTTGTGCTTTTGGGTTTTTTGGAGTACCAGTGGTTTGGTGATCAATTCGGGTGTAGTGGGGGTTGTTATAAAATCTGACACATGACGACAAAATCTCAAAAAAAATTGGGACATCCCGCCTTCTATATGTATTAGCGAAAGAGAACTATACATATAGATCTATAAAATAAAGGAGCAGTCTAACACTCCTGTTTTGCACCCGGTAACTGTCGACATAGGTCATCAAAACACAAAGGTTAGTGACACTGCGATCCTTTTGCTCAATAAGATCGAGGCAGAACGGATAAACTTACTGCCGCTGTTCCACCAGGACTTCACCACGATTTCCAACTAGAGTTACCCGAACCACTTCAATTATATTGAGAACGCGTGTGATAGACTTTAGAAAAGATGTTTAGTATGCATATGACTGCTCAATGGGATTCATAAACAACTAGCAAAAACAGCCTGTGGGGGGTTCTTTGTGAACGTCATAGCTAGTATTTTCACAGCGTATTTTATGTATGTCGGTTATTCATATTAACCGAATCCCTTGCCTGGGTTTTTATTAGAGAAGAATACAAAAGAGTTTCGGACATCACTTATTGCAGGCGCTATAGATGATAATTACGCTCCGCGTCTGTACCCACCCTACCATGAGCCTGCCAGAAATTAGGCCTAAAGAAATTAATAATTCATAATGAACTTAATATTTATTCAAACATTTTAAAATAATTAGCATCATCGTGCGATACGTTCGATCAATTTGATCTACAAAAATTATTCATTTTCAAAACATGTTTAGCTAAGTAGCTGAATCTCGGTACAAATCCGATTATAAAGGTTGCAAATGTTGCATATTGTTTCTTATTACTAATAATTACTTTACTATTTAATATTCATGATTTCCTAACTTTACTGTAATTAAAGTTTTCATATTAGTTAAAAAAAAAAAATTAAAAAAAAAAAAATATATACATTTATGTGGTGAATAGGGATTTAGAACCACAACTAAAAAACCCAATCTTCATTCGTTGAATTCAAAATATGAACTGATTTTATTTACAAAAGTACGGAGTTTATATAGGATTATCTTAGGCTCTAGTAGGTAACAATTGTTCTTAGAATATCTTATTTTAGACTCACACCCTCTTATTTGGGGGTTGAAAAATAATTCTTTTGGGCACGGCGTCGGCCACTTGACATCCTGTCGTTATGATCTTTTGGGTTAGTTTAGATTTTCAAGTGTTTTTTCCCACACCGCGTGTGGCAGATTGTATTTCTAGTCATATGCTAGGTTAGTTGTTTGGTACAAAAGTACAGTTGTATTGTATTTTCTTTAGTGCATCTGATTTGGTGAAGCCAGTTCAGATGAACACGATGTTTATTCTTAAACATTCTGCAAAGGGGCGCCAAATGTGGCGTTTTGGAATTTGGGTTTAATCTTAGGTTGTCTTATACAAATTATTATTAATATTAAAATTAGTAAGATAACTAAAATTAAGGAAGCATGACCGGTTGCATGATGGAAGTTTAACCCTAGTAATTCAATATGATGTTCCTTTAATGATTGTAACTGGCTTCCTATTTTCTCCAACTCTGCCGAATGGTTTACTATGTTTGCTTCTCCTGAATTCCATGATATATTTGCTATGTTGCTAATATCGCCTACGTGCGAATTTTTAATAGCTATGTATGACTCTGACTGAACGCTATGATGAGCTACTAAAATTTTATCTTCTGCCCTAGCTGTGCAGCCTGATCTGAGGCTCAAAATTCCTTGTTCTGGTATATCCAGCACCTCCTGTTGTTCGTTACCGCATTGGACTCTGGTCTTAGTTCTAGGCGGTACCTTGAATAATCAACTGCTGCTGCTATCTTATTCTACCCAGTAAGATCTTGTCTCCACAATCGTTGTGTATAAGCAGCTAGGTTTGTTATTCTGTTTAAAGGGTGTGAGCTCGC
Organism: Drosophila paulistorum; assembly: GCA_018152135.1. Classification (NCBI taxonomy): domain Eukaryota; kingdom Metazoa; phylum Arthropoda; class Insecta; order Diptera; family Drosophilidae; genus Drosophila; species Drosophila paulistorum. The sequence continues at coordinate 139,535 of JAECXG010000481.1, read as the reverse complement.
AGGCATTATCATTGGCACTACTCCATGGCCAACTTCCTTCACATGTTCTCCTGTTTGACTGCCAGCTCCGACATCTTTGCATAGCTGATTCAGACATCAAATGATACGAGTCTATTTCAAAATTATATATTAAGTACTGGCTTTCTATATGGACCATTACCATTTGATTATTATTTAATCGTACAGGTACTGGAATAACTTTATAGAGAAAGGACGGATGTCTACCAAAAAGTGGTATTTTTGCATTTATAATTATTTTTCTGTCAATAAAAATACCCTTAGCTGTCAACAGAGTATATATTTCTTTTAACTCAGTGCCTGTCCTTTTACCTGGTAGTACTAATGCTTCGGACAACTTGTCCTTTATTTTTGTTATTTCCAAATTCATTTGACTTGGTTTTAAAATATTAGGGTTCAACCTACCATGGTTAATGTCTATTAAAAGATTTATAATTCCTGTCTGAATTTTTTCACATTCATCAACTATGGAACTTAATTGCCTTACAATCATGAAGAACTGAATGGATTCTCTATATACGTAATAGCTTTCTTTAAGTAATTCTGTCATATTTTCAATCCGGTTGTTCATGTTGCGAAAATTGTCATTTAATTCATGTATAGTTGTCTTAAGAATGTTTGCCGTGGAGTCTACTATCGATGTCTGCTTTTCTTCTAGGTGTTTCAAGTTTTGCTGATTTGTAAGTAAACTTTTCATGTTTTCTTCCATTTGTACTCTGTCATCCGCATCCATGATGCCAAATAATATATGGTACAGTGAACCCATGAATTCAAACGGTGCACGCTTGCTTCTTGGTTTATTTTGACTCATGAACAATCTATTATTTTCTTCGATTTCCGTAATTCGTTTTACCGTGCTGTTTAGTAAAAATGGCACTGGTCTTCGAAATTATAAAACTTTTGACATAAATCCCTCATTTTAGGAATCATTTTGTCACCTTGACTAAGCATTTCAAAATATGCCGACATGTCATAGTATATTACCAGATCCCATGAGGACGCTACCACTTCCACTTCACCCATTGGATCTAAGTACAACGCGGCTGTTGCGTTTAGTTCTTTTACCGTAATTTTTGGTTGATTATCTTTAGTGCTTGCTGCATTCGAAAGTTGACAAAGCAGCATCAACATTGCTAATATCATTACGGTTCCTACTTTGGAAAGATGACCGAATCTGGTACTTTTCCGATATTGATTCTCCTCAACGTTTTCGGATGATTTTACCCCAACAAGTGGACAGATTTTATTTATAGGTCTTGTAATTGACCCTTCCTGCAATTTGACTTTGACCACTCTTACTTTGTCGTCCCTGCCTTTGTGAATTTCTTCAATCTTGCCCAGAGGCCACCTAGCTGGGTGACAATTTTCATCTTTAATCAGTACGACCTGTCCATTTTCTAAATTTTCTGTGGTTTGTCGCCACTTGTTCCTTTGCTGGAGAGTATATAGATACTCGTCTTTCCATTTCAACCAGAAATCTTTTTTCATTTTTTGAATTAATTTCCATCTGTCTAAATTTCCAATTCTTTCCTCTGATATGGACTCGGCTGCTTCTAATGTTGGTCTTCCAATTAGGAAATGACCGGGAGTTAACACTTCGTTGTTGTCCATATCTTCACCTGTCGTATACAACGGCCGTGAATTTAGTACCGCTTCTATCTGGCACAATAAAGTGGCCAATTCTTCATATGTAAGGTTACTATCTCCTATTACTCTTTTTAAATGATACTTGACCGACTTTACTCCAGCTTCCCAAATACCTCCGAAGTGATGTCCTGCCGGGGGCTAAAATGCCAGCTGATCTGTTCTCGCTCTAGAACAGGGGCAACCTGTACGTTATCTTGAACTGCTTTTTTGAAGTCTCTATCGAGCATTCTAGCCGCGCCCACAAAATTTGTACCATTATCGGAATATATGTTAGCGCATTTACCCCGTCTCGCAACAAATCTTCGAAATGCTGCTAGGAAGGCATCAGTTGTCAAATCACTAACAACTTCTAAATGAATTGCCTTAGTTGACAAGCACACGAATACTGCTATGTACCCTTTGAATGTTTTTTGACCCCGGGTTTTTGAGCATCTTATGTGATATGGACCGGCAAAATCAATTCCCGTGTTATTAAATGGAGGTGACACCGTTACCCTGTTTTTGGGTAGGTTACCCATAATTTGCTCCGCAGTTACTTGGCGGTATCTGGCACAAGTGACGCATTCCCTCAGGTATTTTTTAAGTGCGTTTCTTAAACCGAAAATCCAGAATTTCCTTTGAATTTGGTTTCTCATAAGATTAATTCCTCCATGTAAGGTTTCCTTATGAGCATCTTTAATCAATAGCATTGTTAAATGTGACTTATCTAAGATCACTGGATGTTTAGTATTAAAGCATATATTGGCATTTTGTAATCGTCCCCCCACGCGTAATATTCCATCGTTATCTAAAAATGGATGTAGGCTTAGAATTTTGCTTTTCATATCAATTTGTTTGTTCTGAGTAAGATATGATATCTCTCTGCTAAATTGACGTGCCTGTTGGTGTTTAATAATTAGATTTTTTAGCATTCTTAAGCTCATCGACGGTTAAATATGATGGATACACTTTATTTCTTTTTTTAATGCCAATGAATCTTAATACATATGCGGTTATTCTGACTATCTTATTCATACAGGAATACTTTTCAATTAGTTCCTGTATAATACTATTGTCTGTATTTAACACTGCGGTATTTACCATAATCTCGTCAGCACCCGTTTTTTTCTCTAGGCCATTTTTCTTTTGACTTACTGAGCCATTTTGGCCCATTCCACCATAAGTTACAAATTTTTAATTTAGTTGGACAAATCCCTCTTGAAGCTACGTCTGCAGGGTTATCCTCAGATTTTACATGGTTCCATGTTATTGTTTTTTTATTTCGGATATCTTCTATGCGGCGCCTTACGAATTTCTCCCTTATTAGTGCCGTTTTGTATCCAGCACAGTGTTATAGTAGAGTCGCTCCAAGCATATGTTTCAGCTGAAACAGCAATATTTTGCTGGATTCTTTGTAGTAATTGTGATAACAAATGTGCTGCACATAACTCCAACTTCGGAATAGTCTTTCTATTTTTTATAGGATTGACTTTGCTTTTACTGGCTATTAAGGTAACTGTCTCACCTATTTTGGCATATACCACCGCTGCGTAGGCCTTTTCTGAAGCGTCAGCAAAACCATGAATCTGTAACAACATATTAGGCTGTGTCTTGATCCATCGTGGTAATCTGATTTCTTCCAAGCACACTAAATTGTCCCTGAAGGATTTCCATTCTGTTGTATCTTTATCGGACAACTCTTGATCCCAATTTTGTTCTGCTAACCACAATTTCTGCATGAACAATTTTCCTATTACCGTAACTGGTGCTAGCCAACCTAGCGGATCATATATCTTGGCTAGTGTGGATAGAACTACTCTTTTATTTATTTTTTTGTTCGTGTCACAGTGTACCTTAAACTTAAATTCGTCTTTAAATGGCTCCCACTGCAACCCTAAGGTTTTAATTGCTTCGTTCTCGTCAATTTTTAGTACTTTATTATCGCCTGTATCAATTACCCCTTCAACAATTTCGGATCTATTCGAAATCCATTTTCTTAAATTCATACCTGCCTTTTCCAACTCTCTGGAAACCTGCTGAACTTTGTGTTTTGACTCTTGTAAGGTATCACCTCCTGTCATTAAATCATCCATGTAGAATTCATCTCGGATAATTTCACTAATCATTTTATCTTTGCATTTGTTTGCTATTTCCTTAAGCACCCTTGTAGCTAAATAAGGTGCTGATGCAGTACCGTACGTTACTGTTGTCAATTTATAATTTCTTAATTTTTTCTGTGGTGAATTCCTCCACAAAATATGTAAATATTTTTGATCGTCTTGATCAATGTTTATCTGTCGATACATTTTCTCAATATCTGCAGATGCTACGAACTGCCATTTTCGCCATTTTAATATTATGTCGAATATGTCCTTTGGAGCCGTGGCCCGATCCACATTACGTCATTTAGACTTCTGTTATTTGTTGTTTTCGCGGATGCGTCAAATACAACTCTTAGTTTAGTTGTCAGACTTGTTTCTCTAACTACTGCTTGATGCGGGAGATAATAGACACCTTCATCTTTAGTTTCGACCATGTGGCCTAAACCCAAATATTCTTTAATGAATAATTCATACTCTTCTTTGAGTTTTGGATTTTTCTGAAATTTTTTCTCTAAGTTAAGAAACCGCGCCGTTGCCTGAGCTTTTGAATCACCTAATTCTTTTTCTTGTTTAAATGGGATCGTTACTACATATCTTCCTGCGGCATCAATCCTAGTCGTTTTGTTAAAATTTTCTTCACATTCTTTAGCTTCTGTATCATCTTTTTCATCTGCTTCCATCTCCCAAAAACGCTCCATATCTGTGATATCTATTGTTGTAGCTACTATAGACTCATCTCCTCTTGATTTAGTACATCCTGACACGATCCAGCCAAATTGAGTGTTTTGTCCCAGCAAGCCATTAATCTTGGCAACTCCACTTTTTAAGATGTGGGTATATACGTCTACCCCTATTATCATATCAACCCTACCAGGTTTATTAAATGTGGGGTCAGCTAGCACGTAAGTTTGCCATTTTGACATATCCACGTTTGCTATTTTTAACGGAAGAGCTTTCATTAATTGCGGTAATACAATTGCTTCAACCTTAATAAGTTCCTTCTCCGAATCACGTGTCTTCATTTCAATATTTACCTTATACTTCGACGTTCTACTTTTTGTTGCAGATACGCCACTTATTTCTGTTTGTTTCTTGATCTTAGGTAATTTTAACATTTGAGCGGCTTCTTCAGACAAAATAGTGCTCTGAGAGCCATTATCAATTAAGGCTCTTAATGTTTCATACTCTCCATTAATTTTTTTAACTTGTATTAGAGCTGTGGCCAACAGTTTTTGTTGTTCCGTAACACAAGTATTTACCTTCGCCTGTTTTTCCCCAATATGAAGCATGGTATGGTGCCCCTTGCTGCACATTGAGCAGACTATTTCATTAGTGCATCTCTTGTTGCTTGAATGCTTCAAGCATCGTATACACAATTGCACTTTTTTTGGCTATTTCCACCCTTTCATTAGGTGTTAGCGCTTTAAACTTATAGCACATCGGGGCGCTATGCCAGGGACCTTTGCAGATCGGACAACTATCTTTAAACACCGCCACCGACGTTTTTTGTAACGGTTTTTTCTCTTCTTTTTTATGGCACTTAGTGAGCAATATCTTTGCTCCAAGTATTCCATGACATCAGATAGAATTTGAATTTGCCTTGTTTTTCTAATTTGACTCTCATATAATTGTAGAGTCTCCCTGTCAAATTTCCGAAGTATGAGTTGAGCGACTATTACGTCAACTTCATCGGACAAATTTGCTTTAATTTTAATTAAGTGTATTGACTCATTTATTATGTCAATCACTCCTTTTACGCTTTTTGCGGATTCATTGTTGATCATCGGTAAATCAACGATCCGACTTAATTGTTCGGAAAATACCCTCCGATTATTTTCATACCGCTTGGTTAACAGTTCCCAAGCGGCACTATAGTTATCAGCTGAACCTGACAATAGATGAGCTACCATGCTCCTCGCTTCCCCTTTAAAGCGGATTTTAAATAATTGAATTTAAGAGCAAGACTTAAATCCTCTCTTTTTCAATAAGTTCCGCAAATAATTCCACAAACAGGTCCCATTCTCTAGGTTCTCCAGAAAACGTGGGTACCTGTATTTTCGGCAATACCGGTAGTTCGCCTCTCACGGTTACATTCTCAATCTTACTTTCCTTCTTGTTTATTTTCATTTCTAACACTGATACAGAATTCCGAACATCGAATTCTAACTCCTCCATAGTATTTTTAAATTTTGCATCTTTCAACGCAGCCTGGCACGCCTGTACTTTCTCCCATAAATAATTGATCTTATTAATATATATTATGCATGCCTCATTGCCTGTTGAATTATCTATAGTGCGTAAATCTTTGGTTACCCTATCCAAATATTCCTGGAGCTGTCGAACTTTATCCATAAATACCTCCTGATTACCACTAGCGTTTTCATTACTGGAGGTCGCATTCCCTCGCGACTCTCCTTTGCTATCCTCAAACATTTCAGACATATCTGCTTCTGCTTCGACTAACACTGACTTACTAGTGCCTGGTTTTTCTGACTCTCCTGTAGCTATTATTTTGGCAACTATCTTTAAAACCTCTTCATGTACTTTATCTCTGTAGTACTGATGATCGAAAACCCCTGCTGGAGCAATTTCTCATGGTTAGGCATCCATCGGCTACTAATCACTTTTACTTCCTCAATCTCCTTGTTAGTAATGTTTCTGGGATTTAGTGCTTCCAACTGCCTTAACCTGGTATGCAACTCTACCTGCTTCTCTAACAATTTCCCAGTCTTATTAGTGAACATTTTATCTTGTGCGAATATTAGGATATCGATATAAATATATAATAATAAAAATAGATAGATGTACTTATAACTATCTTAATTTGTATCTTATCTGATGATCCTGTTGACACCGGTCGCCACTGTTGTCCGCCAAGTAGGATTGCCAAGTAGGTTTTGCCGATATTCTGCTGCTGCTTGTCTGCCAATGGGTTGGATTTGCCGTTTCTTTATATTTGCCTCGCCTCCAGTCGCCTCTTCTTTGCAACTGTCTTGTTGCTCTGCTGCTATTTCTAGTTGCCCACTTGCAACTGTATAATATACAGTGTATATAGTGTGTATGTACACTAGTAAATTCTTTTTTTTTTACTTTCGATATTAGGGCTTCGAATATGCCGCACACAAAAACTCCCGCCGCCGAAATTACTACAGTTGCTCCACTAGCCAAACTGACTTTAAAATCGGATGCACGCACTTTTTATTTATTAAGCAAAATTTTGCCTTTTGTATTATACTCTGTCTCTTACCACTGGTGGGGGAAAACAAGAGTTAATTTATTTTGCTACCTATAGCTGATCTTAGCATTTACACTTGCATAAGAATTCAGACTTTAAGGAGCTGATTCACTCTCTGAGTCTCTTACCACTGGTGGGGGAAAACTGCAGAGTTCCTTTTTTCGAAGGACCAAAAATGAATAGGGACTTAGAACCACAACTAAAAAACCCAATCTTCATTCGTTGAATTCAAAATATGAACTGATTTTATTTACAAAAGTACGGAGTTTATATAGGATTATCTTAGGCTCTAGTAGGTAACAATTGTTCTTAGAATATCTTATTTTAGACTCACACCCTCTTATTTGGGGGTTGAAAAATAATTCTTTTGGGCACGGCGTCGGCCACTTGACATCCTGTCGTTATGATCTTTTGGGTTAGTTTAGATTTTCAAGTGTTTTTTCCCACACCGCGTGTGGCAGATTGTATTTCTAGTCATATGCTAGGTTAGTTGTTTGGTACAAAAGTACAGTTGTATTGTATTTTCTTTAGTGCATCTGATTTGGTGAAGCCAGTTCAGATGAACACGATGTTTATTCTTAAACATGTGGCGTGATTACGCTAATATGCTCACAAAATTCATTCTCTAAAAATATTTTTCTTTATATATGTCCATTGTCAAGTATTAAATGCTAATGCTCATCCAAACAAATTCATTTTATCAGAAAAATTTTATAAAAATATGGGGAAAGTTGGTTTTTGATACACTTACAGCTTGTTAATATTTCCCACGCAGAAAGATCTTTCGTTGTGTTGTTGTCGCTGTTGAAAATAGGAAGGTTTACATATTCCAAATGGAGCTAAAGCATCATACCTTGTAAATTTACATGCATACTCAACTCTGAAAAATTAAAATTATTAATTAACAAAAATATACACTGGCATTGAACTCCATTTCCTTTAAAATTGAACCATTTAGCCAACAAACAAAAAAAAAAGGATATTCAATGTAAACTTAACTTAAAATTGATTCTAAACTACTGAGGAGCCTTATGTTGACTCATTTCACTTAATCCTGATTATTTCGTCCGCCTTGGTTATACTTGAAAATAATTCCAAAATGCTTTTCTCATCTACATGACATGTTGCGTGAGCTTAGATTTTGTTCGTAGAAAGGTTAGATTTAATACTTCCTTCTACTGTTCATCTTTCATGCATTAGGTTAGGTTACAATTGGGAAATACGTTAGGTTTTCGTACATCCTTCTATTTTTAGAATCATACACGTGTTCTGCTGGTATGATCTGGATTACATGTGTGGCAGGATAAGCGAAAGTTGACAATGATACATGTTGCAACATTCAAAATTTCACTTTGTTTCGCTAACGCCGTATCTATAATAACACTGTATAAGACCAAAAACTATTTTAATAATTTTCTTTTATTTACCCGTAATACAATCCGAGGCAAAAGTTAAATATATTTAACTCTCGGATTTCAACAATTGATCGTTGGTTCAAGCCTTTGACTCACGCAAACAGTTTACTCACAACATTTTTGAGACTGCTGGGGGACAGTCTGCCGAAGACAGGTGTCTCAAAGAAATGTCAAACTAGGCGAATCTTTAAAAAAATTGCCAATACTTGAGGGAAACTATTTCCGATGCTGTTAAAGAGAAAACGCATAAGTTAAATGTACAATAATTCAAGAATTATTGTAATGAAATTAACTTACATCAATCTCTAGAACACACACACACGCATATAATTTTTATTTTCGCACACGCGTAGGGGTTATGATGCACTCCCCTATTGGGTTACTTAACTCTTTGGACAAATACGTCCGATTAGTTGGAATTCACGTGGAGGAAAGAAAGAACACTTTTCCAAAAACCACGCTGTCCAATAAGTCTCTTTGGCCTTCTTTTTTTTTGTATGGTTTTATCCAAACTCCATTTGTAGAAAAATAATGTAAAGCAATGCCAAACAAACCGATCAGCTGTGTGGCGTTGCCACTTAGTTCATTATTTTTTCAGCTGGTTCCTAAATTTGTATTCTCACCACTTTAGCAAATATCGATAACAACAACAAAAATACTGAATAATCGCAATCAGTTGAATTTTAAAATAACTGAAATTCCTGTACATTACACCACTGTTTAATTCGTAGTTTATTTAACGTCACGAATTCAACAGAAATGTGAAAGTCTGTGATATTACAATATTTATTGACGAATATCCTTCGCATGGAAAGTTCCTACTAATTTCGCTTGTAAATCTTCTAGAATATAGTATGAATTCCCTTGTTTTTCACGAACACGAGCTTTAAGAAACGCCTTCCAAAAATCTATTCCCAATATCATCCTTTTCTGAATGGATGGTATGATGAAAAACTTTATCGGTCTGGTTTTATATTTATAGGTAATATCTAGCGTAATGAAACCGATGACTAGTTCATCTTGTCCATCCGCTGTTTTAACTTCGGAAGAAATACGACGAAACTTTGGATACTTTGACCAATCTTCTGCAACACGCAACTTATGTTCGCGCCGGTATCTAAAAGACCTTGTTCACGAAAATTTAAAAATGATACTTCCGCATACAATCTTCCATCCGACTTTTCATGAATCATTGACGAAATAAGTAAACGCTAGAACTGCTTTCCAAAAAGTTCGCAATCGAATAGTAGATCTCTTTGGTCGTGACCGAGTTAAAATTGGGTTGCTTCAAAAAATTCTACTACGCACTTTGAGATAATTTCTCAAACGTTCTTGAAAGGGTTTCACTGACGATATAACTTGCGTCTTATCGTAATAGTTAAAGAGTAAGTCTGGTATTTGGTTTGCTTCAATTCAATTAAAGATTTTTTGGGGCCATCCGAGCTTTCACAGATGGACCTTTCACTAAGTTTTCCTCTTTCTTGGCGATACAATTTTTACATTGGGGATTAAATACGTTTTGCGAGCTACACCCGTAACAAAATATAGTGCGAGGCTCTAAGCAGTTGTCCCAACCATGTCCCTCTACATCACAATTCCAACACCGAAATACTTTAACCGGAGCTTGCACTGCTTCAACATTGTACACATTTAAATCCATCTTTTCGGAGAGTTCAAACCTTTCTGGCTCTTCTACTTCCGCAATGTTGCGTTTAGCATACTGAAAATTGGCTGAAGTTTTATTCGCTCTCTTAGAGACTACATCACCTAATAAATTTTCTCGCATTTGCACTAGCTTTCGAAGATGAGGTATAGAGAGAATAGGTATATACAACAATTCATGACGAATGTCTGGCAATAAATTCCGTGTGAGCAACTGAATAAGTTGTTCTTCGTCTATGCTTTTTTTTTAAGATTAGGCGTTGGGTCCGACTGGTCTCAGTCTTTCGATTGAGGCCGCTTTATTTTTTGCCCTTTCACCTACAAGGGTATATAGCAAAAATTTAAAAACAAGGGCCATTACAGCAGCAGGGGGGGGGTCACTAAAATTAATTATAAACTAACTTATTAACCAACATTGTAAATAACAGGAAAAAGATTAGGTGTAACATTAGATTTTAACATTTATATAGGGCTAGCATCTTAGTTTTTTTTTTTTTGATAGCGTTAAGATAGTAGATATATAGTTATAAGATTTAGTTTAATATATACACGATATATATCGTGATGTTAGTTTTTAGTCCAAAGGGCGCTAATATAATAGAGGGAAGAATAATTGGTTGGCGTTAGCGCATTATTTGCGAGCAAGGCTGCCAGAGTGGCGGGAAGTTGGCTTTATAGCTAGAAGTTGTAAAGCAATTAGCTAGAGTCGTTAGGCATCATTTGAGAGCAAGGCGAGAAGTTAGCTTTATAAGGCTGAGTTTTAGAGTTTTTGGCTTTAACTTAGCAATGATTACTAGCAGGTGAGTATTTGTTGATTAATTTGTTTTCTTTTTGTTTTCAGGTACTGGTGATTTGACTTTGGCAGTTTTTGGTGGCCGCATGTTGATTTTTGGTAAGTATGATTGATTTTTGTTTTGTCAATAATTATAGTTGTATTAATTTTAGTTGTTTCTCCGTTTTCAGGTACGTCAGGTGTAAGGATGGGGGTTGCTGCTGTAGGCGAATAATTTACAGGTGAGTATTTTTTAGATTTGTTAATTTTTTGTGACAATTTTTGCTTTCTTTCAGGTGCAGCTGCATTTTTTGGGCCCAAAGGGGCGGTTGACAGGCGAGATTCAGCACCAGAAAGTGTAGGAGGGGCTGCAATAGATGCTGCTAGAGACTGCAGCTGGCTTTCAGATAAGTTTATGGTTTTTTAGAGCAATTCTTTGTTGATATTTTTTTATTTTCAGGTGTAGCCGCTGCTTGAGGACCAGGAGGACCAGATGCTGCTGCTGCTGATGACTGTAGACGATTAACAGGTAAGTTTGTGTGATTTTTGGGTGATTTTTCTAACGATTTGAGTTTTTTTCCAGGAGATGAATGGCCAGATGCTGCACGAGGATTCGCAGACGAATCCGTAGATTTTTAGGTGAGTTTTTGTGTTTTTTCGGTGATTTAGATAATGATTTTATTTTATTTTCAGCTGGACGAGCTGCAGACGGACTAGCGGATGAGACGATGAATACGACGCTGGACAAGGAGCTGCTAGTTGCTGTTGTATATTTTCAGGTAAGTGTTTATAATTTGTAGTTGATTTTATTTTAAGATTTGTTTTATTTTCAGGTACTGGTGCATGAGACGAGCGGAAATCTGGACAGGACGATTGGCGAGATGGTGCAGACGGTTGCTGGTGGACTTTAGGTGAGTTTTTGTTGGCGTTAGATTGAATGTTCGTTGTCTCATGCCCATTTTCTCTTTCCTTTTTATGATCCATTTGCCTTTCTTGCCGCTCTGGGCGCTGATCAACGACAAATTTTGCCAGTTCGGCCTTATAAAAGGCGCAGCCCCTATAGGTGGCTCTATGGCCATCTCCGCAGTTGCCACACCTTGGAGATTGGCCATCAGGAGAGGGGCATTTGTCGGTTTTGTGCTGACCAGCACAGACGGAGCAGAGCGGATGAAGGCAGCAGTACCTGGCCGTATGGCCAAAGAGAAGGCAATTTTTGCACTGAGGGATCTCCTTTCGGCCCCTTTGCCTTTCGACCAGGACCTTAATTTTAAGCATTTCATCATGTTTATTGTCATTTTGCTTGTTAATTTCAATTAAAAAGACATTCAATGGCCTCTTAGTTCTGTAATTTGTTAGTCTTTTTATGTATTTTGTCTCAAATCCTAGCTTTTTAGGGTCACGACGGATAGCTTCGCATTCAGTGGAGTGGTGCAGATTCAAGATGGCGAATCTAGCACCTCGTTCCCATCAGGGCTGGTGAGTGAAAAAGGCATATTTGTTTGCCTCTAGGGTAGATTTTATTTTTACATAAGTGTCCATTGTTTTGGCCGTGATTTGGGTCAGGCCGTTACTCAGCCGGGCCAAGTGGTAGAGGGAGAGAGAATTTCCAATTTCTCTCATCAGTAGTGGGAAGAGAGTATTCTGATTTTGGGGCACAGGCAGAAAGAAAGCCGGGGTTCTTTCTGCGTGCCACCATCGCCCAAGTGCATCTCTCCTGTAGCTGAGAGCGCTCATTAGAAATACGGGGCACAAAATTTGGCACTGGCTTAGCCAAGATAGACAGATTTTGTGTTCTTTTGCTCGCGGTAAGTATTGGCGGGCATTTGGTGTTGGTTGGCTTAGTTAGAGGCCTTTTTTTGGCAGGAGTAGGCATTGAGACTGTTAATGACATTAGGCAGGGTAGCGTCGAGTAGGTTTTTGGCTGTTTTTCCAGCAGCTCTGGCATTAGAGGGGAGGGACATTCTGAGACATAGGCGGTGTTTAGGTCAGGCATCGGGTAGGTGGTATTAAGGGACAAGTCCTTAGAACAGACAAGCATGTTGTTGACAACTACATGGCCAGGGGAGTCTGGCTCAAAATGTTCTGCCTTCTGGTTTTTAGGTTTGTGATTTTTTTGTTTTTGTTGGCTGTTGTGTTGGTATTGTCCCAATTGGAAATTTTTCGGTCCAATGGGGACGCGAAGTCATTAGCATGGGCAGTGGGCATTGGCATTTTGTTTGTGTGTGTATGTGTGTGAGGAGCAGTAGCTGTAGCTGTAGTTGTGTGTACTTGCTTGTTGCTTTGCGTCAAGTCAAGCCAAGTTGTCTTGGCTCTCTCGTTTTCGCTCTCTCCTCTCCCTATGGCTTGCTGAGTCACCACTTGTTGCGCTTTTTATTGGGTTGTTGTTGTTGGAATTGATGGCTACAGACAGAGAGTCTGATTGACGTGTTGTTGTTGTTGCTTTTTTTTCCCACTTGTCGTTTTAGTTTTCCTAGCGGTTCTTTTTGATGATTAGCGTTTTTACCTGTAGGTTTAATTGGTATTTGTAAATTTATGTATTTTTTTTTTTTTTTGATTCGTTTATTTGGGAAAAAGGAATTACAATTAGGTTAACAAATAAATATAGAAAACAGTGGGCAACAAAGAAAGGATAGTTTTGTTCAAAGAAGAAGAAATGAGAAATTTGAAATTTGTGGGTGTGCGGGACCGCCTGGGGGCATTGCATCGCAGGATGTGTGGGGGAGTAGGGTTGTGGACTTTTCAGACCCCGCCTGTATTGCGCTGCCTTTCGCGCGCGCGTAGTTTGCGGATCACCTGTGCCGCAAAGGTACAAATAGCTGTCCAATTTGGTTTGCTTAGCGTCATCAGTTGAACCAGATTCTGTGACGACAATGGCTCGCCACAGTGCAGTTCGGCCGCCTGCCTTTCTGTCTCAAACATAGCGCATGCGAAGAGAGCATGATCAGGGCTCTCCGCTACACCGTTTCCGCACCAAGTGCATTCCGCACTTGCCTGATGACCAAATCTGTGGAGATATTCCCCAAAGCACCCGTGGCCGCTGAGTATTTGTGTCAGCTCAAACGTAACCTCGCCGTGCTTCCGTTGCAGCCACATCTTCAGATCAGGAATAAGCCTGAATGTCCACCTGCCCTTCGTCGAGTTGGTCCAGCGAAGTTGCCAGGCGTCCCAGCATTCCTGACGTGCCACGGTCTTAACCACCTTTAGCTCAGCAGGACTCGGAGCTGACTCCATCTTAATGGTATAGATGCGTTGTGCTTCATATGCTAGCAGATCGATGGGCGTCATACCTGCTATAACAAGAGCGGCATCGTCCGATATTGTGCGAAAGCCGCAGCAGACTCTCAGCGCAGCAAGACGGTATGTGCTCTCTAGGCGTCTCCTGTATGTTTTGACCGTCATGGCCTTGGCCCAGGCTGGTGCCCCATAGAGCATAGTGGACTTCATAACGTTCATCAGAAGCAGGCGCCGACCTTGTTTTGGGCCTCTGCTGTTGAGCATGATGCGGCTAAGTGACCGTCCCAACTCAGCTACCCTGGCTCCAACAAGCTCCAGATGCTCCTTGAAGGACAGGCGCGTGTCCAGGTGTATACCAAGATACCTGATGGCCCGTGTAGAGGTTATCGTGGTGGCGTCAACGATGATGATGGCAACCTCGACCATTTTTCGACTACTTATTAAGACTGCTTCAGTCTTTTGAACTGCAAGCTCTAGTCCTGCAGAGGCTAGCCAGTCCTTAGCCATTCCGATGGAACGCGCAGTTAATTCCTCGGCTTGTCCCAGAAATTTAGCCGTCACTACTATGGCAACATCGTCAGCGAAGCCCACCAGCCGCGCGCCACTCGGGAGTTGGATGCGCAGGATTCCGTCATACATTGCATTCCAAAGTAGAGGGCCGAGGACGGATCCTTGGGGTACGCCTCCTTTAACATTATAGGTATGCGTCCCGCCGTGCGATCTGTAGTACAGAACTCTATTTCTAAAGTAGTCCTCCATGATTCTTATGAGATACGCCGGGACTCTAAAATTTCGCAATGCTGCGAGGATGTTGTTCCAATTTGCTGTGTTAAAGGCGTTTTTAACGTCCAGCGTGGTGACAAGGCAATACTGCTTTTGCCCTCCCTTCCAACGTTGCCCCTCTATAGCCTTAGCAGCAGTGTCGACAACAGATTTGATGGCATCAACAGTGGACATAGCTCTGCGGAACCCAAATTGCATAGGCGAGAGGTCGCCAGCCACTTTAATTGCTGCCTCTATTCTGGTGCTGAGTAGCCTCTCAAAGATTTTTCCTGCGGCATCCAGAAGACAAATTGGCCTGTATCCAGATGGGTCTTCTACAGGTTTGTTTGGCTTTGGAATCAGAACCAGATTCTGCCTTTTCCATCTGTCCGGAAATGTACCTTCACCCATGCAAGCATTAAAAACTTCAGCAAATCTTTCGGATTGTAGGCCAATGGCAAGTTTTAGGGCCTTGTTGGGGATGCTATCCGGGCCAGGAGCCTTGTCGTTCTGCAGTCTCGATGCCGCCACTAACACCTCTTCTCCAGTGATGGGCCAGTCTACTAACAAAGTAGTATGCTGCATTTCTTTCGGGCCTATTGATGAGGTGGCCGGAAACAGAGTTTCCACAATCGTAGCCATGCGCTCTTCATCTGGAGCTGCCGGCTTAACAGCCCTAAGCTTTTTCATGGCAATTTTATAGGCCAAGCCCCAGGGGTCATTTTCTATAGAGTCGCAAAGTTCAAGAAAACAGGATTTTTTTCGTGCCTTAATAAGCTCTTTAAGTTCCCTTCTTCTGGCTGCAAATGTTTTCATCCCACCAGTAGACAGGGGCTCGATGTCGGCTATGTCCTCTTCGGGACTTCATGCTAGCGATGCATGCCGCCCCCACTGCGTCCATAATGGAGTCCGCCTGCCTTGATGCATCGCCGTCTAGTCGCGGAATGCTGAGTGCCGACGCAAGAATCGATGGATTAAGAGTGTCCACGCGGAATGATTGGCCACCTTGATCTGTTCGCAGATGATTCGGCCCTTGGGGCGCGCTTTTCCTGGTGGAGCATATAATGGCCAGGTGATCGCTACCAGTGTAAAAATCACATAGTTCCCAGGTTGAGTTGGGGAAAAGACAGGCACTTGTAAATGTGTTGTGTTTTCCGCATAACCAAATGGCAGCTTTGGTAGACGAGTCCACTGCCCACAGGGGGCCATCTCCTGTTTTATACGGCTCGCTCAAAATCGCAATATCGGCGTCTACATCACGCGCTGTTTGCGCCAACAGATCCTGTGCAACTGCACAATGGTTGAGGTTTAGTTGAATAAACTTCATACCTGATTGTTTGTTAGTTGCGCGCCAGATCTTGTCAACGGGCAATCTTTGCTGCCGGCAAAATGCTTCCTGTCGATGCGGTTTGCTTCGACGCAGTTGTAACAATTTGGATCGTTTTCGCAAGCCTCAGCTTTATGCCCGGTCTGTCCACATCTGAAGCACCCGCTGGTTCGGTCAACTGTGCTCTTGCAGTTGAAAGCCACATGTCCAAAATTGAGGCATTTGTAACATCTCTGCTGAGCCACTCTTTCCCTGATGTGGCAGCTGAACCATCCCACTATCAGTGCTCTCTTCTTAACAAGAAAGGCCGCCGACGTCTGTGGCAGACATACAACTGCCATTTGGGTCTCGTTAAAAGCCGAAGCGTCTTCACCGTTATGGCACTTTCCGCTATACCCGTTGCCTTTGTGATGGCCGCAATGATGTCGGTTGCCGTTACCAGGCAATCTAGCTTCCGCAGTTGTATGTGTGACACGTCAGTGACAGTTCGAACTTTGGCGTTCATGCCCAATACGTTGCGTAGCTCCTCTTGTATTTTCCGGTCGCCATCTTTGGTTTTAAGCTCAAGAAGCAGATCGCCATTTTGCGTTTTCCTGGCCCTTGCTACTTCGTCTTTAATACAATTTAGCCGCCCGTCGTCCCGACGGGTTACCATTTTCAACATTTGCGCATACGAAGTGCCCTCTTCCGCCTTGATAATAATGGCATCTGGCCGACCTCTGCGCGGCTTGCGCCTCGTTGAGACCACCTGCCAATCTGGGGATGGCCCATGAGTACATATAGGCTCGCCCTCAATAGCACTAGCGCTTGTGGATGCACTACCGCCTAACATAGCCGCATACGAGGGCTTTGGCTGCCCGCTGCCTCGCTTTCGTTTGGGCGGAGTATTCCTCTGCCCTAGTGGCTCCTCTCTCGGGCGCTTTGGGCTATCGGAGTGTGCTACCGAGTTCCCAATACGCTTGGTTGGTTTGGATGCAGGACATGTGGCCTGCGTGGCCACATCCACTGTGTTGTTTTTTACGCATTTGTCGCCAAGAACTATATGGCAAATCGCTGTTTGCAGCTCTATCATGCGCCTTATGTCTTGCATCGTGTTTTGGTTCACGTGACGAACCTGCGGTTTACCGTCATCCTTCTTCTTAAAAGTGTTCTCTAGTTGGCGTAGGAGATTGCCCAAGTCGTCAAGCTCCGGGATGCGCGATAGCACAACCGGGCTTATTATCGGCGTCGCACTCGTTTGGCCATCAGACGGTGGTAACGGTGGCCCAGCCGGCGAAGCCACTGGCGACCGCATCATCCTACTACTCTTTCTAAAATCCAACTCCTCGCCCACCTGATCATTGGCCACACCATCCCAGCGGGCTTGATCCATCGACGCAGTCATTTTATCCATTTCCCAATGTTGTTTCAAAATTTAAATTTGAATTTAAAAAACGTAACGGCAAGGGAACGGCGCGTTGGCGCCACCTGGCGAATGCAGCCTTGGGCACAGCCCAAAGCCTTTTTGCGTTGTCCAACACTGGTCGCTCAGCTGATCAGTGGCGCTTTGTGGGGCAACTCTACCCGTTTGTTTCGCTGCCACAAGTGAACGTGCGTGCAAAACGGAGTGGATTCTGGATAACAGAGAGGATGAGAGAGCTCTACGCACCAATACTATGACGAAGGCGGCAGCGGGAGACAGAAAGGCGCCAAGTTCCCCCCCCGGGCGCCAACAAGAACGAAGCTGGCTTGGAGGGGTCCCAAAGCCTTTGCGATATTGGCACAGCTGATGGCGCGGTGTCGCCGATGTAAGTCTGGTTTGGGTGAGTAGTGTGGCACGCAGAGTCCCACTCCTGGATTAAAAAAGCTTTAATTCTAGGCACTGACCCGACTACTTGCGGAGCACTTGGAAAAAACACCTTACTCACTTCTCCAATCAAATGAGAGCTTGTAAATTTATGTATGTGTGTGTGTGTGCGTGTGTTTTTTTTTTATTTCTTATTTCTTTTTTTTTTATTTCTTAGAACTTACAAACGTTTAATACAAAAAAGTTGCAACAATGACAGGGAACATAAGGTGAGAGCAAAAAAATAAAAGATAACGGCTACTGCGGGACGACCTGCCGGTATTGCATCGCAGACCGTGGGCTTTAAATTATTGGGCAGACCTTTCCCTCCCCAGCTTCCTAAGTGCCACCATTACGCGCACGGCGAAGACGCTGGCCGCCTCCCATACGTCTGGATGTGCGATCATCATCCTCGTCAGATTTCTAGCCGTCACCATTTCGCCCATTGCATTCTGCAGTCGGCACCGTTCTACTTCGAAGTGAGGGCAGTGCTGGAGCACGTGGCTTGCATCCTCAACAATGCCAGCTCCGCACCATGTGCATTCATCTGACACGTCGTGGTTGAATCTTTTCAAGTAGCTTCTGAAGCAACCGTGGCCGCTCAGGAGCTGTGTAAGGTAAAAGTTCACGGCCCCATGTTTTCTCGAAACCAATGAAGTGATGTCAGGGATCAGAGTGTGAGTCCACCTCCCCTTGGAGGAGGAGTCCCACCTTTTCTGCCATCTGTGCAGACTTGACTGCCATGCCCTCCGATGCTCGGGGCCTCTCTGCTGATTAGTGGTAGAACTGTTAGTTTGCCTCAACGCTGTGAAGGAGGCCGATGCAATTGCAGCGTACTCATCGATGGGCAGCAACCCAGCGATCACCAGTGCGGCGTCATCAGAGATGGTGCGAAAAGCGCTGCACACCCTGATTGCGCTTAAGCGATGCGTCGACTCGAGGCTCCGCCTGTAGGATCTAGTTTCCATCCCCGTTATCCACGAAGGCGCCGCATAGAGTGCAGTCGAACGGATGACGCTGGATAGCAAGAGACGCCGTCCTTGTTTCGGTCCACGCATGTTTAGTAGTATTCTAGAGAGCGATTGCGCTACCGATGCAGCTTTCCCGCTGCTGTACTCTAAGTGCTCCCTAAAAGTCAGCCTTGTGTCGATCATGACTCCGAGATACTTTAGAGCCCGCTTGGAGACAACTGAGGTGTCGCCGACTCTGATGCTGGCAGTCTCCACTCGCTTGCGGCTACATATGAATACCGCCTCCGTCTTTTGCGCGGCTAATTGCAGTCCGGCTGCAGAGAGCTATTGGCCAACCTTATTAATCGCCCTGTTGGTTATTTCTTCAGCTGCCGTGAGATCCTTGGCTATCACTACAAGTGCTACGTCGTCCGCGAAGCCAACTATATGGGTGCCAGGGTCGAAATCCAAGCGTAAGACTCCGTCGTACATGACGTTCCACAGCAGGGGACCCAAAACAGACACTTGTGGGACGCCAGCAGATACGACCCTTTCCTCCAAGCCTGCGTCCGTCCAGAAACGTATCCTCTTGTTGCAAAAGTAGCTGGCTTGCAGCTAATCCTACCACCCGGTTTATTGCGTCGATCGTAGATCTCGCCTTCCTGAATCCGAACTGGTACTCGGATAGGCCGCCCCCTGCCATGATTGCTGTTTCCAGACGCGAGCAGATTATTGCCTCGAGGACTTTGCCAGCTGTGTCGATGAGGCAGATGGGCCTATAAGAGGACGCCTCTCCTTGCGGCTTCCCCGGCTTCGGCAGCAACACCAGGTTTTGTAGTTTCCATCTATCGGGAAAAACACCTTCGTTAAGACATTTGGAGTAAAGCTCTACGAACACGTGTGGGTAGAGCAGCTCTGCGAGCTTGAATGCGTTATTGGGAATCGAATCCGGACCTGGTGCCTTTTTGGGCTTCAGACGCCTCACTGCCTCAAGGACCTCGGTTAGCGTACACTCCGCCGAGTGTAGGACTGTGTTTGTGTGTGTGTGTGTGTTGTTTTTTTTTTTTTTTTTTTTTTTATTCCTTTATTGATAGGTATAGATAGTATAGATAGATATATACAGAGGAAAAAGATGTCATAAAGGGAGCTTGATCCTAGGGGACGTCCTCGTGGGAATTGCTTCCTAGGGTCGGTGGCTCTCTATACGACGCTCCAGCTCTCATGCGTTCGGATTGTCGCAGATCCCGCATTACATATGCTGCAAAGCTGTTGACCGCTTCCCATGTTTGTGGGCTGCCAACCATTGAATCCACGAGGTTGTTCACCGTTAATCCAGCCCCTGCAGTGAGTTCTAGGTGCCTTCTTTGGGACTCATAGCGCCGACACCTGAAAAGAATATGTTGTGCGTCTTCTACGCTGTTAACGCTGCAGATTGTGCACATAGGCGATTCTTCGTGTCCAAAGCGATGGATATATTGCCTAAAGCATCCATGACCGCTTAGTATCTGGGTTAGGTAGAAATTTACTGACCCGTGCTTTCTGCCTAACCACTTCTCTATATTTGGGATCAGCAGGTGGGTCCATCTGCCCTTCTGTGACGCATCCCATCTTCTCTGCCTTGTTATTAGGCTTCTGCCTCTAGCGTGTGTGTGTATGTGTGTGTGTTTGTGTGTGTGTTTGTGTGTTTTTTTTTTTTAATTTATTTATTTAACAACGATAGTATAACAAAGTTAGATTAAGATGAAAGGGTATAGTGTGGAAAAGGTAGAAGTGGAAAAGAAGAAGTATTGGGTGCCAATTTAACCTGCGGGACTGCCGGGGGTATTGCTTCGCAGGCTTAAAAGGCGGGCTTCATGCCCCTCAAGCGTTTCGCTGCCTCTCCAGGCGGCAAAAGAGTGACCATTTTTCTTGGCTAGCACACATTGTGTTGACAGTGTTCTCGACCGTAGGTAGTTCCCCAAAGGTTTTTTCGAGCTCATGGCGTTCACTCTGGAATCTCGGGCAGCAGAAAAGCACGTGCTCGGCATCCTCCACTACGCCGTTTTGGCATAGAACGCATACTGGGCTGCTTTCGTGCCCAAATCGGTGTAGATATGAGCTAAAACACCCATGCCCACTTAACAGTTGGGTTAACTCGAACGTGACTTCGCCGTGACTTCTCGAGAGCCAGGGCTCCAGGTTCGGTATCAGCCGAAACGTCCATCTGCCTTTGGTTGAGGATGACCATCTTGCTTGCCATTCTTCTAAGCTCGCTCTTCTGGCTGCTCTTTTGGCCTCTTGTTTTGCCAGTGGCGTCCATTCGCTAGTTTGCCGTCTATTGTAGATGAACTGGGACTCCTTCGCCAGAAGATCGAGAGGTGTCAGTCCAGCTATTACTAGCGCAGCCTCGTCTGACATTGTTCGGAAGCCTCGACACACTCGTATGGCTTCCAATCTATACGTTGACTCGAGCCCTTGGCGATATGATTTCTGCCGCAAAGCCTTTGCCCAAATAGGAGCTCCGTAGAGCATTATTGATCTCACCACGTTTACCAGTAGTATCCGTTGCCGTTGGTTTGGGACTCTGGAGTTGAGCAAGAACCGCGTAATGCAGCGGCCTATTTCTGCAGCTTTTATATTTGCGTGCTCCAAGTGTTCTTTGAAACTAATGCGGGTGCGGATGACTTTATTTTGCACGTATCCAGAGAAATTTCAGCTACCTCCACGACTTTGCGACTGCTGATCAAGACAGCTTCGGTTTTTTGGACTGCAAGCTGCAAGCCAACATTGTTTAGCCATCCTTTGACTATGTCGACTGCCACGGCCGTTTTGTCCTCCGTCTCATGTAGGTGCTTCGCTACCACCACTATCGCCACGTCATCTGCAAAGCCGACAATATGGGTTCCAGATGGTAGAGAAAGCCTAAGCACGCCAACATACATCACGTTCCATAGGATTGGACCCAGAACGGAGCCTTGTGGGACACCGCCTTTGACGACATGTGTGCGCCAGCCACTTTAGGTATTGTATCGCAAGATTCGATTTCGGAAATAGTCTTCCAACATGAGGACTAGGTACTCTGGTACCCGAAACTCCCGAAGAGAGCTTAGGATCCGACTCCAGTTTGCGGTGTTGAACGCGTTTCTCACATCTAGAGTGGTGACCAAGCAGTATTCTTTCTTGCCACCCTTCCATCGCTGGCCCTCGATGGCATTGCTGGCTATGCCAACTACCGTTTGTAGCGCGTCGATTGTGGACTTTGCGCGTCTAAACCCAAACTGCATCGGTGAGAGGTCGCCAGTGTGCTTGATGGCGGACTCAACTCTCTGCACCAGCAGTTTCTCAAACAATTTAGAGATCGAGTCTAAAAGGCAGATTGGCCTGTATGCTGATGGGTCCTCGGCTGGCTTGTTCGGCTTTGGTAGAAGCACCAGATTTTGCAATTTCCAAATGTCTGGAAAAATGCCATCGTGCATGCATTTGTTGAAAACTTCTGCAAATTTTCCGGGCTGGAGGCGTGCGGCCAGTTTTAGCGCCTTGTTTGGTATCGCATCGGGGCCTGGAGTCTTTTGATCCTGTAACTTTGCGGCGACTGCCAGAATTTCATCGCGGCTAATGTCGCATACGTCCCGTGTAGTAGCGATCCGAGTGGGTCTTGGCGATATAGCTGAGCTGTTCGGGAACAGAGTCTCCACTATGAGCTTCATTTGGGATTCGTTTGGATTCGCGGGCTTGTTTGCGTTGAGCTTCTTCATGGCCACTTTATAAGCAGCCCCCCAAATATCGTTCTCGGCGGCGTTGCACATTTCTAAGAAGCAGTTGCGTTTACTCTCCTTAATCGCGAGTTTTAGTTCTCTTCGCCTAAGCTTGTATTGGGCCTGGAGGCTAAAGAACTCTGGCATTCCACGCGCTCACTGGTATTGTCGTCTGCATTGAAGGCACCCCCTCCTCGCCTCGCTTATAGATGCATTCCACCAATAGACAGGAGCCTTTTGCTTGCTGTGGCATCTACGGGCAGCCATACTGGCATCACAGGCTGCTAGTACGGCATCTACAAGCGTTTTAGCGAACTTATTTGCGTCGCCAGTGAATTCTGGGATTCTGAAGGATTCCTCGAATGTTGTAATATTTAGAGTATCCACTCTAAACATTTTAGCGTTTTGGTCTGTGGTTACGTTTTCTGCGGGACCGCTGCCGAAAGTGAACAAAATGGCTTGATGGTCGCTAGCCGTGTAGTAGCTACACAATTGCCAGTTGGTCTGTGCTGCTATCTGCCGGCTTGCAAATGTGACGTCAATCACTGATCCGTAGCCAGCTCTGCAGAACGTGTGTTTGTTGCCCGTTTTTAGCACGACAAGTTCGAGTGAGGCGAGGCTCTCAAGAATTGTGCGGCTTCTGGAGTTTGTTCGGTCACTACCCCATTCCGTGGACCACGAGTTGAAGTCGCCTGCAACGATTGTTTTGCCCTTTCCTCTTGCATCCAGAGCCAGCTGGTCCAGTGTCGACTCGAATTCTTGGAGAGTAAGACTTGGTGCCAAGTAGCAGCTGTACACCCATATGTCGCCTATGAATGCTCTGACAAATCCTCTATTTGCGTAGATGTGCTGCAAAGGCGGAGTACGATTGCCGCACAACCAGATTGCAGCTTTCCCCGAAGAGTCTGTTGCCCATGAGCTGCCAGGCCGAATTCTATATGGCTCGCTCAGAATCGCCACGTCTATATTTAATTCTTACTGATTGCGCTAGTAAATCATGCGCCGCCGCACAGTGATTCAAATTTAATTGTAGAAACTTCATAGCGTTTGCTGCTGCTTCGCTCCTGCACTCGCCATTGGGCAACGTCGGCTGCCAGTGTAATGCCCCACCTGTTGTCGTTTGGCGACTAAGCAGTTGAAGCAGACTGGAAAGTCTATCCATCCGTCCATCCTATTGCAATTTTTTCCATCTTGAATAAGGAGTCAGCAGTCGAGCGCGGCATTGATAAGACAGCCAGCTGTGTATCACCAAAAGTGTGGCGCAAGCTTCGGACACGCACGTTTGCGGTGGCATCGCCAAAAATTTCCGTTATGGCTTCTGTAATGTGGTCTGCTGATACCAAGGTGTCGAGATTGCGTATCTCGATCCAAGCTTCGGTTCCTACTGCCCTTACCGACGCTTGCTGGCCTAGAACTTGGCTAAGCTCGTTTCTTAGTTTTTGGCAGTCAGGAACTCCGTCTCGCTTGAGTTCTAGAAGCAGCTCGCCCTTGGCAGTCTTCCTTGTACGCTTTACATTACTCTTGACTCCATCGAGTTTGCCGTCGGCTCGTCTTGTAACCATACCAAGAATCTGAGCGTAGGCCCTTCTTGGGCCTGTATCACAATGGCCGCGGGCTTGTCCCTTAGAGCTGGTTGCTTGCTAGGCCGCTTTCGAGACACCGTCTGCCATTCTGCATCCGCTTCGGCTGCGTTGACTGAATTGGCCCACGATGTGTTTGTATTGACCAAGTTGTTAACCAGTTGTTCTGGTCGAGAACCCTGCGTCGTTTTTCCACGTTTTGGTGGGGTTTTCCGCTGAATGGCTGCATCCTCTCTCTGTCGTTTGGGCGTAGCCGCTGGCTGGCTCAGACTTATCGGAAGACCCAGATGTTTATTCTTCCCCGGTGTTTTTTGCGTGGCGATGTCGCCCTTTTGGACCATTTTTGCGGGTTGGCTATCGGTAATTTTTCGGCACAGTGTTTCGTGCAGCTCCATCATACGCACTATCGAGTTCTTTGTACTCAAATTTACATGGCGAACTGGCTTTCTCCCATCGTCAGCTCTATTGAACATACTGTCCAGCTGCCAGATCAGGTTTCCTAGCTCGTTTAGCTCTTCTATTTGTGAGGTTACTGTTGGGGCATCAAAGTTGTTTATTTCTTGCACCTGTATAGCTCGTGCCTCTGTATTTTTAGCAACATTCGCATTTGCCGGCGTGTCTGTGCACGGAGGCGGTGACCGCAAGAGCCGTGGACGACTGCCGAAAGCAGACACTTCCCCTTGTATATTCTGCACATCTGCCATTGCGCATCGGGCTTGATGGTCGATGGATACCACAGATTTATTCATATGGCTGGCAGTATCGGTTTCAACTTGTGAAATTTGAATTTGAATTTGAATTCGGCGGAAGAAGAAGCTTTAAAGCGGTTTGCCCAGAGGCGACACCTGCCGATTTCTGGCTAGGGGCTCCCATAATTCTTTACTCGTTTTCCAACACTGGTACGATCAGCTGGTACGTAGCGGTGTGAAGATGAGGAAGACGTTGCCCAACAGCAAAGAAAGTTTTGGAGAAAGCTGGATAAAAAAGATATTTCTCACCCGCACCAGCAAAAACAGCAGCAAACGATGAGAGAGGCGGGAAGAAAAAGTAAAGAGAGACGATCTGCAGCCTCCCCTCACCCCTACCCGCGCCAATGGTCCAGCCAAGTGGAGTTTGGACAAGCAAGTGTCAGGGCCAGCACACAGGTGGCAGAGGAGTCCCCGCAACGAGGTACGTAGGTAGTCCTATAGAGGCCCTCCTTGACCCGTCGAAGTTAAATTTCAGGCCTTCTGGATACACAGGAAAACGATTTCGAAAGGGAGCGCCCGCGAGTATAGGACCGCACCACTTTCCACTCGATGTATGTCCCGTCCCGTGTGTTTGTGTGTGTGTGTGTGTGTTTTTTTTTTTTTTTTTATTCCTTTATTGATAGGTACAGATAGTATAGATAGATATATACAGAGGAAAAAGATGTCATAAAGGGAGCTTGAACCTAGGGGACGTCCTCGTGGGAATTGCTTCCTAGGGTCGGTGGCTCTCTATACGACGCTCCAGCTCTCATGCGTTCGGATTGTCGCAGATCCCGCATTACATATGCTGCAAAGCTGTTGACCGCTTCCCATGTTTGTGGGCTGCCAACCATTGAATCCACGAGGTTGTTCACCGTTAATCCAGCCCCTGCAGTGAGTTCTAGGTGCCTTCTTTGGGACTCATAGCGCCGACACCTGAAAAGAATATGTTGTGCGTCTTCTACGCTGTTATCGCTGCAGATTGTGCACATCGGCGATTCTTCGTGTCCAAAGCGATGTAGATATTGCCTGAAGCATCCATGACCGCTTAGGTAGAAATTTACTGACCCATGGGTCAGTTAGGTTAGGTAGAAATTTACTGACCCATGGGTCAGTTAGGTTAGGTAGAAATTTACTGACCCATGGGTCAGTTAGGTTAGGTAGAAATTTACTGACCCATGCTTTCTGCCTAACCACTTCTCTATATTTGGGATCAGCAGGTGGGTCCATCTGCCCTTCTGTGACGCATCCCATCTTCTCTGCCATGCTATTGGGCTTCTGCCTTTAGCCTGTGCGCGTGCCAGATTCTTCGAAGGCTTATCACTAGGTGCTGCAGCTACGACTGTGTCTTCATCCGCCTAAATGTCAAGTGGCAGCATCCCAGCTAACACTAATACTGCGTCGTCAGATACCGTTCTAAATGCGCAGCAGACTCTGAGTGCACAAAGTCTGTGGGTTGACCGTATGCCCCTGCTGTAGCTTTCTACTAATAAAGCCGATTTCCAGATCCGAGCCGCATAAAGTACAATGGAGCTGTGTACTGTCGTCAGCAGCTTTCTATTGTTTTGGGCCCCTCGTCTTTAAAAGGATCCTTGACAACGAACGCACGCATACAGATGCCTTCTCCTGAATGTTCGCTAGGTGTTCTCGAAAGGTTAGTCGAGTGTCTATCCACACGCCAAGATAGCGGATAGTTTTTTTGGACTGGACCGTAGTCCCCTCAACAGTAATTTGTGCTGTCTCAACAAGTTTCCTGCTTGAAATTAGAACGGCCTCTGTTTTTTGCGCCGCTAATTTGAGTCCCACGGAGCCCAGCCATTCTACTATCTTTACGATGGCCATGTTTATTAACGACGACTGGCTATCACCGAGTGTCAACCTCAGGACGCCATTATACATTATGTTCCATAGCAAAGGACCCAGAACGGATCCTTGGGGAACCCCGCCAGATATGGAATGCAGCACGCTTCCAGCATCGGATGTATACTCCAACTGCCTCCTTCCGAAGTAGCTCCAGGTGATGGCATGAATTTGGGCCGGGACTCCAAAGTTTTGCAGTGAGTCAAGAATAATTCCCCAATCGGCAGTGTTAAAAGCGTTCTTTATGTCGAGGGTGACTAGCAGGCAATATTTTTTTGCACTGCTTTCCAACTCTCACCTTTAATAGCTTCTGAAGCAATATCGATTGTGGACTTACTTTTTCTAAAGCCATATTGATTGGGTGATAAACCGCCGCCTAACCTGATGGCTGTCTCTAGCCTCGCACATATAATAGATTCCAGGACCTTGCCTATGGTGTCTATTAGGCAAATTGGCCTGTATCCTGATGGCTCATCTAGGCTTTTGCCTGGTTTTGGCAGCAGAACCAACTTTTGCAGCTTCCATATGTCCGGAAAGCAGCCCTCCCGGAGGCATTGAGAATACACCTGTGCAAATATATCTGGGTGCAGCATCATTGCCAGCTTTACGGCGCGATTTGATATGCCGTCTGGCGCTGGAGCTTTACTAGGGTTGAGGCGTCCAGCCGCGGCCTTTATCTCCTCATTTGAGACTACATCGACAGCAAAATGTGTCTGCATCGGTCTTCTGCACGTTAGTGCATCGCTTCAAGCTGAAAACAGAGATTGTACTATATCCCGCAGCTGCTCCGGATTTGTTGGTGCAGTTTTTTTATTTGCATACACACGGTTGACTACAATCTTATAGGCCTTGCCCCAGGGGTCCTTATCTGCTGAGTCACACAGCTCAAGGAAGCATTCCCGTTTGCTGGAATGTATGGCCCGTTTTAATGCCTTGCGACTTCTTGCAAAAACTACATGTCAGCTGCTGCTGACAAAAGTGAGGTCAATGACCGACACCCGCTCGCCTGAAAGTATTTTGATTGCCACTGTTTAGCAGGGCAATATCTAGTAGGGCAAAAGCCTCCCATAAGGCACAGCCTCTAGTATTGTTCAAAACGCTGCCCCACTCTAAGGACCACGCGTTGAAATTACCAGCTATAATGAGTGGGCTGTGGCTTCTTGCGTCGGTAGCCAGCTCATCCAGCGCTGCGCAAAATTCTTGGTGATTGATGCTAGGTGGCATGTAGCAACTATACACCCAGAAACGGTCTATCTTAGCCCTTACAAAATGTGCAAAAGCCCGGGTTTGAGACATTTGCAGCGGTCGCACGCTAGTTAGCAAGATCGCCGCTTTTCTTTGCGTACTATAGGTCGTGTTGTTGCCGCCATGGAGTCTGTATGGCTCGCTTACGATGACTACATCAATGTTTTGTTCCCTCGTCGTTTGCTTCAGCATATCATGTGCTGCTTCACAGTGGTTTAAGTTAATTTGCATGAACTTAACCATGATTAACATTTTTTATGAGAGCGTTCTGGCCACAACGAGGCCCATAAGGACAACGCTGGCTCCCGGCAACATGACCCGCTTCTTTGATGCCATTTGCAGTGCATAGGAAACACTTCGCTGCGTTTTTACAGCCTCTGGCTTTATGCCGCTTTTCGCCGCACCGTAGGCACCAGTCGCTTCTGTCTTCTTGGCATTTGCATTGTGCTGAAACATGCCCAAATTCGTGGCATCTGAAGCATCTAACAGGTGTATTGTCTATTTTAATGCGGCTTTCGTTCAGCCTAATCTTGATTCTGCCCACATTGAGGATATCTTTTGCTAGGACTGCTTGAACGCTGTTGGTCGCCCGCTGTGTAGACTCTTTATCGCCAGAGTAGTAATTTGGACGCCAAACTGGCTCGAAAATTCAGCCGCTAGCTCGTCCTTAGACACCATCTCATCCAAGTCTCTGACATCGAGCTTGATGAAATTTGAGAGTGCTTTGGCCTCAATCTGAGCACCGAAAGCTACTTCGATATCTTTCGTAAGCTTCTGGAGGTTTTCAGCCATCGGCTTTTTCATCTCCAATAAGAGGTCTCCATTCGCTGTGCGTCTTGCCTTGCGTACATTAGCGCCAATCGAGCGCACTTTGTCATCTTCACTCGACGTTACCATTTTTAGCATATCGCTATATGACAAATTGGCTTTATTTGCTAACAAAATAGCGTCTGGCCGGTACCTAGGGAAATCCTTTTTCGCTGGTGGTTTTTTGTTCGCACGTTTGTACGTAACTTGTTGTCATTCATGGGCGATTTGGTCTGGATCGCGCTCATTGCCTACCTGCCGTGGGGCAGATGTTTTTTCCCGCATTAATTTTTCTCTGGGAATTGTCGCTCCTCGGTGTTTTTTTGGGGGAGTATTTCGACTTGGTATTATGTGTTCTCCGCGGCGCTTGGCGGAGTCATGATCACTCCCCATTATTATGTGTTCTCCGCGGCGCTTGGCGGAGTCATGATCACTCCCCATTATAGGCCTATTTGGCTTAGAGCCCGATTTCGCTGGCGTAATTTGTGTGCTTTTGTCGCTGTTATGCGGGGTTTTGCGAAACTCACCCGCAAGCACTCTGAGGCAGAGCAGTTCCTGCAGCTCCTTCATTCGCACAATGGCTTGCTTCGTGCCCATGTTCACGTGTCGGACTGGCTTTCGTGGCTTATCGTCCGCCGAGATGCCTTGGTTAAAGGTGTTGTCCAGCTGCCATATCATTGATCCCAGTTTATCCAGCTCTGGAATGTGCGAGACCACTTGAACATGTGGGCCAAACATGGACTGTCTGGCAGTAACCCAGCCTCTGCAGCCGCTTGAGGTACGCTGCATGCCGATGTTGTCGCTAACGGTGGCGATCGCATGAGCAGCGGTCGTTTACCGAAAATCGTCTCTTCTGGTGCAGCAGTGCCTAGAAGATCTTCACTAATACGGGATTGATGCTCCACTGATGCAGCGAACGTATCCATGGGGACGGGCTTGGAAACAGACCAAATTTGAAATCGGATTTAAAATTTTAAATTCAAATTCAAATTTAAATCTGCCACCCAAGAATGCCCGGGGGCGCCGCCTGCGGAGTTCTAGGTAGGGGCTCCCCTTTGCTCTCCTCGTTTACCAACACTGGCAAGATCAGCTGTGTTGATGCAGTTTTGACTAAGAAAAGTTGGTGCAACAACAAGACGCACAATTCTGGAAGTAATTCGGATAAAAAACTCTCACCCACACCAGGAAATATTTGGTGATGAGAGGCGGGAAAAGAGAAAAGAGAGGCAATTAACCGTCACCCTTCGCCCCCTCCACCGTCAGTGGACCGGCCTGCCGCAGAAGCAAAGATTGCTACTGGGCCGAATATTGAGGGCTGCAGCGGGGCTTCAACGACGTGGTATGTACTTAGTCTCCCTTGGAATCAATCTGACTCCTTTCTTGATTTTTACAGGCGTTCCGGACACTAGTTTATGAATATTCAGACGGAGCAAAATATTTACAGACAGTACCGCGGTTTACTTCCTGTCAGGTTAGGGCTCAGCCGTTGTTGTTGTTGTTGGAATTGCTGGCTACAGACAGAGAGTCTGATTGACGTGTTGTTGTTGTTGCTTTTTTTTCCCACTTGTCGTTTTAGTTTTCCTAGCTTCCTAAGTGCCACCATTACGCGCACGGCGAAGGCGCTGACCGCCTCCCATACGTCTGGATATGCGATCATCATCCTTGTCAGATTTCTCGCCGTCACCATTTTGCCCATTGCATTCTGCAGTCGGCACCGTTCTACTTCGAAGTGAGGGCAGTGCTGGAGCACGTGGCTTGCATCCTCAACAATGCCAGCTCCGCACCATGTGCATTCATCTGACACGTCGTGGTTGAATCTTTTCAAGTAGCTTCTGAAGCAACCGTGGCCGCTCAGGAGCTGTGTGAGGTAAAAGTTCACGGCCCCATGTTTTCTCGAAACCCATGAAGTGATGTCAGGGATCAGAGTGTGAGTCCACCTCCCCTTGGAGGAGGAGTCCCACCTTTCCTGCCATCTGCGCATACTTGACTGCCCTCCGATGCTCGGGGCCTCTCTGCTGATTAGTGGTAGAACTGTTAGTTTGCCTCAACGCTGTGAAGGAGGCCGATGCAATTGCAGCGTACTCATCGATGGGCAGCAACCCAGCGATCACCAGTGCGGCGTCATCAGAGATGGTGCGAAAAGCGCTGCACACCCTGATTGCGCTTAAGCGATGCGTTGACTCGAGGCTCCGCCTGTAGGATCTAGTTTCCATCCCCGTTATCCACGAAGGCGCCGCATAGAGTGCAGTCGAACGGATGACGCTGGATAGCAAGAGACGCCGTCCTTGTTTCGGTCCACGCGTGTTTAGTAGTATTCTAGAGAGCGATTGCGCTTTCCCGCTGCTGTACTCTAAGTGCTCTCTAAAAGTCAGCCTTGTGTCGATCATGACTCCGAGGTACTTCAGAGCCCGCTTGGCAGTCTCCACTCGCTTGCGGCTACTTATGAATACCGCCTCTGTCTTTTGCGCGGCTAATTGCAGTCCGGCTGCAGAGAGCAATTGGCCAACCTTATTAATCGCCCTGTTGGTTATTTCTTCAACTGCCATGAGATCCTTGGCTATCACTACAAGTGCTACGTCGTCTGCGAAGCCAACTATATGGGTGCCAGGCTCGAAATCCAAGCGTAAGACTCCGTCGTACATGACGTTCCACAGCAGGGGACCCAAAACAGACCCTTGTGGGACGCCAGCAGATACGACCCTTTCCTCCAAGCCTGCGTCCGTCCAGAAACGTATCCTCCTGTTGCAGAAGTAGCTGGCTATGCACTTGATGAGATAGCTCGGAGTCTCGAAGGCCCCAAGCGCTTCCAAGATCCTGTTCCATCTCGCTGAATTAAAGGCGTTTTTGATGTCCAGAGTTACCACTAGGCAAGCGTCGACCACAGGGAAAAGTCCGTCGACAATTAAGCGTACCGCTTGCGCATCCGTTGGGGATGGGTTCCTTCTGGAGTTTAAACGCTTGACCACTAGCTGGTAGGCCTTGCCACAGGGGTCGTGTTCAGCAGAGTCGCACAGAGCGAAGATACATTCACGTTTGCTGGAACGGATCGCAATCTTGAGCATATTCCGACGTCTCTTATACTCTAGGCCCAGGGCCTCGAAGTTTGTCAAACCACGTGCGCGCTGATAGAGACGCCTTGCGCGAAGGCAGGATCTCCTAGCTTCAGCGACAGCGTCATTCCACCAAAAGACTGGGGTGTGGTGGCGTGTGTATGTGCCACTCTGAGACATGCTAGCCTCACAAGCCTTTACTATCCGTGCCATTTGCGGCGTGAATTTGCGGCGTCTTCCGCGCTCATGTTGTCCCTAACACAACAGGTTGTGACCATAGACCGTAGCACCGTAGGCACCAGTCGCTTCTGTCTTCTTGGCATTTGCATTGTGAAACATGCCCAAATTCGTGGCATCTGAAGCATCTAACAGGTGTATTGTCTATTTTAATGCGGCTTTCGTTCAGCCTAATCTTGATTCTGCCCACATTGAGGATATCTTTGGCTAGGGCTGCTTGAGCGCTGTTGGTCGCCCGCTGTGTAGACTCTTTATCGCCAGAGTAGTAATTTGGACGCCAAACTGGCTCGAAAATTCAGCCGCTAGCTCGTCCTTAGACACCATCTCATCCAAGTCTCTGACATCGAGCTTGATGAAATTTGAGAGTGCTTTGGCCTCAATCTGAGCACCGAAAGCTACTTCGATATCTTTCGTAAGCTTCTGGAGGTTTTCAGCCATCGGCTTTTTCATCTCCAATAAGAGGTCTCCATTCGCTGTGCGTCTTGCCTTGCGTACATTAGCGCCAATCGAGCGCACTTTGTCATCTTCACTCGACGTTACCATTTTTAGCATATCGCTATATGACAAATTGGCTTTATTTGCTAACAAAATAGCGTCTGGCCGGTACCTAGGGAAATCCTTTTTCGCTGGTGGTTTTTTGTTCGCACGTTTGTACGTAACTTGTTGTCATTCATGGGCGATTTGGTCTGGATCGCGCTCATTGCCTACCTGCCGTGGGGCAGATGTTTTTTCCCGCATTAATTTTTCTCTGGGAATTGTCGCTCCTCGGTGTTTTTTTGGGGGAGTATTTCGACTTGGTATTATGTGTTCTCCGCGGCGCTTGGCGGAGTCATGATCACTCCCCATTATTATGTGTTCTCCGCGGCGCTTGGCGGAGTCATGATCACTCCCCATTATTATGTGTTCTCCGCGGCGCTTGGCGGAGTCATGATCACTCCCCATTATAGGCCTATTTGGCTTAGAGCCCGATTTCGCTGGCGTAATTTGTGTGCTTTTGTCGCTGTTATGCGGGGTTTTGCGAAACTCACCCGCAAGCACTCTGAGGCAGAGCAGTTCCTGCAGCTCCTTCATTCGCACAATGGCTTGCTTCGTGCCCATGTTCACGTGTCGGACTGGCTTTCGTGGCTTATCGTCCGCCGAGATGCCTTGGTTAAAGGTGTTGTCCAGCTGCCATATCATTGATCCCAGTTTATCCAGCTCTGGAATGTGCGAGACCACTTGAACATGTGGGCCAAACATGGACTGTCTGGCAGTAACCCAGCCTCTGCAGCCGCTTGAGGTACGCTGCATGCCGATGTTGTCGCTAACGGTGGCGATCGCATGAGCAGCGGTCGTTTACCGAAAATCGTCTCTTCTGGTGCAGCAGTGCCTAGAAGATCTTCACTAATACGGGATTGATGCTCCACTGATGCAGCGAACGTATCCATGGGGACGGGCTTGGAAACAGACCAAATTTGAAATCGGATTTAAAATTTTAAATTCAAATTCAAATTTAAATCTGCCGCCCAAGTATGCCCGGGGGCGCCGCCTGCGGAGTTCTAGGTAGGGGCTCCCCTTTGCTCTCCTCGTTTACCAACACTGGCAAGATCAGCTGTGTTGATGCAGTTTTGACTAAGAAAAGTTGGTGCAACAACAAGACGCACAATTCTGGAAGTAATTCGGATAAAAAACTCTCACCCACACCAGGAAATATTTGGTGATGAGAGGCGGGAAAAGAGAAAAGAGAGGCAATTAACCGTCACCCTTCGCCCCCTCCACCGTCAGTGGACCGGCCTGCCGCAGAAGCAAAGATTGCTACTGGGCCGAATATTGAGGGCTGCAGCGGGGCTCCAACGACGTGGTATGTACTTAGTCTCCCTTGGAATCAATCTGACTCCTTTCTTGATTTTTACAGGCGTTCCGGACACTAGTTTATGAATATTCAGACGGAGCAAAATATATACAGACAGTACCGCGGTTTACTTCCTGTCAGGTTAGGGCTCAGCCGTTGTTGTTGTTGTTGGAATTGCTGGCTACAGACAGAGAGTCTGATTGACGTGTTGTTGTTGTTGCTTTTTTTTCCCACTTGTCGTTTTAGTTTTCCTAGCTTCCTAAGTGCCACCATTACGCGCACGGCGAAGGCGCTGACCGCCTCCCATACGTCTGGATATGCGATCATCATCCTTGTCAGATTTCTCGCCGTCACCATTTTGCCCATTGCATTCTGCAGTCGGCACCGTTCTACTTCGAAGCGAGGGCAGTGCTGGAGCACGTGGCTTGCATCCTCAATAATGCCAGCTCCGCACCATGTGCATTCATCTGAAACGTTGTGGTTGAATCTTTTCAAGTAGCTTCTGAAGCAACCGTGGCCGCTCAGGAGCTGTGTGAGGTAAAAGTTCACGGCCCCATGTTTTCTCGAAACCCATGAAGTGATGTCAGGGATCAGAGTGTGAGTCCACCTCCCCTTGGAGGAGGAGTCCCACCTTTCCTGCCATCTGCGCATACTTGACTGCCCTCCGATGCTCGAGGCCCCTCTGCTGATCAGTGGTAGAACTGTTAGTTTGCCTCGACGCTGTGAAGGAGGCCGATGCAATTGCAGCGTACTCATCGATGGGCAGCAACCCAGCGATCACCAGTGCGGCGTCATCAGAGATGGTGCGAAAAGCGCTGCACACCCTGATTGCGCTTAAGCGATGCGTCGACTCGAGGCTCCGCCTGTAGGATCTAGTTTCCATCCCCGTTATCCACGAAGGCGCCGCATAGAGTGCAGTCGAACGGATGACGCTGGATAGCAAGAGACGCCGTCCTTGTTTCGGTCCACGCGTGTTTAGTAGTATTCTAGAGAGCGATTGCGCTTTCCCGCTGCTGTACTCTAAGTGCTCTCTAAAAGTCAGCCTTGTGTCGATCATGACTCCGAGGTACTTCAGAGCCCGCTTGGCAGTCTCCACTCGCTTGCGGCTACTTATGAATACCGCCTCCGTCTTTTGCGCGGCTAATTGCAGTCCGGCTGCAGAGAGCAATTGGCCAACCTTATTAATCGCCCTGTTGGTTATTTCTTCAACTGCCATGAGATCCTTGGCTATCACTACAAGTGCTACGTCGTCTGCGAAGCCAACTATATGGGTGCCAGGCTCGAAATCCAAGCGTAAGACTCCGTCGTACATGACGTTCCACAGCAGGGGACCCAAAACAGACCCTTGTGGGACGCCAGCAGATACGACCCTTTCCTCCAAGCCTGCGTCCGTCCAGAAACGTATCCTCCTGTTGCAGAAGTAGCTGGCTATGCACTTGATGAGATAGCTCGGAGTCTCGAAGGCCCCAAGCGCTTCCAAGATCCTGTTCCATCTCGCTGAATTAAAGGCGTTTTTGATGTCCAGAGTTACCACTAGGCAAGCGTCGACCACAGGGAAAAGTCCGTCGACAATTAAGCGTACCGCTTGCGCATCCGTTGGGGATGGGTTCCTTCTGGAGTTTAAACGCTTGACCACTAGCTGGTAGGCCTTGCCACAGGGGTCGTGTTCAGCAGAGTCGCACAGAGCGAAGATACATTCACGTTTGCTGGAACGGATCGCAATCTTGAGCATATTCCGACGTCTCTTATACTCTAGGCCCAGGGCCTCGAAGTTTGTCGAACCACGTGCGCGCTGATAGAGACGCCTTGCGCGAAGGCAGGATCTCCTAGCTTCAGCGACAGCGTCATTCCACCAAAAGACTGGGGTGTGGTGGCGTGTGTATGTGCCACTCTGAGACATGCTAGCCTCACAAGCCTTTACTATCCGTGCCATTTGCGGCGTGAATTTGCGGCGTCTTCCGCGCTCATGTTGTCCCTAACACAACAGGTTGTGACCATAGACCTGCGAGTTAAGGGTTTCCGCTTTAAAAACCCTTCGAAAATGCTGCGTCCTAGGGAGCGGTTGCCTGCTGTCGCCAATGGTGAAGGTGATGACTTCGTGGTCACTCGCCGAGTATGTTGATCCCACGCGCCATGTGGCTGAGGCGGCGATACTATCGCTGGCAAAAGAAAGATCCACAAAAGATCCTGTGCCGGACCTTCTGAAGGTATTCTTGGAGCCAACATTTAGCAAGCAGATGTTAAGATTGGCGAAAGCTTCCAGCAGCAATCTACCTCGAGCGTCAGAGCGAGTACTTCCCCAATAGACTGACCAAGCATTAAAGTCGCCACCTATAATTACTCGTTGTCGTCCTCTAACGTCATCAGCGATGCGGTCCACCGCTCTGCCAAACTGCTCCAGGGTTAAGCTAGGCGCGAGTGCGGTTCTATAGAGGGACAGACAGCTGCCTTGTGGCCTGCTACACCACACTTGAAGCAACAGTTTGATCTGTCCACCTTGCTAGGGCACTTCACGGCGATGTGACCAGTAGCTAGGCACTTGAAGCAGCGCAAAGGCCGCTGCTCGAGTTCTCTGATAGTTTGCCCAGACTATCTCTACGCGACCAAGTTCGATGAGCGTCCGGGTCACAGACTCAGGTGCGCTTACAATTGCCGTCTGGTAGTTCCGGAGACCTGTCCGAAAGCTTTTGACGGTTAGCGCGTTTACGTCTACCTTAGCCTGCGAGGATAACTTCGTTAGAAGCTCCTCAGGGGTCACCGCTGCATCAGCACTTGGGTGATGTCATCCTGGAGCGATTTTATGCTCGTAGCAGAGTCCTTGCGAAGCTCCAGTAGCAGCGCGTCTTTAGCTGTGCGACGTACTCTGGAAACATGCTCACGGACGTGGATTAGTTTATCATCCGTACGCCTGGTCACCATCGTTAGGACTTGGCTATAGCTGAGCCCGCTGCTGGCCTCGATCAGAATTGCATCCGGTCTATGCCTGATTCTGGGTTTGGCCTGCTTCGAGGAGCCACCACGTCGAGGCTTTGGTGGGCCTACTGTTTTCCATCCTTGGTTCTCCTCGGATGATCCATGATCCGCGATTGTGAGGTGCGGTTTATTGCCTTGAGGAGTAGGTGACTCCTGCTGCTGCTGCTGGGGATCTACAGGGTGCCGTTTTTTTGGACGCTGCTTTGATGCGTGAGCACACGGCTGCCGCAGTTTATTTCCAGCTGGTTCAGACGGACCTGGTGCCTTGTCTTCTCGCTTTGCCAGTGGTGAAGTCTGAGTGGGCCGGGAAAGCATGGTCATGGGGGACATTGCGTCGGTCTGCTGCCCACGACTGGCACGCTCAGGTGGCGCCTTCGAGCAATTGGGACACGCCTCCAATGGAACTGTCTCGGTCGGGTGCCCGCTGAGCCGGGAGCTGACTTCCGCCTGCAGCTCTTTCAGCTTTTCCACCTTTTCACGTTGGTGATGGCCCGCTTGCCACCTTCCTTCTCGGGCTTGAACCTCTCCGAGATCTCCTCCAACAGTACACCCATTTCCGCTAGTTCATTGCAGACAGGCTGCAATTTTGACCTTTTCGATGGGGCACATTCGTTAGCATTTACTGCTTCTCCGTCTAGACTCATGGCGTCCCGAGATCTCTTTGGAGTGTCCTCCTGCTGGCTAGCAGCCGCACGCAAAAGCAACTCACCATGGATTGGAGGCGAATGTAGCAGCAATCTACTTCGCCCAAACACCATTTGCTCCTCGCCGACCATTTCCTACAGCCTGACGACCAGGTATTTCCCCTGGTGGGCGTTGGGAGTTATACCGCTCCGGCTCGGCTTCCTTTAGATAATACAGGCAGTCAGCGGGAATATGGGCCACTCGGTGTGCAGTGGACGGATAAAAAAAATTAAAAAATTATAAAATAAAAATAATTTTTTGAAACCTAGATTACCCGCCGCGGATTTGAACCCCTACCGTGCCAAGGAGTATCGCAGAAAAGCCACTAGTATTGATCAAATTTCAAATCTAAAAGAATTTGAAATTTAATTCTAATTCTAAATCCTCACAGCGGAGTCGAACCAGGTACTTATTTATTTAAAATTTCTTCGCTCCACTCAGCGGATTTAAACCACGTACCACGCGATGAGAGGCAGCACCGCTTACGTCACCAAGCCTTAGGCTGGTGCGCTGCTATGCTGCTAGTCTGGTGGGAGGTGATCGAGAACCCCGGCTTAGAAGTTTTGCGGTAAAAGCTCGACTCCCAAATGATGACCCTGGAGAGCTTTCGAACCGGCTTGGCAGGTCCGCCAACAGCTGGTTATCGCACCAATTGTGTATTTACTTACAGCGTGCTATTTATCAAAAGGTGCGACTGGCACCCCACTAACACAAATACGGAGGAAAAAGTTGGGTGATGCAGAAAGGAGGCGCCCCGCACCCCTTCAACCACCGAGAGACCGACGCGGCGGGAGTCCGGGAAAAAAACTATCATTTAATTTTTTTCGCTTGCGATGCAGACTGGCGGCTGGCGGAATGTAGGTAACAACAAGAGTTGACTGCTACACTAACAAACTATTATGTTGCAGGACTACGAGATTTACAAGCACGGATAAGACAGGAATTTTACAGAAAAACCGGGACGCGACGAAGTACACATTCCACTTTTTTCAGACCCTTTCGCAGTATCTCTGTGTGTATGTGTGGAATATAACATATATACAATGCAAGCTCACGCTTTGCCTTTCTTAGGCTGATTGCCGCAAATCCTGCAAAGCTGCTTACTGCCTCCCATGCCGCCGCGTCTGACATAATAATAGGCACCAGATTTTCCGCGTTCAGCACCTCAGAAGCCGCCGTTGCCTGGTAAATCTTCTACATGTGAAAAGGACATGTTCCGCATCCTCCACCGATCCTACGCCACACGTCGAGCAGTACGGCTCCGCCTCGTGTCCGAATCTATGCAGGTAGGACCGGAAACAACCGTGTCCTGTGAGGAACTGGGTCAAATGGAAAGACACTTGTCCATGCTTCCATGGACCCATCCCTTCCATCCATGGCCTGATCTTGGGTATAAGGGTGCAGGTCCATCTCCCCTTGTTCGACGAATCCCACCGCTCTTGCCAAGTGGCGAAGTAGCCGACCGTTTTTGTTAGCCTCGCTTTGTCGCGTCCGCGATGTTCCTGGCCTCGTCCGCAAGCAGATTGATGGGAATTATTCTTGCAACGACCAGTGCAGCATCCTCCGAGACCGTCCTAAAACCGATGCAGACCCTTAACGCGCAGAGACGGTAGGTAGCGGTGATGCCCCTGCTGTACGCCGTGATGTGTATGGAATCGCCCCGATTTGTGCCGCATACAGGATGACTGATTAGCACGCTCATCAGCAAAAGTCTTCGCTCTTGTTTCAGGCCTCTCGTGTTCAACATTATCCTTGATAACGCCTGGCATGTGCTCGCTGCTCTCCGTTGAACGTTCTCCTCTCTGAAGCATAGGCGCGTGTCTAGCCATACAGCCAGATACCTGATGGCCTGCTTTAAGGTGATTGTGGAACCATCTACGTACACTGAGGCATGTCTTGCTGCTACTTATCAGGACCGCCTCCGTTTTTTTCGGCAGCCAGGGCTAGGCCAACCGAATGTAGCCACCGAGTAACAGTGGCTATAGCTACCGAGGCCGCTGATTCTGCCTTTTCCAACTCCTTGGCAACAACCACAATAGCCACGTCGTCAGCATAGCCAATGGATTCACAACCTGGCGGGAGTGAGAGACGCAGTACTCCGTCGTGCATCACGTTCCAGAGAAGCGGTCCCAAGACCGAACCTTGTGGCACTCCGGCAGACACAATCCGGCTTTTGGGGCCGTCCGAGGTGTCGTATCTCAGGGTCCTCTGCCTGAAAAAGCTCCGCACAATGGCAAGGAGGTACGGAGGGACGCTGAGTTCGTGGATGGCGCTCAGGATACAGCTCCAATCCGCAGTATTGAATGCGTTCTTTACGTCAAGCGTGAAGACCAGGCAGTACTGCTTGGTGCCACCTTTCCATCTTGTGCCCTCGATGGCGCTGCTGGCAATGCTGACCACCTTGCTGACTGCGTCGATGGTGGACCTTGCCTTGCGGAAACCAAATTGGTTGTCCGAGAGGCCGCCGCACTCGCTGAAGTACTCATTCAACCTCGATCCGATAAGGCCTTCAAACACCTTGCCTATACAGTCCACCAGACATATCGGTCTGTACGAGGGCGACACATCTGCTGGCTTCCCCGGCTTTGGCAGAAGGGCCAACTTCTGGGTCTTCCATTGCTCGGGAAAAATTCCCTCCGTGAGGCAGCGATTGAAGACGGCTGCGAAGTCGTCTGGTCTTAGGGACAGAGCCAGTTTTACGGCGCGGTTTGGGATCCGATCCGGCCGGGTGCTTTGCCAAGTTGGAGAGACTTGACCTCTTCAGATGAGATCGCATCGATCGAATGGAATTCCGAGGCTGGGGGATGGGTTATGCAAGGGGAGACGGGGCGGTTTGGGAAGAGGCCGTCGACAATTCGAGCGACTTCTTCAGCGCCAGACGGGGTGGGATGGCGGTTTGCTTGTATCCACTTAACCACTGTCTTGTATGCCTTGCCCCATGGATCGTGCTCTGCGGAATCACACAGCTGCAGGTTAACTTCCCTTTTCGCGGAGAGAATAGCCTTCTTGAGGGACCTTCTAGCCGAGCTGTAATCGGCGTGGTAGAGTGTCCAGTCCGAGTCCATGCGCTTCCTTGCTCGTTGGTATTTGCATCGCGCGGCCATACAGGATCTCCTCAGGTCTCCTATTTCACCGTTCCACCAGAATACCGGCGTCTGGTGGCGTCTAAAGGGCCTGGATTGGGCCATACTTGCAGTACAGGCGGCTGCCATCATACTGCAGGCTTCGTTTACCATTTCTTGCGCCGTGGATGGTGTGAAAGTTTGCCGGAATAGCATTGCAGAGAACGCCTGTGGGTCGAGCGAGTCTTCTCGGAAGGGCATGTCAGCAAGGTTACGCTCGGTTATCCCTCTTGACTCGCATATGCAGCATCTGAGGACGCTACTGCAATCCTTCGCCTTGTGGTCCTTGCTGCCGCACCTTAGGCACCAATTTGTCCTATCGACAGTGCTGTTGCATGCTGCTGCCACGTGTCCGAACTCCAGGCACCTGTAGCATCTGGATGCCGAAGTGCTGACGCGTATCCTGCATACTGAGTATCCAATCTTCAGATGGACTGCCTTCAGAATTGCTTCTGCTACCGATACCGGGACGCAGACTGTTGCTCTCTGGTTACCACAATGCGCTGGGCGCAAACTGTTAATGTCTGCGGTGGCAATTTTCTGGCTCAGTTGCGCGGAGACTGCCTGAACAATTTCCTCCTTGGTGGTTTCGCCATCCAAGTCCAGAAATTCTAATCTGGTCAGATTCGATAGCGCCCTTGCCTCG
The DNA here is from genome assembly GCA_018152135.1 of Drosophila paulistorum. NCBI lineage: Eukaryota > Metazoa > Arthropoda > Insecta > Diptera > Drosophilidae > Drosophila > Drosophila paulistorum. The sequence continues at coordinate 98,110 of JAECXG010000481.1, read as the reverse complement.
ACTTGGCCTTCAAGCGCAGTTCCAATGTCCTCCTGGATTACATTTTCAGCTCCTGCTGCGCTAAGCTCCAGTAAGAGGTCGCCTTTGGCAGTACGCCTTACTGAGCGAAAGCTTTCGCCCACTGCCTGCAGCTTGATGTCCTGGCTTCTTCTCACCAGCTTTAGCATGTCGCTATATGACATCTCGTTTGTTGGCTGTACCAAAATAGCGGTCGGACGTTTTTTTTGGAAGCGTCCGTTTCGGTTGCCTCGCCGTCACGGTCTGGCATGCAGGCGCTGATGGCGCTGGCTGTGGCGCTCTCTCATGGATTTCATGCGGCAAAATACTTGTGTGTTTCATTACTAAAGAATGATAAAGGATAAATGATAACATATATGCTATTTTTATAGCCACCCATTAATAAGTGCCGTCAGTATATTATTAATCAAGCCTTTAAAAAAATGGATCGTAATGGGGATAATAACATTCCATTTGCCGACTTAAAGAACGGTTTCTCGGTGCGACGTCATCACAAATATTTAGTTGGCGATCTGACAGTCAGAGATATTCAACGATTTCGTGACGACTTTTAAAAGCGATGTCCCCAATGGCATAATAACTAAAGAGGAGTTCGTCAATTATTATTGTTACATAAGTGCTACTATTGATAATGATGTCTACTTTGAATTGGTTGTGCGACGCGACTACAATCTCTAGATTGTAAAATAATCTATCTAGATAAAATAGTGTATGTATGCACCTACATTGCCGCCCCAGTTTGACTTGCAACTTAAAACGAATCAGATAATTGTATGTTTAATGCTGATTAACAATTGAGACAACTGACAATGCAAATCAGCTCAGACTTAAATATTTCCATATCAGTTGTGCTGACTCCTCCCACTCCTTCGCCCTTATTGATTACTACAACTGTCTAGTGCTGGTTGCCTCCCCTAGGCCGCAGGTCCATGTAGTTTTGGGCAAAATAATGCGCTATAATAATTTATTAAATTAAAGCCGCGTACTAGCATAAAACTAATAGATTACTTGTACATGTGAAGCCACAACAACCCAAAAAAACAGCGCAAAGGCCAGAGCCAGAGAAGAGTAGGCAAATGTGGACGTTAACAGAGTTAAACATACGTAGTGTATGCGCAATCGGTTAGTGTTGATTTTTTCGCTTTTAATAAAAGCCATGTTTGCCAAAAAGTCACACCACACCCACCCTCAGTGCTGCAAAACAAATAAGCCTGATTAGGTTGTTTTTTCCTCATTATACCCTTGTAAAAAGGGTATTTTAATTTTGATCAGAATTGTGCAACGCATAGAAGGAAGCATCTTCGACCATAGAAAGTATATATATTCTTGATCAGCACGACAATCAGTGAACAGTAACTTTTCACAATAACTTCGTCATTTTCTAAGCTATTGTCGTGAAATTTAATATTGGTGAGTTTAGTACACCTATAAACGGCTGTGCCAAAGTTGATCAAGATAGGTGACTATATCATATAGCTCCCATAGGAACGATCGGTCAAAAACAGTGTCTTTTGTCAATAGTTATTTACATATGTACATAGATATATAGAGATTTAAAAGTCAGTCAATCTTTGTCGCTTTTACCACCGATTTGTTGCCGATCATTATGTGGCATAATGCTTCATGTAGCTCCTTCATTCGCACTATGGCATTTTTAGTGCCGAGATTTATGTGGCGTACCGGTTTTTTGCCATCATCTCCTTTATTGAACATCGTGTCCATTTCCCAAATGAGCGATCCCAGCTCATTTAGCTCTACCACATTGGATACAACTTTTGGAGAAATGGTAGGCTCCGTGCTGCTGGGAGCCATTGGTGGTGTTATATCCATTCCTGATCGGTTAGCGTGGATCGCCAACGTCTCAGTCTCCACGAGAATTGCCTTGCCAGGCGGCGAACGCATAATTTTTGGCCGCTTAGCAAATGCCGCATCCGTATCTTGCACCAATGCTTCATTGCAGCGAGCTTGGTGATCCATTGATAGGACAAAACGCTCCATCTCTCAAGATGTAAATTTTTTTGCTCCAGCGCCTCGGTTGAATTTGAATTTGGAAATTCGCGGGGAAAAAAAGTGGCGCTTTTTTCCCGGTTTAAACGAGACTGCAGTGTGGCGCCACCTGCCAGGGCGGCTCAGTTAGCTTTTGGCGCTGATCAACACTGCGATCACAGCTGTTTGAATTTGTTGCTGCAACGCGGTGGAAAGAAAGTGGAGAAAGTTGTCAAATTTTTCTCACCCACACAGTAAAAGATGCGAGAGGCGGGAAAAAAGAGTGGCTAGTTCCCCCTCGCCGCTCCCCCTTATTCCTGGGGTTGATTTGGCCGGTTTGCCAACCAAAAAGTGGTGCAATGGGGACCACCAGCTGGAGTACAGGGAATCCGTGCAGGTGTAAGCTTCGAAGTCCAATTTGGAGCACTCTGTTTATATTTGTAATATTTTTTAGAGTCGCGGAAACCACCGAAAGTGGAAAAATCTACGGAGTCTCAGTATTCTGACGCACTGTGTACAAGTGTGTGTGTATGTTTTGTGTGTGTGTGTGTTTTTTTTTTAATTCATTTATTTAACAACGATAGTATAACAAAGTTAGATTAAGATGAAAGGGTATAGTGTGGAAAAGGTAGAAGTGGAAAAGAAGAAGTATTGGGTGCCAATTTAACCTGCGGGACTGCCGGGGGTATTGCTTCGCAGGCTTAAAAGGCGTGCTTCTTGCCCCTCAAGAGTTTCGCTGCCTCTCCAGGCGGCAAAGAGTGTTCATAACTTTTTTAGCAAATGAGCAGGCCGCAGACCATTTTTCTTGGCTAGCACACATTGTGTTGACAGTGTTCTCGACCGTAGGTAGTTCCCCAAAGGTTTCTTCGAGCTCATGGCGTTCACTCTGGAATCTCGGGCAGCAGAAAAGCACGTGCTCGGCATCCTCCACTACGCCGTTTTGGCATAGAACGCATACTGGGCTGCTTTCGTGCCCAAATCGGTGTAGATATGAGCTGAAACACCCATGCCCACTTAACAGTTGGGTTAACTCGAACGTGACTTCGCCGTGACTTCTCGAGAGCCAGGGCTCCAGGTTCGGTATCAGCCGAAACGTCCATCTGCCTTTGGTTGAGGATAACCATCTTGCTTGCCATTCTTCTAAGCTCGCTCTTCTGGCTGCTCTTTTGGCCTCTTGTTTTGCCAGTGGCGTCCATTCGCTAGTTTGCCGTCTATTGTAGATGAACTGGGACTCCTTCGCCAGAAGATCGAGAGGTGTCAGTCCAGCTATTACTAGCGCAGCCTCGTCTGACATTGTTCGGAAGCCTCGACACACTCGTATGGCTTCCAATCTATACGTTGACTCGAGCCCTTGGCGATATGATTTCTGCCGCAAAGCCTTTGCCCAAATAGGAGCTCCGTAGAGCATTATTGATCTCACCACGTTTACCAGTAGTATCCGTTGCCGTTGGTTTGGGCCTCTGGAGTTGAGCAAGAACCGCGTAATGCAGCGGCCTATTTCTGCAGCTTTTATATTTGCGTGCTCCAAGTGTTCTTTGAAACTAATGCGGGTGCGGATGACTTTATTTTGCACGTATCCAGAGAAATTTCAGCTACCTCCACGACTTTGCGACTGCTGATCGAGACAGCTTCGGTTTTTTGGACTGCAAGCTGCAAGCCAACATTGTTTAGCCATCCTTTGACTATGTCGACTGCCACGGCCGTTTTGTCCTCCGTCTCATGTAGGTGCTTCGCTACCACCACTATCGCCACGTCATCTGCAAAGCCGACAATATGGGTTCCAGATGGTAGAGAAAGCCTAAGCACGCCAACATACATCACGTTCCATAGGATTGGACCCAGAACGGAGCCTTGTGGGACACCGCCTTTGACGACATGTGTGCGCCAGCCACTTTAGGTATTGTATCGCAAGATTCGATTTCGGAAATAGTCTTCCAACATGAGGACTAGGTACTCTGGTACCCGAAACTCCCGAAGAGAGCTTAGGATCCGACTCCAGTTTGCGGTGTTGAACGCGTTTCTCACATCTAGAGTGGTGACCAAGCAGTATTCTTTCTTGCCACCCTTCCATCGCTGGCCCTCGATGGCATTGCTGGCTATGCCAACTACCGTTTGTAGCGCGTCGATTGTGGACTTTGCGCGTCTAAACCCAAATTGCATCGGTGAGAGGTCGCCAGAGTGCTTGATGGCGGACTCAACTCTCTGCACCAGCAGTTTCTCAAACAATTTAGAGATCGAGTCTAAAAGGCAGATTGGCCTGTATGCTGATGGGTCCTCGGCTGGCTTGTTCGGCTTTGGTAGAAGCACCAGATTTTGCAATTTCCAAATGTCTGGAAAAATGCCATCGTGCATGCATTTGTTGAAAACTTCTGCAAATTTTCCGGGCTGGAGGCGTGCGGCCAGTTTTAGCGCCTTGTTTGGTATCGCATCGGGGCCTGGAGCCTTTTGATCCTGTAACTTTGCGGCGACTGCCAGAATTTCATCGCGGCTAATGTCGCATACGTCCCGTGTAGTAGCGATCCGAGTGGGTCTTGGCGATATAGCTGAGCTGTTCGGGAACAGAGTCTCCACTATGAGCTTCATTTGGTATTCGTTTGGAGTCGCGGGCTTGTTTGCGTTGAGCTTCTTCATGGCCACTTTATAAGCAGCCCCCCAAATATCGTTCTCAGCGGCGTTGCACATTTCTAAGAAGCAGTTGCGTTTACTCTCCTTAATCGCGAGTTTTAGTTCTCTTCGCCTAAGCTTGTATTGGGCCTGGAGGCTAAAGAACTCTGGCATTCCACGCGCTCTCTGGTATTGTCGTCTGCATTGAAGGCACCCCCTCTTCGCCTCGCTTATAGATGCATTCCACCAATAGACAGGAGCCTTTTGCTTGCTGTGGCATCTACGGGCAGCCATACTGGCATCACAGGCTGCTAGTACGGCATCTACAAGCGTTTTAGCGAACTTATTTGCGTCGCCAGTGAATTCTGGGATTCTGAAGGATTCCTCGAATGTTGTAATATTTAGAGTATCCACTCTAAACATTTTAGCGTTTTGGTCTGTGGTTACGTTTTCTGCGGGACCGCTGCCGAAAGTGAACAAAATGGCTTGATGGTCGCTAGCCGTGTAGTAGCTACACAATTGCCAGTTGGTCTGTGCTGCTATCTGCCGGCTTGCAAATGTGACGTCAATCACTGATCCGTAGCCAGCTCTGCAGAACGTGTTTTTGTTGCCCGTTTTTAGCACGACAAGTTCGAGTGAGGCGAGGCTCTCGGCTTCTGGAGTTTGTTCGGTCACTACCCCATTCCGTGGACCACGAGTTGAAGTCGCCTGCAACGATTGTTTTGCCCTTTCCTCTTGCATCCAGAGCCAGCTGGTCCAGTGTCGACTCGAATTCTTGGAGAGTAAGACTTGGTGCCAAGTAGCAGCTGTACACCCATATGTCGCCTATGAATGCTCTGACAAATCCTCTATTTGCGTAGATGTGCTGCAAAGGCGGAGTACGATTGCCGCACAACCAGATTGCAGCTTTCCCCGAAGAGTCTGTTGCCCATTAGCTGCCAGGCCGAATTCTATATGGCTCGCTCAGAATCGCCACATCTATATTTAATTCTTACTGATTGCGCTAGTAAATCATGCGCCGCCGCACAGTGATTCAAATTTAATTGTAGAAAATTCATAGCGTTTGCTGCTGCTTCGCTCCTGCACTCGCCATTGGGCAACGTCGGCTGCCAGTGTAATGCCCCACCTGTTGTCGTTTGGCGACTAAGCAGTTGAAGCAGACTGGAAAGTTGCTGCATGAGGCTGCCTTGTGATCTGTCGCCCCACATTTGAGGCACCAATTGGTGCGATCGATTGAGCTACTGCACTTTGCCGCCGTGTGGCCGAAGTTTAGACATTTGTAGCATCTTTGCTTTGATTGCCGTTCCCGAATCGGGCAGAGCGTCCATCCTATTGCAATTTTTCCCATCTTGAGTAAGGAGTCAGCAGTCGAGCGCGGCATTGATAAGACAGCCAGCTGTGTATCACCAAAAGTATGGCGCAAGCTTCGGACACGCATGTTTGCGGTGGCATCGCCAATAATTTCCGTTATGGCTTCTGTAATGTGGTCTGCTGATACCAAGGTGTCGTGATTGCGTATCTCGATCCAAGCTTCGGTTCCTACTGCCCTTACCGACGCTTGCTGGCCTAGAACTTGGCTAAGTTCGTTTCTTAGTTTTTGGCAGTCAGGAACGCCGTCTCGCTTGAGTTCTAGAAGCAGCTCGCCCTTGGCAGTCTTCCTTGTACGCTTTACATTACTCTTGACTCCATCGAGTTTGCCGTCGGTTCGTCTTGTAACCATACCAAGAATCTGAGCGTAGGAGAAGCCTTCTTGGGCGTGTATCACAATGGCCGCGGGCTTGTCCCTTCGAGCTGGTTGCTTGCTAGGCCGCTTTCGAGACACCGTCTGCCATTCTGCATCCGCTTCGGCTGCGTTGACTGAATTGGCCCACGATGTGTTTGTATTGGCCAAGTTGTTAACCAGTTGTTCTGGACGAGAACCCTGCGTCGTTTTTCCACGTTTTGGTGGGGTTTTCCGCCGAATGGCGGCATCCTCTCTCTGTCGTTTGGGCGTAGCCGTTTTAGCTGGCTGGCTCAGACTTATCGGAAGACCCAGATGTTTATTCTTCCCCGGTGTTGTTTGCGTGGCGATGTCGCCCTTTTGGACCATTTTTGCGGGTTGGCTATCGGTAATTTTTCGGCACAGTGTTTCGTGCAGCTCCATCATACGCACTATCGAGTTCTTTGTACTCAAATTTACATGGCGAACTGGCTTTCTCCCATCGTCAGCTCTATTGAACATACTGTCCAGCTGCCAGATCAGGTTTCCTAGCTCGTTTAGCTCTTCTATTTGTGAGGTTACTGTTGGGGCATCAAAGTTGTTTATTTCTTGCACCTGTATAGCTCGTGCCTCTGTATTTTTAGCAACATTCGCATTTGCCGGCGTGTCTGTGCACGGAGGCGGTGACCGCAAGAGCCGTGGACGACTGCCGAAAGCAGACACTTCCCCTTGTATATTCTGCACATCTGCCATTGCGCATCGGGCTTGATGGTCGATGGATACCACAGATTTATTCATATGGCTGGCGAGTATCGGTTTCAACTTGTGAAATTTGAATTTGAATTTGAATTCGGCGGAAGAAGAAGCTTTAAAGCGGTTTGCCCAGAGGCGACACCTGCCGATTTCTGGCTAGGGGCTCCCCTAATTCTATCCTCGTTTTCCAACACTGGTACGATCATCTGGTACGTAGCGGTGTGAAGATGAGGAAGACGTTGCCCAACAGCAAAGAAAGTTTTGGAGAAAGCTGGATAAAAAAGATATTTCTCACCCACACCAGCAAAAACAGGAGCAACCGATGAGAGAGGCGGGAAGAAAAAGTAAAGAGAGACGATCTGCAGCCTCCCCTCACCCCTACCCGCGCCAATGGTCCAGCCAAGTGGAGTTTGGACAAGCAAGTGTCAGGGCCAGCACACAGGTGGCAGAGGAGTCCCCGCAACGAGGTACGTAGGTAGTCCTATAGAGGCCCTCCTTGACCCGTCGAAGTTAAATTTCAGGCCTTCTGGATACACAGGAAAACGATTTCGAAAGGGAGCGCCTGCGAGTATAGGACCGCACCACTTTCCACTTTCCACACACATGTGTGTTTTTTTATATTCATTTTTATTTACATCAAAATTTCATTTACTTCACGTATATACATATTTAGTTATTGGCGGTCTGACTCAAACAAGCTACTGCGGGACTACCGCGAGGTATTGCTTCGTAGCAGCCGGCTTAAACTTAACCTTTTAAACTAATCCTCCCTTCTCAGCCTCTCTAGTCGCCGTTGTTCGACCATAACGGCTGCCGCAAAGTCGCACACTGTCTCCCATGCGCGACCGTTTTCTAACATCAGAGGCACCAGGTTCTCAATGGTGATGCGCGTGCCGATCCTGGATTCCAATTCGCGTCTCTGTGCTTCATAGCGAGGGCAGTGAAAAGCACGTGCATTCGTCGGATGCCTCGTGCCCGAAACGCTTTAGATAGGCTCTGAAGCAGCCATGGCCGCTCAGAATTTGCGTCAGGTAAAACGTAACTGCCTATCCACTGTTGTAGGTCTGGGATAAGGCAGTAAGTCCAACGGCCCTTTGCAGATTCTGTCCATCGTTGCTGCCATCGAGCCACATGTGCGCCTCGTATTTCTTGCCGTATACTGGCTAAGGGCGATCGCTCAACCACCGGTGGTGTGGAGTGTAGCGCTCTGTACATCGCGTCTGCTTCGTACGCTAGATCGCTGATCGGAGACAGACCAGCGATGACATGCGCAGCATCGTCTGAAATTGTGTGGAACGCACTGCAAATTCTCATTGCGCAGAGTCTAAAGACCGATTCCAGCCTTCGCCTATTGCTTTTCACCCGTAGCGCACTAGCCCAAACAGGGGCAGCGTATAGGGAAATGGATTTTGTCACGCTAGTTAACAACAGCCTTCTCTCTTGTTTGGGGCACAGCGCACGTGCAGAGCTCAATGCCTTCTGGCACGTATATTCCAAGTGCTCACGGAAGCAGAGTCGTGTATCCAGCATTGCCGCTAGGTATGTGATGGCCCTCTTAGATGTGATAGTTTTGCCACCAACTTCTATAGAGGCGGTCTCGACTTTCTTCCTGCTGCTAATTAAAACGGCTTCAGTCTTGTGGGCTGCCAATTCAAGACCTGCAACAGCCAGCCACCGGCCAATAGTTGCAATGGCGTTGTTGCATTTTTGTTCCGCTACTGCAAGCTCCTTTTCCGTTACCACTACCGCGATATCATCGGCGAAGCCGATTATGCGTGTGCCCGGATCAAAATTGAGTCTGAGGACTCCGTCGTACATGCAATTCCACAGGAGGGGGGCCAGGACTGAACCCTGTGGTACTCCAGCAGAGATCCTATATTCCTCCGAGCCGTCTACTGTCGAGTATCGGAGGGGCCTATTTGTGAAGTAGCTGTCCACTATGTGCAGCAGATTCCCCTGGACGCCGAAAGAAGCCAGACTGCCCATTATACGACTCCATTCAGCCGAGTTGAATGCGTTTCTGATGTCGAGAGTCACCACCATGCAGTATTGTTTGGTTCCCCCTTTCCAACGGTTACCAGATATGGCGTCTCTGGCTGTGTCCACAACTGTGCTTATCGCGTCTATCGTTGATCTTGCCTTTCTAAAACCGGGAGGCTTGCCGGGTTTTGGTAGGAGTACCAGATTCTGCCTTTTCCATCTGGATGGAAAAGTTAATTCTCTCAGACATGGATTGTACATTTTGATGAACACATCAGGGTGCAGATTAACTGCCAGCCTTAAAGCTCTGTTCGGGTTGCCGTCGGGACCAGGAGCTTTCTTATTATTTAGTTTGTTGACGATTTCCAACAGTTCTGTTTTCGGGCACGCTGTTATTTCTATCTCACTGCTTCGAGTTGCCAGTGTTGGCTGGACCTGTTTTTGTGGGAAAAGTGAGCTGACGATTTGATTCTGGCTCGCTGCATCAGATGGTATTGATGTTTTCCCGACATCAACGCGTTTGACCACGGTCTGGTAAGCCTTTCCCCAGGGATCGTGCTCGGCAGAATCGCAAAGACGCAGGAAGCATTCTCTTTTGCTAGTTCTGACAGCATGCTTTAGATCCAGCCGTTTGCTATGGTATTCAAGTCTTAGAGATTCAAAACTTTCTGTACCTCTTGAACGCTGAAACTGCCGCCGCGCATGGAAACACGCTCGTCTGGCTGCCGCTATATTGTCGCACCACCAATGTACAGCCGCATAGGGGCGTTTAAAAAGTTTTCGACGTGTCATGCTAGCGTTGCAGGCTGTCTCAATGCTATGCATAATACTGTTCGCCATGTTTTCTGCACTGTTTTCACTTGTGTTGAACAACAGGTGTCCACAGAAATCAGGAATGCTCAAAGTATCCACTCTGAACGCTCCTTCGCTCACAGTAGTATGGTGTGAAGGTGTACTACGGCCAATGGAGAACAATATTACCTCGTGATCGCTTGCGGAGTAAATATCGCATACTTTCCAATTGGAAAAATGCACCAGTGGATCGCTTACAAACGTCAAGTCTATTATTGATCCCATACCTGCTCTGTTGAAGGTTTTCTTGGACCCTGTGTTGATTAACGAAACGTTGAGAGTCGTCAGAGCCTCAAGCAGCAAACGGCCTCTTCTATCTGTATGACTACTGCGCTATTCCGTGGCCCATGCATTAAAATCGCCGCCAATTATAACTGGGCTGGCCCTAGCATCGTCCACTAGTTCGTCAATGACCTCTCCAAATCTAGCGATGGATTAGCTGGGGGGTAGATAGCAGCTATATACCCAGTAGCTACCGCAGATCTGCGCTCTGACGAAGCCATCGTATGATCGCACATTAATCAGAGGTGCTTCGAGTGCACTGCAGGTCCAAATAGAAGCCTTGTTTGACGAGTCTGAGACCCAGCCTCCAGTACTTTCCCTTCTGTATGGTTCGCTGAGAATTGCAATATCTGCTGATAATTCACGGATTGTTTGGTGCAAAAGATCTTGTGAAATAGGCGAAGGCAAGGTTTGACTTGAAGTGATTTATTGGGGCCGCAAGCCCGGTATTTATAGGAGAACGTTTACATTGGTCTTATGGCTAGTGTCCTTAACGGTACTTAAAGCTAGACATTATGCTTAAGTTCTAATTACTTATAATCTAACCCTAAAAGTATGTGCCCTAATCTTATCCCTAAAAGTATACTACACCTTTTTTTTAAAAAGAAAAATTTATATTTTTCTAACATCCTTTTTATGTTATTTTTATTCTATCTAAATGTACTGTTTGCTTTTTGTTTTTATCATCCGCTATTATTATATTATTGTTAGGACCTATGCTCTGTATTGTATATTTGCCTGTGTATTTGTTATCTAATTTATGTCCTGTATCATTTTTTAAAAGTATTTCTTGTCCTTCAGTTAGCGATACTTTTTTTGTGTTTTTATCATATGTTTCTTTTTGTAATGCTTTAAATTTTTCGATAAGCAGTTTCGCTCTATTTTGTGCTATTTGTAATTTAAATTTTATTTCTTTATTGAAATCATCAATGTTGTAAATGGGACAGTTTTAGGATGTTTTGCAAAGACTAGTTCAAAAGGTGCATAACCATGTACGGTGGATGGAGTGGTGTTAAAGCAATATGTGAAGTATGCTAGATATTCATCCCAATCGTCTTTTTTTATGGATATATATGACCTGATGTATTCATTGAAAGTTCTATGGCTTCTTTCTACTGTTCCAAGAGTCTGATGATGGTGCGCCGTGGAATTTATTTTAGTTATGTTAAAATTTTTGCAAAGTTCTATTAGTATTGAATTCATATATTCTGTTCCCATGTCTGTTAGAATTGTTTTCACTGAACCGTAAATTAAAATGAATTTTTCGAATGTTGCCTTTGCAACCGCTTTTGCACTTTTGTTTGGTATTGGTATTGATATGAGATATTTGGACAGATCGCAGATAATAGTAACTGCGTATTCATTACCGTTCACTGTTTTTGGTAATGGTCCAATTGTATCTATTATTATTGTGTCAAAAGTGGTTGCAGGGGTTGGTGTTATGACCAATGGGGAGTGGTTGTGTCTGGTTACTTTGGCTAGTTTGCACTTTTCGCAATTTTTGATATATGTTGCAACATCCCGAGACATATTTTTCCAAAAGAAATCTCTTTTTATTTTTCCTAGTGTTCTGTTTACCACGCAGTGACCTCCCTCCATTGGGTCATTATGATATTTATTTAATGTATTTCTTATTTCTTCTTTATTTGTTATAACTTTTACTTGGGGTAGAACTGCTATTTCTAAATTCTTTAATGTGTCTTTTCCTTTTTGTTTTAGTTCATTAGGTGTAAGTGACCTAAATAGTTTTTCTGACATGTCTATCTTCAGTTTATAGATTTTTTGAGCACCGGCTTCTTTTTCAAGCCTTGGAAGGAATCAATCTAGATCTATTCTTCCACTAATGATCAAATCGCCTATTGTTAAAATACGTATATAAGCACCGCAGTATGTCTATCTCTTTCTTATTATTCTCGAATGATCCGATCAGTGAATTGTAACGGACATTCTTTCATTTCTGCTTTACATTGATTTTCTTGCTGCCTGCGCTGCAGCGAATATTCTTATGCATAAGTTTAGTCTCAAATAAACCTCTACTCGAATAGGTTATGGGCCCAGGCAGCAGAAAGTAATACTGTGCGGGTTGGTCGGAAAGACTTGTAAGAGATTCGTTTTGTTAATTAAAGTTTGTGATTAACTAATTTGTTCAAGATGAGTGCACAATTTTCAATCGAAAAATTAGATGGTGAAAATTATAGTGTATGGTCAGTACAGATGAAAAGTCTGTTGATTCATTCTGATTTGTGGTCGGTGACATGTGGTCGGTTAAAAAAAGAGGCGTCTGATACGGCTGAACAAAAGGAGTTGTTTGACAGTAAAGACGAGAAAGCCCTCGCAAGTATATTGTTGTGCGTAAGTCCGTCGCAGATCAACGGTATAAAACATTGTAAAACCGCGAGCGAAGCATGGGCAAAGTTATCCGCGATCCACATGCCCTCCGGTCCGGCTAGAAAAATACAGTTGTTTAAGCAATTGTTGTATACTAAAATGTTGGCTACAGACAGTATTCGAGAGCATTTGAATAATTTTTCTAATGTCGTAGAAAAGTTAAATGAAATTCAGGAACAAGTGCCTGATGAAATGCTCGTTATAATTTTGTTGGCAAGTTTAATTGATGATTTCGAAAATTTTGTAGTTGCCATTGAAACGCGAGACTCGTTGCCATCGCTAAGCGCTCTAAAAATTAAATTGCTTGAAGAGGGAGAGAGACGCAAGATTGGCGAAGTAGCCGAGAAAAGTGAGAATAAAATGTATTCGTCGCGTCAAGAAAACGGTAAAAAGAACAAAGCAATGAGAGAACCAAAAAACATTGAATGTTGGTTGTGCGGTCGTCGCGGGCATTTCGCGTCGAAGTGTGGTTCGAAAGAGAGAAAAGACAACGCGAACGAAAAGAACAGTAAAAAGTCTTTTTCGGTGCTCTCTACTTCTGGAACACGAATCGGTTTGTCGAAAAATGCGTGGTGTATAGACAGCGGGGCTACAGCTCATTTGTGTGCGGACAAATCAATGTTTACGAGTATGCGTGAGCACAAAGAGAAAATCAAGTTAGCAGGCGACAGTTATATAGAAGCCGAAGGTTGCGGTACAGTGGAACTAATATGGAAAAATATCACGATCGAATTGGTTGACGTGCTATATGTAAAGGACTTACAATGCAATTTTATTTCGGTATCAAGGGCAACAGAAAATGGCTTAAGAGTAATTTTTGTCAAAAACAATGTGTTCGTTAAAGACAGTAATAATCGAGACTTAATGATCGCAGAGAAACACAACGGTTTGTTTTTGTTTGAAAGTAAAACAAAAACAGTGTTTGCTGCAGAAACAAATGTAAATCAGCTGGTCAAATGGCATGATCGTTTCGGACATTTAAATTTCGATAGTTTGAATAAAATGATTAAGCAGGACATGCTAGAGTGTGTAGTACAAATGATCTTGTATGTGAAAAAAGTAAAATTTGCGTTAAGAAGTTTCCGAAGTTTTCGGAAAGACGCTCAAAAGAATTGTTGGGCTTGATTCATACAGACATTTGTGGACCTATGCGTACAGCGTCACAAGGTGGTGCGCGCTATTTTGCAACTTTCATAGACGATAAATCACGTTATGTATCGGTATACATGTTAAAGAATAAGAGCGATATTTTCCAGAAATTCAAAGATTTCAAAATGCTAGCAGAAAATCAGACGGGTAAGCGTATAAAAGCCATACGAAGCGACAACGGCCGTGAGTACCTGAGCGATGTGTTTGAACAGTTCTTATCGAGTCATGGAATAAAAGAGAACTCACTGTTCCCCACACTCCACAACAAAATGGTGTGGCGGAGCGCGCCAATAGAACCTTGGTGGAGATGGCTCGAAGCATGATAGTGCATGCTGGAGTTGGCGAATTTTTTGGGGCGAGGCGATAATGACGGCTGCATACTTACGGAACAGAGCAGAAACTGCAACTTTGCTTGACAATACTCCATACGAAGTTTGGTATGGGAAAAAGCCGAGCGTATCTCATCTTAGAGTATTTGGTATGAAAGCTATTGTATTAGATAAAACTCATAAGAACAAGTTTTCAGCGAAAGGGAAGCAGCATATTTTGGTAGGTTACTCCGAGACTGCCAAGGCTTATCGTCTTTACAACCCTGTCAAAAGGACCGTAGTAGTATCCCGAGATGTCGTGTTTTTGGAGCACAAGTTCATGAAAGAGTTGGAGCACGGTCGAGAATTATCATGTGAGTCAGATGTGGTAATCTTTCAGCCAAGTGAAAAACTTGATTGCGAGAATAATGATGAAATCCAAGAAAATTCTGTGGAGCAGCAAATTCCAATTGTTGAAGAGCAAAGTGGTGACGAAGAAAATGCTGAGGAGGAGCAACCATATACCCGAAGAGGACCAGGGAGACCAAAGATTGTTCGCACTGGGCGTGCTGGTCGTCCACGAAGAGAGTACAATATGCTGAATGTACTAGATGCGAAAGACGTTATTGTTCCTACCTGTATAAATGAGAAATTTAAGTCAGAGCAGTCGGAAAACTGGAAATCAGCAATGCAGAAGGAGTATGACAACCTAGAAAACATTAAGACATGGAGTTTGGTTGATCTTCCTGCAAACAAAAAGGTTATCGGTTGTAAATGGGTTTTTACCACCAAACGAGATGAGAGTGGCAAAGTTCAGCGTTTCAAGGCAAGATTGGTCGCAAAAGGGTGTGGTCAACAATATGGAATTAACTACAAGGAAACTTTTTCCCCGGTTGCACGTTATTCCTCAATCAGACTGGTGATTGCGTTGGCGGTGGAACACGAGATGCACTTGCATCAGATGGATGTCTCCGCAGCATACCTCAATAGTGAGCTACAAGATGACGTTTACATGCGGCAACCTGAAGGTTTTGTCGATGCTGATCATCCCAAGCGTGTACTCAAGCTACATAAATCGTTATACGGCTTGAAACAGAGTGGGCGTGAGTGGAACCAAAAGCTGGATAGCATTCTTTTGAAGATTGGTTTCGTTCCGTGTGCAAGCGAACCGTGTATATACACGAGCAAAGTCAATGGGTATTTATCTATTATTGTTGTATATGTTGACGATTTTATACTTGCATGTACCAGAAAAGACGACGTGGCCTACATAAAGCATCTCATATCAAACGAATTTGATGTGGTCGACGGCGGTGAACTCCATCATTTTTTGGGGATGGAAATCGAGCGAGATGGCAAGACTGGCAATGTCTCCATAGGCCACAAGCAGTACATCGAAGGCTTGTTGCATGAATATGGTATGCAGGACTGTAAGCCGAATGCGACTCCTCTAGAGGTTGGGTTCCAGACGAAGTGCGATAGCGATGATTGCGGTCAAGTGGACAAGACACGCTATCAATCACTCATTGGTTCGTTATTGTATTTGGGGTTGACTACACGGCCAGATATAATACACTCTGTGGCTAAATTGGCGCAGAGAAATGCAGATCCGCACAAGGAACATGAGGTTGCAGCCAAGAGGGTATTGAGATATCTAAGAGGTACTTCAGATGTGAGACTTCATTATAGCAAAACTGGTGTTCCTATTCACTGTTTTGTTGATGCGGACTGGGCTGGCGATTGCAACGATCGGAAGTCGTTCACCGGTTGGTCATTCCTTATTGCTGGAGCGGCGGTGTCATGGGAATCAAAGAAGCAAAATCTGGTTGCCCTCAGTAGCACGGAGGCCGAGTACGTAGCACTTTCTACAGCAGCCAAAGAAGCGATATACATCAGAAAGCTGATCAACGAGATGGGATTCGGGCAGATGGCGAAGCTGCTAATTTATAGCGACAACCAGAGCGCACAATGTCTTGCTAAAGATGCTAAATTTCATTCACGTAGCAAGCATATTGAAATAAAATATCATTTTGTAAGGGAAATGTATAAAGAAAATGTAATAGATATCAAATACATCCCCACAGATAGTATGACCTCAGATATATTAACAAAGAACTTATGTAAGGTCAAACATGTAAAGTTTACAGAAATGTTGGGATTAAAATAATTTTTGTATAAGATAGACTTCGCGTTGAGAAGGAGTGTTAAAATACGTATATAAGCACCACAGTATGTCTATCTCTTTCTTATTATTCTCGAATGATCCGATCTGTGAATTGTAACGGACATTCTTTCATTTCTGCTTTACATTGATTTTCTTGCTGCCTGCGCTGCAGCGAATAATCTTATGCATAAGTTTAGTCTCAAATAAACCTCTACTCGAATACCTATGTTGAAGGAGAGTAATTTTTCTTTATTTTTGGTAATAAAACATTTGCATTTTTTGAATTTAATTTGCGCGTATTTTTTGGCTTCGCTAGGATTTATTATTTCATATATTCTTGGTGTTTCTATTCTTCTATTGTCAATTTTGTTTTCCTTATGTATTAATTTTTTTTTTTCTGATCTTGTTGCTACTTTAAGTATTTTATTAGTTTCTATGTTTTTTATATTTTCAAATTCAATTCTGGAGAGAGCATCCGCTGCGAAATTTTCTTGTCCCCTGATGTATTCTATAGTAAAATCGAACTCTTCTAAATCTAGCCTTATTCTAGTAAGCTTTGACGATGGGTTTTTTAGAGAAAATAGGTATGTTAATGGCTGATGGTCAGTTCTGATTAGGAATTTTTCCCGTATATGTATGGTTTGAAATATTGAATTGCCCAATGTATTGCTGTTAATTCTTGCTCTATTGATGACTTATTGCTTTCGCCTTTTGTAAATGCCTTAGATGCGTATGATATGGGTAATTGGAGTCCATCAAATTCTTGGCTGAGGACGGCTCCACATGCGATCTTGCTTGCATCAGTTGTGATACAGAATTTTTTATTAAAATCTGGATATTGAAGTATTTGTGTGCTTAATAATTTGTTTTTTAAGTATTCAAAAGCTGCTTGACAGTTTGCATCCCAGATAAATTCTACATTTTTCCTAGATAATCTATTGATAAATTGTGCATGGTATGCAAAGTTTGGAATGAATCTACGGTAGTAATTACAGAATGCTACAAATCTTTTGGCTTCGTCGCCATTTTTGGGAGTCAGGTAATCTTGAATCGTTTTGAACTTGCTTTCGTCTGGTAAAATTCCTTTATTTGTGCATTTGTGTCCTAGAAAAGTAACTTCATGTCTGAAGAAAGAGCATTTGTCTGGGTGCAATTTTAGGTTATATTTTCGGCAAGTTTCAAAAACATCCCTTAAGTTTCTGATCATGTGACTTTCAGAGCAACCAATTACAATTAGATCATCCATATAAAGGAATGTTTGGGATGGTGATAGACCCGTGAATGCAAGGGACATCATTCTTTGAAACGAGTTTGGTGCAATTTTTAATCCGTATGGTAATCGCTTGAATCTGAATGAGCCCTTATCTGTGGATAATGATGTTATGTCCCGAGATTTTTCTTCTAATTCTACTTGATGAAATCCTGACATTAAGTCTAAACAAGAGAAGTATTTAGCGCGTCCTAGCTGGTCAAGGATATCGTCCATTCTGGGTAGTGGGAATGTATCCGCTACTAGTTGTTTGTTAATTTTTCTATAATCAACTACCAATCTCCACCGTTTTTCTTTTCTGCCAGGTAGCGCTTTTTTAGGAACCAATAAAATCGGACTATTGAACTCAGACATTGATGGTTCAATAATATCATCATTGATCAATTTGTCCACTTGTTTATTGATTTCGTTTTTTTGACTGTGTGCTATCCTGTAGATTTTGGTGTAGACTGGTGTTGTGTCTTTGAGTCTTAATTTTTGTTTATAGAAATTGTTGGACGATATTTGTTCAGATTCTATTGCGAATACATCATCAAATTCTGAGCATAATTTATGTAGAGGTTCTTTTACGAAATCGGGAAAATGGGGTGCTAGTTTGTTCATTATTGTGGATTTATGTTTTGAATCACGTTGTTTGTCTATTTTTAAGATTTCATAATCGGACAGTTTTTCATTTAATAGGTTCATATTTGTAATTTGCACGTCTGTGTTGTTAGTATTTAATATGCGGACATATGGGTTAGTCTTAGAAGCAATAGTGTTTGCGACGAATACCCCCGGGTGTAATTCTTGATTAGGGATAAAGATGTTATTGTTGTTTGAGGATATTGTAATGCGTACAATTTTTTCTGTTCTAGGTGGGATATGGAATACATGTGTGTTTTGACTGATCCCTATATTGATTATAATTTTATATCTTGATTTATATGGATCTATTATCAATTTGTTGGTGGAATAATTGAGTGTGCAATTGAATTTTTTTATAAAGTCAAGCCCCAAGATTCCGTCACATGGGATGGGGAAATCATTTTCTATTACTTGGAAGGTGTGTACCGTTGAGAGGGTTCTGACCTTTAGTTTGGTTTCGCCTATTGTAAATAGGACGTCTTTGCCTATTCCACTAAGTTTTGTCCGTTTTTGTATGTTAACTGTATTGTCTTTTCTTAATATTTCTTGTTTTATTAGTGATACATCAGCTCCTGTGTCTAATAGTAATTTTATTGTCCCTACATCGTCAAAGTTTAAAGTTATGTAGCTATTAAGGTTGCAATTTAAATTATATATTTTATTAGTTCGATTTTTTACACCAGAGGACTTTCGGAGTTTTCCGAATTTTCTTCTATATTTGTAAATCTAACATTATTATTTTGTTGTGTTTTAGGAGGATAATTAGTTTTGGTATATCTATTGTTATAATTTCTTCGATTATAATTATTACTATAGTTATTGTAATTCCTAGTATTGTTATAGTTAGTATTATCATTTGGGTTTCTATTTTGGTAATTATTATTATAATTTCTATTATTATTGTACGAGTTCCTATTTGTGTAATTGTTTCTTTTAGTATAAAATACGCTGTGATCTTGTTCTATATTTGTAGAGGTATTTACAAATTTAGCTATAACATCATTCATTTCAGTAAAATTGCCTGCTTCTATTATTGTTCTGACCTTTTCGTTATCGCAGTTCTTTATGATTGATTTCACTGCTGTTTGAGTGGCATATTTCTTTGCTGTTTCAGGGTTTACGTTGTCTGTTATGAATGCGCGATTCAATGATTTAGTAAGATTTTCTATTTCTGACATAAATGAATTTGCGTTCTTGCCATTTTGTTTTAAATTCATTAATCTTGCCTCTGCTACCTGAACTGTTTCACCCTTAATTTCTTTCTTTAATGTTTGGATTATACCATTTATAGTGTTTTCATTAGTAACTAGTAGTCTAACGTCCCCTTTTAGTTTTGTTTTTATGACTTTAATAGCTGTTTCTTCATGTTCTGCTTTTATTTCGTTGATTAATTCCAGTGAATCTATGAAACTTTGAATTGTTTCTACTCCACCATCATAAGAAATTCAATCTTTGTTTGCACCATCTTTGGTTTTGTATTATCTTGAATGTTTTCTGGGTTATCTTTTACACCTGATGTATCTTGAATGTCTCCTGGGTTATCTTTTACAGCTGGTTCTTCTGTGTCTTTTGCTATTAGAGGTTCAAAAGTTGCTTCTAGATTCGAATCTACCGGTATTGTGAATTTTATATTATGTTTTGTTGCTATACTTATTAGTTGTTTATTTAAACTATATATTAGCTCAGTAAAGCTTTTACTGCTAGATTCATTGCATATGTCTGTACTGCTACTCTTTATTCTATTATAACTGTCGAAGATAGTTTCAAGGTGCTTGTTTATGGTTTGAGCGTGTATATAAATTGTTTTATTTAGGCACTTGTATGCTTTCTGAAATTTTTCTTTCAATATTTCTATGTTCTGGTCCATTGAAATTTTGTTACTTTTGGTTTTATCTTATTTTAATTAAAATAATTTTGTTCTCTTAATTATTTCATTTTCTGATTCTCCTATATTTTTTTTTGTTATTGTTTTTTTTTTCAAATTGTCTATTTTCTAATATTTAATTATTTCCAAAAAAAAAAAATTTTGTAATTTTTCTTATAGGGTATTTAGATTTCGTTATTGGCCAGTTTTGATCTTGTTGAGCTTGCTGCGATCAGAAAGCTTTATGTGTGCTTGCAAGCTTTGTGAGTTTTACTTGAGCTTTTTTTTAAAGTTTGCTTTGATCGCGGCAAGCTTTTCAAGTGTGCTTTTGTTGTTTGTGCACTTTTGACTGCACATGTTTGACATGTGCTCTTCTTTAGGGTATGTTGGGGTATATTAGGTTGTTTGTAATTTATTATTTAATTATCTATGTATATATTTGTTTTTTTTTTCGTTTTTGTGTAGTTTTCATTTTAGTGTATATTTGAAAATATGTGACTTTTTTTTTTCTTCTTTCTTTTGTTTCTAGGGTATTTTGGCAATGATAGACTTATTCTCTTCTTTAGGGTGTCCAGAGATTTTTCTTCTAATTCTACTTGATGAAATCCTGACATTAAGTCTAAACAAGAGAAGTATTTAGCGCGTCCTAGCTGGTCAAGGATATCGTCCATTCTGGGTAGTGGGAATGTATCCGCTACTAGTTGTTTGTTAATTTTTCTATAATCAACTACCAATCTCCACCATTTTTCTTTACTGCCAGGTAGCGCTTTTTTAGGAACCAATAAAATCGGACTATTGAACTCAGACATTGATGGTTCAATAATATCATCATTGATCAATTTGTCCACTTGTTTATTTATTCGTTTTTTTGACTGTGTGCTATCCTGTAGTTTTTGGTGTAGACTGGTGTTGTGTCTTTGAGTCTTAATTTTTGTTTATAGAATTGTTTATAGAATATGCGAATACATCATCAAATTCTGAGCATAATTTATGTAGAGGTTCTTTTACGAAATCGGGAAAATGGGGTGCTAGTTTGTTCATTATTGTGGATTTATGTTTTGAATCACGTTGTTTGTCTATTTTTAAGATTTCATAATCGGACAGTTTTTCATTTAATAGGTTCATATTTGTAATTTGCACGTCTGTGTTGTTAGTATTTAATATGCGGACATATGGGTTAGTCTTAGAAGCAATAGTGTTTGCGACGAATACCCCCGGGTGTAATTCTTGATTAGGGATAAAGATGTTATTGTTGTTTGAGGATATTGTAATGCGTACAATTTTTTCTGTTCTAGGTGGGATATGGAATACATGTGTGTATTGACTGATCTCTATATTGATTATAATTTTATATCTTGATTTATATGGATCTATTATCAATTTGTTGGTTGTTTGTGCACTTTTGACTGCACATGTTTGACATGTGCTCTTCTTTAGGGTATGTTGGGGTATATTAGGCTGTTTGTAATTTATTATTTAATTATCTATGTATATCTTTGTTTTTTTTTCGTTTTTGTGTAGTTTTCATTTTAGTGTATATTTGAAAATATGTGATTTTTTTTTTTCTTCTTTCTTTTGTTTCTAGGGTATTTTGGCAATGATAGACTTATTCTCTTCTTTAGGGTATGTTGGGGTATATTAGGCTGTTTGTAATTTATTATTTAATTATCTATGTATATCTTTGTTTTTTTCGTTTTTGTGTAGTTTTCATTTTAGTGTATATTTGAAAATATGTGATTTTTTTTTTTTTTTCTTTCTTTTGTTTCTAGGGTATTTTGGCAATGATAGACTTATTCAAATAAAGGAATTTATAAACAATATATATTAAGATTTTTCCATTTTATTTCATTTTTCTTTGTGTTTTTTTTTTTGTTTTTGTGTATTTACATTAATTTATAGTGGCAGCGCAAAAATCGCCTCTTACCACAAAGGTGCTATTATGAGCACTCTTTTTTATTAATCAGAAGATTCCAGGTTCGTCTCCTGGCAGGATCGCCATGAAATAGGCGAAGGCAAGGTTTGACTTGAAGTGATTTATTGGGGCCGCAAGCCCGGTATTTATAGGAGAACGTTTACATTGGTCTTATGGCTAGTGTCCTTAACGGTACTTAAAGCTAGACATTATGCTTAAGTTCTAATTACTTATAATCTATCCCTAAAAGTATGTGCCCTAATCTTATCCCTAAAAGTATACTACACTTGAGCCGCAAAAGATCTTGAGCCGCAATGGTTCAAGTTCAGCTGTATCACTTTTATTTTAGGCGTCATCTTAATTTTTTCCGGTCCGCCTCAACTGAGGGCATAGCCGACTACCAGCTCTGTGGCCTATTTTGGCCCTGTCTACGCTTGCTTCAATACAAAGGAAGCAAGTTTCTGACCCATCGCACTTTGCCGCCTTATGGCTGTTCACATTTGAGGCAGCAGTTCGACCTATCGGTTTGGCTGCTGCATTTGGCTGCTACATGGCCAAAGCCAGGCATCGATAGCATCGAGTTGGTAGCTCTTCCAGTTCCTTGATACTGCAGAGATTCCAGCCTACTTCCAGTTTACCCAGTAGCAGTATTTTTTGCATTACCACATCAGGGGCTGTGATGATCGCCACCTGAGTATTGCGTTTATATCCCGGTCGCATACTCTTCACCGTACACGTCGATGCATCAATATTCGCGTGTTTAACTAAAGCTTGAATATGGCAAGGCTCAGCTATGTCATCCAGATTCCGAATAATTGCGGACTTAAATTTCCTGAGAACTTTGACCCCAGCTGAGTCGCCTAAAACTTGGGAAATTTCGTCCATCAGGCCTCGAGAATCGCTTTGGGCGTTGCCTAATTCCAGCAGAAGCCCATCTTTGGCAGTACGCTTGAGTCTGCTTACATGGCTGCGAACATGGTCCAGCTTCTCATCCGCTCGCCGGGTAACCAATGCCAGAACATCGCTATAGCTGACTCCAGAGCTCGGCTCAATCAGCAGGGCGTCTGGTTTTGGCCTTCGGGGCTTGGCCTCCTTTACGCGGGTCTTACGTTTTGGGCCTACTTCTTGCCAGCCTTGGCTAGACTCGCTATTGCTGGTCCGGATTGAGATTTGACCTTCATCTTCCCTTTGATCACAACAGCCAGCCACCGGCCAATAGTTGCAATGGCGTTGTTGCATTTTTGTTCCGCTACTGCAAGCTCCTTTTCCGTTACCACTACCGCGATACCATCGGCGAAGCCGATTATGCGTGTGCCCGGATCAAAATTGAGTCTGAGGACTCCGTCGTACATGCAATTCCACAGGAGGGGGCCGAGGACTGAACCCTGTGGTACTCCAGCAGAGATGCTATATTTCTCCGAGCCGTCTACTGTCGAGTATCGGAGGCGCCTATTTGTGAAGTAGCTGTCCACTATGTGCAGCAGTCGAGTATCGGAGGCGCCTATTTGTGAAGTAGCTGTCCACTATGTGCAGCAGATTCCCCTGGACGCCGAAAGAATGAATGCGTTTCTGATGTCGAGAGTCACCACCATGCAGTATTGTTTGGTTCCCCCTTTCCATCGGTTACCAGATATGGCGTCTCTGGCTGTGTCCACAACTGTGCTTATCGCGTCTATCGTTGATCTTGCCTTTCTAAAACCGGGAGGCTTGCCGGGTTTTGGTAGGAGTACCAGATTCTGCCTTTTCCATCTGGATGGAAAAGTTCCTTCTCTCAGACATGGATTGTACATTTTGATGAACACATCAGGGTGCAGATTAACTGCCAGCCTTAAAGCTCTGTTCGGGATGCCGTCGGGACCAGGAGCTTTCTTATTATTTAGTTTGTTGACGATTTCCAACAGTTCTGTTTTCGGGCACGCTGTTATTTCTATCTCACTGCTTCGAGTTGCCAGTGGTGGCTGGACCTGTGTCGCACCAGCTGACGATTTGATTCTGGCTCGCTGCATCAGATGGTATTGATGTTTTCCCGACATCAACGCGTTTGACCACGGTCTGGTAAGCCTTTCCCCAGGGATCGTGCTCGGCAGAATCGCAAAGACGCAGGAAGCATTCTCTTTTGCTAGTTCTGACAGCATGCTTTAGATCCAGCCGTTTGCTATGGTATTCAAGTCTTAGAGATTCAAAACTTTCTGTACCTCTTGAACGCTGAAACTGCCGCCGCGCATGGAAACACGCTCGTCTGGCTGCCGCTATATTGTCGCACCACCAATGTACAGCCGCATAGGGGCGTTTAAAAAGTTTTCGACGTGTCATGCTAGCGTTGCAGGCTGTCTCAATGCTATGCATAATACTGTTCGCCATGTTTTCTGCACTGTTTTCACTTGTGTTGAACAGCAGGTGTCCACAGAAATCAGGAATGCTCAAAGTATCCACTCTGAACGCTCCTTCGCCCACAGTAGTATGGTGTGAAGGTGTACTACGGCCAATGGAGAACAATATTACCTCGTGATCGCTTGCGCACATTAATCAGAGGTGCTTCGAGTGCACTGCAGGTCCAAATAGAAGCCTTGTTTGACGAGTCTGAGACCCAGCCTCCAGTACTTTCCCTTCTGTATGGTTCGCTGAGAATTGCAATATCTGCTGATAATTCACGGATTGTTTGGTGCAAAAGATCTTGTGAAATAGGCGAAGGCAAGGTTTGAGTTGAAGTGATTTATTGGGGCCGCAAGCCCGGTATTTATAGGAGAACGTTTACATTGGTCTTATGGCTAGTGTCCTTAACGGTACTTAAAGCTAGACATTATGCTTAAGTTCTAATTACTTATAATCTATCCCTAAAAGTATGTGCCCTAATCTTATCCCTAAAAGTATACTACACCTCCTTTTTTTAAAAAGAAAAATTTATATTTTTCTAACATCCTTTTTATGTTATTTTTATTCTATCTAAATGTACTGTTTGCTTTTTGTTTTTATCATCCGCTATTACTATATTATTGTTAGGACCTATGCTCTGTATTGTATATTTGCCTGTGTATTTGTTATCTAATTTATGTCCTGTATCATTTTTTAAAAGTATTTCTTGTCCTTCAGTTAGCGATACTTTTTTTGTGTTTTTATTATATGTTTCTTTTGTAATGCTTTAAATTTTTCGATAAGCAGTTTCGCTCTATTTTGTGCTATTTGTAATTTAAATTTTATTTCTTTATTGAAATCATGAATGTTGTAAATGGGACAGTTTTAGGATGTTTTGCAAAGACTAGTTCAAAAGGTGCATAACCATGTACGGTGGATGGAGTGGTGTTAAAGCAATATGTGAAGTATGCTAGATATTCATCCCAATCGTCTTTTTTTATGGATATATATGACCTGATGTATTCATTGAAAGTTCTATGGTTTCTTTCTACTGTTCCAAGAGTCTGATGATGGTGCGCCGTGGAATTAATTTTAGTTATGTTAAAATTTTTGCAAAGTTCTATTAGTATTGAATTCATATATTCTGTTCCCATGTCTGTTAGAATTGTTTTCACTGAACCGTAAATTAAAATGAATTTTTCGAATATTGCCTTTGCAACCGCTTTTGCACTTTTGTTTGGTATTGGTATTGATATGAGATATTTGGACAGATCGCAGATAATAGTAACTGCGTATTCATTACCGTTCATTGTTTTTGGTAATGGTCCAATTGTATCTATTATTATTGTGTCAAAAGTGGTTGCAGGGGTTGGTGTTATGACCAATGGGGAGTGGTTGTGTCTGGTTACTTTGGCTAGTTTGCACTTTTCGCAATTTTTGATGTATGTTGCAACATCCCGAGACATATTTTTCCAAAAGAAATCTCTTTTTATTTTTCCTAGTGTTCTGTTTACCACGCAGTGACCTCCCTCTATTGGGTCATTATGATATTTATTCAATGTATTTCTTATTTCTTCTTTATTTGTTATAACTTTTACTTGGGGTAGAACTGCTATTTCTAAATTCTTTAATGTGTCTTGTCCTTTTTGTTTTAGTTCATTAGGTGTAAGTGACCTAAATAGTTTTTCTGACATGTCTATCTTCAGTTTATAGATTTTTTGAGCACCGGCTTCTTTTTCAAGCCTTGGAAGGAATCGATCTAGATCTATTCTTCCACTAATGATCAAATCGCCTATGTTGAAGGAGAGCAATTTTTCTTTATTTTTGGTAATAAAACATTTGCATTTTTTGAATTTAATTTGGGCGTATTTTTTGGCTTCGCAAGGATTTATTATTTCATATATTCTTGGTGTTTCTATTCTTCTATTGTTAATTTTGTTTTCCTTATGTATTAATTTTTTTGTTTCTGATCTTGTTGCTACTTTAAGTATTTTATTAGTTTCTATGTTTTTTATATTTTCAAATTCAATTCTGGAGAGAGCATCCGCTGCGAAATTTTCTTGTCCCCTGATATATTCTATAGTAAAATCGAACTCTTCTAAATCTAGCCTTATTCTAGTAAGCTTTGACGATGGGTTTTTTAGAGAAAATAGGTATGTTAATGGCTGATGGTCAGTTCTGATTAGGAATTTTTTCCCGTATATGTATGGTTTGAAATATTGAATTGCCCAATGTATTGCTGTTAATTCTTGCTCTATTGTTGACGTATTGCTTTCGCCTTTTGTAAATGCCTTAGATGCGTATGAAATGGGTAATTGGAGTCCATCAAATTCTTGGCTGAGGACGGCTCCACATGCGATATTGCTTGCATCAGTTGTGATACAGAATTTTTTATTAAAATCTGGATATTGAAGTATTTGTGGGCTTAATAATTTGTTTTTTAAGTATTCAAAAGCTGCTTGACAGTTTGCATCCCAGATAAATTCTACATTTTTCCTAGATAATCTATTGATAAATTGTGCATGGTATGCAAAGTTTGGAATGAATCTACGGTAGTAATTACAGAATGCTACAAATCTTTTGGCTTCGTCGCCATTTTTGGGAGTCAGGTAATCTTGAATCGTTTTGAACTTGCTTTCGTCTGGTAAAATTCCTTTATTTGTGCATTTGTGTCCTAGAAAAGTAACTTCATGTCTGAAGAAAGAGCATTTGTCTGGGTGCAATTTTAGGTTATATTTTCGGCAAGTTTCAAAAACATCCCTTAAGTTTCTGATCATGTGACTTTCAGAGCAACCAATTACAATTAGATCATCCATATAAAGGAATGTTTGGGATGGTGATAGACCCGTGAATGCAAGGGACATCATTCTTTGAAACGAGTTTGGTGCAATTTTTTAATCCGTATGGTAATCGCTTGAATCTGAATGAGCCCTTATCTGTGGAAAATGATGTTATGTCCCGAGATTTTTCTTCTAATTCTACTTGATGAAATCCTGACATTAAGTCTAAACAAGAGAAGTATTTAGCGCGTCCTAGCTGGTCAAGGATATCGTCCATTCTGGGTAGTGGGAATGTATCCGCTACTAGTTGTTTGTTAATTTTTCTATAATCAACTACCAATCTCCACCGTTTTTCTTTTCTGCCAGGTAGCGCTTTTTTAGGAACCAATAAAATCGGACTATTGAACTCAGACATTGATGGTTCAATAATATCATCATTGATCAATTTGTCCACTTGTTTATTGATTTCGTTTTTTTGACTGTGTGCTATCCTGTAGTTTTTGGTGTAGACTGGTGTTGTGTCTTTGAGTCTTAATTTTTGTTTATAGAATTGTTTATAGAATATGCGAATACATCATCAAATTCTGAGCATAATTTATGTAGAGGTTCTTTTACGAAATCGGGAAAATGGGGTGCTAGTTTGTTCATTATTGTGGATTTATGTTTTGAATCACGTTGTTTGTCTATTTTTAAGATTTCATAATCGGACAGTTTTTCATTTAATAGGTTCATATTTGTAATTTGCACGTCTGTGTTGTTAGTATTTAATATGCGGACATATGGGTTAGTCTTAGAAGCAATAGTGTTTGCGACGAATACCCCCGGGTGTAATTCTTGATTAGGGATAAAGATGTTATTGTTGTTTGAGGATATTGTAATGCGTACAATTTTTTCTGTTCTAGGTGGGATATGAAATACATGTGTGTATTGACTGATCTCTATATTGATTATAATTTTATATCTTGATTTATATGGATCTATTATCAATTTGTTGGTGGAATAATTGAGTGTGCAATTGAATTTTTTTATAAGGTCAAGCCCCAAGATTCCGTCACATGGGATGGGGAAATCATTTTCTATTACTTGGAAGGTGTGTACCGTTGAGAGGGTTCTGACCTTTAGTTTGGTTTCGCCTATTGTAAATAGGACGTCTTTGCCTATTCCACTAAGTTTTGTCCGTTTTTGTATGTTAACTGTATTGTCTTTTCTTAATATTTCTTGTTTTATTAGTGATACATCAGCTCCTGTGTCTAATAGTAATTTTATTGTCCCTACATCGTCAAAGTTTAAAGTTATGTAGCTATTAAGGTTGCAATTTAAATTATATATTTTATTAGTTCGATTTTTTACACCAGAGGACTTTCGGAGTTTTCCGAATTTTCTTCTATATTTGTAAATCTAACATTATTATTTTGTTGTGTTTTAGGACGATAATTAGTTTTGGTATATCTATTGTTATAATTTCTTCGATTATAATTATTGCTATAGTCATTGTAATTCCTAGTATTGTTATAGTTAGTATTATCATTTGGGTTTCTATTTTGGTAATTATTATTATAATTTTTATTATTATTGTACGAGTTCCTAATTGTGTAATTGTTTCTTTTAGTATAAAATACGCTGTGATCTTGTTCTATATTTGTAGATGTATTTACAAATTTAGCTATAACATCATTCATTTCAGTAAAATTGCCTGCTTCTATTATTGTTCTGACCTTTTCGTTATCGCAGTTCTTTATGATTGATTTCACTGCTGTTTGAGTGGCATATTTCTTTGCTGTTTCAGGGTTTACGTTGTCTGTTATGAATGCGCGTTTCAATGATTTAGTAAGATTTTCTATTTCTGACATAAATGAATTTGCGTTCTTGCCATTTTGTTTTAAATTCATTAATCTTGACTCTGCTACCTGAACTGTTTCACCCTTAATTTCTTTCTTTAATGTTTGGATTATACCATTTATAGTGTTTTCATTAGTAACTAGTAGTCTAACGTCCCCTTTTAGTTTTGTTTTTATGACTTTAATAGCTGTTTCTTCATGTTCTGCTTTTATTTCGTTGATTAATTCCAGTGAATCTATGAAACTTTGAATTGTTTCTACTCCACCATCATACTCTTGAATCAGCTTAGAGGCTGTATTAAGAAATTCAATCTTTGTTTGCACCATCTTTGGTTTTGTATTATCTTGAATGTTTTCTGGGTTATCTTTTACACCTGATGTATCTTGAATGTCTCCTGGGTTATCTTTTACAGCTGGTTCTTCTGTGTCTTTTGCTATTAGAGGTTCAAAAGTTGCTTCTAGATTCGAATCTACCGGTATTGTGAATTTTATATTATGTTTTGTTGCTATACTTATTAGTTGTTTATTTAAACTATATATTAGCTCAGTAAAGCTTTTACTGCTAGATTCATTGCATATGTCTGTACTGCTACTCTTTATTCTATTATAACTGTCGAAGATAGTTTCAAGGTGCTTGTTTATGGTTTGAGGGTGTATATAAATTGTTTTATTTAGGCACTTGTATGCTTTCTGAAATTTTTCTTTCAATATTTCTATGTTCTGGTCCATTGAAATTTTGTTACTTTTGGTTTTATCTTATTTTAATTAAAATAATTTTGTTCTCTTAATTATTTCATTTTCTGATTCTCCTATATTTTTTTTTGTATTGTTTTTTTATCAAATTGTTTATAATTCTATTTTCTAATATTTAATTATTTCCAAAAAAAAAAAAAAAAATTTTGTAATTTTTCTTATAGGGTATTTAGATTTCGTTATTGGCCAGTTTTGATCTTGTTGAGCTTGCTGCGATCAGAAAGCTTTACGTGTGCTTGCAAGCTTTGTGAGTTTTACTTGAGCTTTTTTTTCAAAAGTTTGCTTTGATCGCGGCAAGCTTTTCAAGTGTGCTTTTGTTGTTTGTGCACTTTTGACTGCACATGCTTGACATGTGCTCTTCTTTAGGGTATGTTGGGGTATATTAGGCTGTTTGTAATTTATTATTTAATTATCTATGTATATCTTTGTTTTTTTTCGTTTTTGTGTAGTTTTCATTTTAGTGTATATTTGAAAATATGTGATTTTTTTTTTTTTTCTTCTTTCTTTTGTTTCTAGGGTATTTTGGCAATGATAGACTTATTCTCTTCTTTAGGGTGTCCCGAGATTTTTCTTCTAATTCTACTTGATGAAATCCTGACATTAAGTCTAAACAAGAGAAGTATTTAGCGCGTCCTAGCTGGTCAAGGATATCGTCCATTCTGGGTAGTGGGAATGTATCCGCTACTAGTTGTTTGTTAATTTTTCTATAATCAACTACCAATCTCCACCATTTTTCTTTACTGCCAGGTAGCGCTTTTTTAGGAACCAATAAAATCGGACTATTGAACTCAGACATTGATGGTTCAATAATATCATCATTGATCAATTTGTCCACTTGTTTATTGATTTCGTTTTTTTGACTGTGTGCTATCCTGTAGTTTTTGGTGTAGACTGGTGTTGTGTCTTTGAGTCTTAATTTTTGTTTATAGAATTGTTTATAGAATATGCGAATACATCATCAAATTCTGAGCATAATTTATGTAGAGGTTCTTTTTTACGAAATCGGGAAAATGGGGTGCTAGTTTGTTCATTATTGTGGATTTATGTTTTGAATCACGTTGTTTGTCTATTTTTAAGATTTCATAATCGGACAGTTTTTCATTTAATAGGTTCATATTTGTAATTTGCACGTCTGTGTTGTTAGTATTTAATATGCGGACATATGGGTTAGTCTTAGAAGCAATAGTGTTTGCGACGAATACCCCCCGGGTGTAATTCTTGATTAGGGATAAAGATGTTATTGTTGTTTGAGGATATTGTAATGCGTACAATTTTTTCTGTTCTAGGTGGGATATGGAATACATGTGTGTATTGACTGATCTCTATATTGATTATAATTTTATATCTTGATTTATATGGATCTATTATCAATTTGTTGGTTGTTTGTGCACTTTTGACTGCACATGTTTGACATGTGCTCTTCTTTAGGGTATGTTGGGGTATATTAGGCTGTATGTAATTTATTATTTAATTATCTATGTATATCTTTGTTTTTTTTCGTTTTTGTGTAGTTTTCATTTTAGTGTATATTTGAAAATATGTGATTTTTTTTTTTCTTCTTTCTTTTGTTTCTAGGGTATTTTGGCAATGATAGACTTATTCTCTTCTTTAGGGTATGTTGGGGTATATTAGGCTGTTTGTAATTTATTATTTAATTATCTATGTATATCTTTGTTTTTTTCGTTTTTGTGTAGTTTTCATTTTAGTGTATATTTGAAAATATGTGATTTTTTTTTTCTCTTTCTTTTGTTTCTAGGGTATTTTGGCAATGATAGACTTATTCAAATAAAGGAATTTATAAACAATATATATTAAGATTTTTCCATTTTATTTCATTTTTCTTTGTGTTTTTTTTTTGTTTTTGTGTATTTACATTAATTTATAGTGGCAGCGCAAAAATCGCCTCTTACCACAAAGGTGCTATTATGAGCACTCTTTTTATTAATCAGAAGATTCCAGGTTCGTCTCCTGGCAGGATCGCCATGAAATAGGCGAAGGCAAGGTTTGACTTGAAGTGATTTATTGGGGCCGCAAGCCCGGTATTTATAGGAGAACGTTTACATTGGTCTTATGGCTAGTGTCCTTAACGGTACTTAAAGCTAGACATTATGCTTAAGTTCTAATTACTTATAATCTATCCCTAAAAGTATGTGCCCTAATCTTATCCCTAAAAGTATACTACACTTGAGCCGCAAAAGATCTTGAGCCGCAATGGTTCAAGTTCAGCTGTATCACTTTTATTTTAGGCGTCATCTTAATTTTTTCCGGTCCGCCTCAACTGAGGGCATAGCCGACTACCAGCT
Source organism: Drosophila paulistorum (assembly GCA_018152135.1). NCBI lineage: Eukaryota > Metazoa > Arthropoda > Insecta > Diptera > Drosophilidae > Drosophila > Drosophila paulistorum. The sequence continues at coordinate 66,228 of JAECXG010000481.1, read as the reverse complement.
CTGTGGCCTATTTTGGCCCTGTCTACGCTTGCTTCAATACAAAGGAAGCAAGTTTCTGACCCATCGCACTTTGCCGCCTTATGGCTGTTCACATTTGAGGCAGCAGTTCGACCTATCGGTTTGGCTGCTGCATTTGGCTGCTACATGGCCAAAGCCAGGCATCGATAGCATCGAGTTGGTAGCTCTTCCAGTTCCTTGATACTGCAGAGATTCCAGCCTACTTCCAGTTTACCCAGTAGCAGTATTTTTTGCATTACCACATCAGGGGCTGTGATGATCGCCACCTGAGTATTGCGTTTATATCCCGGTCGCATACTCTTCACCGTACACGTCGATGCATCAATATTCGCGTGTTTAACTAAAGCTTGAATATGGCAAGGCTCAGCTATGTCATCCAGATTCCGAATAATTGCGGACTTAAATTTCCTGAGAACTTTGACCCCAGCTGAGTCGCCTAAAACTTGGGAAATTTCGTCCATCAGGCCTCGAGAATCGCTTTGGGCGTTGCCTAATTCCAGCAGAAGCCCATCTTTGGCAGTACGCTTGAGTCTGCTTACATGGCTGCGAACATGGTCCAGCTTCTCATCCGCTCGCCGGGTAACCAATGCCAGAACATCGCTATAGCTGACTCCAGAGCTCGGCTCAATCAGCAGGGCGTCTGGTTTTGGCCTTCGGGGCTTGGCCTCCTTTACGCGGGTCTTACGTTTTGGGCCTACTTCTTGCCAGCCTTGGCTAGACTCGCTATTGCTGGTCCGGATTGAGATTTGACCTTCATCTTCCCTTTGATCACAACAGCCAGCCACCGGCCAATAGTTGCAATGGCGTTGTTGCATTTTTGTTCCGCTACTGCAAGCTCCTTTTCCGTTACCACTACCGCGATACCATCGGCGAAGCCGATTATGCGTGTGCCCGGATCAAAATTGAGTCTGAGGACTCCGTCGTACATGCAATTCCACAGGAGGGGGCCGAGGACTGAACCCTGTGGTACTCCAGCAGAGATGCTATATTTCTCCGAGCCGTCTACTGTCGAGTATCGGAGGCGCCTATTTGTGAAGTAGCTGTCCACTATGTGCAGCAGTCGAGTATCGGAGGCGCCTATTTGTGAAGTAGCTGTCCACTATGTGCAGCAGATTCCCCTGGACGCCGAAAGAATGAATGCGTTTCTGATGTCGAGAGTCACCACCATGCAGTATTGTTTGGTTCCCCCTTTCCATCGGTTACCAGATATGGCGTCTCTGGCTGTGCCCACAACTGTGCTTATCGCGTCTATCGTTGATCTTGCCTTTCTAAAACCGGGAGGCTTGCCGGGTTTTGGTAGGAGTACCAGATTCTGCCTTTTCCATCTGGATGGTTCCTTCTCTCAGACATGGATTGTACATTTTGATGAACACATCAGGGTGCAGATTAACTGCCAGCCTTAAAGCTCTGTTCGGGATGCCGTCGGGACCAGGAGCTTTCTTATTATTTAGTTTGTTGACGATTTCCAACAGTTCTGTTTTCGGGCACGCTGTTATTTCTATCTCACTGCTTCGAGTTGCCAGTGGTGGCTGGACCTGTGTCGCACCAGCTGACGATTTGATTCTGGCTCGCTGCATCAGATGGTATTGATGTTTTCCCGACATCAACGCGTTTGACCACGGTCTGGTAAGCCTTTCCCCAGGGATCGTGCTCGGCAGAATCGCAAAGACGCAGGAAGCATTCTCTTTTGCTAGTTCTGACAGCATGCTTTAGATCCAGCCGTTTGCTATGGTATTCAAGTCTTAGAGATTCAAAACTTTCTGTACCTCTTGAACGCTGAAACTGCCGCCGCGCATGGAAACACGCTCGTCTGGCTGCCGCTATATTGTCGCACCACCAATGTACAGCCGCATAGGGGCGTTTAAAAAGTTTTCGACGTGTCATGCTAGCGTTGCAGGCTGTCTCAATGCTATGCATAATACTGTTCGCCATGTTTTCTGCACTGTTTTCACTTGTGTTGAACAGCAGGTGTCCACAGAAATCAGGAATGCTCAAAGTATCCACTCTGAACGCTCCTTCGCTCACAGTAGTATGGTGTGAAGGTGTACTACGGCCAATGGAGAACAATATTACCTCGTGATCGCTTGCGGAGTAAATATCGCATACTTTCCAATTGGAAAAATGCACCAGTGGATCGCTTACAAACGTCAAGTCTATTATTGATCCCATACCTGCTCTGTTGAAGGTTTTCTTGGACCCTGTGTTGATTAACGAAACGTTGAGAGTCGTCAGAGCCTCAAGCAGCAAACGGCCTCTTCTATCTGTATGACTACTGCGCTATTCCGTGGCCCATGCATTAAAATCGCCGCCAATTATAACTGGGCTGGCCCCTAGCATCGTCCACTAGTTCGTCAATGACCTCTCCAAATCTAGCGATGGATTAGCTGGGGGGTAGATAGCAGCTATATACCCAGTAGCTATTGCAGATCTGCGCTCTGACGAAGCCATCGTATGATCGCACATTAATCAGAGGTGCTTCGAGTGCACTGCAGGTCCAAATAGAAGCCTTGTTTGACGAGTCTGAGACCCAGCCTCCAGTACTTTCCCTTCTGTATGGTTCGCTGAGAATTGCAATATCTGCTGATAATTCACGGATTGTTTGGTGCAAAAGATCTTGTGAAATAGGCGAAGGCAAGGTTTGACTTGAAGTGATTTATTGGGGCCGCAAGCCCGGTATTTATAGGAGAACGTTTACATTGGTCTTATGGCTAGTGTCCTTAACGGTACTTAAAGCTAGACATTATGCTTAAGTTCTAATTACTTATAATCTAACCCTAAAAGTATGTGCCCTAATCTTATCCCTAAAAGTATACTACACCTCCTTTTTTTTAAAAAGAAAAATTTATATTTTTCTAACATCCTTTTTATGTTATTTTTATTCTATCTAAATGTACTGTTTGCTTTTTGTTTTTATCATCCGCTATTATTATATTATTGTTAGGACCTATGCTCTGTATTGTATATTTGCCTGTGTATTTGTTATCTAATTTATGTCCTGTATCATTTTTTAAAAGTATTTCTTGTCCTTCAGTTAGCGATACTTTTTTTGTGTTTTTATTATATGTTTCTTTTTGTAATGCTTTAAATTTTTCGATAAGCAGTTTCGCTCTATTTTGTGCTATTTGTAATTTAAATTTTATTTCTTTATTGAAATCATGAATGTTGTAAATGGGACAGTTTTAGGATGTTTTGCAAAGACTAGTTCAAAAGGTGCATAACCATGTACGGTGGATGGAGTGGTGTTAAAGCAATATGTGAAGTATGCTAGATATTCATCCCAATCGTCTTTTTTTATGGATATATATGACCTGATGTATTCATTGAAAGTTCTATGGTTTCTTTCTACTGTTCCAAGAGTCTGATGATGGTGCGCCGTGGAATTTATTTTAGTTATGTTAAAATTTTTGCAAAGTTCTATTAGTATTGAATTCATATATTCTGTTCCCATGTCTGTTAGAATTGTTTTCACTGAACCGTAAATTAAAATGAATTTTTCGAATGTTGCCTTTGCAACCGCTTTTGCACTTTTGTTTGGTATTGGTATTGATATGAGATATTTGGACAGATCGCAGATAATAGTAACTGCGTATTCATTACCGTTCACTGTTTTTGGTAATGGTCCAATTGTATCTATTATTATTGTGTCAAAAGTGGTTGCAGGGGTTGGTGTTATGACCAATGGGGAGTGGTTGTGTCTGGTTACTTTGGCTAGTTTGCACTTTTCGCAATTTTTGATATATGTAGCAAAATCCCGAGACATATTTTTCCAAGAGAAATCTCTTTTTATTTTTCCTAGTGTTCTGTTTACCACGCAGTGACCTCCCTCCATTGGGTCATTATGATATTTATTTAATGTATTTCTTATTTCTTCTTTATTTGTTATAACTTTTACTTGGGGTAGAACTGCTATTTCTAAATTCTTTAATGTGTCTTTTCCTTTTGTTTTAGTTCATTAGGTGTAAGTGACCTAAATAGTTTTTCTGACATGTCTATCTTCAGTTTATAGATTTTTTTGAGCACCGGCTTCTTTTTCAAGCCTTGGAAGGAATCAATCTAGATCTATTCTTCCACTAATGATCAAATCGCCTATTGTTAAAATACGTATATAAGCACCGCAGTATGTCTATCTCTTTCTTATTATTCTCGAATGATCCGATCAGTGAATTGTAACGGACATTCTTTCATTTCTGCTTTACATTGATTTTCTTGCTGCCTGCGCTGCAGCGAATATTCTTATGCATAAGTTTAGTCTCAAATAAACCTCTACTCGAATAGGTTATGGGCCCTGGCAGCAGAAAGTAATACTGTGCGGGTTGGTCGGAAAGACTTGTAAGAGATTCGTTTTGTTAATTAAAGTTTGTGATTAACTAATTTGTTCAAGATGAGTGCACAATTTTCAATCGAAAAATTAGATGGTGAAAATTATAGTGTATGGTCAGTACAGATGAAAAGTCTGTTGATTCATTCTGATTTGTGGCCGGTGACATGTGGTCGGTTAAAAAAAGAGGCGTCTGATACGGCTGAACAAAAGGAGTTGTTTGACAGTAAAGACGAGAAAGCCCTCGCAAGTATATTGTTGTGCGTAAGTCCGTCGCAGATCAACGGTATAAAACATTGTAAAACCGCGAGCGAAGCATGGGCAAAGTTATCCGCGATCCACATGCCCTCCGGTCCGGCTAGAAAAATACAGTTGTTTAAGCAATTGTTGTATACTAAAATGTTGGCTAAAGACAGTATTCGAGAGCATTTGAATAATTTTTCTAATGTCGTAGAAAAGTTAAATGAAATTCAGGAACAAGTGCCTGATGAAATGCTCGTTATAATTTTGTTGGCAAGTTTAATTGATGATTTCGAAAATTTTGTAGTTGCCATTGAAACGCGAGACTCGTTGCCATCGCTAAGCGCTCTAAAAAATTAAATTGCTTGAAGAGGGAGAGAGACGCAAGATTGGCGAAGTAGCCGAGAAAAGTGAGAATAAAATGTATTCGTCGCGTCAAGAAAACGGTAAAAAGAACAAAGCAATGAGAGAACCAAAAAACATTGAATGTTGGTTGTGCGGTCGTCGCGGGCATTTCGCGTCGAAGTGTGGTTCGAAAGAGAGAAAAGACAACGCGAACGAAAAGAACAGTAAAAAGTCTTTTTCGGTGCTCTCTACTTCTGGAACACGAATCGGTTTGTCGAAAAATGCGTGGTGTATAGACAGCGGGGCTACAGCTCATTTGTGTGCGAACAAATCAATGTTTACGAGTATGCGTGAGCACAAAGAGAAAATCAAGTTAGCAGGCGACAGTTATATAGAAGCCGAAGGTTGCGGTACAGTGGAACTAATATGGAAAAATATCACGATCGAATTGGTTGACGTGCTATATGTAAAGGACTTACAATGCAATTTTATTTCGGTATCAAGGGCAACAGAAAATGGCTTAAGAGTAATTTTTGTCAAAAACAATGTGTTCGTTAAAGACAGTAATAATCGAGACTTAATGATCGCAGAGAAACACAACGGTTTGTTTTTGTTTGAAAGTAAAACAAAAACAGTGTTTGCTGCAGAAACAAATGTAAATCAGCTGGTCAAATGGCATGATCGTTTCGGACATTTAAATTTCGATAGTTTGAATAAAATGATTAAGCAGGACATGCTAGAGTGTGTAGTACAAATGATCTTGTATGTGAAAAAAGTAAAATTTGCGTTAAGAAGTTTCCGAAGTTTTCGGAAAGACGCTCAAAAGAATTGTTGGGCTTGATTCATACAGACATTTGTGGACCTATGCGTACAGCGTCACAAGGTGGTGCGCGCTATTTTGCAACTTTCATAGACGATAAATCACGTTATGTATCGGTATACATGTTAAAGAATAAGAGCGATATTTTCCAGAAATTCAAAGATTTCAAAATGCTAGCAGAAAATCAGACGGGTAAGCGTATAAAAGCCATACGAAGCGACAACGGCCGTGAGTACCTGAGCGATGTGTTTGAACAGTTCTTATCGAGTCATGGAATAAAAAGAGAACTCACTGTTCCCCACACTCCACAACAAAATGGTGTGGCGGAGCGCGCCAATAGAACCTTGGTGGAGATGGCTCGAAGCATGATAGTGCATGCTGGAGTTGGCGAATTTTTTTGGGGCGAGGCGATAATGACGGCTGCATACTTACGGAACAGAGCAGAAACTGCAACTTTGCTTGACAATACTCCATACGAAGTTTGGTATGGGAAAAAGCCGAGCGTATCTCATCTTAGAGTATTTGGTATGAAAGCTATTGTATTAGATAAAACTCATAAGAACAAGTTTTCAGCGAAAGGGAAGCAGCATATTTTGGTAGGTTACTCCGAGACTGCCAAGGCTTATCGTCTTTACAACCCTGTCAAAAGGACCGTAGTAGTATCCCGAGATGTCGTGTTTTTGGAGCACAAGTTCATGAAAGAGTTGGAGCACGGTCGAGAATTATCATGTGAGTCAGTATGGTAATCTTTCAGCCAAGTGAAAAACTTGATTGCGAGAATAATGATGAAATCCAAGAAAATTCTGTGGAGCAGCAAATTCCAATTGTTGAAGAGCAAAGTGGTGACGAAGAAAATGCTGAGGAGGAGCAACCATATACCCGAAGAGGACCAGGGAGACCAAAGATTGTTCGCACTGGGCGTGCTGGTCGTCCACGAAGAGAGTACAATATGCTGAATGTACTAGATGCGAAAGACGTTATTGTTCCTACCTGTATAAATGAGGAATTTAAGTCAGAGCAGTCGGAAAACTGGAAATCAGCAATGCAGAAGGAGTATGACAACCTAGAAAACATTAAGACATGGAGTTTGGTTGATCTTCCTGCAAACAAAAAGGTTATCGGTTGTAAATGGGTTTTTACCACCAAACGAGATGAGAGTGGCAAAGTTCAGCGTTTCAAGGCAAGATTGGTCGCAAAAGGGTGTGGTCAACAATATGGAATTAACTACAAGGAAACTTTTTCCCCGGTTGCACGTTATTCCTCAATCAGACTGGTGATTGCGTTGGCGGTGGAACACGAGATGCACTTGCATCAGATGGATGTCTCCGCAGCATACCTCAATAGTGAGCTACAAGATGACGTTTACATGCGGCAACCTGAAGGTTTTGTCGATGCTGATCATCCCAAGCGTGTACTCAAGCTACATAAATCGTTATACGGCTTGAAACAGAGTGGGCGTGAGTGGAACCAAAAGCTGGATAGCATTCTTTTGAAGATTGGTTTCGTTCCGTGTGCAAGCGAACCGTGTATATACACGAGCAAAGTCAATGGGTATTTATCTATTATTGTTGTATATGTTGACGATTTTATACTTGCATGTACCAGAAAAGACGACGTGGCCTACATAAAGCATCTCATATCAAACGAATTTGATGTGGTCGACGGCGGTGAACTCCATCATTTTTTGGGGATGGAAATCGAGCGAGATGGCAAGACTGGCAATGTCTCCATAGGCCACAAGCAGTACATCGAAGGCTTGTTGCATGAATATGGTATGCAGGACTGTAAGCCGAATGCGACTCCTCTAGAGGTTGGGTTCCAGACGAAGTGCGATAGCGATGATTGCGGTCAAGTGGACAAGACACGCTATCAATCACTCATTGGTTCGTTATTGTATTTGGGGTTGACTACACGGCCAGATATAATACACTCTGTGGCTAAATTGGCGCAGAGAAATGCAGATCCGCACAAGGAACATGAGGTTGCAGCCAAGAGGGTATTGAGATATCTAAGAGGTACTTCAGATGTGAGACTTCATTATAGCAAAACTGGTGTTCCTATTCACTGTTTTGTTGATGCGGACTGGGCTGGCGATTGCAACGATCGGAAGTCGTTCACCGGTTGGTCATTCCTTATTGCTGGAGCGGCGGTGTCATGGGAATCAAAGAAGCAAAATCTGGTTGCCCTCAGTAGCACGGAGGCCGAGTACGTAGCACTTTCTACAGCAGCCAAAGAAGCGATATACATCAGAAAGCTGATCAACGAGATGGGATTCGGGCAGATGGCGAAGCTGCTAATTTATAGCGACAACCAGAGCGCACAATGTCTTGCTAAAGATGCTAAATTTCATTCACGTAGCAAGCATATTGAAATAAAATATCATTTTGTAAGGGAAATGTATAAAGAAAATGTAATAGATATCAAATACATCCCCACAGATAGTATGACCTCAGATATATTAACAAAGAACTTATGTAAGGTCAAACATGTAAAGTTTACAGAAATGTTGGGATTAAAATAATTTTTGTATAAGATAGACTTCGCGTTGAGAAGGAGTGTTAAAATACGTATATAAGCACCACAGTATGTCTATCTCTTTCTTATTATTCTCGAATGATCCGATCTGTGAATTGTAACGGACATTCTTTCATTTCTGCTTTACATTGATTTTCTTGCTGCCTGCGCTGCAGCGAATATTCTTATGCATAAGTTTAGTCTCAAATAAACCTCTACTCGAATACCTATGTTGAAGGAGAGTAATTTTTCTTTATTTTTGGTAATAAAACATTTGCATTTTTTGAATTTAATTTGCGCGTATTTTTTGGCTTCGCTAGGATTTATTATTTCATATATTCTTGGTGTTTCTATTCTTCTATTGTTAATTTTGTTTTCCTTATGTATTAATTTTTTTGTTTCTGATCTTGTTGCTACTTTAAGTATTTTATTAGTTTCTATGTTTTTTATATTTTCAAATTCAATTCTGGAGAGAGCATCCGCTGCGAAATTTTCTTGTCCCCTGATGTATTCTATAGTAAAATCGAACTCTTCTAAATCTAGCCTTATTCTAGTAAGCTTTGACGATGGGTTTTTTAGAGAAAATAGGTATGTTAATGGCTGATGGTCAGTTCTGATTAGGAATTTTTCCCGTATATGTATGGTTTGAAATATTGAATTGCCCAATGTATTGCTGTTAATTCTTGCTCTATTGATGACTTATTGCTTTCGCCTTTTGTAAATGCCTTAGATGCGTATGATATGGGTAATTGGAGTCCATCAAATTCTTGGCTGAGGGGCTGGCAACATCCGATGCCTCTGTTGCCGCTGCAATTGTGATATACTTTTCGAATTCTTCGAACTTTTTTGGCCCGCCTGAGAGGTGTTATTCGAAGTCGAATTTGACCCGGCGTTTCCTATTGTATCACTTGATGGGGGCTTCATGCATTCACAAGCACAGTGGCAACTCCTGGTTGGAAGTACCTCAGATACCGTTGCACTTTCTGCATCCGTTTGCTCCTCTGTACTTGCACGCTGCGGCGGGACTAAGCCTGGATTTGTTGTCTCCTCTGGTGCGACGCCCTTGCCCTGGAAAAGCAGTATCAGATCTGCATGCAGTCTCTGAAGTTTCGCCACGTTTTCCCTAAGCGGGTTCGTTATCGAACGATTACGCCCATCTTTACATTTTACCGTCATCATTGAAATTGACTCTAGCACGAGTCCCATTTCATCTAGCTCCCTACATACTGGCTGCACTTTTACTCTTTTGAACGAAACACTCCTCGTTTCAGGGCTACTGGCAGGACTCGGGGTGCCTCTTGCTCTTTTTGGGGTGTCCGATGGTTAAGTTTTCGACTCCTCACAGACTTAGTTCGCCATTAGATTGGCACCGGCGACCAACAGTGTGCCGGCAGGATTTAGATCCAGATTTGCTCCTTTTTTTTGGCTCTCTGCTTCATTTTGGGTGACTCCCTGCTGTGGAGGAGACCGCTGCAGCATCGGTCGTCGCCCGAACGCCGATTCGTACTCAGCTTCCAGTATGCCTTGGTCTATGTACGCAAGTCCCCCGGTGGCCAAGAATTTCCTCCTGATGACGGCTGGGAGATATACCGCCCCGACTCGGTGGCCTAAATCCAACCTAGTATAGAACTAGAGCGTTGACCAGTAGACCAAGGTTACTTTGGCAAAAGTGGAACCAAAAAAAAGAAGAAAAACCAAAAAAAAAAAAGAATGGAAACAAATATAGGTGTAACACAGGATTTGAACCTATACCTCTACCGATCCTTTAGGCTTGGCCTCTTACCGCTCCGCCAGAGGCGGATTCGCGCCGGCTTGGCACAGACTGTATGCAATGCAGCAAATTTGGTGCAGACTCAACTTAAATTTATATCAATTTATTAATTAAAAATAAAAAGAATATATATATTTAGATTGAACCAACAGGGGATTTTAGCAAATTCCTTCGCCGGGATTTGAACCAGGGAATTCGGCTTAAGCAACTGAGGTGCTACCCCCGGCGCCACAGGGTGCTGGAACCAGGCGGCGGCTAGAAGTTTGTTTGCAGGTGCCCTTACAGTTTCCGTGTTATGGTGCACAAGGGGGGGAATATTTTGCTGGATAAAAGCTCCGCTTACCTCTCGGCAGGTAGGGATCTAGGCTACAAGTTAACAGTTTAAGGGCAGCTGTTAACATGCGGGGCCCTATGTTGTTTGGGTGGTCCGGCAGGTCTGCTAATCAGCTGGTGGAGGAATGTGGAGAGATGCTTACAAGAGTAGCTACGTTCACCTCACCCTCACAAATGCAGGAGGTAGGAGGCAACCCCGCTACGCCCGAATTGGTCACCAAACCACTGGTGCTCCAAAAAAACAAAATCACTACTAGCACCTTGCTGGGACGCGACTACTATATCACTATCACTATCGAACAGGGAAAACACAGGAGACTCTCTCGGCGCAGTTTTGGGATTTAGTTAAGTCCTCTTAACTACGATTTTTTATATAAATTACGGAGCTATAACAAAACGCGACCGCACTGTACAATGCATTATTTAACAAACATTAACAAAAAGAACTAACAAAAGAAACATATACTTGGGATAGACTTTAAGTCTGCTGTCCTTTGTGGAACGGCGTTGAGGGAGTGCTTCGCAAAGGTGTTGGCAGAGTTTAGAGTGCGCCCGATCTTTGGCGTTCAGCTACGCGCAGGCTGCGCATAACTACACCTACAAAAGCGTTGATGGCGTTCCAATTGCTTGGACTTGCCATCATTTGATCTGTGAAGTTTCCCACGAATAATGGATTGCCGATATTAGTAAATACATTTTGGCGGTCTCTGGCAAAAAGGCTACAGGTAAACAGCACATGCTCTGCGTCCTCATCGAATCCTTCTCCGCATGGGCATGTTGGCTCCGCTTCGTGGCCAAACCTGTGTAGGTATTGTCGAAAACAACCATGACCACTAAGGGCTTGTGTCAAGTAGTAGTTGACCTCTCCATGCTTTCTTGCCGTCCATCGACTAATGTCGGGAATAATGCGTCCATCTTCCCTTCTCCGATTGGTCCCAGCGAGATTGCCAAAGTGTTTGGGTTTCGTTTTTGGCCGCCACCCGGGCCTCATTTTTGCTTTTATGTTGGCATGATCCAGATGCTCTCTAAAGCTGAGTCGCGTATCCAGCATTACTCCCAGGTATTTAATTGCCCTTACCGATTCTATCGTACAGGTCTCAAGTGTGATTTTCGCTCTTTCAACCGTTTTCCGGCTGCTTATTAGCACAGCCTCTGTTTTGTGGTCTGCAAGTTGGAGTCCTGAATTGGCGAGCCACTGCTTCACCATTTTCGCCGCCTCTGCAGTTTTCTCCTCTGCTTCGTGGATGTGTTTCGCAACCGAGCTGAGCGCCACATCGTCAGCAAAGCCAATGATTTGCGTGCCAGGTGGTAGAGACAGCCGCAAAACCCCATCATACATTATGTTCCACAATAGGGGGCCCAAAACTGAGCCCTGTGGAACACCTCCTTGTACCAAGTGTGCACCTTGTGTGCTATATCGCAGTATACGGTTTCCAAAAAAGTCCTCCACTAAGAAATTTAGGTACTCAGGAACCATTCGCCGAGTTGAACGCATTCTTGACGTCAAGTGTGGTCACCAGACAATATTTTTTACTGCCACCTTTCCACCGTAGTCCCTCGATGGCTTTGCTAGCAACGTCGACGACTGTTGTTAAGGCGTCTATTGTTGATCTAGCCTTTCTGAAGCCAAACTGCATCGGAGACAGATCGCCAGACTGTTGGATGGCTGCTTCTACACGGAGAGCTATTAGCTTCTCGAACATCTTTCCTGTCGAGTCCAGGAGGCAGATCGGCCTGTATGCAGATGGATCTTCTGCTGGCTTGTTTGCCTTTGGGAGTAGCACAAGGTCCTGGAGTTTCCAGATGGTGGGAAACACGCCTTCTGCCAAACATTTATTGAACACCTTTGCGAATTTAGCGGGGTGAAGCTGGGCAGCCAATTTGAGTGCCTTATTCGGTATTGAGTCTGGACCTGGAGCCTTGTGGTCATTCATTCCGACAGCTACTTGAAGTACCTCTTCCGGACTGATGTTGCAAGCATCTGTTGCTACACTGCGTAGGGCCGACCTTGGTTCTACTACTAAAGTGGCTGGGAACAATGTTTCCACTATCAGCTGCATTTGAGATTCGTCTGGTGTAGCTGGCTTAGCAGCTCTGAATTTTCTCATTGCCACTTTGTATGCCCGGCCCCAAACGTCATTTTCAGCCGCGTCACAAAGTTCGAGAAAGCATTTGTTTTTGCTTTCCTTAATAGCACGTCGCAGTTCGCTTCTCCTGTTAAGCAATTCTAGTTGTAGGCTGGTAAAATCACCTCTGCCGCGTGATCTTTGGTATTGGCGTCTGGCTTGCAGGCACCGTTTTCTCGCCTCCTCGATGGTCGCATTCCACTAATAGACTGCTGTCTTCTGTTTGGTGTGGCCACTACGGGTCACCATACTGGCATCGCACGCTGATGAAATCGCGTCTACCAGCATTTTGGCGCAATTGTTTGCGTCACCAGTTATTTGGGGAAACTGTAGTGAAGGGGTTGTAGGGGTTGAACGTTTCCACCCGGTACATTTTACAATTTATCCGCGCATTTGCGTTATTGGCTGGATATCTGCCGATTTTGCACATTATGGCCAAGTGATCACTGGCTGTGAAGTGGCTGCAAAGTCTCCATTCAGCTTGCTGGGCCAACTGACTGCTCGCGGAAGTCACGTCAATTACAGATCCGTAGCCAGCTCTCTGGAGGGTGTGCTCCGAGCCAGAATTCAGCACTACCAGATCCAGAGCTGCTAATGCCTCCAGCAGAGTGCGGCCTCTAGTATTTGACTGACTGCTGCCCCATTCCGTTGACCAGGAATTCAAATCACCATCAATTATGACCCGGTTTTTGCCTCTGGCATCCATAGCGAGTTGGTCTACTGCCGATTCGAACTCGTTTAATGAGAGGCTTGGTGCCATACAGCAGCTGTAGACCCACACATCTCCAATAAGCGCACGTACGAAGCATTTTGATGATTTAATGTGCTGCATAGGCGGCCCATTTGGTCCGCAACTCCAGATCGCAGCCTTGTGCGTCGTGTCTGCAGCGCAGGAGTTACTAGACAGCGTCCTGTACGGCTCACTCAGGATGGCCAGATCGATCTCCAGTTCTAATATTGACTGCGTAAGTAAGTCATGCGCCGCCGAGCAGTGATTTAAATTTAATTGCAGAAATTTCATAAGTTCTTATTGGAAGCTTGCTCTCCAGTAGTTACCATTGGGCAACGGCGACTACCAGTGTAGTGGCTCGCATCCATGCGTTTTGCGTCTACGCAATTAAAACAAACTGGGTTGTTGTTGCATGTGGCTGCCTTGTGATCGGTCTGGCCGCATCTGAGACACCAGTTCGTGCGATCTTTGGCGCAGGTGCAACTGTCTGCTTTGTGGCCGAAGCATAGGCACTTGTAGCATCTCTTTTGAGCCTGCCTCTCTCGAATCGGACACACGTCCCAGCCAACTTCAATGGAGCCTTCTCTCAATAGTGTGGCTGCTATAGTCCGCGGCATGTTCAAGATGGCCATCTGTTTGCCTCTGTACGACTTGCGCAGGCCCCTTACATTTACTTGCCCAACGTCATCACCAATTTTTTGCTTAATTGCCTTTTTGATTTCCTCTTCCGTCGCTAAGTGGTCGAGGTTGCGCATTTCCAGCCACGCATCGGCTCCAGCTGCTCGTACTGAAGCTTGGTGACCCAGTACTTGACTCAAGTCTTCGGTCAGTTTCTTGCTATTTGCATTTCCTCCCCCCTTAAGCTCGAGAAGTAGATCGCCCGTAGCCGTTTTTCTCGTCCTCTTGACATTATTTTTAACGTCGTCGAGCTTGCCGTCTGGCCTTCTGGTAACTAGGCTCAGGATTTCGGCATAAGAGCAGCCCTCATTCGACTTGATTAAGATAACCTCCGGCCTAGCTTTCCTCAAGGATGGCTTGTTCGCTCTTTTCCTTGAGACAGTCTGCCATTCCGCAGCTCCGTGGGCTGCCTGCGGCACTGCCGTAATGGCTCGCTGCCCAGTACATGGCTCCGGATCGCCGCATGGCGTGTTTATCGCAATTGCTCGCTGACGCTTAGGAGGGTTGTTGCGCTGGGTACCCACGTCCTCTTTCTGACGTTTGGGCGTGTTTCCCATTGCATCCATCTTTTTCGCACCGTTTCTCGGCCTAATCATTATATGGCATAGCATTTCGTGCAGCTCTTTCATTCGCACTATTGCATTCTTCGTACCCAGATTTATATGGTGTACTGGTTTTTTGCCATCATCTCCTTTGTTGAACATCGTGTCCATCTCCCAAATGAGCGAGCCCAACTCGTCCAAATCCGACACATTTGAGACAACTTTTGGCGAGGTGGTTGTCTCCGGGCTGCTGGGCGCCATTGCCGGTGTTCCAGCCGTTCCTGAGCTATTACCGAGTAAAGCCACCGTCTCCGCCTCCTCCTCCGCGACCGAACAATTCTTGGCCGTTTAGCAAATGCCGCCTCTGGACATTGTGCATCTTGCACCGATCCGTCGTCGCAACGAGCTTGACGGTCCATCGACAAGACAAAGCGCTCCATATCTCGATATTGGCGCCAGCGCCTAATTTAAATTTGAATTTGAAGATCGCGGGAAATAAAAAGTGGCGCTTTCTTTGTCCCGGTTCAAACTGCAAAGTGGCGCCCCCTGCCAAGGCGGCTCAGGCTGAGTTTTTGGCGCTGATCAACACTGTGATCACAGCTGTTTCGATTTGTTGCTGCAACGCGGTGGAATGATAAGTGGAGGAATTGGGAAACTTTTTTTTCTCACCCACACGAGTGAAATTATGAGAGGCGGGAAAAAAAGAGTGGCCAGGCACCCCCTCTCCACTCCCCTTTCTTCCTGGAGTTGATTTGGCCCTTTGGCCCACCCAAGAGCTGGAATGGGGACCACCAGCCGGAGCACAGGGAATCCGTGTATCCGGAGCAATTTGATTATACTTTAGTTTTTTTAGAAGTCGCGGAATCACCGAAAGGGGAAAAACTTTAAGGAGGAGTCACGATACTCTGCCGCACTTGTAAGTTGTTTGTGTGTGTGTGTGTGTTTTTCTTTTTTTTTTAATTCATTTATTAAGTAATAGAAATATATACAAGAATGATAGAAAATTTGGAAAAAAGTTTTGCGAGGGGAAGTAGCTTGTGTGGTACTGCCAGCGAGGGTATTGCTTCACACAGGCGTGCTTCCATCCGCTTCCTGCTCTCAGGTCATTCGACTCGACTCAGCTGCTCCACTCTGCGGAGCTCGGTCATGGCGATAGCCGCGAACTTGTTGAATGCCTCCCAGTTTTCCCTGCGACGAATCATCATTGGGACCAAGTTGGATACTGAGATTTGCTCCCCGAGTTCCGCCTCGAGGTGTTCTCTCTCGGTTTCGAAGCGTCCGCACTTAAAGAGGACATGTTCAGCCGTCTCGTCTTCTCCGTTGGCGCACCATGCGCACTCTGAGCTTGATGCGTGTCTGAACCGGTGTAGGTAGCCACGGAAGCAGCCGTGACCGCTCAGAAGTTGCGTCGAGAAGAAGTTGACTTCTCCATGGGCCCTGGCCAACCAGTCTTTTAGGCTTGGGATTAGCCGATGGGTCCATCTGCCTTTTTGCGACATATCCCATAGCGATTGCCATCTTGATATACTTATTTCGCGCGCCTGTACCCGTAGCAATTATTTTTCGGTTGGCACTAAGTTTGGCTCTTTTAGTGCCCAAAAGAGTCTTTTGGATTCATCGCCCAGGATTCCGACTGGGATTGCGCTTGCTAGTACCATGTCTGCGATACCTGAAATCGTACGAAATCCGCAGCAGATCCTAAGTGCGATGATTCTAAATATTGAGTCCAATTCTCGGGCGTATGATTTTGTGGACATTGCTTCTGCCCAAACAGGCGCGGCGTAAAGCATGGTTGCCTTGATTACGCCATGCTACAGCGTTTTTCGGCTCTGGCTTGGTCCTCTTGTGTTGGGCATCAAGCGTGATAAGGCAGAGCAAGCTATTCTGGCCTTTTTGTCCGTTGCCGAGAGGTGATCTTTGAAATTGAGCCTTGTATCGATTAGTACTCCAAGGTACTTTATTGCCTTTTTTGTTTTAATTTGCGTGCCGCCGACCTGTATACTTGCTGTCTCCACCTTTTTCCTACTGCTTACAAGAACAGCTTCTGTTTTTTTTTCGGCCAGAAGAAGGCCCGTTGTAGCCAGCCATTGTTGCACTCGAGCGATCCCGTTCGAGCACATTGTCTCTACTTCGCTCAGATTATTTGCCACACCTACTACGGCTACGTCATCAGCAAAGCCCACAATCTCGACCCCAGCAGGCAATTCCAAATTTAGGACGCCGTTATACATGGCATTTCAAAGCAAGGGTCCCAGAACCAAACCCTGTGGGACACCTCCAGTGATGTTGTATATTTTCTCTCCTTCAAGTGTCTGCGTGTAGACTTCTATTGGAAAAGTAACTACTTATTACCTTCCATAGATAGTGTGGTATGCCGAAATTTCGCAGGGCATCTAGAATGCAAGGCCACCTTGCCGAATTAAATGCATTTTTCACATCTAAAGTGGCTATGATGGAATAATTCTTGGCACCTCCTTTCCATCGATCATCGGCTATTGCATTACGTGCTATGCTCAACACTTTTTGGATAGCGTCGATTCTCTCCTCTCCGATAGTTCTCCTACTATGTGGTCCATGTCAGCAACAGAGAGAGGCCTTGTCCTTTGGTTGGTTTTTAGCCTCTTCATTACGATTTTGTACGGTCTGCCCCATAAATCGTTTTCCGCGTAGGAGTAGGATCGGCAGTGGTTGCGGCCGACGAATCCCAGAAGCGTGGTATATAACCAAGTTTGCAGAGGTCCTCCTTGACTAAAATTTTTCAATCTACATGCCTTTTGTATGCCCGAATTTGGAGTTCACAACGGAGCACCCGCGGATAAAGATACGTTCTCCACCGTGGGTAATGTGAGTGTGTGTGTTTTTTTTTTTTTAATTCATTAACTACATTCATTGTGGAATATAACATACAATGCAAAAGTTTAAAGGCACAAAAAATATACAATAGGGAGATTTCTGCGGGACGTCCCATGGGGAATTGCCTCGCAAAAACCTAGAACCCATTAGTTATGGCCATTTCGCACCAGATTTTCCGGTTTCAGCACAGTGCCAACCGTTTCCTCCAGAAGCCGCCGTTGCCTGGTAAATCTTCTACATGTGAAAAGGACATGTTCCGCATCCTCCACCGATCCTACGCCACACGTCGAGCAGTACGGCTCCGCCTCGTGTCCGAATCTATGCAGGTAGGACCGGAAACAACCGTGTCCTGTGAGGAACTGGGTCAAATGGAAAGACACTTGTCCATGCTTGCTTTCCATCCATGGCCTGATCTTGGGTATAAGGGTGTAGGTCCATCTCCCCATGTTCGACGAATCCCACCGCTCTTGCCAAGTGGCGACGCTCTGCGACCTTGCATCTCTACTAGCCGACCGTTTTTGTTCGCCTCGCTTTGTCGCGTCCGCGATGTTCCTTGCCTCGTCCGCAAACAGATTGATGGGAATCATGCTTGCAACGACCAGTGCAGCATCCTCCGAGACCGTCCTAAAACCGATGCAGACCCTTAACGCGCAGAGACGGTAGGTAGCGGTGATGCCCCTGCTGTACGCCGTGATGTGTATGGCACTGGCCCAGATTTGTGCCGCATACAGGATGACTGATTTTAGCACGCTCATCAGCAAAAGTCTTCGCTCTTGTTTCAGGCCTCTCGTGTTCAACATTATCCTTGATAACGCCTGGCATGTGCTCGCTGCTCTCCGTTGAACGTTCTCCAGATGCTCTCTGAAGCATAGGCGCGTGTCTAGCCATACACCCAGATACCTGATGGCCCGCTTTGAGGTGATTGTGGAACCATCTACGTACACTGAGGCATCTCTTTTTGCTACTTATCAGGACCGCCTCCGTTTTTTCGGCTGCCAGGGCTAGGCCAACCGAATGTAGCCACCGTGTAACAGTGGCTATAGCTACCGAGGCCGCTGATTCTGCCTTTTCCAACTCCTTGGCAACAACCACAATAGCCACGTCGTCAGCATAGCCAATGGATTCACAACCTGGCGGGAGTGAGAGACGCAGTACTCCGTCGTACATCACGTTCCAGAGAAGCGGTCCCAAGACCGAACCTTGTGGCACTCCGGCAGACACAATCCGGCTTTTGGGGCCGTCCGAGGTGTCGTATCTCAGGGTCCTCTGCCTGAAAAAGCTCCGAACAATGGCAAGGAGGTACGGAGGGACGCTGAAATCGTGGATGGCGCTCAGGATGCAGCTCCAATCCGCAGTATTGAATGCGTTCTTTACGTCAAGCGTGAAGACCAGGCAGTACTGCTTGGTGCCACCTTTCCATCTTGTGCCCTCGATGAAGCTGCTGGCAATGCCGACCACCTTGCTGACTGCGTCGATGGTGGATCTTGCCTTGACGGAAACCAAATTGGTTGTCCGAGAGGCCGCCGCACTCGCTGACGTACGCGTTCAACCTCGATCCGATAAGGCCTTCAAACACCTTGCCTATACAGTCCACCAGACATATCGGTCTGTACAAGGGCGACACATCTGCTGGCTTCCCCGGCTTTGGCAGAAGGGCCAACTTCTGGATCTTCCATTGCTCGGGAAAAATACCCTCCGTGAGGCAGCGATTGAAGACGGCGCGGTTTGGGATGCGATCCGGACGGGTGCTTTGACAAGTTGGAGCGACTTGACCTCTTCAGATGAGATCCCATCGATCGAATGGAATTCCGTGGCTGGGGGATGGGTTATGCAAGGGGGGACGGGGCGGTTTGGGAAGAGGCCGTCGACAATTCGAGCGACGTCTTCAGCGCCAGACGGGGTGGGATGGCGGTTTGCCTGTATCCGCTTAACCACTGTCTTGTATGCCTTGCCCCATGGATCGTGCTCCATCCACTTCCCTTTTCGCGGAGAGAATAGCCTTCTTGAGGGACCTTCTAGCCGAGCTGTAATCGGCGTGGTAGAGTGTCCAGTCCGAGTCCATGCGCTTCCTTGCTCGTTGGTATTTTCGTCGCGGGGCCATACAGGATCTCCTCAGGTCTCCTATATACCGGCTTCTGGTGGCGTCTAAAGGGCCTGGATTGGGCCATACTTGCAGTGCAGGCGGCTGCCATCATACTGCAGGCTTCGTTTACCATTTCTTGCGCAGTGGATGGTGTGAAAGTTTGCCGGAATAGCGTTGCAGAGAACGCCTGTGGGTCCAGCGAGTCTTCTCGGAAGGGCATGTCAGCAAGGTTACGCTCGGTTATCCCTCTTGACTCGCATATGCAGCAATTGAGATCGCTACTGCAATCCTTCGCCTTGTGGTCCTTGCCGCCGCACCTTAGGCACCAATTTGTCCTATCGACAGTGCTGTTGCATGCTGCTGCCACGTGTCCGAACTCCAGGCACCTGTAGCATCCGGATGCCGAAGTGCTGACGCGTATCCTGCATACTGAGTATCCAATCTTCAGATGGACTGCCTTCAGAATTGCTTCTGCTACCGATACCGGGACGCAGACTGTTGCTCTCTGGTTACCACCGTGCGCTGGGCGCAAACTCTTAATGTCTGCGATGGCAATTTTCTGGCTCAGCTGCGCGGAGACTGCCTGAACAATTTCCTCCTTGGTAGTTTCGCCATCCAAGTCCAGAAATTCTAATCTGGTCAGATTCGATAGCACCCTTGCCTCGACTTGGCCTTCAAGCGCAGTTCCAATGTCCTCCTGGATTATATTTTCAGCTCCTGCTGCGTTTAGCTCCAGTAGGAGGTCGCCTTTGGCAGTACGCCACTGCCTGCAGCTTGATGTCCTGGCTTCTTGTCACCAGCTTTAGCATGTCGCTATATGACATCTCGTTTGTTGGCTGTACCAAAATAGCGGTCGGACGTTTTTTTGGAAGCGTCCGTTTCGGTTGCCTCGCCGTCACGGTCTGCCATGCAGGCGCTGATGGCGCTGGCTGTGGCTCTCTCATGGATTTCATGCGGCAAAATACTTGTGTGTTTCATTACTTAAGAATGATAAAGGATATGTTCACGCCACCGGGTGAACAGCAGAGAGTGAGGGGTAGGGTTTTTCCCAAAACGGAATGCGGTCATACTGAGGAGGGTGACGAAGCGCTCTCCTGAAAATCGCCATCATCAATCCAGTACGAGACTTGCATTGGAACACCCGTTCTTTTTTTTATTTAGATATGTATTCGAACCTATTGTATGTGTACATACTTCAACCCGAAACATTTCGTGTGTGTCGGGCTATCTGTGAATAAATTGAATAAAGCATAGTTTTTAAAAAAAGGTTTCGCGCGTTCCTAATTAATCACTCGCTCACCATACCACGAAGAAATTGGCACCCGCCAAGGTTGCACCCCAGCAAATCTATCCGCCCCTCCACGAAGATTGGTCCTTCGAGCCGGATATCCTTCCGCTCTTCCAGCATGCATCGGCGGAATTCCTGATAAGTACAACATTTCTTATTAAAAATCCCTTTCACATTATATCCGATTACATACTTATAAAAGTGTGAGGTTTCCCGCTCTTCCATAGCGACCTACACACTTTTGTATACTTTTATGTACATACCTGACCTGTTCCAAACGTTACCTGGTATTTCCCGATCATTTTTGTGTTTATGAAGTGCATTTTTTTTCCATTCTTCGAGATTCTGATTGTCCAAAAATCCAATTGCATATGTAGCAATACATCTGTATGTATGTATGTATATACACATGTATACATACATACATGTAAAAACAGCTGTGTTTTTAACCTGCAAGTAAAGTGTTTAATAATCGCGAATTTATAAAGTACCACTTACCCTTACTTAAAGTGTAAAGCACACTCCACAGGCTGATCATTAGTCCATCGGCATAAATTATTTATGCCAAATAATTTGTACATCCATACATATGTATGTACATACTTACATAAATACATATGTACATATGTAATAATTTTTGCCGCGGTAAGCACACTCATACGTACATATGTACATACATATATATGTCCACATACAATTCAATTGCACCCAAACCAAATATGAAACCTACATAATTAAAGCAGGAAATCGCGATATTCGATTTAAAATTTAAAATTAATTAAATTCCCAAAACTTAAACAACGGCAGAACAGCTGACTCCCGATCAGTGCTGACACTCAAGTCTCATCAGTGCTGACACTTGAGCCAAGTCGTGACTCCGTCACGACATCCATATATTCCATCGTGATTTTCGTATTGTGCCATAAGAAATATTTAAATCAGTCAGTATCTAATTCGCAAAATAATTTCTAAAGAAATACAAGTATTATTTTATTTATATGGAATTAATTTTTTGTCTTGTCTCGGTGCATTTTGATTTTTGCCTCACAGATCCATGAAATTAACCTAGTCCGCTTATTGAAAATTAATTCCGAGTTTTTTTTTTCCATTGAAAAGTTATCGGCACTCCTAATCCTACTGATCTCAATTTCTCCACATTCTTTAAATACTCTTAAAAAATTCAACATATTTCCACATTGTATCATATATCATATATCCTTATAATTATTCACACAACTGCGAAGAAAATTATAAATCCTTCCAATTTCATTTATGCTATCTAGTATTATTCGTTGTGTTCATTAAAAGAGGAGACACTTGTGCTTCTCACTCCTCTATCCTTTAATTATACAGTCCACTTACAGCTTCGTTTCGATCTCCTCTCCTGAGAGCTCTAATTCCACGAAGTTATTTGTTCCCATTCGATTCGTAATAGCTCAGAGAACTGTGAGGAACATTATAATTAACTATAATATCCCACACAACAAGCAAACAGCGGCACAATCCAACGATACAAATAAAGCACCGAACACAAGATACAGCCGAGACACAAACCTAAGTTACGATATACGACCAAGCCTGCTACTGATCGATCGAACCGATGGCTTACGATCAAACCGGGTCGATCGAGCCACACGTCACCGCTGGCGATTTCGTACAAGCGGGAAGATGCGTGGGAAGCATAACACAAAAAAACCAATATACACGCATATGCAAGGGACGACCAAGACCAACATGGCTCGATCGAACCTATGACGTGCGATCGAACCTATGACGTGCGATCGAACCTATGACGTACGATCAAACCAAGGTGGACTCATGACGTACGATCAAACCAAGTTGGACTCATGACGTACGATCAAGCAAGGCTCGATCGAATCACAGGCGACCGCTGGCAATTTCGTACAAGCGGGAAGTTGCGTGGGAGGCAGAATGTAAGAAATCAACGATATAAGAGTAATGGAACCCGGTTTGAATGCATGATTGCACACAAACGGGGGCATTGGCCTACTTATGCAAATTAAGAGCACGGAGAGGCAAATATGAATGCATGCGTTAGAATGCGCTGAATAACGCATGTCACACGTACACTATGCGTGAGGGAGAGTATCGATGACCAATAGCGCACTATCTGCCTACGTCACGCTCATGAGAGTGAAAGCAGTTAGACTGCGAGCAGCCGAAATCGGATGAGCGAGAGAAAATGAAAGTGAGGGCCAAGCAAGCCCATGAGACGGGTGCGGGGCATGCATGCTTGGTATGAAGCAATGATGGTTTGTGGATTGGATAGGGGAATATGCGAACCGAAGGGGGGGGGATGAACAATGGGGAAGCCCGCTATCTAACAGATACGATATACGTATGAAAGGGGATTGTATGGGAAATTAAATGATTTCGGGTATCAATTTAATCAGGCTAATCATGATTAAGCAATAATTTAAGTTAATACAACTAATGTATGTATGTATAAGCATAATGTGGAAGGAATATGGGCGAAATTGGGTATGACGAGTGGATCAAAGAGAGCGACGGGCGACGGCAGCGCCGACAGAGAAAAAGAAAGCAGAGAAAGTCAACGGGATACGATGGGCGGCCAATAGAGAGGCGACGCCAACGGAGTGAAAGTGATAGAAGCCAATGCATACAAGGGAGAAAGACAAGGACAAGGAAACGAATGGGCGCGCAGCCACAAAGAAAGTGGACACATATGCGCCAAGAACTACGGGACTTTCACCACGCATAGCAACAAGTGGATGCGTGGGTGAAAGTAGGAGGCCGATGGAAAATACCAGCTGTATAGCGGTACTACACCAGCCAGTGCCAGAGGCCAGAGGAGCTGCCTATATAAAGGCGGCACAAATCAGATCAAATCATCAAGTCATCGAGGCATGATCAAGTAACAAGTAATTAAGGCCTTACGAGTAACCTTAAGAACTTACCAGGGAAAATACAAGGAACAAACAAGTCATTAAGGCCTTACGAGTAACCTTAAGAACTTACCAAGGAAACACAAGGAGCAGAAAAGGAACTAGGAACTATACAGGCCTTACGAGTAACCTGTACAGTTCATGTCGACAGCAACAAATCCTTAAATAAGGATAACAAGTACCATACGCAGTCAAGGGAAGACAAGCAAGGACGACGAGGGATTCGAAACGACTCACCAACGCTGTCCAAGTCCAGACATACCGCAGAGAAACTCGTCATAACCAATCAAGCCCATAAACGATCGCAAATAAACATATTATAATACCCAAATCAATAAATAAAGCTGTTCTGATTTCACCGGGGCACAAAATAAATTTTGTTGTGCCGAACCTAGCCCAAGAGATATTATAAATATCCCGAAGGACGAGAAAGGATCGTTACAACTGGCGCCCAACGTGCTATACTGGTGAAATTTAGAAATAAAAATACAGTTTATAAATCATAAAAAGATCAAAAATGGGAAAAGGATGGATTTACCACATGAAGAAGGAGGATTTGGTACAGACAGGCCAAAGGATCGGGATCGAGATAAACGGCACAGTGGAGGAAATGAGGAGACAGCTAGGCGAGTGGATAGAAAGGAATGAAAAGGACCCAGACTGGAAGGAGGAAATAAATAGATTGGAAACAAAGTACTCAAAAAATATAAAAATGAAAACAATAGCAAGCACATCAAAAACATGCGAAAGTGAGGCTGAGGAATTCCAGAAAATAAACATCGCCACACTAGCAATCCCTCCATATTTACCACCAAGATGGGGAAGCGAAGGAGCCCCTAGATAGCGCAGAGACAAAGAGGGACATAAGGAGACAAACAATAGACCCCAAGAAAACGGCACCACATACAACAAACAAGACCACCGAATACGCCAAGGTGGCAAAACAAGTGAGGGAATGGACATTCAGGTTCGACGGCAATTCCAGACCACTAGAGTTCATAGAACAGATCGAGTGGTCAGCAGACATGTATGGCATCGAACTGGACATGATCCCGAGAGCGATGCCAGAGCTACTGAAAGATAGGGCACTCAAATGGTACGTCGCAAACAATAAGCAGTGGCGAACATGGAAGGAATTTGTTGAGGGCTTCAAGAAATATTTCTTGCCGAAAGGATTCTTCAACAAATTGGCTGATCAAGTGAAAAATCGCAAGCAAAACAGAAACGAGTACTTCAAGGACTATATGGTGGATATGCAAACATTGATGAGACCCCTAAAAATACCAGAGTACGAACAATTGGAGGTCATATTGGAAAATTGCACGCCAGATCTAAAAATATTCGTTCGGCCGCACAGGGTCAGAGATCTAGATGAGCTGATGCAGTTGGCAGAAGAACACGAGATGCTCGAACAAGAGCGATTCGAGTTCCATCGCGAAAGCAATGCTCAAAGAACACATAACAACCAATCAAACCACAGAGGAGGAAATAATCACGGGCCACCAGTCACACAGTGCCGAAGATGCCAGGACAACGGCATGGAGAATCATTCGAGACCAAACCAAGAAAACAAGAACGTACAAGACGGAAAAGTCTTGAACCCGAATCAGGCGTGCCGCAGATGCGGGGGAGCCGGACACTGGGCCAGGGAATGCAACAATCAGAGACTCAATTTCTGCTGGCAATGTGGAAAAGTGGGCAGAAGGACGAAAGAATGTTGTTGGAATTCGGGAAACGAAAGGCGGTTCCAGTCTATCAGGGGCGAGCAGGGACCCAGCCAACAAGCTCCTCACCACTAATAGGCCAACTAGTAGAAGAAGAGGATCAATTGTCAGCGATTATCGAAGTAGCAGGAATACAGATGAAAGCGACAATTGACTCCGGAGCTACGAGTAGCTTCATCAGCAAGCAAATATTGGAAACAGTGAAGAATAAGGGAAAATGGGAGAACACACACAAACAGGTATACATGGCAGACGGAAAGGTGCGAGACATTGAAGAACAATGGACAGGAAGCGTGAGATTCGGACACAAGGAAATCCACATGCCATTTCTGGTCATGCCAGAAGGAATGGATGCGCTAATATTGGGGTGGAACTTCCTCCGGATTATGAACACAGAAATATCGTGTGGTGGCCACAAAGTGCGAATACCGACAGTAAGGCGAATACAGGGCAGGCTCGTAGAAAGAATATCCATCATGGTCACCCAGAAGAGTGACCAGCAAGAAATACAAAGCTTTCTGAGTCAGGAATTGAATGAATTAGGGAAAGTTAAGGGACTGTCAAAGGTGGGGATACATCGCATAACGATGAAGGACGATATCCCAATAAAACAAAGGTATTACCCGAAAAACCCGAAAATACAAGGAGAAATCAATGCAAAGGTCGACGAGCTGTTGACAATGGGATGCATAGAACCATCGCAAAGCCCATATAGCTCACCCATTGTGATGGTGAGAAAGAAACAGACAGGCAAATGGAGATTATGCGTAGATTTTAGACAGATTAACGCAAAATCTATAAAAGATGCATACCCAATGCCACGCATCGATTACATCTTGAATCAACTACGCGAAGCAAAATTCATAAGCAGCTTAGATCTGAAGGACGGATACTGGCAGATTCCGTTAGAAGAGAAAAGTAGACCAATGACGGCATTCACAGTCCCAGGGAAGGGGTTATTCCAATGGAAAGTAATGCCATTCGGTTTACACTCAGCATCAGCAACTTTCCAACGCGCACTGGACCAAATCATTGGCCCAGAAATGATACCAAACGCATTCGCATACCAAGATGACATTGTGATAGTGAGCAAAACAATCGAAGAACACATGAATCATCTACAAGAAGTGTTCAGGAGATTGAAGGAAGCGAACTTGAGAATTAATGCCGAGAAGTGTCAATTCTTTAGAAAAGAGCTAAAATTCCTAGGCCACTTGGTGACAGAAAACGGTATTGCAACGGACCCAGAAAAGGTGGCCGCAATAGCCCAATTAGAACCACCAACGTGCACAAAGGAATTACGCCAGTACTTAGGAGTGGCATCGTGGTACAGACGGTTCGTACCGGGTTTTGCAGCACTAACACACCCATTGAACGAACTACTAAAGAAGAGAACAAAGTGGCACTGGAGCGAGGAGCATCAGGCAGCATTCGATGCTGTAAAGGAAAGGCTGACGAGTGGCCCAGTATTGGCATGTCCAGACTTCACAAAAATGTTTGTGCTCCAGACGGATGCAAGTAACGTGGGATTAGGAGCCATATTGGTACAAAACACTGAGGATGGAGAGAGAGTGCTATCATACCTGTCAAGAGAATTAAACCCAGCGGAAAAGAACTATTCGGCAACAGAAAAGGAATGCCTAGCGATAGTATGGGCAATACGCAAACTAAAGCCATACCTTGAAGGATACCGATTTAAAGTGGTAACAGATCACATGGCGTTGAAGTGGTTGAATAGCATAGAAAGCCCTACGGGCCGTATAGCCCGATGGGCACTGGAACTGCAACAATACGATTTCGAAATAGCATACAGAAAGGGCAAATTAAACATTGTCGCAGACGCGTTGTCAAGGCAACCAATGGAAGGGTGCAAAAGAATAATAGATAATGGTGCCAGATTAAGACAAGCAAACAACGAGTGTGGGTGGATCCAAGACATAATGGGAAAAATAAAACAACAACCACAGAAATATCCGGATTACATTATAGAAAATAGTCAGGTATACAGGAACATTCCGCACAGAGCAGGCCAAGAAGAAGTGGTAGCTTGGAAACTATGTGTGCCAAAAACACTACGTAATCAAGTAATGGCCGAAAACCACACGGCAACAACAGCAGGGCATACAGGGAGCAGGCGAACTACTGCCAGGACCGCAGCAAAATATTACTGGCCAGGAATGCAACGAGATATCAGGACATTTGTAGGAAAGTGTACGATATGCCAACAATATAAACCCAGCCAACAGCAGGCAGCGGGAAAGATGCTAACACAAATACCGGAAGAACCATGGGCTACAGTATGCGCTGACTTTGTAGGACCGTTGCCAAGATCGAAACACGGAAATTCGATGCTACTAGTAATCATTGACAGGTTTTCGAAATGGACAGAACTGATACCGATGCGGAAGGCAACGGCAGAAAGTCTAGTTAAGGCCTTTCGAGAGAGGATACTATCTCGATTCGGAGCTCCAAAAATGGTGATAACGGACAATGGAGTTCAATTCACTAGCAGGATATTCAAAAAAATGTTAGAAGAATGGGGATGCCAACACCAACTGACAGCACCGTACACGCCACAAGAAAATCCAACCGAAAGAGCAGATAGAACAGTAAAAACAATGATTGCTCAGTTTACGGGGAAAATCAACGCAACTGGGATGAAAGTTGGCCAGAAATAACTCTAGCAGTAAATACAAGCCAATCAGAGGCAACAGGATTCACGCCAGCGTATGTAATACAGGGGCGTGAACCAAGAATGCCGGGTGCACTATACGATAATGTCACGATAGGCACAGGGAAGCAAACGATACCACCAGACGCGAAGGTAAAACAAATGCAAGAGCTGTTCGAACTGATACGGCGAAATCTGGAAACGGCTGCACAGGATCAGGCCCGCCACTACAATCTGAGACGAAGAGAATGGAGACCAGTGATTGGAGCAACGGTATGGGCAAAAGAACACCACCTTTCAAATGCTGCAGAAGGATTCGCAGCGAAGCTGGCACCAAAGTTTGGAGGCCCATATGAAGTGATAGGCTTTGCATCTCCGGTCATATGCAAAATACGGCACAAAGAAACGAAAAAAACCAGACAAGCACACGTCAGCCAACTGAAACAACAAATATGCGAAGAAGCGGATGGCACTGGCAATGCAGCAACAACGGCAGCAACAACAACAGCAGAACTGGGCAGCATGGTTCCAAAGGGAAATAGAGGAGCAGATGCGGGGGGATTGGAATTAAAAATATAAAAAGGGAAACGGGGAATAAAAGATGCGGAACGGGCCAAGCACAAAAAAAAAAAAAGAGAAACACAAATAATGAAAAGATGCCCTAATCCGCCAACATTACCGAAAAGATACTCAGTAATCGCCAACAATAGAAGATGCCATAAGGCCAATAAAAGATGCGAGCTGAGTCCCAAAAACAAAACAAGTAGAACACATGCCAAAACTAAAAAAAAAAAAAGACAAAGATAATACATAAAAAAGAAAAACACATATATATAACAAGCACAAGGTACAAGGGACAGGGGAGGGCAAATCCCTCCCGAAGAAGGGGGGGAGTGTGAGGAACATTATAATTAACTATAATATCCCACACAACAAGCAAACAGCGGCACAATCCAACGATACAAATAAAGCACCGAACACAAGATACAGCCGAGACACAAACCTAAGTTACGATATACGACCAAGCCTGCTACTGATCGATCGAACCGATGGCTTACGATCAAACCGGGTCGATCGAGCCACACGTCACCGCTGGCGATTTCGTACAAGCGGGAAGATGCGTGGGAAGCATAACACAAAAAAACCAATATACACGCATATGCAAGGGACGACCAAGACCAACATGGCTCGATCGAACCTATGACGTGCGATCGAACCTATGACGTGCGATCGAACCTATGACGTACGATCAAACCAAGGTGGACTCATGACGTACGATCAAACCAAGTTGGACTCATGACGTACGATCAAGCAAGGCTCGATCGAATCACAGGCGACCGCTGGCAATTTCGTACAAGCGGGAAGTTGCGTGGGAGGCAGAATGTAAGAAATCAACGATATAAGAGTAATGGAACCCGGTTTGAATGCATGATTGCACACAAACGGGGGCATTGGCCTACTTATGCAAATTAAGAGCACGGAGAGGCAAATATGAATGCATGCGTTAGAATGCGCTGAATAACGCATGTCACACGTACACTATGCGTGAGGGAGAGTATCGATGACCAATAGCGCACTATCTGCCTACGTCACGCTCATGAGAGTGAAAGCAGTTAGACTGCGAGCAGCCGAAATCGGATGAGCGAGAGAAAATGAAAGTGAGGGCCAAGCAAGCCCATGAGACGGGTGCGGGGCATGCATGCTTGGTATGAAGCAATGATGGTTTGTGGATTGGATAGGGGAATATGCGAACCGAAGGGGGGGGGATGAACAATGGGGAAGCCCGCTATCTAACAGATACGATATACGTATGAAAGGGGATTGTATGGGAAATTAAATGATTTCGGGTATCAATTTAATCAGGCTAATCATGATTAAGCAATAATTTAAGTTAATACAACTAATGTATGTATGTATAAGCATAATGTGGAAGGAATATGGGCGAAATTGGGTATGACGAGTGGATCAAAGAGAGCGACGGGCGACGGCAGCGCCGACAGAGAAAAGAAAGCAGAGAAAGTCAACGGGATACGATGGGCGGCCAATAGAGAGGCGACGCCAACGGAGTGAAAGTGATAGAAGCCAATGCATACAAGGGAGAAAGACAAGGACAAGGAAACGAATGGGCGCGCAGCCACAAAGAAAGTGGACACATATGCGCCAAGAACTACGGGACTTTCACCACGCATAGCAACAAGTGGATGCGTGGGTGAAAGTAGGAGGCCGATGGAAAAATACCAGCTGTATAGCGGTACTACACCAGCCAGTGCCAGAGGCCAGAGGAGCTGCCTATATAAAGGCGGCACAAATCAGATCAAATCATCAAGTCATCGAGGCATGATCAAGTAACAAGTAATTAAGGCCTTACGAGTAACCTTAAGAACTTACCAGGGAAAATACAAGGAACAAACAAGTCATTAAGGCCTTACGAGTAACCTTAAGAACTTACCAAGGAAACACAAGGAGCAGAAAAGGAACTAGGAACTATACAGGCCTTACGAGTAACCTGTACAGTTCATGTCGACAGCAACAAATCCTTAAATAAGGATAACAAGTACCATACGCAGTCAAGGGAAGACAAGCAAGGACGACGAGGGATTCGAAACGACTCACCAACGCTGTCCAAGTCCAGACATACCGCAGAGAAACTCGTCATAACCAATCAAGCCCATAAACGATCGCAAATAAACATATTATAATACCCAAATCAATAAATAAAGCTGTTCTGATTTCACCGGGGCACAAAATAAATTTTGTTGTGCCGAACCTAGCCCAAGAGATATTATAAATATCCCGAAGGACGAGAAAGGATCGTTACAGAACACTCTACGATGCCTCTTTCCGACTTTGTTGCCGTATGCGAGGCATTAACGGCGTTCGAGGCACGCGAGGCCCAGGCTTCAGCTGACGATGTGCCACTCGTCTCCATCAAAATACACTTAGACCAGCTTAAGTCACTTTGGGCAAAAGTCGAGGCAGAGTTTTCACGATGCCATAAGGCCTTGACGGCTCAAAAGAACGAAGATAGTCCGAAACACATAGCTACAATTAAAGCTAAACATGAATATTGTTATATGGTATATGTGCGAGGCGGGACTTCGTTTGGAGAGCGAATCGAGCAGTTGTCCGCGAAAATGGCTCCCCCATCTGTCAGGCTCTCCGTCGATTCCACTCATCAAAGCCACACAGTTCCCCCGTGCGAAGTCGAAAACTTCTACGGAGACAGCCTGGCTTGGCCTACATTTCGTGATTTGTTTACCGCGGTTTTTATCCATAATCCAAGCCTAGCACAAGTGGAGAAACTTTACCACTTAAGTTGCAAAACTCGCGGTGAACCCAGAGCCATTTTTTCTAGGTCACCCTTGACCAATGAAGGATTCCAGTCCGCGTGGGATAACCTCACTGCGCGGTACGAAAATAATCGATTATTGATTATGAGCCAAGCCAAGCAGCTTCTACAGATCCCAGCTGTATCCCAAGAGTCTGGCAAAGCGTTGAGAGAACTGCAGACGTCACTTCAAGGTTGCTTAACCGGTCTTGAGCGTTCCGGGGCTCGTACAGACAATTGGGATATCCTTCTCATAGCAATCTGTACGAGTAAAATGCCCAAATCAACCCTTCTGTTGTGGGAACAGTCCGTTCCAAATAAGACCGCAGTCTCATCCTGGGACGACCTGAATCGATTCCTAACTGATCGCCACCTAGAGGCCACAGATGTCCTTCAACCAAGCTCTAGCAGTCAGACGTTTCCTTCCGTAAGCCGAAAACCTACGGTAAGAGCTCAGGCCTTTCCCGCTCAAGTGCAAGAGAGCTCAGCACCTAATGCTTGTATAATTCCGAATCCTGCGTCCTCCGATTATTCCAGCAGCCCTCATGTAAACGTGGGAAGTTACTTCGCCTCCACTCGCAACACTGGCCTCCTGGGTACAGCGAGGGTAACTATTCATCATCGTGGCAAACAGTTTCAAATCCGCGCTTTGATTGATATGGGATCCGAAGCGTCCTTTATTTCCCAAAGAATGTTTGAATTGATTAATCCTCCAAGCTGCAAAGTATCAACTAGCATTCGCGGCATTGGGCAATGCGATGCTGGTAGCGGCGACAAAGTGTGCCGCTTACAGATTTCTCCTCCTGACGAACCGCTCCGACAGTTCCAAGCAGTCACCGTTGTGCTGCCTAGGGTAGCAGAGGCACTTCCCTCCCGCTCCGTCCCGGATAAGGTTAAGCAGGATGCGCTGGACCTTCCGCTCGCTGATCCGCAATTTTACCAAAGGGCTCCTGTGGATTTGGTGCTTGGAGTCGAGCTCCTTCCCACTATCCTTGGGGAACGAATCATCAAGAATGTTGGTGATTCTTTCCTGGGAATCGAGACGATGTTCGGATGGGTTCTCTGTGGATCCGTTATTGATAATTTCAGTCGGTCTCGGTCCACCTCCTCCGGCAGTCCGAAGATGTCTCCAAGGACAGCAGCACCGTCCGATTTAGAATGCAGTTCCAATTGTTTCAGGTTCCGCGTTTGTCAAGGGGCACACGCGCTCCGTCAGTGCCGACAGTTTCGAGGACTACGAGCTGAAGACAGGTTACGGGTAGTCTTGAGCAACGGATACTGCCAGAACTGTTTGGCTCATGAGCATTCCAATGGTTCCTGCAGGAGCACAGCAGGATGCCATCGTTGTGGCAAACAACACCACACGCTCTTACACAGCGACAGCTCAGTCGCGTACATCCAACCCAAAGAGCAAAGACCCGAAAGGCACCAGCATTTCATTCGGACTTCTATCCAGAGGTCATCAGCCCTCGTGCCGCCTATTCCACCTGCATTCAAAGTTCCCCCTCCATCTCCACCCGTGTCTTGGCGATCCAGAACGCTGCCATCCCCCATCCTCAGACATGTCCAGCGAGGCAATTGCAACTTGTTGCAAGGGGGGCGGTATGTTCACGCCACCGGGTGAAGAGCAGAGAGTGAGGGGTAGGGTTTTTCCCAAAACGGAATGCGGTCATACTGAGGAGGGTGACGAAGCGCTCTCATGAAAATCGCCATCATCAATCCAGTACGAGACTTGCATTCGAACACCCGTTCTTTTTTTTTCTTTAGATATATATTCGAACCTATTGTATATGTACATACTTCAACCCGAAACATTTCGTGTGTGTCGGGCTATTTGTGAATAAATTGAAAAAGCATAGTTTTTAAAAGAAGGTTTCGCGAGTTCTTAATTAATCACTCGCTCACCATACCACGAAGAAATTGGCACCCGCCAAGGTTGTACCCCAGCAAATCTATCCGCCCCTCCACGAACAGGATAAATGATAACATATATACTATTTTTATAGCCACCCATTAGTAAGTGCCGTCAGTATATTATTAATCAAGCCTTTAAAAAATGGATCGTAATGGGGATAATAACATTCCATTTGCCGACTTAAAGAACGGTTTCTCGGTGCGACGTCATCACAAATATTTAGTTGGCGATCTGACAGTCAGAGATATTCAACGATGTCCCCAATGGCATAATAACTAAAGAGGAGTTCGTCAATTATTATTGTTACATAAGTGCTACTATTAATAATGATGTCTACTTTGAGTTAGTTGTGCGACGCGACTACAATCTCTAGATTGCAAAATAATCTATCTAGATAGAATAGTGTATGTAGTTTGTAGCCCCAGTTTGACTTGCAACTTAAAACGAATCAGATAATTGTATGTTTAATGCTGATTAACAATTGAGACAACTGACAATGCAAATCAGCTCAGACGTAAATATTTCCATATCAGTTGAGCTGACTCCTCCCACTCCTTCGCCCTTATTGATTACTACAACTGTCTAGTGCTGGTTGCCTCCCCTAGGCCGCAGGTCCATGTAGTTTTGGGCAAAATAATGCGCTATAATAATTTATTAAATTAAAGCCGCTTACTAATTAGATTACTTGTACATGTGAAGCCACAACAACCCAAACAAACAGCGCAAAGGGAGTGAAGAGCCAGAGAAGAGTAGGCAAATGTGGACGTTAACAGAGTTAAACATACGTAGTGTATGCGCAATCGGTTAGTGTTGATTTTTTCGCTTTTAATAAAAGCCATGTTTGCCAAAAAGTCACACCACACCCACCCTCAGTGCTGCAAAACAAATAAGCCTGATTAGGTTGTTTTTTCCTCATTATACCCTTGTAAAAAGGGTATTTTAATTTTGGTCAGAATTGTGCAACGCATAGAAGGAAGCATCTTCGACCATATAAAGTATATATATTCTTGATCAGCACGACAATCAGTGAACAGTAACTTTTCACAATAACTTCGTCATTTTCTAAGCTATTGTCGTGAAATTTAATATTGGTGAGTTTAGTACACCTATAAACGGCTGTGCCAAAGTTGATCAAGATAGGTGACTATATCATATAGCTCCCATAGGAACGATCGGTCAAAAACAGTGTCTTTTGTCAATAGTTATTTACATATGTACATAGATATATAGAGATTTAAAAGTCAGTCAATCTTTGTCGCTTTTACCACCGATTTGTTGCCGATCATTATGTGGCATAATGCTTCATGTAGCTCCTTCATTCGCACTATGGCATTTTTAGTGCCGAGATTTATGTGGCGTACCGGTTTTTTGCCATCATCTCCTTTATTGAACATCGTGTCCATTTCCCAAATGAGCGATCCCAGCTCATTTAGCTCTACCACATTGGATACAACTTTTGGAGAAATGGTAGGCTCCGTGCTGCTGGGAGCCATTGGTGGTGTTATATCCATTCCTGATCGGTTAGCGTGGATCGCCAACGTCTCAGTCTCCACGAGAATTGCCTTGCCAGGCGGCGAACGCATAATTTTTTGGCCGCTTAGCAAATGCCGCATCCGTATCTTGCACCAATGCTTCATTGCAGCGAGCTTGGTGATCCATTGATAGGACAAAACGCTCCATCTCTCAAGATGTAAATTTTTTTGCTCCAGCGCCTCGGTTGAATTTGAATTTCGAAATTCGCGGGGAAAAAAAGTGGCGCTTTTTTCCCGGTTTAAACGAGACTGCAGTGTGGCGCCACCTGCCAGGGCGGCTCAGTTAGCTTTTGGCGCTGATCAACACTGCGATCACAGCTGTTTGAATTTGTTGCTGCAACGCGGTGGAAAGAAAGTGGAGAAATTTGGCAAATTTTTCTCACCCACACAGTAAAAGTTGCGAGAGGCGGGAAAAAAGAGTGGCTAGTTCCCCCTCGCCGCTCCCCCTTATTCCTGGGGTTGATTTGGCCGGTTTGCCAACCAAAAAGTGTGTGTGTTTTTTTTTTTTAATTCATTTATTAATTTACTACAAGAAAACAAAAATACATATATACATAAATTTTCAACCTCGTTAAACCTCGATCCGATAAGGCCTTCAAACACCTTGCCTATACAGTCCACCAGACATATCGGTCTATACGAGGGCGACACATCTGCTGGCTTTCCCGGCTTTGGCAGAAGGGCCAACTTCTGGGTCTTCCATTGCTCGGGAAAAATTCCCTCCGTGAGGCAGCGATTGAAGACGGCTGCGAAGTCGTCTGGTCTTAGGGACAGAGCCAGTTTTACGGCGCGGTTTGGGATGCGATCCGGCCGGGTGCTTTGACAAGTTGGAGCGACTTGACCTCTTCAGATGAGATCGCATCGATCGAACGGAATTCCGTGGCTGGGGGATGGGTTATGCAAGGGGGGACGGGGCGGTTTGGGAAGAGGCCGTCGACAATTCGAGCGACTTCTTCAGCGCCAGACGGGGTGGGATGGCGGTTTGCCTGTATCCGCTTAACCACTGTCTTGTATGCCTTGCCCCATGGATCGTGCTCTGCGGAATCACACAGCTGCAGGTAAACTTCCCTTTTCGCGGAGAGAATAGCCTTCTTGAGGGACCTTCTAGCCGAGCTGTAATCGGCGTGGTAGAGTGTCCAGTCCGAGTCCATGCGCTTCCTTGCTCGTTGGTATTTTCGTCGCGGGGCCATACAGGATCTCCTCAGGTCCTTTGGGTCCAGCGAGTCTTCTCGGAAGGGCATGTCAGGTTACGCTCGGTTATCCCTCTTGACTCGCATATCCAGCAATTGAGGTCGCTACTGCAATCCTTCGCCTTGTGGTCCTTGCCGCCGCACCTTAGGCACCAATTTGTCCTATCGACAGTGCTGTTGCATGCTGCTGCCACGTGTCCGAACTCCAGGCACCTGTAGCATCTGGATGCCGAAGTGCTGACGCGTATCCTGCATACTGAGTATCCAATCTTCAGATGGACTGCCTTCAGAATTGCTTCTGCTACCGATACCGGGACGCAGACTGTTGCTCTCTGGTTACCACCGTACGCTGGGCGCAAACTCTTAATGTCTGCGGTGGCAATTTTCTGGCTCAGCTGCGCGGAGACTGCCTGAACAATTTCCTCCTTGGTGGTTTCGCCATCCAAGTCCAGCTGGATTACATTTTCAGCTCCTGCTGCGTTTAGCTCCAGTAGGAGGTCGCCTTTGGCAGTACGCCTTACTGAGCGAACGCTTTCGCCCACTGCCTGCAGCTTGATGTCCTGGCTTCTTGTCACCAGCTTTAGCATGTCGCTATATGACATCTCGTTTGTTGGCTGTACCAAAATAGCGGTCGGACGTTTTTTTGG
The DNA here is from genome assembly GCA_018152135.1 of Drosophila paulistorum. Taxonomy (NCBI): domain Eukaryota; kingdom Metazoa; phylum Arthropoda; class Insecta; order Diptera; family Drosophilidae; genus Drosophila; species Drosophila paulistorum. Next base: position 29,635 of record JAECXG010000481.1, on the reverse strand, counting down.
AAGCGTCCGTTTCGGTTGCCTCGCCGTCACGGTCTGCCATGCAGGCGCTGATGGCGCTGGCTGTGGCACTCTCTCATGGATTTCATGCGGCAAAATACTTGTGTGTTTCATTACTTAAGAATGATAAAGGATAAATGATAACATATATACTATTTTTATAGCCACCCATTAATAAGTGCCGTCAGTGTATTATTAATCAAGCCTTTAAAAAAATGGATCGTAATGGGATTTATAACATTCCATTTGCCGACTTAAAGAACGGTTTCTCGGTGCGACGTCATCACAAATATTTAGTTGGCGATCAGACAATGTCAGAGATATTCAACGATTTCGTGACGACTTTTAAAAACGATGTCCCCAATAGCATAATAACTAAAGAGGAGTTCGTCAATTATTATTGTTACATAAGTGCTACTATTGATAATGATGTCTACTTTTATTTGGTTGTGCGACGCGACTACAATCTCTAGATGTGGCACCTTTTCAAGTTACTTCAAATTGCAAAATAATCTATCTAGATAAAATAGTGTATGTATGTACCTACATTGCCGCCCCAGTTTGACTTGCATATTAAAACGAATCAGATAATTGTATGTTTAATGCTGATTAACAATTGAGACATCTGAGAATGCAAATCAGCTCAGACGTAAATATTTCCATATCAGTTGAGCTGACTCCTCCCACTCCTTCGCCCTTATTGATTACTACAACTGTCTAGTGCTGGTTGCCTCCCCTAGGCCGCAGGTCCATGTAGTTTTGGGCAAAATAGTGCGCTATAATAACTTATTAAATTAAAGCCGCGTACTAATTAGATTACTTGTACATGTGAAGCCACAACAACCCAAACAAACAGCGCAAAGGGAGTGAAGAGCCAGAGAAGAGTAGGCAAATGTGGACGTTAACAGAGTTAAACATACGTGGCGTATACGCAATCGATTAGTGTTGATTTTTTCGCTTTTAATAAAAGCCATGTTTGCCAAAAAGTCACACCACACCCACCCTCAGTGCTGCAAAACAAATAAGCCTGATTAGGTTGTTTTTTCTTCATTATACCCTTGTAAAAAGGGTATTTTAATTTTGGTCAGAATTGTGCAACGCATAGAAGGAAGCATCTTCGACCATATAAAGTATACATATATATTCTTGATCAGCACGACAATCAGTGAACAGTAACTTTTCACAATAACTTCGTCATTTTCTAAGCTATTGTCGTGAAATTTAATATTGGTGAGTTTAGTACACCTATAAACGGCTGTGCCAAAGTTGATCAAGATAGGTGACTATATCATATAGCTCCCATAGGAACGATCGGTCAAAAACAGTGTCTTTTGTCAATAGTTATTTACATATGTACATAGATATATAGAGATTTAAAAGTTAGTCAGTCTTTGTCGCTTTTACCACCGATTTGTTGCCGATCATTATGTGGCATAATGCTTCATGTAGCTCCTTCATTCGCACTATGGCATTTTTAGTGCCGAGATTTATGTGGCGTACCGGTTTTTTGCCATCATCTCCTTTATTGAACATCGTGTCCATTTCCCAAATGAGCGATCCCAGCTCATTTAGCTCTACCACATTGGATACAACTTTTGGAGAAATGGTAGGCTCCGTGCTGCTGGGAGCCATTGGTGGTGTTATATCCATTCCTGATCGGTTAGCGTGGATCGCCAACGTCTCAGTCTCCACGAGAATTGCCTTGCCAGGCGGCGAACGCATAATTTTTGGCCGCTTAGCAAATGCCGCATCCGTTTCTTGCACCAATGCTTCATCGCAGCGAGCATGGTGATCCATTTATAGGACAAAACACTCCATCTCTCAAGATGTAAATTTTTTGACGCCAGCGCCTCGGTTAAATTTGAATTTGGAAATTCGCGGGGAAAAAAAAGTGGCGCTTTTTTCCCGGTTTAAACGAGACTGCAGTGTGGCGGCACCTGCCAGGCCGGCTCAGTTAGCTTTTGGCGCTGATCAACACTGCGATCACAGCTGTTTGAATTTGTTGCTGCAACGCGGTGAAAAGAAAGTGGAGAAATTTGGCAAATTTTTCTCACCCACACAGTAAAAGTTGCGAGAGGCGGGAAAAAAGAGTGGCTAGTTCCCCCTCGCCGCTCCCCCTTATTCCTGGGGTTGATTTGGCCGGTTTGCCAGCCAGACCACCAGCTGGAGTACAGGGAATCCGTGCAGTGGTAAGCTTCGAAGTCCAATTTGGAGCACTCTGTTTATATTTGTAATATTTTTTAGAGTCGCGGAAACCACCGAAAGAGGAACAATCTACGGAGTGTCAGTATTCTGACGTATGTTTTGTGTGTGTGTGTGTGTGTGTTTTTTTTTTTTTAATTCATAAACTACATTTATTGTGGCATATAACATATGTATATACAATGCAAAAGTTGAAAGGCACGATAAAATATATAATAGGGAGATTTCTGCTGGACGTCCCATGGGGAATTGCTTCGCAAAAACCTAGAACCTATTAGTTGTGGCCATTTCGCTCTCGCTCTGCTTTTCTTAGGCTGATTGCCGCAAATCCTGTAAAGCTGCTTACTGCCTCCCATGCCGCCGCGTCTGACAGCATAATAGGCACCAGATTTTTCGCGGTCAGCACAGTGCCAACCTTCACCTCCAGAAGCCGCCGTTGCCTGGTAAATCTTGTACATGTGAAAAGGACATGTTCTGCATCCTCCACCGATCCTACGCCACACGTCGAGCAGTACGGCTCCGCCTCGTGCAGGTATCTAAGCAGGTAGGACCGGAAACAACCGTGTCCTGTGAGGAACTGGGCCAAATGGAAAGACACTTGTCCATGCTTCCTTTCCATCCATGGCCTGATCTTGGGGATAAGGGTGTGGGTCCATCTCCCCTTGATCGACGAATCCCACCGCTCTTGCCAAGTGGCAACGCTCTGCGACCTTGCATCTCTACTAGCCGACCGTTTCAGTTCGCCTCGCTTTGTCGCGTCTGCGATGATCCTGGCCTCTTCCGCAAGCAGATTGATGGGAATCATGCTTGCAATGACCAGTGCTGCATCCTCCGAGACCGTCCTAAATCCGCTGCAGACCCTTAACGCGCAGAGACGGTAGGTAGCGGTGATGCCCCTGCTATACGCCTTGATGTGAATGGCGCTGGCCCAGATTTGTGCCGCGTACAGGATGACTGATTTCAGCACGCTCATCAGCAGAAGTCTTCGTTCTTGATTCGGGCCTCTCGTGTTCAGCATTATCCTTGATAACGCCTGGCATGTGCTCACTGCTCTCAATTGGACATTCTCCAGATGCTCTCTGAAGCATAGGGGCGTGTCTATCCATACACCCAGATACCTGATGGACCGCTTTGAGGTGATTGTGGAACCATCTACGTACACTGAGGCATGTTCAACTTTCTTTCTGCTACTTATCAGGACCGCCTCCGTTTTTTCGGCTGCCAGGGCTAGGCCAACCGAATGTAGCCACCGTGTAACAGTGGCTATAGCTACCGAGGCCGCTGATTCTGCCTTTTCCAACTCCTTGGCAACAACCACAATAGCCACGTCGTCAGCATAGCCAATGGATTCACAACCTGGCGGGAGTGAGAGACGCAGTACTCCGTCGTACATCACGTTCCAAAGAAGCGGTCCCAAGACCGAACCTTGTGGCACTCCGGCAGACACAATCCGGCTTTTGGGGCCGTCCGAGGTGTCGTATCTCAGGGTCCTCTGCCTGAAAAAGCTCCGAACAATGGCAAGGAGGTACGGAGGGCCCCGAGATCGTGGATGACGCTCAGGATGCAGCTCCAATCCGCAGTATTGAATGCGTTCTTTACGTCAAGCGTGACGACAAGGCAGTACTGCTTGGTGCCACCTTTCCATCTTGTGCCCTCGATGGCGCTGCTGGCAATGCTGACCACCTTGCTGTCGATGGTGGATCTTGCCTTACGGAAACCAAATTGGTTGTCCGAAAGGCCGCCGCACTCGCTGACGTACTCGTTCAACCTCGATCCGATAAGGCCTTCAAACACCTTGCCTATACAGTCTACCAGACATATCGGCCTGTACGAGGGCGATACATCTGCTGGCTTCACCGGCTTTGGCAGAAGGGTCAACTTCTGGGTCTTCCATTGCTCGGGAAAAATTCCCTCCGTGAGGCAGCGATTGAAGACGGCTGCAAAGTCGTCTGGTCTTAAGGACAGAGCCAGTTTTACGGCGCGGTTTGGGATCCTATCCGGGCCGGGTGCTTTGGCAAGTTGGAGCGACTTGGCCACCGCCAGTACCTCTTCAGACGAGATCGCATCGATCGAATGTAATACCGATGCTGGGGGATGGGCTATTCAAGGGGGGACGGGGCGGTTTGGGAAGAGGCCGTCGACAATTCGAGCGACTTCTTCAGCGCCAGACGGGGTGGGATGGCGGTTTGCCTGTATCCGCTTAACCACTGTCTTGTATGCCTTGCCCCATGGATCGTGCTCTGCGGAATCGCACAGCTGCAGGTAAATTTCCCTTTTCGCGGAGAGAATAGCCTTCTTGAGGGACCTTCTAGCCGAGCTGTAATCGGAATGGTAGAGTGTTCAGTCCGAGTCCATGCGCTTCCTTGCTCTTTGGTATTTTCGTCGCGCGGCCATACAGGATCTCCTCAGGTCTTCTATTTCGCCATTCCACCAGAATACCGGCTTCTGGTGGCGTCTAAAGGGCCTGGATTGGGCCATACTTGCCGTGCAGGCGGCTGTCATCATCCTGCAGGCTTCGTTTGCCATTTCTTGCGCCGTGGATGTCGTGAGGGTTTGCCGGCACAGCATTGCAGAGAACGCCTGTGGGTCCAAAAAGTCTTCTCGGAAGGGCATGTCAGCAAGGAGGGGCTGCGCGGTGCACGGCCCATAGTGACACGTCTTGCCTTATGATCACTCGCCGTGTAACAATTATCCAGCTTCCAGGCTGATGTCGTTGCGAGACAACTGCTAACATATGTGAGATCTATCACGGATCCCCTACCGGCCCGATTGAAAGTATTTTGGGCGCCTTGGTTCAGCAGTTCGACGTCCAGAGACGCAAAAGTGTCCGGTAGAGCGCGGCCGCGGGCGTTTGTAGAGGAGCTTCCCCATTCCTGTGCCCATGCGTTGAAATCTCCCGCGATTATCGTAGGTGTGTGCATCCTTGCGTCGGATGTCAGTTCGTCTAATGCCTTGCAGAAGTCTGTGAGGCACAGGCTGGGCGGCAAGTAGCAGCTGTACAGCCATATCCCATTTACCAGCGCCCTGACGAAATGCTCGCCAGCTAGCTGGGCAAGAAGCTGCGTGGGCGGGTTTCCACATGCCCAGATGGCGGCCTTGCTTGACGTGCTATACGTCCAGTCGGGTGAGGTTTTCCTACGAAAAGGTTCGCTTATTACAGCCGCATCGGCTCTGATCTCACGCACCCTCTGCTTGAGCAGCTCGTGAGCGGCCTCGCAGTGGTTTAGGTTTAGCTGGATAAAACTAAACATTTCGCCTTGGACGAGACGACTTTGTGGGCCCCGCCTGCGTTTTTGAAGGGCACCGCTGACTACCTGCCACGTGTTTACGCTCGGCTATCCCTCTTGACTCGCATATGCAGCAATTGAGGTCGCTACTGCAATCCTTCGCCTTGTGGTCCTTGCCGCCGCACCTTAGGCACCAATTTGTCCTATCGACAGTGCTGTTGCATGCTGCTGCCACGTGTCCGAACTCCAGGCACCTGTAGCATCTGGATGCCGAAGTGCTGACGCGTATCCTGCATACTGAGTATCCAATCTTCAGATGGACTGCCTTCAGAATTGCTTCTGCAACCGATACCGGGACACAGACTGTTGCTCTTTGATTCCCGCGTACGCTGGGCGCAAACTGTTAATGTCTTCGGTGGCAATTTTCAGGCTCAGCTGGACTGAGATTGCCTGGACAATTTCCTCCTTAGTGGTTTCACCATCCAAGTCTAGAAGTTCTAATCTGGTCAGATTCGATAGCGCCCTTGCCTCGACTTGGCCTTCAAGCGCGGATCCAATGTCCTCCTTCAGCTGGATTACATTTTCAGCTCCTGCTGCGTTTAGTAGGAGATCACCTTTGGCAGTAAGCCTTACTGAGAGAACGCAGCTTGATGTCCTGGCTTCTTGTCACCAACTTTAGCATGTCGCTATATGACATCTCGTTTGTTGGCTGTACCAAAATAGCGGTCGGACGTTTTTTTGGAAGCGTCCGTTTCGATTGCCTTGCCGTCACGGTCTGCCATGCAGGCACTGATGGCGCTGGCTGTGGCACTCTCTCATGGGTTTCATGCGGCAAAAAACTTTCTCGCGTCCGGCGATTTTCCTGTGGCAAAAAAGTTTCCGAAGTGTTGGCGACTGCTCTCTGGCGAGGCAACTTGGGGTGCTGCAGATTTTCCGTTTGTTGCCCTCTACTGACGAAGGATTGTAGTGGTGCCTTTGTGCACTTGGGGCATGCCACTACCGGTTCAAGGTCGCTATTCTTGCGCAGAGCGAGTCTAACTATCTGCTGCAACTCTCTCAGTCTGTCTATTTTCTCTCTAAGCGCATTTGTGATGGCACGCTTGCCTCCTTCCCTCTCTGGCTTGATTCGCTCGGCAATCTCCTCTAGTAGGACTCCCATTTCTGCCACCTCATGCTTGCCACTTCTAACTTGTTGCAACTTGGACTTCTTTGGTTGTGCCGCACCGCCTGCTGGTGGACTCATCGAGTCTTCACGCAGTCTCTTTGGCGTTTCGTGGGGCACACCAAATATCTCCTCTATTCCTGGCGGAAGCCCCACCCCTAGCTAGCCTCTGTCTCTAGCTGACCCGCTGGGCTGCCCTCGCAAACAGACTCAGACCATCTGACCGGCGCTGTGGCGAGCGCCAATGAATGACGCCGCGCACTAGTTGGCCCCGTCATCGAGCCAGCCGATCTCAAGCCCTCCATTGCTTGCAACCAGGTATTTCCCCCTGGGACTCTATATGGAAGTTATGCCGCTCCCTGCTCGGCTCCACACACTTGGAAATTTCGGTCTGTGACGGACGAAAGTGCCAACCACTGGTTCCAATAAACCCGAATTAATTGTTAGAAATTTTCTGACAATTAATTACTGTGAAAAATGCAATTTAAAATTTTTACACAGTGCGGATTTGAACCTGGTACTTTCGCCTCCTAGGCTTGCCTTGGGGCCCACAGACCGAGTTGGCGGCTGGGGGGGTATGCCACACTTTGCGGGATCGCGCAGCGGGTTGCGGGTTTGAAGCTTAGCTTAAAAGCTTAGCTTAAAGGCTCTAAAGCTTACGACTCGTTCGGTGGGTTGGCAAGTGCCAATATCAGTGCTTTTAAGCCCGGGTTGGCCTGACCAGTGCACAGCTGGTACCCACACCACGAGACTGGTTATCCAGCTGAGTGCAAAAGTTGGAGAAAAATGAAAAAGAAAAGATATGCAGAAAAATATATGCAATAGAGCGATGACTCAAACCAGGATAATAGATAACTCTCCCTCCGTTATCGATGTTGATGCTGATGGGGGAGCGACTACCCGCCTAACACAAACGCGCGCGCGCGAGAGTCGGGAAGAGCAACTGGCGCCCCTCACCCCCCTGATCAGGCGACCACAACCGGCCCTATCAGACTTGAAAACTGAAACGAGACCGTTTGACCGGCGATTCGGGAAAAACCGTGAGTAGGCCTGCGTAGCCAGCACCGTCTTACACCGTCCACTTTATTTTTCAGAGTGTAACGATCCTTTCTCGTCCTTCGGGATATTCACAATATCTCTTGGGCTAGGTTCGGCACAACAAAATTTATTTTGTGCCCCGGTGAAATCAGAACAGGTTTGTTTATTGATTTGGTTTTGTAATACGTTTATTTGCGATCGTTTATGGGCTTGATTGGATATGTCAAGTTTCTCTACGGTAGGTCTGGACTTGGTCAGCGTTGTCGAATCACTTCGAATTCCTCGTCGTCCCTTCTTGCCTTCCTTTTGCTCCTGCAACCGTTGGTGGTCGTTGTCTCGGCCTGTATCGTGTGCTTGGTTGGTGCTCCACACCTCTGCACCCCTTTCGCTATGCTTGTTGAGATGGCTTTTGCTTTTATGGCTCTGGGACGAATCCCGCAGCTATTATCACGAAGCAGGATATTCCTCAGCACTTGGTAATCGTCAGGATATATAGATCCTGGAATTTCGGCAGTAGGATATATCCTCGTGCCTACCACTGACTTTGGATACTCCTGGAAATGCTTGGCTTCTCTCCAATTCACTCTAGCTTGGGTATGGTGTTCGCTATCCTTATTTAAGGACTCGTTTCTAGTGTTTGTTATCCTTATTCAAGGACTTGTTGCTATTTGAGGAATTATACAGGTTACTCGTAAGGCCTGTGTAGTTCCTAGTTTTTCTGCTGCTCCTTGTATTTCCTTGATAAGTTCTTAAGGTTACTCGTCAGGCCTCAATTACTTGTTACTTGATCACGACTTGATGACTTGATGATTTTGGTTGATAGACGTTGGCTTTATATAGGCAGCTCCCACGGCCTCAGGAATATATTGGCCCTCTGCTTTCACCCACGCATCCCCTTGTTGCTATGCGTGGTGAAAGTCCCGTAAATCCTTGGCGCATATGTCCACTTTCTCTGTGGCTGCGCGCCCATTTATTCCTTGTCCTTGTCTTTCTCGTTTGTACATATTGACTTGCATCACTTTCTTATGTTGGCGTCGCCTTTCTATTGGCCGCCCATCGTATCCCGTTGACTTTCTCTGCTTTCATCGTTGCCGTTGCCCGTCGCTCCCTTTGATCCACTCGTCATACCCAATTTCGCACATATTCTCTTCTTATTATATTTACATACATATATATGCTAATTGTATTAACTTAAGCTATTGTTTAATAATAATCATCTTGATTAAACTAACATACAACATCGTTTAGTTTCCCATGCAATGCACTTTCATACGCATATCGTATCTATTAGATAGAGGGCTTCCCCATTGTTCATCCCTCCCCCTTCGGTTCGCATATTCCCCTATCCAATCCACAAACCATCATCGTTTCATACAAAGCATGCATGCCCCGCACCCGTCTCACGGGCTTGCTCGGCCCTCAGTTTTATTTTCTCTCGCTCACAAGATTTTGGCTGCTCGCAATCTAACTGCTTTCGTTCTCATGAGCGTGACGTAGGCAGAGAGTGCGCTATTGGTCACCGGTATTCTCCCTCACGCATAGTGTACGTGTGACATGCGTGTATGCTTATTCAGCGTATGCTAATGCATGCATTCATATTTGCCTCTCTGTGCTCTTAATTTGCATAAGGAGGCCAATGCCCCCGTTTGTGTGCAATTATGCCCTCAAGCCGGCTTCCATTTAATCTTATATCGTTGATTTTGTGCATTCTGCCTCCCACGCAACTTCCCGCTTGTACGAAATTGCCAGCGGTCGCCTGTGATTCCATCGAGCCATGCTTGATCGTACGTCATGAGTTCAACTTGGTTCGATCGTACGTCATAGGTTCGAATTGGTTCGATCGTACGTCATAGGTTCGAGTTGGTTCGATCGAGCCATGTTGGACTTGGCTGCCCATTGCATATGCGTGCATATTGGTTTTTTTTCATTATGCTTCCCACGCATCTTCCCGCTTGTACGAAATCGCCAGCGGTGACGTGTGGTTCGATTGACCCGGTTTGATCGTAAGCCATTCTCTATGACTCGGTTCGATCGACCAGTAGCCGGCTTGGTCGTATTTCGTAACTTAGGTTTGTGTCTCGGCTGCATCCTGTATCCGGTGCTTCATTTATATCGTTGGATTGTGCTGCTGTTTGCTTGTTGTGTGGGATATTATAGTTAATTATAATGTTCCTCACACTCCCCCCCTTCTTCGGGAGGGATTTGCCCTCCCCTGTCCCTTGTACCTTGTGCTCGTTTTACGTATGTGTTTTTTTTCATGTATTACCTTTGTTCCTTTTTTTTCTTTTTAGTTTTGGTATGTGTTCTACTTGTTTTTGTTTTTGGGACTCAGCTCGCATCTTTTATTGGCCATTTGGCATCTTCTATTGTTGGCGATTACTGAGTATCTTTTCGTTAATGGCGGATTAGGGCATCTTTTCATTGTGGTTTTTTTTTTTTGTTTTGGCCCGTTCCGCATCTTTTCTTACTTACTAGTATTACTCTAACTTATTTCTAATTTTTGTTTTGTGTTTTTACTGCTTTTCCCTAAACACCCTAATTACCCCCTGTGCAATTCTAATTCTATACCTAATTCTACCCGCCCACACTAGTCTTACTGCTCTTGGCCCCTCATGTTGGGCCATTTGCCCCACCATTTCCGAGACCGTCTCCGGCCATTCACTCTCCTCCACTGCCTCATACCTTTCATGCCCGTATGGCACTGGGCAAGAGGATTGCCTGGCCAATATGGGCCGAACACTTTCGTTGTGCCCCGTGGGTGCAGACATTTGTCTACTTAATGCCGGTCTTGGCCACACCCACGGGCACTCTTGGCATTCGAGTTGGTGTTGTTGATGTTGCTGCTGCTGCTGTTGTTGAGAATGCTGTTGCTGTTGTTGCTGTTGCTGCAATTGTTGTTGCAGATGTTGCTGTTGTTGTTGTTGCTGTTGCTGTTGTTGCTGTTGCTGCAATTGTTGTTGCAGATGTTGCTGTTGCTGTTGTTGCTGTTGCTGCAATTGTTGTTGCAGTTGTTGCAGTTGCTGCTGTTGCTGTTGTTGCTGTTGCTGCAATTGTTGCTGTTGTTGTTGTTGCTGTTGCTGTTGTTGCTGTTGCTGCAATTATTGTTGCAGATGTTGCTGTTGTTGTTGTTGCTGTTGTTGCTGTTGCTGCAATTGTTGTTGCAGATGTTGCTGTTGTTGTTGTTGCTGTTGTTGCTGTTGCTGCAATTGTTGTTGCAGATGTTGCTGTTGCTGTTGTTGCTGTTGCTGCAATTGTTGTTGCAGTTGTTGCAGTTGCTGCTGTTGCTGTTGTTGCTGCAATTGTTGCTGCAATTGTTGCTGCAATTGTTGCAGTTGTTGCTGTTGCTGCAATTGTTGCTGCAATTGTTGCAGTTGTTGTTGCTGCTGTTGCTGCTGTCGCTGTTGCCTTGCTGCCTCCGCCAGCCGCTCCCTGGCCTCTGCCAGCCGCTCCTCTTCGTGCTGGCTTTTCTCCCACGTCAGCAGATCCCTCTCAGCCTCCTGCTGCTGCAGGATCTACTGACGCCACCAACTCATCCATTGCTTGTTCTCAGACATGGCTCGTTCTGCCTCCCAGTCCATGCCCTCCGGCTCGAGTGGAGGTGGGCTGGCTACTCCATCAGCCGCACCTTCATCAGCCACGGCCATCCCCGCCGTTTCGCTGGCCTCTGACATTGAGTCCACCATACGGAACGGCGTTGATGGCCGCGCTGGCTCTCACAATCTTGCCGGCGGCTCATAGACTCCATTCTGATCCCAGGGCGCATACTCCTCTGGACTACTTCGGCCGCTGCTTGCCTCTCACGGCACTTCGTCCTCCATCATTTGTACCGCCTCGTCCAGCTCCCTCCACATTTCTTCATCATCGTTCTCGTCCTCCTGTTGGTTCACCGCTGACTCTGCCTCGCTCTCCTCTGTCAGGTAGCCGCTTTCATCTCCGTCCTCATCGAACTCCTCGTCCGAGGAGGCGGCGATGGCCGGACTTGCCATGTCCGGTACATCGTCGTCGGACTCCTCATCGGACCCGTGCCAGTCACCGCGTTCCATATTGGCCCGCGGTGCCGCACCTCGTCGAGCTACGCCTTCATCCTGGCCAAAGATTGCATTAAATGCGTTCATAGTTGGGGTTTTTTTTCTTTTTTATTTTTAATGCGTATTCGCCGAATGATAAACTTTGAGTGTTTCCTGATTATGACAATTGCACGCATGAAACCTCGCATTAGCATTCGGTCATTTCTTTGATATTTACCTGGTTAGATTACGACCTATTGAAATTTAAATCAAACCTTGCAGTTTAGCCGGCTCGAGGTCAATCTTCCAAAAGAAGATTATTTCAAAGGCAACACAAAAAGGTGAGCAGGTTGTCTGTATAGCTATTTCAAGAACTACCAAGTTCTATCATCAGCAGACTTTGCTAAAGAACTCCGGAATTGCAATAGCCATACCATGTCTTCAACGCTAGAACTGGTTGGGAATTGTAACAACCAAATGAAGCGAAAAAAGTTGGTAAAGCCTACAAAACCTAAGACCACCTTTTTGTGCATACCCTTAGGCGCTATGAAAAATTAGTGTAAGAGCTTCGCCTTACCAAACTAATATTACGACCTGTTATTTCATATACGGTATATTGTACCACATAGAAAAAGGGTTTTTTTGGAATAAAAATTCCAAAGTAACGGCGTGCCTTCCGTTGGTGTTATCTGGTTAGATTACGACCTATTGAAATTTAAATCAAACCTTGCAGTTTAGCCGGCTCGAGGTCAATCTTCCAAAAGAAGATTATTTCAAAGGCAACACAAAAAGGTGAGTAGGTTGTCTGTATAGCTATTTCAAGAACTACCAAGTTCTATCATCAGCAGACTTTGCTAAAGAACTCCGGAATTGCAATAGCCATACCATGTCTTCAACGCTAGAACTGGTTGGGAATTGTAACAACCAAATGAAGCGAAAAAAGTTGGTAAAGCCTACAAAACCTAAGACCACCTTTTTGTGCATACCCTTAGGCGCTATGAAAAATTAGTGTAAGAGCTTCGCCTTACCAAACTAATATTACGACCTGTTATTTCATATACGGTATATTGTACCACATAGAAAAAGGGTTTTTTTGGAATAAAAATTCCAAAGTAACGGCGTGCCTTCCGTTGGTGTTATCTGGTTAGATTACGACCTATTGAAATTTAAATCAAACCTTGCAGTTTAGCCGGCTCGAGGTCAATCTTCCAAAAGAAGATTATTTCAAAGGCAACACAAAAAGGTGAGCAGGTTGTCTGTATAGCTATTTCAAGAACTACCAAGTTCTATCATCAGCAGACTTTGCTAAAGAACTCCGGAATTGCAATAGCCATACCATGTCTTCAACGCTAGAACTGGTTGGGAATTGTAACAACCAAATGAAGCGAAAAAGTTGGTAAAGCCTAAAAACCTAAGACCACCTTTTTGTGCATACCCTTAGGCGCTATGAAAAATTAGTGTAAGAGCTTCGCCTTACCAAACTAATATCACGACCTGTTATTTCATATACGGGATATTGTACCACATAGAAAAAGGGTTTTTTTGGAATAAAAATTCCAAAGTAACGGCGTGCCTTCCGTTGGTGTTATCTGGTTAGATTACGACCTATTGAAATTTGAATCAAACCTTGCAGTTTAGCCGGCTCGAGGTCAATCTTTGGAATCTTATTTTGGAATAAAAATTCCAAAGTAACGGCGTGCCTTCCGTTGGTGTTATCTGGTTAGATTACGACCTATTGAAATTTGAATCAAACCTTGCAGTTTAGCCGGCTCGAGGTCAATCTTCCAAAAGAAGATTATTTCCTCTTTTTCTATGTGGTACAATATACCGAATATGAAATAACAGGTCGTGATATTAGTTTGGTAAGGCGAAGCTCTTACACTAATTTTTCATAGCGCCTAAGGGTATGCACAAAAAGGTGGTCTTAGGTTTTGTAGGCTTTACCAACTTTTTTCGCTTCATTTGGTTGTTACAATTCCCAACCAGTTCTAGCGTTGAAGACATGGTATGGCTATTGCAATTCCGGAGTTCTTTAGCAAAGTCTGCTGATGATAGAACTTGGTAGTTCTTGAAATAGCTATACAGACAACTTGCTCACCTCTTTGTGTTGCCTTTGAAATAATCTTCTTTTGGAAGATTGACCTCGAGCCGGCTAAACTGCAAGGTTTGATTTGATATTTACCGATATTTAGGATTTCTCCTCCTTGCCCTTTTTGTCTTGGCATATTTTAAAGCGCCGAGATGCTCCACCATTATATGCATAATAGCATGCGCATGTGTATGTGCATTGCGGTGACTCACTACTACATACGTCATATCGTGCGTATGTGTGGGTGCGTAACATCATGCGCCTGTGTGGGTGCGTTTCCCCTCCCTTTTCGCGGTGTATGTGCATATGTGTTGGTGGTGTCCCCATTCGTTCTATCTCTGGTTTTGTTTTTTTTTTTTTTTGCTGCCCGTTTCTAATGCTCTATTTTGCGTGCATATTATATGCATCGTTAAGATATTCTGGTATCCGTTGCCAGTTTCTAAATTCGTTTTCGCATGCTTGTATACGTGTCGTTACGATATTCGCACATCTTGATTGTGCTCTGCGATGCGGTTTGTGACTTTGCTATAATTTGTTTCTGATGCGATGTGCTTTGAGATTTTCAGCTCTAAGTCATGTTTTGAGTTCTCTGTCCAGCCGGCCGGTCTGTGCAGATTTTCTCGCCGCCATGTCATTAGAGTCGTCCATCCTCATTGCTCATCAATTTTCGTGCCATCTGCTTCCTCGCATATTTGTTGCTTCAATTGGCTGATAAGTGCTTGTCTGGTTTTTTTCGTTTCTTTGTGCCGTAGTTTGCATATGACCGGAGACGCAAAGCCTATCACTTCATATGGGCCTCCAAACTTTGGTGCCAGCTTCTTTGCGAATCCTTCTGCAGCATTTGAAAGGTGGTGTTCTTTTGCCCGTACCGTTGCTCAAATTACTGGTCTCCATTCTCTTCGTCTCAGATTGTAATGGCGAGCCTGATCCAGTGCAGCCGTTTCCAGATTTCGCAGTATTAGTTCGAACAGCTCTTGCATTTGTTTTACCTTCGCGTCTGGTGATATCGTTTGCTTCCCTGTGCCTATCGTGACATTATCGTATAGTGCACCCGGCATTCTTGGTTCACGCCCCTGTATTACATACGCTGGCGTGAATCCTGTTGCGTCTGATTGGCTTGTATTCACTGCTAGAGTTATTTCTGGCCAACTTTCATCCCAGTTGCGTTGATTTTCCCCCGTAAACTGAGCAATCATTGTTTTTACTGTTCTATTTGCTCTTTCGGTTGGATTTTCTTGTGGTGTGTACGGTGCTGTCAGTTGGTGTTGGCATCCCCATTCTTCTAACATTTTTTTGAATATTCTGCTAGTGAATTGAACTCCATTGTCCGGCATCACCACTTTCGGAGCTCCGAATCTAGATAGTATCCTCTCTCGAAAGGCCTTAACTAGATTCTCTGCAGTTGCCTTCCGCATCGGTATCAGTTCTGTCCATTTCAAAAACCTGTCAATGATTACTAGTAGCATCGAATTTCCGTGTTTCGATCTTGGCAACGGTCCCACAAAGTCAGCGCATACTGTGGCCCATGGTTCTTCCGGTATTTGTGTTAGCATCTTTCCCGCTGCCTGATGTTGGCTGGGTTTATATTGTTGGCATATCGTACACTTTCCTACAAATGTTCTGATATCCCGTTGCATTCCTGGCCAGTAATATCTTGCTGCGGTCCTGGCAGTAGTTCGCCTGCTCCCTGTATGCCCTGCTGTTGTTGCAGTGTGGTTTTCGGCCATTACTTGATTACGTAGGGTTTTTGGCACACATAGTTTCCATGATACCACTTCTTCTTGGCCTGCTCTGTGCGGAATGTTCCTGTATACCTGACTATTTTCTATAATGTAATCCGGATATTTCTGTGGTTGTTGTTTTATTTTTCCCATTATGTCTTGAATCCACCCACACTCGTTGTTTGCTTGTCTTAATCTTTCACCATTATCTACTATTCTTTTGCACCCTTCCATTGGTTGTCTTGACAAAGCGTCGGCGACAATGTTTAATTTGCCTTTTCTGTATGCTATTTCGAAATCGTATTGTTGCAGTTCCAGTGCCCATCTATTCAACCACTTCAACGCCATGTGATCTGTTACCACTTTAAATCGGTATCCTTCAAGGTATGGTTTTAGTTTGCGTATTGCCCATACGATCGCTAGACATTCTTTTTCTGTTGCCGAATAGTTCTTTTCCGCTGGGTTTAATTCTCTTGACAGGTATGATAGCACTCTCTCTCCATCCTCAGTGTTTTGTACCAATATAGCTCCTAATCCCATGTTACTTGCATCCGTCTGGAGCACAAACGTTTTTGTGAAGTCTGGACATGCCAATACCGGGCCATTCGTCAGCCTTTCCTTTACAGCATTGAATGCTGCCTGATGCTCCTCGCTCCAGTGCCACTTTGTTCTCTTCTTTAGTAGTTCGTTTAATGGGTGTGTTAGTGCTGCAAAACCCGGTACGAACCGTCTGTACCAAGATGCCACTCCTAAGTACTGGCGTAATTCCTTTGTGCAAGTTGGTGGTTCTAATTGGGCTATTTCGGCCACCTTTTCTGGGTCCGTTGCAATACCGTTTTCTTTCACCAAGTGGCCTAGAAACTTTAGCTCTTTTCTAAAGAATTGGCACTTCTCGGCATTAATTCTCAAGTTTGCTTCCTTCAATCTCCTGAACACTTCTTGTAGATGATTCATGTGTTCTTCGATTGTTTTGCTCACTATCACAATGTCATCTTGGTATGCGAATGCGTTTGGTATCATTTCTGGGCCAATGACTTGGTCCATTGCGCGTTGGAAAGTTGCTGATGCTGAGTGTAAACCGAATGGCATCACTTTCTATTGGTATAACCCCTTCCCTGGGACTGTGAATGCCGTCATTGGTCTACTTTTCTCTTCTAACGGAATCTGCCAGTATCCGTCCTTCAAATCTAAGCTGCTTATGAATTTTACTTCGCGTAGTTGATTCAAGATGTAATCGATCCGTGGCATTGGGTATGCATCCTTTATAGATTTGGCGTTAATCTGTCTAAAATCTACGCATTTATTCCACATAATCTCCATTTGCCTTCCTTCTGTCTTTAGAAAATTTTGTATTTCTTGCTGATCACTATTCTGAGTGACCATGATGGATATTCTTTCTACGCGCCTGCCCTGTATTCGCTTTACTGTCGGTATTCGCACTTTGTGGCCTCCACACGATATTTCTGTGTTCATAATCCGGAGGAAATTCCACCCTAAGATCCATTCCATCCATTCCTTCTGGCATGACCAGAAATGGCATGTGGATTTCCTTATGTCCGAATCTCACGCATCCTGTCCATTGCTCTTCAATGTCTCGCACCTTTCCGTCTGCCATGTATACCTGTTTGTGTGTGTTCTCCCATTTTCCCTTATTCCTCACTGTTTCCAATATCTGCTTGCTGATGAAGCTACTCGTGGCTCCGGAGTCAATTGTCGCTTTCATCTGTATTCCTGCTACTTCGATAATCGCTGACAATTGATCCTCTTCTTCTACTAGTTGGCCTATTAGTGGTGAGGAGCTTGTTGGCTGGGTCCCTGCTCGCCCCGGATAGACTGGAACCGCCTTTCGTTTCCCGAACTCCAGCAACATTCTTTCGTCCTTTTCCCAACCTTTCCACACTGCCAGCAGAAATTGAGTCTCTGATTGTTGCATTCCCTGGCCCAGTGTCCGGCTCCTCCGCATCTGCGGCACGCCTGATTCGGGTTCAAGACTTTTCCGTCTTGGACGTTCTTGTTTTCTTGGTTTGGTCTCGAATGATTCTCCATGCTGTTGTCCTGGCATCTTCGGCACTGTGTGACTGGTGGTCCGTGATTATTTCCTCCTCTGTGGTTTGATTGGTTGTTATGTGTTCTTTGAGCATTGTTTTCGCGATGGAACTCGAATCGCTCTTGTTCGAGCATCTCGTGTTCTTCTGCCAACTGCATCAGCTCATCTAGGTCTCTGACCCTGTGCGGCCAAACGAATATTTTTAGATCTGGAGTGCAATTTTCCAATATGACCTCCAATTGTTCGTACTCTGGTATTTTTAGGGGTCTCATCAATGTTTGCATATCCACCATATAGTCCTTGAAGTACTCATTTCTGTTTTGCTTGCGATTTTTCACTTGGTCAGCCAATTTGTTGAAGAATCCCTTCGGCAAGAAATATTTCTTGAAGCCCTCAACAAATTCCTTCCATGTTCGCCACTGCTTATTGTTTGCGACGGACCATTTGAGTGCACTATCTTTCAGTAGCTCTGGCATCGCTCTCGGGATCATGTCCAGCTCGATGCCATACATGTCTGCTGACCACTCGATCTGTTCTATGAACTCTAGTGGTCTGGAATTGCCATCGAATCTGAATGTCCACTCCCTCACTTGTTTTGCCACCTTGGCGTATTCGGTGGTCCTGTTTGTTGTATGTGGTGCCGTTTTCTTGGGGTCTATCGTTTGTCTCCTTATGTCCCTCTTTGTCTCTGCGCTATCTAGGGCTCCTTCGCTTCCCTATCTTGGTGGTAAATATGGAGGGATTGCTAGTGTGGCGATGTTTATTTTCTGGAATTCCTCAGCCTCTTTGTCTATGCCATTTTCGCATGTTTTTGATGTGCTTGCTATTGTTTTCATTTTTAGATTTTTCGAGTACTTTGTTTCCAATCTATTTATTTCCTCCTTCCAGTCTGGGTCCTTTTCATTCCTTTCTATCCACTCGCCTAGCTGTTTCCTCATTTCCTCCACTGTGCCGTTTATCTCGATCCCGATCCTTTGGCCTGTCTGTACCAAATCCTCATTCTTCATGTGGTAAATCCATCCTTTTCCCATTTTGATCTTTTTATGATTTATAAACTGTCGTTTTATTTCTAAATTTCACCAGTATAGCACGTTGGGCGCCAGTTGTAACGATCCTTTCTCGTCCTTCGGGATATTCACAATATCTCTTGGGCTAGGTTCGGCACAACAAAATTTATTTTGTGCCCCGGTGAAATCAAAACAGGTTTGTTTATTGATTTGGTTTTGTAATACGTTTATTTGCGATCGTTTATGGGCTTGATTGGATATGACAAGCTTCTCTACGGTAGGTCTGGACTTGGACAGCGTTGTCGAATCACTTCGAATCCCTCGTCGTCCCTTCTTGCCTTCCTTTTGCTCCTGCAACCGTTGCTGGTCGTTGTCTCGGCCTGTATCGTGTGCTTGGTTGGTGCTCCACACCTCTGCACCCCTTTCGCTATGCTTGTTGAGATGGCTTTTGCTTTATGGCTCTGGGACGAATCCCGCAGCTATTATCACCAAGCAGGATATTCCTCAGCAATTGGTAATCGTCAGGATATATAGATCCTGGAATTTCGGCAGTGGGATATATCCTCGTGGCTTCTCTCCAATTCACTCTAGCTTGGGTACGGTGTTCGTTATCCTTATTTAAGGACTTGTTTCTAGTGTTTGTTATCCTTATTTAAGGACTTGTTGCTATTGGAGGAATTATACAGGTTACTCGTAAGGCCTCAATTACTTGTTACTTGATCACGACTTGATGACTTGATGATTTTGGTTGATAGACGTTGCCTTTATATAGGTAGCTCCCACGGCCTCAGGAATATATTGGTGTGGTACCGCTATACAGCTGGTACATTTCCATCGGCCCTCTGCTTTCACCCACGCATCCCCTTGTTGCTATGCGTGGTGAAAGTCCCGTAAATCCGTGGCGCATATGTCCACTTTCTCTGTGGCTGCGCGCCCATTTATTCCTTGTCCTTGTCTTTCTCGTTTGTACATATTGACTTGCATCACTTTCTTATGTTGGCGTCGCCTTTCTATTGGCCGCCCATCGTATCCCGTTGACTTTCTCTGCTTTCATCGCTGCCGTTGCCCGTCGCTCCCTTTGATCCACTCGTCATACCCAATTTCGCACATATTCTCTCCTTATTATATTTACATACATATATGTATATGCTAATTGTATTAACTTAAGCTATTGTTTAATAATAATCATCTTGATTAAACTAACATACAACATCGTTTAGTTTCCCATGCAATGCACTTTCACACGCATATCGTATCTATTAGATAGAGGGCTTCCCCATTGTTCATCCCTCCCCCTTCGGTTCGCATATTCCCCTATCCAATCCACAAACCATCATCGTTTCATACAAAGCATGCATGCCCCGCACCCGTCTCACGGGCTTGCTCGGCCCTCAGTTTTATTTTCTCTCGCTCACAAGATTTTCGCAATCTAACTGCTTTCGTTCTCATGAGCGTGACGTAGGCAGAGAGTGCGCTATTGGTCACCGGTATTCTCCCTCACGCATAGTGTACGTGTGACATGCGTGTATGCTTATTCAGCGTATGCTAATGCATGCATTCATATTTGCCTCTCTGTGCTCTTAATTTGCATAAGGAGGCCAATGCCCCCGTTTTTGTGCAATTATGCCCTCAAGCCGGGTTCCATTTACTCTTATATCGTTGATTTTGTGCATTCTGCCTCCCACGCAACTTCCCACTTGTACGAAATTGCCAGCGGTCGCCTGTGATTCCATCGAGCCATGCTTGATCGTACGTCATGAGTTCAACTTGGTTCGATCGTACGTCATAGGTTCGAATTGGTTCGATCGTACGTCATAGGTTCGAGTTGGTTCGATCGAGCCATGTTGGACTTGGCTGCCCATTGCATATGCGTGCATATTGGTTTTTTTTTTCATTATGCTTCCCACGCATCTTCCCGCTTGTACGAAATCGCCAGCGGTGACGTGTGGTTCGATTGACCCGGTTTGATCGTAAGCCATTCTCTATGACTCGGTTCGATCGACCAGTAGCCGGCTTGGTCGTTTATATCGTTGGATTGTGCTGCTGTTTGCTTGTTGTGTGGGATATTATAGTTAATTATAATGTTCCTCACACTCCCCCCCTTCTTCGGGAGGGATTTGCCCTCCCCTGTCCCTTGTACCTTGTGCTCGTTTTACGTATGTGTTTTTTTTTTTTTTTTTTTTTTTTTTTTTTTTTTTTTTTTTTTTTTTTTTTTTTTTTTTTTTTTTTTTTTTTTTTTTTTATTTTTTTTTTTTTTTTTTTTTTTTTTTTTTTTTTTTTTTTTTACCATATTTTTTTTTTTTTTTTGCCCCTCATGTTGGGCCATTTGCCCCACCATTTCCGAGACCGTCTCCGGCCATTCACTCTCCTCCACTGCCTCATACCTTTCATGCCCGTATGGCACTGGGCAAGAGGATTGCCTGGCCAATATGGGCCGAACACTTTCGTTGTGCACCCCGTGGGTGCAGACATTTGTCTACTTAATGCCGGTCTTGGCCACACCCACGGGCACTCTTGGCATTCGAGTTGCTGTTGTTGATGTTGCTGCTGCTGCTGTTGTTAAGAATGCTGTTGCTGTTGTTGCTGTTGCTGCAATTGTTGTTGCAGATGTTGCTGTTGTTGTTGTTGCTGTTGCTGTTGTTGCTGTTGCTGCAATTGTTGTTGCAGATGTTGCTGTTGTTGTTGTTGCTGTTGCTGTTGTTGCTGTTGCTGCAATTGTTGTTGCAGATGTTGCTGTTGCTGTTGTTGCTGTTGCTGCAATTGTTGTTGCAGTTGTTGCAGTTGCTGCTGTTGCTGTTGTTGCTGTTGCTGCAATTGTTGCTGCAATTGTTGCAGTTGTTGCTGTTGCTGCAATTGTTGCTGCAATTGTTGCAGTTGTTGTTGCTGCTGTTGCTGCTGTCGCTGTTGCCTTGCTGCCTCCGCCAGCCGCTCCCTGGCCTCTGCCAGCCGCTCCTCTTCGTGCTGGCTTTTCTCCCACGCCAGCAGATCTCTCTCAGCCTCCTGCTGCTGCAGGATCTACTGACGCCACCAACTCATCCATTGCTTGTTCTCAGACATGGCTCGTTCTGCCTCCCAGTCCATGCCCTCCGGCTCGAGTGGAGGTGGGCTGGCTACTCCATCAGCCGCACCTTCATCAGCCACGGCCATCCCCGCCGTTTCGCTGGCCTCTGACATTGAGTCCACCATACGGAACGGCGTTGATGGCCGCGCTGGCTCCCACAATCTTGCCGGCGGCTCATAGACTCCATTCTGATCCCATGGCGCATACTCCTCTGGACTACTTCGGCCGCTGCTTGCCTCTCACGGCACTTCGTCCTCCATCATTTGTACCGCCTCGTCCAGCTCCCTCCACATTTCTTCATCATCGTTCTCGTCCTCCTGTTGGTTCACCGCTGACTCTGCCTCGCTCTCCTCTGTCAAGTAGCCGCTTTCATCTCCGTCCTCATCGAACTCCTCGTCCGAGGAGGCGGCGATGGCCGGATTTGCCATGTCCGGTACATCGTCGTCGGACTCCTCATCGGACCCGTGCCAGTCACCGCGTTCCATATTGGCCCGCGGTGCCGCACCTCGTCGAGCTACGCCTTCATCCTGGCCAAAGATTGCATTAAATGCGTTCATAGTTGGGGTTTTTTTTTTTTTTATTTTTAATGCGTATTCGCCGAATGATAAACTTTGAGTGTTTCCTGATTATGACAATTGCACGCATGAAACCTCGCATTAGCATTCGGTCATTTCTTTGATATTTACCTGGTTAGATTACGACCTATTGAAATTTAAATCAAACCTTGCAGTTTAGCCGGCTCGAGGTCAATCTTCCAAAAGAAGATTATTTCAAAGGCAACACAAAAAGGTGAGCAGGTTGTCTGTATAGCTATTTCAAGAACTACCAAGTTCTATCATCAGCAGACTTTGCTAAAGAACTCCGGAATTGCAATAGCCATACCATGCCTTCAACGCTAGAACTGGTTGGGAATTGTAACAACCAAATGAAGCGAAAAAAGTTGGTAAATCCTACAAAACCTAAGACCACCTTTTTGTGCATACCCTTAGGCGCTATGAAAAATTAGTGTAAGAGCTTCGCCTTACCAAACTAATATCACGACCTGTTATTTCATATACGGTATATTGTACCACATAGAAAAAGGGTTTTTTTGGAATAAAAATTCCAAAGTAACGGCGTGCCTTCCGTTGGTGTTATTTGGTTAGATTACGACCTATTGAAATTTGAATCAAACCTTGCACTTTAGCCGGCTTGAGGTCAATCTTCCAAAAGAAGATTATTTCAAAGGCAACACAAAAAGGTGAGCAGGTTGTCTGTATAGCTATTTCAAGAACTACCAAGTTCTATCATCAGCAGACTTTGCTAAAGAACTCCGGAATTGCAATAGCCATATCATGTCTTCAACGCTAGAACAAGTTGGGAATTGTAACAACCAAATGAAGCGAAAAAAGTTGGTAAAGCCTACAAAACCTAAGACCACCTTTTTGTGCATACCCTTAGGCGCTATGAAAAATTATTATTAGTTATTATTAGTTAGTTATTTCATATACGGTATGTTGTACCACATAGAAAAAGGGTTTTTTTGGAATAAAAATTCCAAAGTAACGGCGTGCCTTCCGTTGGTGTTATCTGGTTAGATTACGACCTATTGAAATTTGAATCAAACCTTGCAGTTTAGCCGGCTCGAGGTCAATCTTTGGAATCTTATTTTGGAATAAAAATTCCAAAGTAACGGCGTGCCTTCCGTTGGTGTTATCTGGTTAGATTACGACCTATTGAAATTTGAATCAAACCTTGCAGTTTAGCCGGCTCGAGGTCAATCTTCCAAAAGAAGATTATTTACTCTTTTTCTATGTGGTACAATATACCGTATATGAAATAACAGGTCGTGATATTAGTTTGGTAAGGCGAAGCTCTTACACTAATTTTTCATAGCGCCTAAGGGTATGCACAAAAAGGTGGTCTTAGGTTTTGTAGGCTTTACCAACTTTTTTCGCTTCATTTGGTTGTTACAATTCCCAACCAGTTCTAGCGTTGAAGACATGGTATGGCTATTGCAATTCCGGAGTTCTTTAGCAAAGTCTGCTGATGATAGAACTTGGTAGTTCTTGAAATAGCTATACAGACAACCTGCTCACCTCTTTGTGTTGCCTTTGAAATAATCTTCTTTTGGAAGATTGACCTCGAGCCGGCTAAACTGCAAGGTTTGATTTGATATTTACCGATATTTAGGATTTCTCCTCCTTGCCCTTGTTCTCTTGGCATATTTTAAAGCGCCGAGATGCTCCACCATTATATGCATAATAGCATGCGCATGTGTATGTGCATTGCGGTGACTCACTACTACATACGTTTTTTTTTTTTTTTTTTTTTTTTTTATTTCATTTAAAACATTGCTAGCATAATTACAAATAACATAACAAGGGAACAAAACATACGAAGTCGGGCATAATGAAAAAGGATTACGGTTACTGCGGGACGACTTGTCGGTATTGCTTCGCAGACCGTGTGCTTCTTTAATTCGCCGACCTTTCCCTCTCCAACTGCCTAAGTTTCTTCATCACGTGTGCGGCGAAGGCGGCGGCCGCCTGCCACACGTTAGAGTTTGCGACCATCATCCCGGCGAGGTTACACTGCGTCACCGGCACGCCCATGACCCTCTCCAACCGGTGTCTTTCCTCGTCAAATCTTGGGCAGTGTTGCAGCACATGACTCGCATCTTCTATGATTCCAGCGCCGCACCATGTGCACTCGTCGGAGACATCGTGGTGGAACCTCTTCAGGTAACTCCTGAAGCACCCGTGGCCGCTCATGAGCTGAGTAAGGTAGTAGTCAACCTCACCATGCTTCCTCGACACCCATTGTGTGATGTCCGGGATTAGTGTATGGGTCCACCGTCCCTTGGGCGAGGAGTCCCACCTCTCTTGCCATCTGCGCATGGAGTGCTGCCATGCCATGAGTCGCGCCTGTCCTCTTGGTTGGGTTATATTGCTGCCACTTGATTGCCTTGATGCTACAAACGTGGCCGACGCAATTGCCGCACATTCATCGATGGGCATCATTCCAGCGATCACCAGAGCTGCGTCATCGGATATGGTGCGGAAAGCGCTACACACCCTAATAGCACTTAGACGATGAGTCGACTCGAGGCTCCTCCTATAGCTCCTAACCTCCACACCTTTTATCCAGGAAGGAACTGCGTACAGGGCAGTGGATTTTATTACGCTCGATAGTAGCAGGCGCCGTCCTTGCTTCGGGCCACGCGTATTCAGCAATATACGGGCTAGGGACCGGGCCGACGCAGCTGCCTTGCTACTGCAGTATTCTAAGTGCTCCTTGAAGGACAATCTAGTGTCAAGCATGACGCCTAGGTATTTAATGGCACGCTTGGATACCACGAGGGAGTCATCTACTCTGATTTTTGCGGTTTCGACGCGCTTCCGGCTGCTAATGAGCACCGCCTCGGTCTTTTGCGCTGCCAATTTAAGCCCTGCGGCCGATAGCCATTGGCCAACTTTGGCTATCGCCACGCTACAACGCTCTTCGGCGACGTGAAGGTCCTTCGCCGAAACCACCAGAGCGACATCGTCAGCAAACCCGACAATGTGTGTGTGCTGCTCGAACTCAAGGCGCAGGACTCCGTCGTACATGGTGTTCCATAACAAGGGGCCCAGGACGGATCCTTGTGGAACACCAGCCGATACCCCTCTTTCTTCCAGGCCATCCTCCGTTAAGTATCGGATTCTCCTGTCGCGAAAGTAGCTCCGCACGCAGTTCATCAGGTAGCTTGGGATATTGAATGTTGCCAGCGCGTCCAGTATGCGATCCCACCTTGCTGAGTTAAACGCGTTCTTCACGTCGAGCGTCACCACGATACAGTATTCTTTACTGCCGCCTTTCCATCTAGAGCCGTCGATTGCCTCAGCTGCCAAGTGAACCACACGGTTTATTGCGTCGATTGTGGATCTGGCCTTTCTGAATCCGAACTGGTGCTCGGATAAGCCCCCGCCTGCTAATATCGCCGACTCCAGTCTCGAGCAAAGCATCGATTCCAGCACCTTGCCAGCTGTATCCAACAGGCAAATGGGCCTATACGAGGATGCCTCGTCTGGTGGTTTTCCGGGCTTGGGCAACAACACTACTACATACGTCATATCGTGCGTATGTGTGGGTGCGTAACATCATGCGCCTGTGTGGGTGCGTTTCCCCTCCCTTTTCGCGGTGTATGTGCATATGTGTTGGTGGTGTCCCCATTCGTTCTATCTCTGGTTTTGTTTTTTTTTTTTTTTGCTGCCCGTTTCTAATGCTCTATTTTGCGTGCATATTATATGCATCGTTAAGATATTCTGGTATCCGTTGCCAGTTTCTAAATTCGTTTTCGCATGCTTGTATACGTGTCGTTACGATATTCGCACATCTTGATTGTGCTCTGCGATGCGGTTTGTGACTTTGCTATAATTTGTTTCTGATGCGATGTGCTTTGAGATTTTCAGCTCTAAGTCATGTTTTGAGTTCTCTGTCCAGCCGGCCGGTCTGTGCAGATTTTCTCGCCGCCATGTCATTAGAGTCGTCCATCCTCATTGCTCATCAATTTTCGTGCCATCTGCTTCCTCGCATATTTGTTGCTTCAATTGGCTGATAAGTGCTTGTCTGGTTTTTTTCGTTTCTTTGTGCCGTAGTTTGCATATGACCGGAGACGCAAAGCCTATCACTTCATATGGGCCTCCAAACTTTGGTGCCAGCTTTGCTGCGAATCCTTCTGCAGCATTTGAAAGGTGGTGTTCTTTTGCCCGTACCGTTGCTCAAATTACTGGTCTCCATTCTCTTCGTCTCAGATTGTAATGGCGAGCCTGATCCAGTGCAGCCGTTTCCAGATTTCGCAGTATTAGTTCGAACAGCTCTTGCATTTGTTTTACCTTCGCGTCTGGTGATATCGTTTGCTTCCCTGTGCCTATCGTGACATTATCGTATAGTGCACCCGGCATTCTTGGTTCACGCCCCTGTATTACATACGCTGGCGTGAATCCTGTTGCGTCTGATTGGCTTGTATTCACTGCTAGAGTTATTTCTGGCCAACTTTCATCCCAGTTGCGTTGATTTTCCCCCGTAAACTGAGCAATCATTGTTTTTACTGTTCTATTTGCTCTTTCGGTTGGATTTTCTTGTGGTGTGTACGGTGCTGTCAGTTGGTGTTGTCATCCCCATTCTTCTAACATTTTTTTGAATATTCTGCTAGTGAATTGAACTCCATTGTCCGGCATCACCACTTTCGGAGCTCCGAATCTAGATAGTATCCTCTCTCGAACGGCCTTAACTAGATTCTCTGCAGTTGCCTTCCGCATCGGTATCAGTTCTGTCCATTTCAAAAACCTGTCAATGATTACTAGTAGCATCGAATTTCCGTGTTTCGATCTTGGCAACGGTCCCACAAAGTCAGCACATACTGTGGCCCATGGTTCTTCCGGTATTTGTGTTAGCATCTTTCCCGCTGCCTGATGTTGGCTGGGTTTATATTGTTGGCATATCGTACACTTTCCTACAAATGTTCTGATATCCCGTTGCATTCCTGGCCAGTAATATCTTGCTGCGGTCCTGGCAGTAGTTCGCCTGCTCCCTGTATGCCCTGCTGTTGTTGCAGTGTGGTTTTCGGCCATTACTTGATTACGTAGGGTTTTTGGCACACATAGTTTCCATGATACCACTTCTTCTTGGCCTGCTCTGTGCGGAATGTTCCTGTATACCTGACTATTTTCTATAATGTAATCCGGATATTTCTGTGGTTGTTGTTTTATTTTTCCCATTATGTCTTGAATCCACCCACACTCGTTGTTTGCTTGTCTTAATCTTTCACCATTAGCTACTATTCTTTTGCACCCTTCCATTGGTTGTCTTGACAAAGCGTCGGCGACAATGTTTAATTTGCCTTTTCTGTATGCTATTTCGAAATCGTATTGTTGCAGTTCCAGTGCCCATCTATTCAACCACTTCAACGCCATGTGATCTGTTACCACTTTAAATCGGTATCCTTCAAGGTATGGTTTTAGTTTGCGTATTGCCCATACGATCGCTAGACATTCTTTTTCTGTTGACGAATAGTTCTTTTCCGCTGGGTTTAATTCTCTTGACAGGTATGATAGCACTCTCTCTCCATCCTCAGTGTTTTGTACCAATATAGCTCCTAATCCCATGTTACTTGCATCCGTCTGGAGCACAAACGTTTTTGTGAAGTCTGGACATGCCAATACCGGGCCATTCGTCAGCCTTTCCTTTACAGCATTGAATGCTGCCTGATGCTCCTCGCTCCAGTGCCACTTTGTTCTCTTCTTTAGTAGTTCGTTTAATGGGTGTGTTAGTGCTGCAAAACCCGGTACGAACCGTCTGTACCAAGATGCCACTCCTAAGTACTGGCGTAATTCCTTTGTGCAAGTTGGTGGTTCTAATTGGGCTATTTCGGCCACCTTTTCTGGGTCCGTTGCAATACCGTTTTCTTTCACCAAGTGGCCTAGAAACTTTAGCTCTTTTCTAAAGAATTGGCACTTCTCGGCATTAATTCTCAAGTTTGCTTCCTTCAATCTCCTGAACACTTCTTGTAGATGATTCATGTGTTCTTCGATTGTTTTGCTCACTATCACAATGTCATCTTGGTATGCGAATGCATTTGGTATCATTTCTGGGCCAATGACTTGGTCCATTGCGCGTTGGAAAGTTGCTGATGCTGAGTGTAAACCGAATGGCATCACTTTCTATTGGAATAACCCCTTCCCTGGGACTGTGAATGCCGTCATTGGTCTACTTTTCTCTTCTAACGGAATCTGCCAGTATCCGTCCTTCAGATCTAAGCTGCTTATGAATTTTGCTTCGCGTAGTTGATTCAAGATGTAATCGATCCGTGGCATTGGGTATGCATCCTTTATAGATTTGGCGTTAATCTGTCTAAAATCTACGCATAATCTCCATTTGCCTGTCTGTCTTTAGAAAATTTTGTATTTCTTGCTGATCACTATTCTGAGTGACCATGATGGATATTCTTTCTACGCGCCTGCCCTGTATTCGCTTTACTGTCGGTATTCGCACTTTGTGGCCTCCACACGATATTTCTGTGTTCATAATCCGGAGGAAATTCCACCCTAAGATCCATTCCATCCATTCCTTCTGGCATGACCAGAAATGGCATGTGGATTTCCTTATGTCCGAATCTCACGCATCCTGTCCATTGCTCTTCAATGTCTCGCACCTTTCCGTCTGCCATGTATACCTGTTTGTGTGTGTTCTCCCATTTTCCCTTATTCCTCACTGTTTCCAATATCTGCTTGCTGATGAAGCTACTCGTGGCTCCGGAGTCAATTGTCGCTTTCATCTGTATTCCTGCTACTTCGATAATCGCTGACAATTGATCCTCTTCTTCTACTAGTTGGCCTATTAGTGATGAGGAGCTTGTTGGCTGGGTCCCTGCTCGCCCCGGATAGACTGGAACCGCCTTTCGTTTCCCGAACTCCAGCAACATTCTTTCGTCCTTTTCCCAACCTTTCCACACTGCCAGCAGAAATTGAGTCTCTGATTGTTGCATTCCCTGGCCCAGTGTCCGGCTCCTCCCGCATCTGCGGCACGCCTGATTCGGGTTCAAGACTTTTCCGTCTTGGACGTTCTTGTTTTCTTGGTTTGGTCTCGAATGATTCTCCATGCTGTTGTCCTGGCATCTTCGGCACTGTGTGACTGGTGGTCCGTGATTATTTCCTCCTCTGTGGTTTGATTGGTTGTTATGTGTTCTTTGAGCATTGTTTTCGCGATGGAACTCGAATCGCTCTTGTTCGAGCATCTCGTGTTCTTCTGCCAACTGCATCAGCTCATCTAGGTCTCTGACCCTGTGCGGCCAAACGAATATTTTTAGATCTGGAGTGCAATTTTCCAATATGACCTCCAATTGTTCGTACTCTGGTATTTTTAGGGGTCTCATCAATGTTTGCATATCCACCATATAGTCCTTGAAGTACTCATTTCTGTTTTGCTTGCGATTTTTCACTTGGTCAGCCAATTTGTTGAAGAATCCAAAAAAAAATTTATTCCAAAAAAACCCTTTTTCTATGTGGTACAACATACCGTATATGAAATAACTAACTAATAATAACTAATAATAATT